>CM061150.1:23997259-24694759 GCA_030710495.1 Labroides dimidiatus | reverse complement strand
GGAAGTTATATTTGTCTGTATGGATCTGTTCAGGGAGCTCCCTGCCCTTTCATGTACATACGTGGATGCCAAAGCCTGAAGTGGGGAGAGCACACCTCCACTATAAAAAGTCAAGGAAGGGAGAGTAGCAGCAAAGACTTTTGGAGTACAGAACAGAGCAGGCATCAATGGCAACACATATGACACTGCTAAAATAAACAGAACAGAGCAGCCATCAATGGCAACACATATGACACTGCTAAAATAAGATAGCATAAAAGGAGGAGCTCGGTCTGCAGGGGGAGCAGCAAGTGTGCACAGGTTGAAGCAGGTTTTTAGAACATCTACCTCACAATCTGCCAGTTCAACACATGGATGTTTTAGTTGTTTGAGCACTTGATATTAGCTGTTGGCTGAGCTTGACTTCACGGCTTCCTGAACTAACTCTATGTTAATGTTAATTTTTTACAATTTACTGTTGTGGTACATATGAATTTACTGTGTAGGTGCAGCCCATGAGGTGTTGCTTTTCTCTAACTGCTTGTTGTGTTTTTGTCTTTGTTGTATAGCTTTAACTATTAAATATCATACGTGAAACGACAGTGATGACATTTTTTAAAAGTCTGCACCTCTCATGAGTTACTGCACCAGACCTTTTAACTCTTATGGTCATATTTTTTTTTACAATTTATGCTAGCTCAGCAGACTTTATTGAACACATAAAATAGCAGTGGTAGTACTATTACCCGAGAGGCCCACCTTAATGTAAATATTCAATTATGCTCTGAAGTTTGACACACTTTTTTTTCTCTTCAGAGAACCAGAAACTTCTCTTTGGATTAATGAGAATTAAATGGATTACACTGAAGTTGTGTAAAAAACGTTTCTGTCTCCAGCCTGTTGGCTTTTTTGTTTGCCTGGCACTGCTGCTCTGAAGTCCCGCTCGTATTTCCATAGCCACTAAAATGCACACTGCACTGACAAAGGTTTATTGAGGATTAAATCTGTACTTGGCAACTTTGCTTGTTGGCAGCACCAAACAGCATTGAGAGAAAACAGTTTTTTAAACTTGAGGTTGATTCCCAGAATCCCTGTGATATAGTGAACTGATCACTGCTCGCTCCTTTAGCAGCCACTGATCATCCAGGATAAACTTCATGCCAAAGAAACGAGAACGACAAATAAAAGCATTAATAAGTCCAACTTTGACAGCACAGAATAAACACATACTGCTGATGAGACTTCATGTGTCACAGTTTGAAACTGTCCTGGCAGCTGGTTAATAGGATGTCTCATTTTGGTCTTTGTGGTAAACACAACAAATCCTTGATCTGTGAACCAAGAGTGAGACTGAGCTTGCACTGTAGTCAAAATGAGCAGCTTGTTTTTTTTTGGAGAATGCAGATGGCCTAGTGGTTAAGGTCACGCTCCATATGGCAAAAGTCCTTGAGTGGGCAGCCCAGGTTCATGTCCTGCCTGTGGCAACTTTCCTGCATGTCACTCCTCACTCTCACCTTGTTTCCTACTCTATCCACCATCCTATCCTCGCTCATTAAAGGCATAAAAGGGCCAAAAAAATATATAAAAAGATTGAAATGAGCAGCTTTTTTTGTCAAAATTAATGAAAGCGTAGAGCCTGAGAATGAATGATGCATTCTCACAGTCCTAACACCTTTTTTACGAGATTATTACAAATAATTAAAAAATTATGTGTGTTTATGACCCATGATCATCAAAGTCAATCTGAACCAGCACATATTCTCAAAGCTGAAATGTAATAAAAATGTCATCCAGGGGACGCATGATAGTTATACTAATGACATTTATGAAGATACACAGTGAACCTCAGTAGATGAGGTATATAGAGGCATGACATCCTGGACCAATGACAAGAATTAGGCTCCAACATCTTTGACAACAACAGAATAAATTATTAGATGCACAATGGGGTTCATTTTACCTTGAGATAAACAGATTAATATCATTTTGAAATAAAACAACTTAACATCATCACTAATACTGATAACTGATATTGGTCAGCTGGCCAGGTGAAAGACAACAATGCCTGTTTCTGTGCACTGCTCAAAAATTAACTTACTGCTCACTGGAATAAATGGTGAACCCCTCTCTGATCCTTTTAAAAATTAGACCTGTTGGAATTTGGGAAAAAAAAATTGTGGGAACTTTTAATCGACATACGCAAACTGGACAACAACAACGGTTAATTGGCGGACTTAGCCTACCGTGTTGTGTTTGTGCTGCTGAATCTGCTGACTGCCTTTCAACAAAATGTTCATCTGTTGCTCCACTTCTACACTCAGATAAGTCACATTCAATATCTACGCTAGATGATCAGCCCACTTCTTCTCCGGCAGCAGACTACCAAAAAACTCAACAGTTATATCGTCACCTACAGGCCTGGTATGAATGCTACAGCATTTTCAGTCCATTAGTGATTCCGTGAACACATTGATTTTTTTCTCTGCCTTTTTTTTGCGTTATCAAGTAAAACAGTGTGAAACGTCGTATGAAATGGGGCCTAATACAGCTGGGATAGACTCCAGCCACCCGTGACCCTGAACAGGATAAGAGGTACAGAAGATGAATGAATGAATGAACAAATGAATGAAAAAAAGTCTAGCATCAGTGGCTAATTAACAAACGGTATCTTGAAGCACTGTGACAAGATAAGCTGACATAATGCTCCATGAGTCACTATGAGAAAAGGTACTGTCAATAATCTTAAAATAGACCAAAGATCAAAAATGAAAATTTTGGTAAGTTATGGAAAAACAAACATACACTATCAGCTGTTCCAATGATGAGAATATTATAGTTCCTAGATAACTTGAGGAGAGGCACATGAGGACATCCTAAAGACAAATGAGTCCAGCCGTCACCATCAAAGATCACCACAACAAAGAGAGATAAAGATAACCTAACTCTCTGAGCTGAAGATAGCCAGATATAGAACCCAGGAGAGGTTTAACCCTTTGTGTGCCCGTTTGCAGAGAAACCTTTCTTCACTCACAGTCTCTCTCTCTCTCTCTCTCATGTAAGCATGAAAGTTGACAAGAAAGCAGCTTTGCTGTACTGCTGATAAATGAACCCAATACCTCACTCTGATCTGAAAAGCAGCAGCTCAAATGACATTGCCAAGGAGAAATGCCATTTTCAACTTCATGAATATCAGGTGTTAACTGACAGCATGCCATACCCCTAAAGTTATGCACAGCAGGACGACCAATGGGAGGAAACCGATGATTAAAACTTCTTCCAAGAAAAGAGTAAGACATCTCAGATTTATCAGAACAGTAACACTCCTGTCATTTTGAATGTGTTTTATGAAACACAAACAGACAAGTTCTTGGCCAAAACATTTCTGATTATTCAACTTTCAGTTTGATGTATGATCTCATTGCATGGCAAAATACAGATACCAGCAAAACACATTCCAGACTGAAACAGACACTTTGGAAAAAAGTGTGTGCTGCAACTGTCAGAGTGTGGGAATGGTGTGCTCTCTCTCTCTCTCTCTCTCTCTTTGTGTGTGTGTGCATGTGTATGTGTGTGTGTGTGTTTGCAAGCATCTCTACAAATGTGCTCATGTAGGAATACGTTAAGACCTCTTTCATTTATAAACAGTCATGTGGTGCTTGTCCTTAAAGAATGGTTTGCACATTATTCCCATGCAAGAAAACACCACACACACACACACACACACACACACACACACACACACACACACACACAGAGTTTTGTATTGTATCATATATAATTTCATTATTGAAGGACATGTTCATGAGTATTGCAGTCCGGTTTGAAATGAACTTCAGTTGACGGAGGACCACAAAGTCTGTATACCTCTCATACCTGTAGCCAATTTGCTTTGTTTTGACTCAGATGATAAAAAATATTGTTGCATATGTCCTTTGGGTCTTTCTGAGTACATACTGCATTATCCTATCCCTAACCCCAACCTTTAAGCACACACCATCCTTGGGCTGCCCTCGCTTCATTATGCTAAATTGCTGAGGGAGCATGTCAGCGTATTGTTCTTTTACTTCATTCCACTTCTTGTTATTATCCTTCTGTATTTTGCAAGCGGCAACCTCCAGTCTGAAAATATGAGACAATGCGGAAGTGCCAAAGTCTGCTGTTCCTTTAGTGTCCGCTTGAGGCTGGCTCCGGAAATACCGGAACTCACAAACACACCAAGCCAAAAAAAGCTGTTTTCACAGCCAAAATAAGCACATTTACAGCCTGGTACAAAGAATGTCTCCTGTCTGAATCACTTATTTCACTAACGGCACGCACTGTACGGGGGGGTGAATTTTTTTCTAACTGGGCAGATTCGACAATATTAAGATCGTCAGTTCATCCAGTCAGAGGCACAGCTCAGATCACATGACTGTGGAGCGTCCTATGGTTGTTACTGTGGAGACTCACAGCCTGCCTCATTTCCAATATGGCTGCCGGCCGTTTTGCTTCCAAAGTCCATTTCAGAAACAGACGGGTGACATCGCGGAGACTACGTACATTAATTACACAGTCTATGGTTTTTTGCCACTTTCCTTCAAATTTTCATCACCATTCAAATTTTTAACAATTCAGCACATTCAGGAGAAGCATGTTTGTATTTTTCACATTACAGTTTTTTAAAATACTCAAAATTTTTAAAATTTTTCTTCCCATTAAAGCAAATGGAGATATTCCATCATCATGGAAACCACACAGCTGTTTATCCACCTTTTTCCTGACTACCCATAGTTCATAGCAGTTGTTGGTTTTACTCTTCCAGTTGAATGTTCTGTTTACGTCGCCATGGAGACCACAAAGCTGATGGTGTAAGCCTAGCTGTCATACTCACTCTAAAAAACATCATTTAACAGCAAGAAAGTGACAAAATGAACAAAAATCGAAGGCAGATTCATAGTGCAGATGTTTTAAAAAGTGTACTCTAAACCCTGTCTTGTATCAATGATTTCACATAAGTTGTTTTAAGCTAGTTTGCTGGTGGCGGTCAGCCATATCATTGCAAGGAAGTTGATAACTGCCAGCAGAAGTCAACACCCAAAGGCTTCTGAGGAAACAGGTGGATACTAACTAAGACATACATGTGGGATTATCTGCCTCTACTTACTTTTCTCGTATTCAGCCTCCTAATTTCAAGATTTCAGCATTTGCTGCAAGGAAATGCAACTTCTCTAGTTGCGTCACATGCTTCTTTTCCCACTGAGTAGGTAAACTTCTGTTTTTTGTCTCACATGAATTGGAGGGACTTTACGGCACTTTTATCTGCTGAACAATGTTGCACCAAGGCGCAAAACTCTGTCAGCAGTGTATAAAGGTGCACAGCTAGACAAAAACTGAGGTTCTATCTCTCAGGTTTGATGAGCTGAACAGACTTCACTTAGTATAACCAGTTGTTGAACCAATAGAGAACTAGTAGATGCTTATGAGCCTTGTAATGTTGCTATGCTAACATGAGCAATGTTAGCCCTTTGCTTTTTATGCTAACAACCTAAGGGGAGTGTTATAAGGCAAGCTGTTTGTTCTAATGCTGGGTTGATTGGGTCCTTACTGCAAACAAGCTACTCTCAGGTTTGAGAACAGAATCAAGACCACCTCTTCTCTGTGATCTCAGCTCGCTCAATTTTATGCCGCATCAAAGTGCAATTGCTGTGTTCACATCTGTCCACACCATCTGAGCCAAGGAGGAAACGCCCCCTGCTTTGGAACAACTTCTCCAAACAATCGAGGTGTGAAAGCACCCTTAGTCTCTACAATAAGGAAAACTGGTAACATGCACCACACACACTCACACACACGTATATATGTACAGGCAGGCAGCAGAGGGGAGAAATCCTCAGCCTTCTGTTATTCAGTGTGCATAATTTATAGCAGCCCCAGATCTCCCTGCTAATGACAGCACACTGGGGCATCTGCAGCACAGCAGCAACAGCAACAGAGCAAACTGGCATAGCTAGAGTGTGTGTGTGTGTGTGTGTGTGTGTGTGTGTGTGTGTGTGTGTGTGTGTGTGTGTGTGTGTGTGTGTGTGTGTGTGTGTGTGTGTGTGTGTGTGTGTGTGAGAGAGAGAGAGAGAGAGAGAGAGAGAGAGAGAGAGAGAGTTTCTGGAGGTATAATGCTCTATTGAGACAAGGACATTGAAAGAAGACAAAGAGGCACACAGAGGATGTCTGAAATAGACACAGATAATGCAACAAAGAGGGAAAAGTTTGAGACAGACAAGCAAGGCCTCTTACAACACACACACAGACACACACACTGTCATTCTATTTTCTTGTTTAGGCAGTGAATTTTCTTGGATGCGCGTTAGAAAACACAGATTGTTAGTTTGTGGGTTAGCATGTGTTCAGATACGCTGAGTAGCCTGAAATTCACGACTCATCTCCTGTCACAACTCCATAAAGTCTGCTCTTTCATCTCAGGCTAATAGACCTGAAAGTGTTTGCAGCAGAGGAGCTATAACAGAATCTTAAAAGTTGCTCAGACTGGTTTCACAGCTTGTTCAGGGTTGCAGTCTTGGATATGTTTCCTGTTGCAAGGATTGTTTTGACATGCTGCCCCAGAGCAAAAATCTCCTAATACTGGGATTTGGAGATCAATGAAACAGGGGTAATTCCCTCAAGCTGCTGAACACACTGATGGGAGTGTAAGCTGAGAGACAGCAGTGCAGGTTAGCCTGGAATAAAATGAACTGCTGATAAAATCCTGATGTTAGACATGCAAGCTCAGCTCAGTGCAGGCTGTGAGCATGGACTCATGTAGAAAAATGGTACTTTGTTGTTGGGTAAAGGGTTACTGGACCCAGTTAGAAATCTTCTAGAGTGATCTGTTCAACATACTTTTTGGCTTTGTTTTTTAGGGCAACACTCAAAGCTTGATATCACTCCTATGTTTGTGTGTGACAGTAAAAACAGGCCGCTCTAGTAGCAAAGTCACAATATGAAGAAGGGTAGCAACTCTAACTTATCAGCATAGGGATGGACGCATGGTAGATAACCGTTAGACCTTAACTGATCCTAAAACTGTGAGAGACCACACCTGTAAGGACAGTTCAAACCAAATTTCGACATCCCAATCCTCTGAATTCTTTAGGATAGAAAATTCCATAGGATCGCTAGACTGAACACTTCATATTTGTGGTTAGGATTTCACAGATATGTGATATATATATATCTGATAGATGTGATAGATCTCACTGAAGCTATCAAGATCAAATATGATTTTAGGAGATAAACAAACATGGGGGGAAGGGTGATTTCAGCCGTCAGCTGACTTTAACTTGCTGTCCTAGTTTGGGAAACCTGATTCCTCCCTTTGATCAATCAAATTTTAACACTGGGTTCCTAGTTAGTGCCAACTAAGCTATTTGAATCAACATTAGAATCAGAAATATCCCAAGGAGGGAAGTATAGTTACTAAAATTATTCTTCAACATTATAAAGTAAGAATATTGGAATATTTCTAGATTTGGAAATAGAACAAGATATAAATGCAATAGTTTAAAGAAAATGTGAAAAGTATAGAATAGTTCAGAATAAGTGATGTACAAGTGTTGGAGTACAAACAAAGTTACCTAAACTTAACCTCAGATCTGTAAGGACAAAGGGAAGCAGTTTATACTTCAAAAAAGGCTTATTGTGCTTTTTTAGGCTTTGTACTGTCTGTACTTTCCCTCTGGTACCCCTGTTGTAGTTTTACAGGACTTATAGCTGAAGAAATCTCTATTTTTCGCACACTGGTATTTTAGAAAACCCTTATTTCAGTCTCCATTTGACATGCTTCGTTTTAGCTGCTGTCTCTTTAAGGCTTCCTGCTCCATAAACCCCCTTCCCTCTGACTGGTCAGCCCTCTGGAGGCCTGTTGGGGGTGGAGCTATGGGCAGACCTTGGTGTTTGAGGCCTGTTCCTTCAACATGTTACCAATCAGATTCAGTTAAGTCTGTCAGTTAGTGAATTAGTGAGAGTTTTGATTTATCAGCTCTACATGGTTCAGTTGCTGTACATTTTGATTTTTGACAAACTACTGACTGAAATTAAATCCTGTCCATTTTTTCCAAAAAGGTTGAAATTGTCCTTTAATGCATATAATTAAACCCTGACTACAGTACAATGACTTGAAGTTAAGAAAGGATAACTGGAGGAAATATACAGAGCGCTATTAACTTAGTTATGATCAATTCTACATACAATAAATCTGTCTTTGAACCCGATAGTTCATCTTCAATGGAGAGGCAGAAAAGGCTCTGGCTATTATTAGAAGCTGTACAGTATGCATGATTGCTGCATCTATTTGTAAACTCAAAGCTTAAGATCTCTCCTCTCCTCCCCTCTCCTCACCTTCCTTCATCTCTCTCTCTCTACCTCTCCTCCTGACTGACAGGAGGGCAGGCAGAAGCTGAACCACACACTCCTGCTACAGCAGAGGGAGAGAGACAAGAAAAGAGGCGAGAGAGGGAGAGAGAGAGAGAGAGAGGGAGAGAGAGAGAGAGAGAGAGAGAGAGAGAGAGAGAGTTAGAGTGTGAGATTTGAGTTATGCAGCACTAGATACAGCATCAGTGACAGGAGAATGTTTGGGCATCAGATAAAGCTATTTTAGGAAGAAACTGTCAATGTATCTCAAAAGACATGCCAACAGCAGTGATCAGAGGAGACCTACATTATGATTTAGAAAGCCTGGGATGAAAGATAGGATTTGTTTTGTACTTTTTAAAGTGGTAGCTTTTCAAACACTGAACGTATTTTTACAAACTATAGCAGGTAAAGAAGTGAAGGCCTGTTAGACCGAGAGCAGACATGTATGTGGTGTCTGTTCTTCATGACAGAGCAGTGATTTCCTCAGCTCCTGTAGCCATGAAGACATGAAAACAGAGTTTGTACATCATTTATTTGTTTTAGAATTGGTTATACAGAACCAGATCTGCGATTCTTCCTCATCAAACTGGATTCTGTGCTGTGGTTGGTGCTTCGGGTATACCCTCTTCTCCCTGACTGCTCACGCAATTTAATCAACATAGGCGCTGCTTTTTCCAGATTGGGCTGTTATTTTTTATAGTGCCAAGAAGATTTAGGGTTTCATAACTTCTCACACTGCATAGGGTCTATGCTTCAAACGCTGCACAACTGTAGGCTGCTGTAAAAGTCAACTATCGTTATTTATCTTCTGTGTAAAAGTTTTAAAGAGCTGACATCATTTAGCGTCTTCATTCGTGTAGTTCAACTATGCTGTGAAGACTATTCTTTCGATTCTTTTGGACTATTATAGCTAAACTGTTGCAGTAGGCAAAGGCAACATGATCCTGCCTTTGAAATTGTTTTGGATCCACATTTGTTGGAAGGTCAGTTACTTCATTTTCAGATTTCTAGATTAATAACCAAAATTCTGACTTTTTCCCCAGAATTATGATGTGAAGGAAAAGAAAAAAAAGTCAGAAAAATAAAGCTTGAATTGTAGTTGTCTTCTGTAAACGTGTATGCTAAACCCAGACAAACTTTTGACTCTGCAGAGGTAAAACAAAAACAAATCAGATATAAGTAACTGCAGTCAAACCAGTGTTTTGATGTCAGTGTGTTATAGAAACAGAAAAGGTGTGTACAGCAGTGAGTGTCCTCAGAGTCTGGCTGTGATTGGCCAGCTCTGTGCGGACTGTAGGTTGCGATTGGTTGGACTGAGGGTGTGTGTCTGCAGACACGCCTCTTAGCTCAGCCTGTCTCTTAGCTGAAGTCACTTCTGTCTGAAATTTGCCTCTCATATGAAACGAGCCAGGAGTCCTGCTCAGCTGTAACTCATTCACTGAAACTCTGACAGAGCTGCTTCCACCCAGAGAAACAAGGCCGGCAAGTCCTGGCCAAGACTGAGCTGTAGGCAATTAACAAAGAGGGAATAATTTTGTAATACTTCACTAGATTTTGAGGTTAAATTAGATGTTAGCATACAAGTGGGTACATTAAAATGCATTAATGGACTAAGAAGAGTTGAGTGCAGTGTTAAATCATGGGTGAAACATATATTTTCTAAAAGCTTTCAAAGATACTTGGATCACTTTGTTGATAAAATGTTCCCTTAGCCTGGTATCGACAACTTTAACGACTGGTTCAGGCAGATACCTTGGAGTAAACATCCCCCTATTGAACCTTCATCCAAACATTTTACCCTACTTACAAGTTACACAGCCTTTCTATCACATGGTTCCAAGTCACCATAAGAACCTTAACACATTTAAAGGGGCTGTGAGGACTATCCAGAAAAGCTAGTGTTTTTCTCAGGATAAAGACTCTATTTCCCATGAGCACTTGCACCCACTGTTGCGAGGACATGACTCTCACCAAGGTGTGAGTTTGTTTTGAAGCTAATGAATGGAGAGCAGATCTTTTAACACTATTTTTCTTTGTTCAAGACAACTTTTTACAGGACATGATGAGGTGATGTGTTTATTTGTAGTTAAGTAGTGCTACTGTTTTTGAAAGATGACAACAAGCAAACTTTGTAAACTCAGTTTGTACTGTAGTTTAGTAACCGGCTATATCTAGTTTTAAGTTTGAACAGTTCATTGCAGTATAACTGCTGCATGTGGGTTGGAATGAACATTATCGCAAACAGTTTAACCCGTGTTATAGGCTGTGTTCTGTCACTCTCCTGTTTAGCTTTCTTCTGCTCTGACGTACTTTTTTCTGTCAGACAGATCACTTCTAGTGTCCACCATCACTACTAAAGTAATCAAAGAAATCCTCTACAGCAGAGAAAAACACAGATCTCTCTTCTCTCCGTTAACCTTTGCTGGCCAACACGGTGTTGTCATAGAGACTTTGACGTGCCATAAATTAATCTTGTCCGACCAGATTAGCAATGTAGCATTTAGAAATAACTTTTTTGCCGCTGATAATCTCATTTTAAATTTGATTAAGTGGATTAAGATCAGGCATAAATCTGGAAGTGAGACTTTCTCAAGTCCTCACAGTCCCTTCAACAGACAGGATCTGTTTGTGCTGACATTACACGGATGTCAAAGTAGTGACAAACATCAGTGTTCTTATGGAGCTTTGCAAATTAAGAAGAGGCTGGTTACACAGCGCATCCATAAGAGCATCACACACACTCTGACACACTCTGCAGTGTCTAATTATATTGACTTTCTCTCTGTAAATCTGGCTTTTAGTGTGTGTGTGTGTGTGTGTGTGTGTGTGTGTGTGTGTGTGTGTGCAGAAGGTGAGTGAATCAGCTCATAAGAGGGTATCTCCTCTCCTGAGCTTATCCCTGCCTGGAAAATGTGTTTCAGACAGGAGCCATAATGCAGGAGCGCTGTCATAAATAAATGGCTCAACTATTTTAGCATGTCACAGAGGTAAAAATAGAACGTTGTGTAGCTGAAATGCCGGATGAACCCTTTACTGAGCCATCCATGTGACTTTCTGCACCAAGCAGACTCGAGTGGGTTGCATCAGAATGATGTTAACTTTAACTACGAATTTACGCAACATTAAGATAAAAAATGTGTCAAGTTGTTCAAAGGGTTTAGTCTTAAAATCATGAAACACTGATTACATCAACCTGAAGGTTGTTGGTGCTTTTGTGTGACTGACTTGTGTTACAGGATAATCAATACGATCTTATTCCTCACTCTTTAGTGCAGCAGTTAGGTTAGTGTTTCCTGTGTGCTCATCCTCATTCAGACTGACCACAGGACAAGCAGCTGCTTGATTAGAGTGACATCATAAAAGCAGTACTAACAAAAAAAAAGAGAAGCAGAGCATCGTGGAGAGTTGCACGGTTTGCTAAGATTTCAAAAAATCAAGTGAAAAATAAGATACCTCAATCTTTGGCAGTGGAACATTTACAAACATTACATAGAAATCCAACTTTTTGGGGTTTAGTCCGAGCAGCTAATCCTGACACTGAACGTTTCCTGTACATGTGGTGAGTAAAGGGTCAGCTCTCAACTTTTCAGCCCTGTCACAGATGAAACATGAAAAAAAAAGAAATGGGAAACGACAGGAAACTGAGAAATAACTGTTTCCTTGTGTTATTTTACTGATCATCTCCCAAAGCTATTCTGGTTTTTTTTAAACAGGAGTGTGCAGGTGCTGCAAACAGTTTGAGCCCTCTCTCTCACACACAGAGGTTATTACAAAAACAAGAGTGTTACAGGGGTGTGTGTTGATTTGTGAGGGGTGAAAGAGATCAGTGTGAGATATCCATGATAGAAACTTGCAACAGGTTCAGTGCGGTGACTTCCAGCATGCTGTCACTGCAGGATGTTTACCACATTTAATGTCAGAGATGATACACTGGAACCTGTACAAAGTTTAGAGAGATGTTACCTTAAGGAGAGGTTGCTGTCCCTGATTCATTCCTCATGCTCGGTCTCTCTCTCTCTCACTCACACACACACATACACTCAGGCGCTGCTGTCCCTGGCTTTGCAGGCTTCTTCACTGTAAAGATGTGATGATGCAGATCTTGCTCGGTGTTTTATGATCTCCACTGATCTTCACTTCCTCCCTGATCGTCGGGAGGCTCCTGCAGTTTGAGGCTTAACCTCGGATCTCTCTGGAACATGAAAACTGTCTCTGCCTCCATCAGCAGCACCCTCAGCACACACCAACACTCACTCACTCCTTCTCTGCAAGGCTTCTTATTGCATTATGGGTGACCGGGTTATGGAGGAGGAAGTGTCAATCGGCTGGAGCGCATGCATGTGTTTATGTACGCTAAAACATTGTATATGGACTACACACGCGCACGCGCAATCCGAGCGGTGACCGTCTCCTTACATCACCATGGCAGCTTCAGTGGCCCTTAGAGAGCAGTGTGAGTGTATGGCAGGTATAACGAAAAGAGAAGCCTTAAACTTACCGCAGTCCTCGCACAACACTCTCTCTACATCCTTCTTCAGCTCCGGCTCGCTGGTGTCAACAGGGGCGTAAGATGCCTTAAACACCAGGGGCTCGGCGGTCGGGTCCATGAAAAAGATATATCTGTGGTCCTTCTCCACCGTGGTGCACGGGGCCTCGGAGCCGAAGTCCCCGACGGTCACGAGCTGCTCCCTCTCGAGGCCGCCGCTGTTGACGGGCCACACGTCCAGCACTTTGACATTCACACTGTAGGGCTCCCGGGAGGAGACGTTCTCCGGGGAGGAGCGCACCTCGCCCTCAATGACCACGGCTGATCGGTACGCCCGGTCCTGGAGGGAGTTGAGACTCGGGGCGTAACAGGCAAAGGAGACCCCGATGACCAGCATGGAGAAATGCACTGGATCAAGCCTCATGCCGTCAGCCTGTGCTGTGCTGCAGTGCTGCTGGGTGGCGGAGCGAGCTGGAAGAGAGAGACGGCGGCAAACGGGCTCCGGCAAAGCAGGCAGGGCTGAGCGGCAGACCTTGTGGAAGTGTCCATGCCATCTGTGTCTGCCGCTTCTTTCCCCATACGGCTGCTGGCCTCAGATGGGGAGACACACCAGCCTAAGAACCGGAAACGGCCCGCGTCTGCATGCTTAAAAATGTGATTGCTGCATTCTCCTTCACCAACCACCCTCCCCCTCTTATCTCCTCTTTTCCTGAAAGGCAAAACAAGACTCGTAAATTAGCCTCCCCTCGAATCCAGCTCTAAAACCTATCTCTCTCTCTCCCTCTCTCACTGCTTCCCCCTCTCTCTCTCCAGCTAATAGGCTAGCATCGCATGGGTGGGCGCATTGCCTCTGTGGAAGGGAAAAAAAGCAGTTTGCGCGTACAAGGGAATCACAAGAAACGATACGCACTCGACGCACACGCACACGCAAGGTCGGGTCTTTAATCCACTTATTTCGATCGTCAAAAGAGTCCCACCGCTGAAAATCCGCTGGCGAGGAAGCGACATAAAGAAGAGAACAGAAAATCAGGGAGAAACAGACTGACAGGATGAGATAGCAGCGGTTATCCGGTGAGGCGATGCAACAGTAGCGCGCACCCTCCAGCCGCGTCCCCTGCGCCCCTCATCAAACGCGAGCGGCTTACGTGAGCAAACATCACCTGCACGGTCACTGGCGTCGGCTCGCCACGTCCTGCGCAAACACCCTAATGACCCGGGCACCCACCGGTGCACCGCCACAGACCCAAGCAGCATGTGACCATGCCGGTCGACTGTGTAAAACCTCTGCGGGAGGGTGTAAGAGAAGACTCCCAGCACAGAGTGCGTCTGTAGCCAAGCCCCGCACGGCGCCCACTGTGGATCTACAGTGCAAGAGGTGCAAGGGGGGCTATAGGCGACTACAACACACACTGCGGATAGTTGTTGCGATGACTAACGCTGCGATTTTCTCTCAATGGATTCCTCAGTATATCAAGGCGAGCTGGAAGTTTCGACTTTTCAGCGTTTTTGCCTTTAACACGTTGTCAGAAAGCGCATCCAAACCCTGACATTCCCCACGTTTTACTTCATGACAGCTCTCACATACTGCTTTTGGTATGTCAACACGTGGAAACATCAGTTACCACAAAACAAGGGTGATATACTGGAGAGAAATACCCAGTACTTTCCCAAATGTCTGATTCAGATGCAGCTAATTAAACCACGTTGAACTTCACAGATTTTCCACCAGTGAAACATCAGCTTTGCATACTTTTTCCTATGACCAAATATCCCCTCCTCCCACCAAGTAAACCAGCCCCTTCCTCCAGCTCTGTTTCCATCAATCAGGTCATTCATAAGATTTGCCTTTCCTCTCCTGTCACAAGCGGTGCGCCCTTCGCTAGAGGTCAGAGAGCCTTTCATTGTTCATGCTGAGAAAGGGATAAAATATAATGTCATGTAGAGGACAAGTGGGAGATTTTTTTTTAACCACAGATAACTTAGATGATGAAGAAAAATGCACAAGGGGCTATTTTATCACAGTAGGCACCTACATCATGGCCTCACTCACATATTCCTCCATCAGCAGGGTCATGTCGGGGACCAGCTCTGTCCATGGTGCTGAAAGATTTGACAGGTTTACAGCTATGTCCCAACAGGCCAATCACATGAAACCTCAATTAGATTGAGGTCTGTCTCCTCACTGCACGTGTCCTTCTTCTCCTCCTCGATATATTATCCTTTGATTCAAAGAGTCATCATCTTTTACAGGGCAGTAAAGCCACATTTTTCCCTCCACATGTTTTGTCCATGGTATTTAAATGTTGAGGTTACTGGAATTGTGTCCTCACAGCACTTCAGGAGGGCGATTCAGCTCTTTGACTCTTTGATCTTATCTCAGCCAACCCCCATCTCTTTCTTTTCTTGCCACAATCCCACCCACGTCTCTCCTTTATTCACTCAACCTTTCATGAGATCTCATTTTAAGACTGCAAGATTTGAGAATTTCTGAACAAGCCCTCACCGTGGATCATCCACTGACAAAGCAGAGGGATGTGGAAATGGATCCCTGCTGACTGACTGACAGGAACGTCCTCCATGATTCCCCTGATACTCATGCTGGGAAAAATAAGTCCGGTTGTTTTTGTTGTTGTTTGTTTCATTAGGGTCTAAGGGATGTCATTTTGATGACCTCGAAAACAAATTTGCGCCAATGACTTAAAGAAAACTGTCTGTTAACAAATGCAAAAGCTCTTTTTTAATTGACATTTAATAGAAAGTTTCCTCATCACAGTCATATTTAACTCTTTCCTACATCACCAGCATGACCCGTGAGTAAACTTTTTTGGTATACCCACTGTCTGCTGTACATCGATCTAAACTAAAGAATTCATTAAAAAAGTAAACCCCACTTTCCGCTGACTCATTAAGTCATTAAACCCGGAATTAAATTCTATGAGTGTGTCCACATTTAAAGCCAAATAAGGTCATTATGATTCTGATAGTGATTCTTCTGATACATTTACTTAAAGCTGTACGTGGTAGGTTTCAAAAGGCTGAGAATTTCTCTGGATTTGTTGCCTACACTATGAACTTCAACAAAAATAAACTGATAGAGCAGGAAAAGTTTCCTATTTTTTGTTTACAGACATTTTAAAAAAATATATATAATAAATATTCACATTTATTCATCATATTTCAAAACCATTTAGTACCATGAAGTTCCTCAGGTTTTCTGCATCAGTCTATGGCTAATGGCCTGTCCCTTTAATGGAGATGTTGTACCTTGTATGAGTGTTAACAGATTTTTTTACAGGATTCAGTGAAGAAAGCAAAAAATAAAAATAGAAAAATGAAAGAAACGTGTGATTCAAAAATCTTTTTGCGCATAAAAGACATCCCATGTACTCATTTAAACTCGGTAGAATGGAGTTCCTCTGTCTCATGTATATGTTTATTTATATTTTTTTGTATCTCTCCTTTTTTCTGCTTTTTCTCCCATGAACCCTTAAAGGAGCTCTGAGAAACCACAGCTTCCAAGCAGACTCGGGTAATGAATCATGATTGTTCACAGTGTATCATCCCCTCATACACAGCTACCATTTACTACTAATGCAGAACGTTCATGTCACCCTGCTCCCCTCCTCCCTGTCTCCTAGCACAGGTGCTGTCCATGGTGCTGAAACCCATACAGAACTGTCTGTGGTGCTGAAACACCCAACCCAAAGACAACCACACAGACTTCGATTCCTGTTCAGCCTTTTATTGTTGTCCAGTCAGTGTGCTTACAGATTTGATCTAAATGAGCATCTTTAAATGGAAAAACGGAACATTTACCATGTGTCACCTGAATATACCATTGGATTCTTTTAAGCTTTTAGTTGCTTCTGCACCGATTCCATTCAGACCTCGCTGCTAGGAATTGGTATGAAGTGTGTTTATAATCATGTTGTTTAAAAAGAGGTGTGAGGGCATCATACTTCATCTTGTCCTCCAAATTGTTCTAAAATGAAACATTACTGAAAGCAGCTTATTTTAAATCAATCATTTTCAAAGTCAGCTTGAGAACAAAAACATGACATTTTGTCTGACCAGTCACAACTTTAAAAAAATTTTTTTTTATTATTTTTATTTTCATTTTTTTAAATTGAGCACATTTAAAACTAAGATGTGGACTAAGTTTATGTAAAAGGATCACAGATGATGTGTAATTAATATGTAAAAGCTTTCATTAATAGATTGGTGTTTAAACTGCAGAGCTTCAGTTTGGGCAGGTGTGTTGAAGTGTACTTTCACTAACAGTTTTTAGCTACAGTAAAAGACGGAATGCAACTGTGTAAAACGTTGCAGAGCAGCGCACTCGTCTTGAACGCAGCCTGCTCTGAGTAGTGTAACTCTGACTACAGTTGCTTTCATTTTTTTTCCTCCTCTCCTCTCTCGTCTCGCGATAGAGCGGCGGAGTGGTTTGACGGGCAGTCGAGGTTGCAGCAGGCAGGCAGAGGGAGACGGTGGAAGGTAAAGCAGGGAGGCAGCATCATGGCGGACAGAGACAGTGGCAGTGACCACGGAGGGCCCACCGCAGGCCCCGGCTCGCTGCCCCCGGGTGCGATGGGTGCCATGTCCCGGCTGCAGCACGACACCGAGGAGCTCGCCTCCAAGCGCGTCGATATCCAGAACAAGCGCTTCTACCTTGATGTAAAACAGAATGTTAAAGGCCGCTTCCTAAAGATAGCCGAGGTCGGAGCTGGGGGAAACAAGAGCCGCCTCACTCTCTCCATGTCGGTTGCCGTGGAGTTCCGCGATTATCTCGGGGACTTTATCGAACATTACGCCCAGCTGGGCCCGACTAATCCGGACATGGTGCAGGATGAGCCCCGGCGAGCGCTCAAGAGCGAATTCCTAGTGCGGGAGAATCGGAAATATTACATGGATCTGAAAGAGAACCAGAGGGGGCGGTTCCTGAGGATCCGACAGACCGTTAACCGGGGGCCCGGATTGGGAAGCGCACAAGGCCAGACTATTGCTCTGCCAGCGCAGGGTCTCATCGAGTTTCGTGACGCTTTGGCCAAACTCATTGACGACTACGGCGTGGACGAGGAGCCGGCGGAGCTCCCGGAGGGCACCTCTCTCACTGTCGACAACAAGCGCTTCTTCTTTGACGTGGGCTCCAATAAGTACGGGGTCTTCATGCGGGTCAGCGAGGTGAAGCCTACGTACCGGAACTCCATTACGGTTCCGTGCAAAGTGTGGTCCAAATTCGGCAACACCTTCTGTAAATACGCGGAGGAGATGAGGAAGATCCAGGAGAGGAGTAGAGAGAAACGGGCCTCCGAACTGCTGTCTGAGGGCCCTCACGGTGGAGATGACGGCGAAGATGACTGACGCGGATTTTAAAAGAGCAGAAACGAAACAACAAAGACAAAACTGAACTCTGAGTAAACGAGACTTTTAACTGTAAAATAGAGAGAGTATCTCCAAGGGAATCACCCCACACACACAACCTCCACAGTTATGGCAGCACCTCAGCTGTCTCCTCGCTCATTTTACTGGATGTCACCCCACTTACCACCCATGAAACAGTAAGCCGCTGCTATCAAGGATTGAATTGTAAGATACGAACTGTTTCCTACTTGATTTAAATGACAATGAAAAGAGTGTTTATATCTCTATCAAATGACAGATTTTGCACACATCAAAGCTATTTAAAAAAAATGTTGAAATGTTTTCAAACTGGTCATATGCTAAGTTTTAATCAAACATAAAACCAGAGGTCTATTATATAAATGACAGTCTTCATGTAGAACGAATATTTGACATCAGCACAAAGAGAATATATTATAGACTTTATGAAACCAAAACCTGATACCAGATGTATAGTTTATTATAAGGTACGCAAAATTCATATGAAAGAGCTCAAAAAGTGTATGTACTGCAGAAGGCAGCACTACAGGCCTGTAAACACCTGTCAGCATGCGTACAAGCTCCTGTTTGAAAGAAGTTTGGCATAAGTTGGCTGTAGTCTTTAATGCGACTTTAAACACAGTGGGCTGAGAAAGCTCTCCTCTTATGCTTTCTTATGATGAAAAGGTCCAAACTCAAATTACGAATTGCCTATTTTGTGCGCCTCAAACAAATGGGATAAATCTATTTCTGAGCTACTTTATTAAATATCAACCCTCTTGCACCATGTCCATATAAACTTTAATGAGAAAAAAAAGTGCTAACTTAGATGTAATAATTATGATTTTGTGAATCAGCTGTAAAAAAGATCCTTATTAAGATACCCACGTTTTCTGTGGGTTAAGTTTTTTCTTTGTTTCTTTGTTGTTTTTTTTTTCCTCTGGGGGGTGGGGGATGCTAGAGGATAAGGTCCACTCGTGGGAGCGCAAAGCGTGAAAACAAAAAAAAAAAAAACAAGAAAAATGCGTCAGCGCAGAGCGCGGCAAGGCGATGCATCCTCTCTGACGTCATTACGACCCGTGCCTTATACACTCCACTCGTTTACGTGTTCTCACGTGGATGGTCTGTGACCTTGACCGCTGTCCGTTTTTCATTTACGAGTGCTGTTATGTAGGCTGAAATATATTCTTGCCAGGGCTGCGGGATCACACCCCTGGGGTGCGAGGTATCTGGGTGGCATCAGCAGAAGTAAGCTGAAAGGCTGCATGGAGCATGGGGCCAACAGTGAGAGAGGACAGACACAGAGCTCCAAGCCGGATCAGGCCCTTCAGAAGATTAGGTGCTACTGTATAAACGTAAACTTTGGACACCAGATAGGGGGGACGGGGGCTCGATGTGATGGCCCCCTGAACCCCAGAATCCCTAGCAGCAACCCTGGCCTGAAGGCCTCTCACAGAGTAGAAATGTGTCTGCCTGGAACAGGAGGATGACCCGAGATGTACTGCCTGTGGCAGCACTGGGTGTGTGGAGGCTACGTACACTATATGCACCATAATGTAAAAAAAAAACAAAAAAACAGCAACAACAAAAAAAAAGCTAAATCAGGAGTGGCTGGTTGATGCTGTTCGTCAGAGGTGAGATGGATGCCGTTAAAGAGCCAGGCAGCCAGCCAGCCGACCGGTCCCGTACCGTCAGTCCGAGTGCAGTCCAGTGCATGTAGAGGCTTCTCAGTGCCGGGCTGAGGCAGTTTCTATCTCTTTATGGTGCTACAGCCCCTTTATTGCTCCATGGGGGCCTCGCCGTTCAGAATATGTCACTTTTGCATTATTTTTCTTCGAATCCTCTGTTTCTTTTTCTCTTCAAAGTTTCTCTCCACATTATGTTGTCCACGAGGTGTCAGGTTTCTGCCGCCCAGGCAGAGAGGAAGCCCCTGACTGGTGTAGGACATTTCATATTAGTGTGCAATATTGTGTGCGTGCCAATAGCGGCATTGTATCACGTGTATAGACTATTAAAAGACGAAAAATGTATAGGCTATGTGATCGGTAGATATTCGAAAGCATGATGATAAGGTTGATGCACCTGCATTTTATTTCCAAAATGTGAAGTCTTTCTTCTAATGCACTTCCTCTAAAGTGAAAAAGTCAGACTCGTAGTGAGATATTTTCCTGTCATGTTCTGTAAACCAGTAGGCTGCCTTGTTTGTCTATCAGTATGCGTAGACTAGGTTGGGTGTTTTACGTCCCCCTACCAGAGAAACCTTCCCATCATTCCTCCACTAACAAACGGACTCAAACAGCAGACAGTAAGGAGTTATAACTGTGTCTGTCAGCCCAGTGTGGGGGCTACTCTGAAGTTAAATAGTATCTTAAGGTTTGGGTCTATTTGTGGCTCCCCCCACACACACACACAAACATAAACACACACAGTCTCTCCCTGTTAAGGCCTGACTGTTTGAGACCTCTCGAGTATCCAAAGGTGTGTGAAGGTGTGCAGGTTCCCCTGCTGTTAGAGTCTGTCACCTGTGAGAGAGCTGAGCTCTCCGTCTCATCACAGGTGAACTTTATTTGGCTTTGACTCGTCTGCAGTTTAACATGAGTTAAGCAATCATGATTGAACCAAGGACACCTGCAAAGAAGAAGAAGCTTGTTATGTTGATCACAATCCTTCTCTTGTGTTCCTTCTGTCCGTCTTTTCCCTCATTGCGACCCTCTCAACCTCTAGGCTTCCACTAGTGTGACTTTTAACAAATCATGCCCCCAAGTGGTTCTTCTTCCTCTCAGCTTTATTTAAAGCAGGTCGGACGACACCTCCTAATACGACTGAGCTGGTTACAGGCCGTGTCAGAGTAGCATGCCATCAAGGTGGCATGATGAGGAGACACAGACTGCATGGATCACAGCTTAAGAGACCTCAGCTGGATAAAAGCTGCTAATGTTGTTACAGCCTGGGCCTGCCAGACAAACCAGATATCTGAGGCTAGATTAAAGCGGAAAGCACTCGAGGTAAAACAGAATCAGAAGTCCTTTGAATCCTTCTTTATAAATGTTGATCTGTGTTTGATTAGGCATGGCTGAAACAACTGAGCCAAAAAAAAAAAAAGTAGAAGACATTTCCATCTGTTGTGCACAGGACTCTTTGGCTCTGGTTGTCTCTGTGTTCTGGTGAAAGGCCTTATGAAGCCTGGCACTGCACTGAGGGGGGTTTACCAGCAGCAGCCAAGCACGACCCACTGACCCGTCTGTCAGCCAGATCCAGTTAGGGTTTTTTTCTTTCTGTGCGGAGAGGAGGAGGAAAATTCTGTCCCTTCTAGCTGAGCTGACTTTATTTCCTCTCACTGCCCCTTGAACTATTTAAAGACTCTTTTTTTTCCCCATCAAACACATATACAAGCCACCAATGACTATGTGCCCAGCAAAGCACATCTGAGGTCGTTCTGAGTTCATCCTGAGTTCAACATGAATCTGGACTTTCCTTTTGTGATTCAGCACTTACTCTCCAAAGTGTCCTAGCTTTAGCTTGATTCAATTCAGACCTCTCGGAGGCTCATGCTACATGAAGACTGGAAATACGACACTTCCTTTCTCTTTTACGGCCAAATATAAGGAGAGCCTAAACCTGCTCATAGTTCACTTTATGAATGCCTCACACTATTAAACGCACACTTTTTCTTAAAGATTAAAAGACGTGTCTTGTTTTGTTAGAGACTGTATTTGGCAGGTGCTACTGGGTCAGTTGTGTTTTTAGTGCAGAATGATTGTGTTGTGTATCATGACTTGTCTATATAGGAACGTAGCTTTACCTGAACTACAGAGGAGGGGCGGGTACTTGTAACTTTTGCTGAAAACAATGTGATGGAATGTGATTTCTCTGTTTTTGAGACCTCACCCGGTGTCACCGCCAAACCTGGCGTGACCTTGCAGCCATGATGTAATCACATGATATCATCATCATCCATTTCTGGGACTCAAACGCAAAATAGTTTGGAGAAAAGACTTTTTCCTGTCCTGCTCTGTGTTTTGAAGCGTCAGTCGAGCTGTGTGCTCTGTCTGCTTGAAGGTTCACTGAAGCATTGACAAAAATAATGTCTTGATGATACGGCGGCAGCCATCGTAGCTGTCTGATCATGATGCTGAGCTGCATCTGTTGAGTTTATCACGTCCGGTTTCATCCTCAAAAGATACTTCTCTGTCTGTTACATAAAACAAGACTCTTACACATTTTGATTGGCGGTGGTGACGACAAATCTAATTGCAGTAGTAACTTGTTGCATGCACTCAGACTCAGATAGCTACGATGGCTCCAGCTGGAGGCACTTTGTTTGCTTGTTTCCTGTGTCTTGAGTTGGAGGATCACACTTCCCTCCATGTTTCCGACTGAACTTTAACAGTCACATGTGTGCCACTGATAACAGCGAATTTACGTGATGGGAATGTGGATGTAGAAGTACAGTCTGAAAACAGATTAAACCTCCACACACTCTGCTCTGCTTTTGGTTTCAGTGTTGTAGTCTTTCATTGGCCATTCAGAGTTCCTGGTTAATCACACAGCCAATCGCAGCCTCTGGTCAAAGCCAAGCACTATATGACTCACCACAAACCACTGACAGAGGAGCTCATTCAGCACGCTTTCTGTTTGCACACACACATACACATACACACACGCACATACACACTCTCACACACACACTGAGTTGTAGGGTCCATCATGTCTGCAGATTGTATAGGCTACTGTTGTGTTTCGCTGTAAAGAAGTTCTCTCAGACGTTCTGACGATGTTGGGAAACAGATCATGGAGTTTAAGGGATGGGGTCAATGCACAATGAACATATCCCATGTCACCATTCGGTCTGAATCCCTTTACCATCCCCATATGAGATAATATGTTGTATCTTTCAAAACTATTTTATCTGTGGCGTGTGTGTGTATATATATAAATATATATATGGTTTGTTATATATGATGCTCCTCCTTTCAGAAAAATATAACATGTAAACAGGAAAAACATATTGCTGTTTTTTTCCTTTGTATTTTATACTTACAGAAAGCATTGAATAAAAATGGATAAATACTTGCACTTTAGATATATTAAGAAAAATAAAAATCTGCATATTATTTTTGATAGGGATCTCACATTCAAAGAGTATCGATTACAGGCTTTGTGACTATTGCTGGACAGAGATGTACTGAGTTCTACTTATTGAAGTATATTTTGTCTGTGTGTCAGAAGGTTTACTAAAGTAAATTGCATGATAAAGTAGTGCTACACCGGTATTGTTCTTTTCTTTTCTTTCTTTATTTCTTTTTTTTTAGTTGGTAAAATGTCTGAAAACTGTGATAACAACCCTCTTGTATCATGTTTAATCGCTCCTCACCCCTCTAGAATATTTCTTACTGAAATATGGCCTTTCCTGACTACATGACGATGGTGCTTACTTTGGCTTTGACATCGAGCTCATTCTCTACATCTCAACATCATCATAACTCGCGTCCTTACACTTCATTACTTTCTGTTATGTACTCTCACTACCTTATTAAATTTCCGTTGATGGCAAAAAAAAAGAGAAAACGCTGTGCTGTTTTGTACATTGTTGTTTGTTTTAATGTTTGGGGAGCCTTGTTGTCTGAAAAATGACTAATCGCGCAATAAAAGGTCATTCCACACGTCCCTGTCTCTGCACAGCTGTCTCCACTCTACGACCAACCAGGTCAACCAGGGGATAACAGATAACACTGATTTAATAACACAAGGATCATACATGATGGGTGTTAAGGTTAAATTAATCAAATTCATTTCATTATATTTTTTTTTAGAAACACAGGGTGTCCATAAAGTCTCTTTGCAATATACATACATACATACATACATACATATTACAAAGGCAGTTGATGGGATATCTTCATTAGATTTGTTGTATGTATTCAGTAATTATCAGAGATTTTAATCACAATGCTTTTGTGTTTTTCAGGTATCCTGTTGATATAAGAAGTAAAGGCACAATGTGTGTCATGTTTTATTGAAACAACATTAGATAAGCAGACTCAGAGAAACTGCAAGACTATGTTAAAGATGTCGTGTATCAAACAAAGATATGAGACATCACTGATCTAAAGCTAAAGATCACTGACACCACTGCCATCATTAATGAGGTGATGCTACAGCGAACATGGCTGGAAATCAAGCGGTCTTGATCGGCTTTGTGCAACTAATGGTGCCCATATGGTGGTGTATTCAGTTAATTCTTTAATATCTACTCCTCATTTTTTAAAATAATTTCCTCATATTTGTCTTTTCATTTGCTGTTGTAACATTTTTTAAAGACACTTTATAGCCACGCTGTAGTTTTTTTTCCATAGGAAGCTTCTTCACGTGTTTGGAAATTTTAAAAAATGTTTCCAAGTTTCAGTTGTGGGTTGTTCCAAACATGCTGATTTCAAACAGTCTTCTTTTGACTTTGGTGCAAAAATGAAAGTTGGAGCTCGAGATTTGTGCTCTGTTTGTGCTGTTGTCAGCCAGGTGAGCAGCTTTAAGGTGAGAAGCTCTACGTCCTCACAGGTTTGAGGCGAGAGCGACAGAAAATGGAATAAAGCGTTGCACTTTAAATCTTCAGCTTCTGTGGACCGAAACATGTGACACAACATATTTTTGGGATGTAGGGAGTGAAGGAACAGATGGGCTTGGTTTTTAAGATGATTCATAGCTTGAGAAAAAAAATGACTGTACCGTATTAACTTGAAATTTATCCTTGGGTTGCAGAACTATTTAAAAAAAAAAAAAAAAGGGGCGTTTGGTGTTTTGAGCTCATTCTTTGTTGACGGCACCAAAACAAACCAACACACTTACACTGAAGGGAACAGAGTTTCAGGAGCTTATAGATTTGTCTTTTGGTTCTGGCTTTATGCAGGATTATTATGCAGCTAATGTAATTTTTAGTTGGTTTGAGTAAATTTGAGTTAGGGCAGCATCTTGGGAAGGATTCAGTGTGACAAATGACGATGGATATGAGCAACTTTTCAGCCTCAGGCCCAAGATACTGAGAATAGCTTAAAGTTCATTTTTGTGAAAAGAGTAATGATTCAATCTCTTTTAGAGCATATCTGTTTGTATAAATAGTTATTTTTTGGGGGGGAAACACTTGAAGTAAAATGATTTAAGCTGTAATATGAAAAAGATAATCACAATCAAATCAACAACCTCAGAGGTTAAAGCACAGCAATCACCTCCTCGTGTAAGGAACACTGAACTAAAGGCTTTTAATACGACGTGGGCAAAGCAAGCATTACTCTGGGCAGCTGTGGATCAGTGGTAGAGTCAGTTGTCTCTCAAGTGGGAGTATATTGGTTCAATCCCAGCTCACACAGTCACATGCTAGAGCAAGACAGAACCCAGGATTGCCTCTGCTGTTGTTCAGCAGTGTGTGGATGTGTACAAATGATATGAGCTTATACTGATGATCGCTAACTGCAGCAGTCTTTGTGCCATCAGTATGTGGATGGATAAATGAGATGAGCAGTAAAAAACACTTTAAGTGGTCTTGTACAAGTGTCCTAAACTGTCTTAAAAACTTTGGATACCTTATCTCAGTATCATGTTAAATTAGAGGGCTCATTTCGAGTGTTAAAGTGCAGAGTTATTCAAGTGTCAAAGACATTTTTCCACCATTGTTGTTACTTTAAATGAAAATGAATGAATGAAAAAAATGAAAATTAATGTCACAGATGTCTGTGATAAGCCTCCTCTCATTTCTCATGACCCGCAGCTTTCATGGAAAATGAAACTAAGAGGCCTTTGTCTGACTGAACATGATTTAACTAGAGCAGTCTGAAGCTAGAAGAGACCGTCATATAAAAACAAATGGAAGTTTTAACAGCAAACAAACAAACAGGAATAAAAAATTTAAAATTCTTTGTGTGCTGACAGGACACAAAACAGCTGAAAGCACCTAAAGGAAGAAACGGATCCTTTAAGACGACTGATTTCAGTGGATTCAAGCAGTGAGCAGGAAAACAGGGAAACTTGAATCCTGCTGCTCAGTCATGACATCAGAACAGTTTGACAGATTTCAGCGAAGTTATTCAGATCCTTGCCTCAGTCTTTGTTTGAGTCAGTAATGATCCTGGTGATGTGATTAAAGATCAAAGTTATTACCTTCCAGCTTTTCAACATTTCTTTTAGAAAAGGATAAGAAGAGATACTGGGACTAAAATTATTAACCCTTTATAAGCGTCAAATAAATGACATGACGATAACAAAGAACACAGTCTGGACTTGCTTTTTTTGTGCAGTCTCCTGAGGTAAGTGTTTTAATGATTTGAGGTTATGACTATTTAATTGAATGAATGATTAAATGAACTGAATGGGTTATATTTTTACATAAACTTATTATTTTTTAAAAAACTCTCAAACATGTTTCTGAAACGTTATTATTGGAAATAAAGCTTGCAGTTGAAAAAGTTTTTACATGTTTTAAAGTGAGTTCAAGAGGGGGTACATGGATATAAAGTAACAATGTTGGATGTCCATAAGACACATGCCCAAATTTTTTAACCATAAAGAAGTTGTTGAAATTCCAAATCTTTCTTTAAATTCTTAAGAAAAAAAAACCCAAAACCTCCACTCAAAAAATAGATTGAGATCTTCACCAGACTTGTTGAAATGATGAGGTCATCACATAAGAATTAACTTTCTGGTTTATGAAACATTGAAGGGCCAGACCTAAAACAACAAGGTCTGCCTATAGCTCCGCCCCCGGCAGGCTTCCAGAAGGTCAGCCAATCAGAGGGAGGGGTGTTGCAGAGCAGGGAGCCTTAAAGAAACAGCAGCTAAAACAGTGTTTCTGAAAGAGGCTTTTCTAGAACACCAGTGAGAGAAAAATAGATTTTTTTATAAGCTGAAAGTCATATGAAGCTACAGGGGTACCAAAGGGACAATATAAAGCCTTAATAAAGCAAACTACCCACTCTTTAAGTTCAATTATTGTTCTTTTTCATGTGTTAGCATCATTTGTCTGCCCTTACCATGACTGGCCGATAAACACCTCTTTAACACCTTTTTTCCCCCTGGGCTTTATTTCTTCGAGTCAAGAATGTTGTTAGTCTTCTCAGAGAAGATGTTGAGTGTCAGTGATAAGAAGATTAGTCATTTAAATTTACCTTCTTCTTTCTTTGTAAGTTTACCATCCCCATGACTCGCTCTCACCTGACGTAATGTGTACAGAGAGAAGCAAGTTCACAATATTTCACAAGCTGTCTGTGTTTTATCAGGTTTAACTACTCCAGTGTAACACCAAGAAAAATAAGATTCTAATGAAAGGTCAGGTCTTTGTGTGAGGGCTTTCATCAGACAAAATAATAATGATAATCCAGCCAATCAACAAACAAGGGCCGCAAGACTGATGACTAAAAAGAATCTTTAAGCATTTATCTTCTTCTTCAGCCCATGTCATGCTCAATTAACAGAACGTTTAATATTCTATAATACTAATGAATATATATCCATACTGAATTTTGTTAAATATCTGTGATTGAATTATTTATTTTTTCCAAGTTTGAGACCAAAACATCCAGTGCTTAGAGAACTGAAGATACTCAAGTCTGCTCGTAGTTTGGTTTGTTCTGCATGGTGCTACACACACACACACATACACACACACACTTCTGTGCTGTTCAGTTTTCTTATTGGCAGAAATCGTTTTTGGGTAGGGAATAATTTAGACAGAACATTAACTTTGGGTGATAAATGATTGAACCTGACTTTCTTATATGGACTATGTCTGACAGAACTGCAGTTTTTAGCACTGCAGCATGGGCTTCATTTACCAAGCAGCCAGAGGTTGCTGCTTTGTTAAGTCCAATTAATTGAAAACCTTCAATAAATCTGTGTATTGGAAACACTGTAGAATCAGAATGTTTTCACACACAGTAATAAAAACATAAATGCAGAGCTACTTGTAGTGTCCTTGCAGTTGATATGTGTTAAAAAAGATGAATAACCACCACAGTTATCCGTATAAAAGTTTACTTTATGAAGCACGGACTAAATATTCAGTAAATATGTCCTTTACATAGTGTGAGCATCCTGTCAAAAAAGTTCAGATATACAAACAAAAAGACAGTTCCAATGCTGACATCAAAGTGCCAAAGTTGACATTTTTTTTAAAATAAACTTAACAACAAGTCTGTTTTGTCACCATCCTATAATACAGCACAGGCCTAGCCTAAAACATGGGGAAACAATGGTTATCACAACAGCCAAAGTGAGTATAGGGGGAAGTCTCCCTGTAAGAAAGCAGGTATTTATTCTAACAATACAGCATTATAAAAGGCTTCTTTCTCTTTGAAACTTCTGCTCCTCTTCAGCATTTTGGTCTGTACAGGTCATCAGTTCCAGGACTCCAGCTGTGACGTCAGGTTTCCAGCTTAGGTCCCATCAGTAACGGTAAATATGACACACAAAGAAGCAGCAGAGCCGTTTCCAGAGCCACAGGTGTGACTGTTCTTCTGTGGACCTGCCTCTGAGCCGCACTGAGGCTGAGCTGAGGGGGCACTATGTTAACTGATCTACAGTCGTGTCTCAAGCTAATTACATACAGAAAAGGTCTGTGTGTGTGTGTGTGTGTGTGTGTGTGTGTTTTGGTGGGTTGGAATCAATTAAGGTGCTTTTAAACAGCAGTAGTGCCACCCCACTCTTAACATCCACTTCCTCCTTCCTCCACAAGTCCTCCTTCGATTGGAAACAGGCTTCATGTGATAAGTTTCCCTCGTCCTCTGGAAACATGTGCTGAACAGAACCAACACGACATCCTCATCTTGGAAAAAGTCCTCCTTTAGCTCACTCATGGGGAATGTTTGATTCTGCTGGTGCAGTTGTTCTCCTCTCTATCAGTTTGGTGACAGCCTTGACTTTAGAACATGAACCGGGAACCGTTCAGCTGCTAAACTCTCCCCTCTTGTCCAAGACTTTTTCAGAAATCAAGGGCAGCTTTTTCAAAAGCATCTTTATTTGTCAGTGAGGATGGCAGTGGAAGGGTTTTTCATATCGGTGTCTGGGTCTGTTAAAGAGTTAAAGGTTAAGCCTAAAGGGTAAGGGGTCCTTATGACTGAAAATGCTTTTGATGGACGCAGGCCTGACTTAAAAAGCTCTGTTCCTCTGCAATAACAATCAATAAACTTTTGTGACAAAACCCTGCTGCTGCTGTTTTTACTTCATCATGTTGCCCCCAGCTTCAACACACCTGTGCATGTGCACACATATCTGAGTACATCCCACTCATTCCTCTTCAGACCCTTACTCCATTCTTCAATCATCTCAGTCCAACCATGTGTTCTTACTTTCCATCTCACTCAGCTCATTGCTTTCTGTTACCTTGTACAGTTTGTACGTTTGCGGGATAAAAGAAAAATGGCACCAAGAATTTGTTCACCACACACTGGTTTTCTCTTCAGTTCTGGTTTGAAAAGTAAAACAAGAGATAAAACGGAATAAAAGTGAGCCTCTGGAGAAGTCCCTTAAAAACACATGAACAGACTAGTGATATCTCTGGATAATAAATGACCAACACACTCCAAATCTCTCAACAATTCGTGCCCCTAAATAAGGCACTCGACCTCCAGTCCCTCTGGTGGATCAGCTTATTACACAGTCCAAACCAAAGTTGTACCACCTGGCGGTTCTTTTTTTTTACACTTAAACATATTTTATGTTTCAAACGGTATCAACACCAAGAAAGAAACGCTTAAAATGACAAGCATGCTCCTGGTAAACTTTTCCTGGAAATAAAGGTTTGAAGGATTAAATAAATAAATAAATATGCTATACATGACAGGGACTCGAGCCGTCTGAGAAGTTCCTATCAGAGCTTTCTCTTCACTCTGTAACAGATATGTTGAATCTTCAGGCATCCCGCTCCACCCGTACTTTAGGTCCTTAAATACGCCTGTGATCGGCTAGGTGCGTAAACAACAAGAGAGGAAAAAAAGGCCAAAATGCTACAGTAGTACCATCTGAATCTGAGACACTGCCCGACTCCTGGACCGTCTCTCTTTGTACTCTATCCGGCCTGAAAATAATATCCTATAAATGACTCAAAGCTCTGCTCAGAACTAATAACACATTTCAAATACAGACCACTGCGTTGCTCTGAGATTCATTTCAAAATAATACTGATGATATTTTCATAAATAGGGATCACAGTTATGATTATTAAATGTGCAACAATAAGAGTTCATAAAATGAGGTTTGGCAGGATCACTTGGCAGGATGGGTAGTGTGCAGTCTTCATCTTATCTATTGCTTAAAGACAGCAACTCCTTCCACCTGGGTTAGAAAGTTCTGGAAAGGATTGTGATGGACGTTTGTTTTTTGCAGCCCACGCTCTTACTGAAACATAAGATACAGAGAAACAAACAAACAAAACAAACCCAGTAAGAGGTTGAAGGATTGGTAATTTGGGTTGCTGGGATGCTGTTTTGTGGGCTGTGGTCTCTGGTCCCCCCCTTTCTCCCCTCAGCTCCTCTGCCCTGAGGCAGCTGCCCTCCCATTCAGCCCACCATGAGCCTGACTAATGGATGGAGAGGACTGTGTCTTGCGGAGGTGGCACTCACGGCCAGCCAGGCCACCCTCCATGATCAGGCCACCCATCACGCTGGCCTCGATCTTCTCAAGGTCGTCCGTCTCAGCACGGATCTTTGCCTGCAGGAGGCTGATGTACGTCTCATACCGAGTCTTCTGCTCAGAGAGGAGAGGGGAAAACAGAGATATATTACCTGATCCAGAACTGTTTGCTAACTCACAAATTTTTATGCCTTCTTAAAAATATATTTAGTCTGATCAAAAGTTGTGTTTAATAAACCTTTTCAATTTAAAACAACAACACATCTAAAAAACATGAGCTCTATATTTTCTTATTCCAATGTTCTGAATTTTACAATAAGAAAATGAAAAATTTTAATTCATTATGGATTCAAGAAAACTGGTTGTTGTTAACCACTAATGAATAAAAATACAAAGCAATAATTTATCAGTAAAAGAAAAATGGATATGAAATAAAAACAGTCATGCCTCTAGTTTCTCCAACAGCACTATGACAACAACAACAACAAAACACATGAAGTCAAATAGAAACTGAAGACATAAACCCAGACTAGTTAACCAGAGGGAGCTGTGAGAAGCCTGTACCTCATATGTGAGGTAGTGCTCTTTGAGCCGGAACTCCTCCCACTCGCGGCTTTTGGGGTCAGCTGAGGGCGAGTTTTTCCGGTGCTCCTCCAGCTCCAGGCTCATCTGCTTCAGCTTGCTCTCATGACTCAGCAGCTGCTCCTCCTGCACCAATCACAGCAGGGGGAAAAACCGGGAGATGCCCAAAACAGCCAATCAGATGCCAGCTGACACAAATAGATTATGTTAAAGTGCCCAACCCTGAGTGGAGATTTTAATGAAGAAGGATTTGCATACGGCTTTACAGAGGGTTTCCAAAGTAAAGAGGAGAGAAAATAAATACATATGTGATTTATCATTATATATATATATATATATATATATATATATATATATATATATATATATATATATATATATATATATATATATATAAAAGCAGAGAGTGCGTGACATTGTTAGATATGCATGCATGTGTCAGTGTATATATATGGGTGTGTGTGTGTGTGTGTGTGTGTGTGCGTGTGTATGTGTGTGTGTACCTGCTTCAGTCTGGTGGATGAGGACGGCAGGATAGGCCGACAGAACTTCTTCATGGAGCCAATCGCGGCAGGAAAGGCGGGAGCAGAAAACAGCGCTGCAACCAGGTTTATCCTGAAGATCCAGGACATCATCTCCTCCTCCCCACTGAACAGACAGTCAGAGAGAGAGAGAGGGAGAGAGAGGGAGAGAGAGAGAGAGAGAGAGAGAGAGAGAGAGAGAGAGCTTAGTAGTGAGATGACAATGGGCAGAGTGAGGTGAGCAAACATGACACTGCTCGGCTGATGTGGCTCAGGTTGAACACTTTATGGTTCTTCGACTGGCTTGAAACAAAAAAAACTACTTTTGGGACTCAATGTTTATTATTCACTTATTTGTCACAGGCATGAGTAACAGCAGTGCTTTAATTATTAAATTACTTTACAGCTCAAACTGCACATTTTAAATGTAGAAAGGTTCCTCAGGCAAACAAAAAGTCTTTTGACAAAGTGTTCCTTCGATTGTTGGTATTACTGCAGCATTTCCTCCTCCTGTCAAATTTTTGAATCAAGCTTTAAATCCCCTATGACTGTCAAACTATGAAAAAAACACAAGAAGAGGCTGCAGAATACAATGAAAAGAGAGAAGAGACATTATTACAAAATGTTGGTTAATTAATGTCCTAGAGTTTTGCTGATGCATACAAAAGAAAAAAAACAGCTCATGGACGGAGATATTATAATTCAATGTAACTCTGGTGACTTACGGGGCCTGCAGCAGGAAGACTCTCCAGTCTGAGGTCTTGAGCTTCAGTACATAAGCTCTCTTGCTGTAGTCGGTGGCTCGAGTTGCTAACGCGTGGTGGATCCGCACCGCATTCTTCAGGTCCACCTCTGAAATGTCAGCATCAGGTTTGTACTCATCCTGGGGAAGAGAGAGGAACTGTATTGGTGCCTTTAACTAACTCACTCAACTTCACTCAAAAACACAGTCTCAAATTTTTTTTTATACATCAAAAAACAAACAAACAAAAAACAGTAAATAAATAAATAAATAAATAAATAAATAAAACTCAAATACTGCAAAACACATTAAGCTACTTTAAGCAGAAGTAGACGCATGTTGAGCAATTCAAGACCTTTTGTTTGGTGAGCATAGATTTTAACAGCAGAGGGAGACAAACAGAGCACAGCAGGCTTCTCTCCTCCCTTCATGCTCTCTGTATCTCAGGAACACACACACACACTCACACACACAAACGCACACACACAGCAGAGCACCTAACAGCTTCCGCCACTGCAATGACAGCGGTGGTGGATTTGTGTTTCTATGGTAACAGAGCAGAGGACGAGATGCGGTACCTTCTGGAGATATAAAATCATCCCTTTAAGAACTGCATAGAACTTCTTCCAGCCACGGCGACCCCTCGGAGCTAAAAGAAGAGAAAGTAAAACTTAAAATCACATTCTTAATGCTAATCTAATGTAAGTTAGGAGCTTATTATTGTGTGTGTGTGTGTGTGAGTGTGTGTTTGTGTGTGTGTGTTCACTAAACACTCACTGCGTTTTCCGTCCATGTCGGCATGGCTCTTGCGCGTCAGCACTCCGTGTTTGTAGGTGACAGCGTTTAACAGAATGGGAATGGCGATGAAAGGGTTATTGCCGTCGGTTACCCTGGCAACGCGCTTACTTCCTCCCTCACACTGCTCCTCCACCAGCTCTGACAGACTCTTCCTGAGCTCCTCCTCCTCTCTGCACACACAAAAATCCATTCAGATGAAGCTGAGCAGCACATATTCAAGGGTACTTGCTTCTGGGACAGTGAAAGGTTTACTCACACGGCCCACTCCAGCTTCTCGTTCTTGATCGAGTTATACAAAACCTGAGTGACAGGCAAGAAGAACATGACGTGGGAGATTTTTAAACTTCATTATGGGTGAGAAAAGATCATTTAAAGGGGGTCCAACAAAGAAAAATAAATAATAAATATGCAAACATGAAAAAAAATGGTTGAACCCTAACGTGAGCAGGTCTGTACCTTTAATAGGTCTTTAGGGAAGTCTTTGCCATTGTTCAGACCATCCAGATTACTGATGAACTGCTGGCAGGACATCTTCTTCCCAATATTCTGAGAAGAGAAACAGAATCAGAAGCAATCAGTTTAAGTGATGGTGATATTTCATCTCACTAAAACACAGTGCATTCATTTTTTTTTTACACACTTGAAATTCTTCAGCTCAGCTCGAGCTCAACCCGTATCAGAACTCTGCAGATCCTGATCATTCTAATCTACATCAATCTGGTCCAAATGATCTGCAGTTCCTCATGGGTCCACTAAGTGTCAGTATGGTGTTGCTGGTTTGCCAGATTAGGTGACGAGCATTGTGTCACTGCTATTATTGTTGTTTGGCTATCAGCTTACCAGACAGGCTGAACGACAAAAGAGTAGGAAGTATCAGTGCCTCTCTCTCTGTCTGTATAAATCATGCAATAAAGACTGAAAAGATCAACAGATGAATGTTAAAAAGTGATGACGCATGTGGCATTTTATTCATGTTTTCCTCCGGGGACAGTGATATAAACCTGGAGAACCTAGAGTTCAAAGGATACGCTCCACAGATTTGTGAATAGTTAATGTGGTCTGATTTATAAATCTTTTCATCAGATGATGCCATCACAATCTCATGGTGTCAAATTTGAAGCCTCATCATTAGATGCAGCAGTAAGAAGAAAAGCAGGAGGGATGAATTGCTTTTATGCTATAGAAAGTAAAGAATTTAAATCTGAATCACAGCAACCCACAATGCCTCTCTGATGAACAAAATAAACAAACAACAGATAATGAATAAATCACTTAACGTTTCTCTTTTTTCTATGTGCCTTATAAGACATGAATTTTAAATAAAGACATACATTTTATGAAAGCTGACAAGAGTAGGAACATGATTCTTACAGACAGTTTTAGGAATATAATTATACATACCACCTGCAGGGGCAGAAAGAGACCAGGGACCAGATTTGGTTAGCAGGGTCAGGATTGAGAAGGAGAAGAGGATTTTGAAAAGAGAAAAGGGGAGGATGTTAGTCAAAGGAGGTATGTTTGGTAAAAGCACATTCAACGTGGAGAGCGGGAGGGTCAAGGAAAGCAGAGCCACAGGACCAAAGATACTGATCATGATGTGCTGCCTGACCCCAGGACTCCAGTTTAACAGTGAAGACTTTAGACTTTGATGAGACAGAAACAGGTCAGAAAGTAGGCCACAGACAGGAGAGAAATAGAGAAGAGAGGAGAGAGTCAGGGCAAAATAAGGAACAGAAGGAACAGAAGGTGTGAATGAGGGATTGTTATCGTACTTTATATCACGACTTACAGACCGGATGTCACGCCAAGTATCAAAGTACATACATGTCCGTGTAGATCAGTGTTGAGCAGCATAAGGGCACAGGTTAATGTGTGGGCTCCATCTGCAGCAGGGAAGCACACAAAGACAAGGTCAGGTTAATGTCACCACACTCTCACGCACACAGTGATGAATCAGGGCTCCCTCTCTTTAGAGGTCATTTAACTGGACTCTTAAAGCCACAATTTAACTGCATGACAGGAAGACATCATGTCTGTAAATCAAAACGCTGCTTTTAGCCAAAGTCACGTATCACATATTTTTTTTTATCTGTTGTAAATATAGATGCATGGGAGATTTTCTAAGTTCCTAGCACTTAAAAACATGGGTTTGGAAAAATGTTCTTTCTTTTTGCAAAAGTTTGATTATTCTTATTTCAGCAATCCAAAACAATGACAAACACTGTCCGGAAAATACTCCTGAGTAACCTTGAAAACACTGCATGCTCAAAATCTAAACCAGATAAACTGAAGCTCAACAAACAACAACTTGTCTTTGTACATCATGACATCACTAAGTAATGGTAAAATAATGCAGTGTCTATCTTTACTCTTGGAAAGAGCATCCTCTGCATTTTTAAGCACGTCTGGATCTAACACGTCAAAACAAACACACTGTACAACAAGTAGCCTATGTTGGTTGGTTAAATTTTCCATCAGACAAAGATCATCCCCTGGATGTTTCATACTACAATCAAATCATCTCATGCTGTGTAACTCTCTAACCTCCCATAGAGAAGATAAAGCCACGCTGCACAGTTTGTAATAGAGTCACCTGCACTGCAAAAACTGGAATCAATGCGAGTGTTTTTGCCTTTTTTTTTATCTACGGGGTGAGAAAAATTTACTTGTTTAGTTTCTTCTATTATGAAGAAACTTGACAAGCTATTTCTTTAATTTGGAGATCATTTTATTCTTTACAGGAAATTAAGGCATCATTTTTCTCCTCTGATATCTTCAGAGAAGACATTTTTCTTGTTTTTACTTGTCTGGTGAACGTGGCTCATTTTAAGTCTGATAGGCCACCTTTACTTTAAATGAAACCTTAGATTTATGTTAGATTTCTGCAGGTGGAGAAGGTTTCTCTGCATCAGTTGTGAACTTGGCTCGTGAATGGTATTTGTGACATACTCTGGTGGAAACTCAGTTCACACTGACAGCAGATGCAAATAACTTTAGTTATCAATAGTTTAACCCATGGCGTCCTCATTTTTAAACCCTCCCATCAATGACCAACACACATTTGAAACCAGCGCTCTGAGCAGGAGCTAAATCACAATTATTAAAACAGACTAAGATAGAACATCAACTTCAGCCACTGAACTAAACATGCCAACCAATTTAATGTTATTCATCTCAGTACAACAAGACAAGAAAAAGGGGGCATTAATCTATACACCAAACAAAAGCTAGAATGAGCAGCCAGCGGAGACTCACACTCGCTCGAGGAAATTATCCTATAAATAATTCATCCCTTTCAGAAGAGGACGATATTTGCTCTGGTGAACTCTGGTATGAAATTAGGACAATGTTAACATAATTTCCCAGGATAGCTGAAGATTTTCCAGGACATTCTACTTTTTCTCTCATTTTCCATGAACGACAAAATTGGTCAACTGTGCATCAACAGGATGCGTGGGAACTACTGACATTATATCACAGACAGATCCTATGACCCCATCCACAGCACTGCATACATTAAATTCCTGCTTGATTAATCAAGATCAGCTCATGCTGTATATGAATAGATTTGGAATTCACTCCGCTCACCGTTACTTTGTATCTCCTCGTAGCCTACATTAATGCACATGGCTACATGTTTTTATTTTAACTGCTTGTAAAGAGTTAAGCCTCGTCATCAACATGATATTTTGTGAAGTACTTTGTTTAACGTCGCTCTTCAGTACCATCATTGTCACCGTCATCTTCAGTCTCTTGGCTCTGACCTTCAGAGGTGAGTGTCTGAGGGTTGCAGTGGCAGAAGCGTCTGGAGAAATGTACAAGCACTCTCTCTCTCTCCTGGGTCTCTCCCATCAGTGGAAAGGCCTTCAAGAAGTTTCTGTCACACACAGAAAATGTCTGTGAGATATCATTTGCTGTGAATTGGCAATATGTAAATAAGAGTGAAAGACATGACGCCACAAGGTCAGCAGGACGTCACATGTTTTCCAGTGACGGATTCCAGGAAATGTTTGACAATGCCTTTAGCATTAAGTGACGTTTAAAGAAGAACAGAGATGGAAGCTGTGAAATGTGTTTTGCTGAAACAGCGCTGCAGTTTCAAACATTTAGAATGTTGTTCATTAAATGTATTTACTGAGGAATAAACTTAAAATCCAGATGACTAACTTACATTTTCTACAAATGTGAAAACCAGTTGATAGTTGTGTTAAAATAAAAACATCTCTTTAAGCAGATCTAGACTTTTTGGTTTAGGCAATGAAGACAAACATGACACCATCGTCTTAAAGAAATTGAAAAACATTGTCTAGACCCGTAGTTCCCAAAGTGAAGGTTTGGGAAATGCCTTCAAAAATCAAAATCCAAACAAAATAGGGGTTAAATTTTATATAACACAACACAAACTGAAACCGTTTGATCTGTTTTCCATATTTCTCTGTTGCTTGATGTGTCAGTGGAGGAAGATTAATTCAGGTAACACAGCATTATGTGTCCATAGAAATTCTCATTTTCTACTAACCAGCTAAACTAAATACATTAGGCCTCTTTTTCTTTTTGTCAGTCTGTCTTTTTTTTTTGGATTGGCCTTCTTTTGTTAATTCCCACAGCAGGGGGTCACTGGTTTCTGGGACTGCTATTTTGGGGGTCTCAGGCTGAAGTTTGTGAACCACTTGTCTAGAAAAAATGATAACTTCAATTACTGGAAGACAAATCAGCATTTAGTGAGAAAATCATGTCTAAATGGAGCACATGAATAATAAATCAAGCAGCAGAGATGTGTTCTGATTTTCATGCCATCAGAAAAACAGAGCCAACTTCAGACACCTCCACTCAACAATCTAACTGTAAACATTATGATAAACTATTGACAGTGGGAGTTTAGTTCCACCATAGAGTTTTACACTGGTTTAAGATCAAAACAGTTTTGAATGAAGGGAGACAAAATTTCTACAAATGGTGGGGGCTCCCTGGACTGGACACACGAAGATAAATACACGGTGCATGAAGGCAGTAGTATGAAAGAGCAACATGTCACACAGAGGACATTAATGCACTCACTGCAGCGCTGCAGACAGCCTCAATGCCCAAGTGTACTCAACACGACAGCTTGATTAGCACAAAGCTAATCCCCAGTGAAGAGGTAAAGTGAAGAATACACACACGTGTGTATTGATGTCTACATTACACACTCATCACTTCCAAGAGCTGACTGTGCATTACCTCAGGGCTCGATCGAGCGACAGGCCGGAGAAATCAAAGAAGCTCAGGTACTCAGATGCCACCAACTGGCTGAATTCATTACTGCAGAGAGACAGAAAGAGCATCAGCTCATTGACGTGGCACTGGAGGAACAAAAATGTGTTATATAAATGTATTCCTGATGTGCTTTAACTGATGTTCTCAGGCTTAACTCAGATTTTGCTGATGTGTTTAATAGTGTTCATAAATGTCCATAAGGTGTTCTTACATGAGCACATTGAGCACAGTACATCTGTTTACCTGTACATAAATACTGAGCATGCAACCATATAAACATGTGTGCTTCTGTTTCTGGTGTTTAATGTGTGTGTGTGTGTGCATGTGTGACTGTGTTACCGCGTGTGTTGTTGAGTGTATTTTTGCTCACTTCTTTCCCAGGTGTCTGGCCACATCACAGCGTTTGAAGCCCTCCAGGTGATAGAGGCGCTTGGCCAGCCTCTTGGCAGCCTCACTGTCCGCTCGGCAGCCGTTGGCTAGAGTGTCTGTGCTACCACGCTCCAAACGCTCCAGACTGCCCAAATCACACTCCTCTGAGTCAGACAGCACGTCTGCGAGGTTGGCATCACTAAATGAGAGAAGAATGCAAGCACACATATAAAAACAGACACACACACACACACACACACACACACACGCACACACACACGTGCCAAGGTTAATGAATGAAACACATATCTTTTGATGCACACCCACTTACTTAATAAACAGAGGAAACAGACAACCCCACTTTTACAAACACTTTTACAGACACACAAACAAATATGAAAGAGGAGGAACTGTCCTAGTATGACACTGACCCAGTTTCACTGTCACCTCAAGTTCCACTTTAAATCAGTTAATCAACCTCTGTGAAGAAATCCACAATTACACGATTTAAACAAAAGTACTGCATTATAAAAAGCTATGCCTTATGCTCATTTCTTTGTCTCCATTTGAGACAAATGTAGTCTGGAAGTTAAGAACGAGTCTTTTAAAGCCCATATGGAGAAGAAAGAAAGCATTCTCCAATGCAACTCCAATCAACGAGCCCTCGAGCAAAAACACAATCTCAGGCCGAACAAGTAAATTGACAATTTCACGGTGATCACCAGACCATCCATCTCAACTGTGAATATGAACATCTGTGTGACGATGAAGCAGGACATTTCTGAGAGTGATGAATTGTCCTCCAACAAGAGTTAAAGCTGAATGAGGCCTCATCGCAGTCACAGTTTCTTTGACGTCCAAACAAGCAAAGACCTCATGACCAGTCCAACTGTTTGAGAGTCGTCAAGTAAGCGGAGAGGTCTGAAGTGCCATTACTGCAGTTCCTCAAATGACCACTTGAGGCTGGTTCCAAAAGCCCAGGAATCCCCATTAACACTCATTTATACTGTTGATTTTTACAGAACAACTTAACACTCTTACAGTCTGGTACAACAAATGTCCGACCAGCTCATTTCTCTGTTTTTAGATGGTGACTGGATTTCTTTTTATAGCTCGTGGTTTTTAAGATACTGAGACTTGGCTTCACACAGGAAGCATGTTGGTTGCAGGAGGCCTGTGGAACAGTTTCATCTTCAGCTCAGACTGCGTGCCAAAAGATCAGAGCATCCAGACTGCTGGCGTGAGCACCATGTCTTGCACATCTCATGTTGGTCTCATGTATGGAAAATCTAAAACGGGAGGGATCTCGGCCAAAATAGAAATATGAGTAATAGTGAGTTGTGAGCTGTATTAGCTTTCCATCAACTATATTTATGTCACAACCATGAAAAAAGAAAACACCCTGGATGCTTTTCAAAATAAAAGCCGGATCTTTTCTTTTCCTTCATATTTCTTTTTTTCTATGGAGAGGCTTTCCTTGTTTTAACACAAAGGTTTTTTTTTCCTGAAGCTTTTTCCAGGGCGGTTATCTGGTTAATGGAGTCATTGATAAGCACTTTATTCAAATACAGCTGATTTTTGACTTTGTTTTTTCTCTAAGTCATCATAGATCATGTTGGCAGCAGTTAGACCATGTTGATTATTAAATTGCCCTCTTAAATGGAAATCCTTCTTCTTGTGTGATCTCCATCTCCTTCTCTCTCTATCATGCACCTCTCTCTCTGCTCAGCTGAGCAAATTAAACACCTGTTTAAAATGTGTAATTTGTAACATTTGTAACAAGGCCAACCCCATAATCTGTATAACACCTGAAAGCATTTCCTGATATGAAAATCAGTGCTTAAGACGGAGTCATTATTCCTTTTGGCTTTCAGTACATAATTTTACTGATTGAATAATCGTGTTACACAAATTATTATTCAGTATGATTCCTTGTTGTCTTCCTCTTTCTCTGCATTTTACCATTTTTCTACCTGAATGTAAATTAAGGACCTACTTTTAATGCAAATTAGATTATTTCCCAAAAGCTTAACCCAAGTGTAAAGCACATGTTAAGACTAAAAGCTACGTCACTATGAACACTTGGCCGCCATAAGCCAGTTATCCCTGGAGTAACTTTTCTGACACCTCCTGCTTCAAACCCAAAAAGTCAGAACGATCGTGAGGCTCCGCTTTCACGGTCTGTATTCATACTGAAAATCAAGAGTGGATACACATTCAAAATATATATATTTTTTCAATCAATCAAAAATTAAGAGAAATCAATGTAACCAACATACAGTCTTGTGAATGTGCTAATGGTAAGAGCCAGTAAGTCATCATGAAATTCACACAGCAAACACACATCCTGTCTGAAGAGTTGTGTGTAGATCTGTGTGGCTGAATTGACTGACAGGTGGGAGCAACTTAACAATTTGTCAGGAGGCTCATGGACCACCTCAGCTACACCTTTTTGTCCAGGTTGAACGAGAGTTCAGGTAAGTCAGCACGTCCAATATGGTGAACACCACTGTCTGGTTTCAAAACCTCTCTTCAGAAATCACTGAGACTGAGACCAAGTACATGTCTGTTACTGGTGTCGTTTGGTTTGGATTTTGGGCGGGTTCTAGCTAGGACTGTATATCTACGCATTATGCACCAGGCCGTCATCACAGTACATTTTCTCACTCCACCAACCCCTCTCAAATAAGAAGATTATTTTGAAGTTTAAAAAGGGCCTTTTTCACATCTACTCATCTTCCAGTCAATCAATCTTTACACAGCACCAATCCACAACAGATGTTACCTGAAGACACTTTCCAACAACACTAACAGGTTCAGATCTGCTAATGTTACATAATTAACAAAGACCCAACATCAAGACAAGCTGAGACGTCTGATCTCCTCTTAACCTACCATGAGAAGAGACCTTTGCAGCATTTTGCAAGTTCCTTTAACAAGCAGAAACCCCAAACAGAACCAGACTCATACTAGACAGACATCTGCAAGACTGAGTACGCGATAGAGAGAAAGAGTGAGAGGTGTCTGAAATTTCAACAGTACCATGATGTGAAAGTAGCACCTGAAAGTTGATCAGTTGCTGTATTTTTTAACAAATCCACTGAAACTGTTTCAGTTTCAGACACTTCACTTATTCACCTCAATCAGTCTAAATGGCATTTCCTCATTTCCCGTGTTAGTGTGCATCTGTGTGGCACTGTCAGCATTCTGGCCAGATGATTCAGATGTTTTTTACATAATCAGATTAGCCTAATTGCATTATCCTTATAAATTCAATACATTATGTGATGTTGTGGATAAGGATTTGCTGGTTACCATGGATGCAAAGTGTCTTATGGTAAAAGGAGGAAGCGGAAAGGGATTGTGGACTAATTTGAGGCACTCACATTAGTTTGTGTTGTGAAGCTAAAGCTGGCATTCAAGGAAAAACACTGATGCAAAGAGTTATTCCAAAACAGAATCAAAGAGTCAGTTCCTTGTGTCCACATGCTGAGGGGCTGACTACACATTATACCCTTAAAGCAGAACTCTAAAACAGGCCCTGACTTCCCTGTTATACTCTTTAGTTAAACTTATTCATTAGGATCATGGACTTCCTCTTAATCTTGCCCCTCACGTTACACCATCTTGCTTTTGGTGACTCTATGAGCATCTGTTGCCCCAAAATCCCAGTTGCAAGGTTCAGAGTGTCACATAAGCAAACTCCTTCAACCTACTGTAGTGAAGCATCTCTGCTATGAGGATAATGTTTTGTGTGCAGTCAGCTCCAGCAGTCTTATTTGCAGGGTGTTTGGACTCATCCTTGGGGACGGGGTGTGGAGTTTGTATGTCCGGAAAAGAATAATCACTAAATCTGAGTTCTTTCCAGTGACGAAGCAGCTAGTTGAGGTGGTTTTGGTGTCTGATTAAAAAGCTTCCTGTACAGTCCCTCTGGAGAAGTCCAGCAGGGACTCTTTAGACCACATGTAAACAGCCAACATTTCAAAAGCTGCTGGAACTCCCCTTTTAACCAAAAGTGTACATTACACTTGCAAATAGCATATCAGACAAATGCTTGCACCAGCTTACATTTACATACACACACACTCTGAGATAAAAACAGAACATGTTGCTGGTAATCTGTTAAAAAAATCTGCTTTGTGTTTGCAGTTAAATTGCTTACATTTGTCTGATCATATCAATCCAACAGACTCTGAGAGAAACTTATAAATCAATCAGAGCTAATTTCAGACATGGGGTTAAACTGATCCCACCCTCTGTCTGTCAAACAATAACAGACCCATCACACACACACAAACATTAAAGACTAGCATGAGACACGAAAATGAAGGGACACACAGCAAGCCCAGGGCTTTAGTGCCAATATACTTGGCATTACAGGGGGCCAAGTGGCACACAGTAAGCCTGTTTGTCTATCTAAAGGCATAATTCCTTCACCCCAGGCCACAGATAGTCACTCACTGTAACCGCCGCTCAGTCTGTGTGTGAGTGTGTGTGTGTGTGTGTATGTGTCAGAGATTGAGAGCATGATGGAGCATGTCAGTGACTCAAATGCTAATCTTTCTGGCTGTGCACCACCCACAACCACACCTGAAAGATGTGCCCGAATGCTAGGTGTGTATGGGTGTGTGTAGGTGTGTGTGTGTGTGTGTGTGTGTGTGTGTGTGTGTGTGTGTGTGTGTGTGTGTTTGGGGGGGGGGGGGGGGGGGGGCAGTACAGGGGCTACTGTATCTGGAAGCCAAATATTAGGGGATTAGCAGGATTATGAAAATGTGTCACGCTATTTCACTGAATTGAACTGAACTGTATTACCTTTTTGGAACATTTTTTATCAGCAGACAATGTTTTGCTACAGAAGAAGCTGTGTGTGTGTGTGTGTGTGTGTGTGTGTGTGTGTGTGTGTGTGTGTGTGTGTGTGTGTGTGTGTGTGTGTGTGTGTGTGTGAATGTGTATGTGTATGTGTGTTTTGAAAGTGTGTCCATCGGACCATCTGCTGGGACTTGAAGATAACACCTCTTGAAGAATCTCTTTTGCAATGTTGGACTCTTGGATGTAAAGAAAGTAACAAAGGAACACCCCCAGACAGGAGTTCCAGTCATGAAGCATCCATGTTACCTGTGTGGACTGTTTTTACACTTCAGCTGACACTGACTGGCCATAATCTGTGTTTACAGATTAACACCTTTAGTCTCTACAAAACATGCTAGTGATAGATTAACGATCAAGTGAGTCTTTAAGATTATTGTCCCAAGCAATTATGTAATCTCCCAGTAGGTTTAAGCTACAAATCTTGCAGTGCAGATGCAACCTTTCAAACAGCCTGAGAAAATCACTGCTGTCTTCAACTGTGTTAATCTGACATTTAAAGTTGTGACCTTAAACTGTAGACATTAGGGTCAGTAGTCTTATATTTTATCAACTAAACAATGGGAAGTCAAATATTTTTGTCAATGGCAACTATTATCTTATTTGCACCTCATGTGGTGCCAAGTTTCTAATACAGATGTTTTTGTCTGTGTTGTTTTGAATGATCTGATGTGTCTGATAAGAATTCTCTCTGAATATCTTTAACAATCACATGAATGTATTTTGTACATACACTATGACATATTATCGTTAAATATCTTTAAATTAAATTTTAAAAAATGGTGTCACAAAAGCCGCTGTAGTAATATCGAGTAAGTAAAAAAGATGAATTTCGCCAGAAAAAAACGAGAGCTCAACAGTCTCGCGTCCAGCAAACTTTTTGATTTGCCACGCAGCATAAAGTTACTGTTCCCACCCATTTGGACACCAGAGCTGTCAGATTTCGAGCCTGTAAAAAAATTGGACTTACAGCAGCTGCAGCAGAAAGTCGAAGTGAACATCATATTCCTCTTTCCACATGGTCTCATGGATCTTGGAAATCAGCGGTTAAAGACGCGCGACGGTCCGACCCCCTCATCATCCAGTGGTCGGTAAAATCTGCATTGGCCCGGTTTGTTATTAGACTAACATGAAGACGTTCTGATGATCCTGAGCGGAAGTCTACTCATATATAATAACAGCCCACCGGCAATCAATAAAGTCCACTGTGGCGTCAGTTCACGGTAGCGTCATCACACAGGGAGTGTGTTTAGGGTTTTCCTTAAACTTCGTGACTATCTGAACACTCCGCGGAGAGAGGAGAGGATGTTGGGGGCGGAGCAAACGACTGGACTGAGTTTTTCTGATATGTACAGTGGCTGTTCCTAGCGGTCGCTTTACAATGGCTCTGTGTGTTCCAGCTCACACAACTTCCTCTGACGAAGGGCTCCGAGCCAGCAGGTTGTTCTCTTCAGAGGGACGTCCTGTTTTATGACTCTTGAAGTCCACTGAGCTGCTTTCTAAAACGGAGACATCTGATGTTTCTGGACACTCGTTACAAAACGACATTACAACTCAATGGTGGAGTTAGGAAAAGTGTGTGGAGTATATTTATGGAGCGATGATGAGTAAGTTTTACCTTCTGTCTCAAAATAAGTTAATCTTATGCAACACTCCATCAGTGTTTGCAAGGTTTCTTTCAGTAATGTAGGACAAAAAATGCACACAATGTCACTAGGGATGCACCGATATGGAAATTTTGGCCGATACCGATATTAATATTTGTGTTATGGTCGATAAACAATATTTACCGATATCAATACATGTTAAAATAAAATCTGAGATGATAAAATTTTGCACAGACTGAGAATCGTGCAAAGTGAATTTCTGAACGTCTTCCTATATTCTCAAAAGGTGTTTCACTTTGAATTAAGAACATTTCAGGGCTACCATAAACACAAGGAACCAACAGTGTTACTTTTTAGCAACCTTCACAACTTGGAGTAAGTGTGTAATTAAACTCTCAACTCTCAAAACTCCTGTGAGAAAGTCTGGATCATAAATTTAAAAAAGAATCATAAATCAAAATAATATCCTTACAAAGTCACCATTAAAAGATTACCATCATCCATAACAACCCTCTCCCTACACATATACAAACAGCAACTCAACAAAAATAAACATCGGTTGTTAATATTGACCCAGTTTAACTCAGTGGACCGATGCCAATATGTTAAAATATGACAAATATTGGCTAATACCGATATTAATGGCGATATATCGTACGTCCCTACTTTCAAGGACACTGTGACACATGCATGGGAGCTCCACTGTCTAATCCCCTCCTGGTGGAAAGAAGGGGGGTAAAAAATAACAGGAGTGCAGCTGTAGAGTCTAAAAAATACGAATTTTGAGCGAGAGACCAGCATGTTAACAAACCTTTGAAGAAGTTTGATCACCGTTTTGTTGCACACATTCCCTGACACCTGGTTTTTGCAAATACTTTGGTACAGAAAAAAGATGAATTTCATTGATAAAATAAACAGCACAGTCAGGAGACAAAAATAGCTTTTAGGACAAATGCAGTGATCTAACTTCTAGAGCAGCTTTCTGCCAAGACTCATGGATATCCTTTGCCATTTACACACCATGTTTATTCCACAGGCTGTTGGGTTTAAAAAGCCTACTGTAGCACAGGCGGGATATTCTTATGTCCCACATGGCCAACATAAGTAAGCAAATCCAGTTTTATGCACAGATGGATAAACAATATAAGTCAGGGTCAATGTTTAATGTTAAAAAAGTTTAAACTGTATGGTTGTTGGATATAAATTAAACAATAGTTCATTTAAAAAAAAACATGTTTTATTTTGTAGAATGTGGCTTGTCTTCCACCACAAGATACAGGGAATGTTGAGAGACGTTTTATAGGAGAAGAGCCTCATTCAGTGACAACAGTCAGTGCTACAGTGAGACTGTGGGATGTGTCATTGAACAGAGTCGAGCTATAAATAGGGGTAAATCTATTGGTGCTGAAATGATTCAGTCAGAGTGTGTCTGTGGTGAGAGAAGAAGAGAATTCATACGAATTACTGCTTCTCTTACAAAACTGTGTACGCATATATTAATGTCTGTGTGTGTGTGTGTGTGTGTGTGTGTATGTATGTGGTGTGTGTATGAGAGAGACCATATCACTGCCTGACTGGAAGCCAGGAAAGGATAATCTGTTGGATGTTTCAGCAGAGCTATAGAACCACGCTAAAGGTTTTACTCCCATGGTGACATTCTGAAAGAATTGTGATTGTGTGTGTGTGTGTGTGTGTGTGTGTGTGCGCCTGTGTGTGTGTGTGTGTGTGTGTAATTGAGAACAGAAAGGAGGAACGATTCAGTGCGTGTGAGATAAATATGACAGCTTCCAAATCTGTGTCACTGAGCAGGCATTAGAATGTATGAGCATGGTGCACAGCTTTGTTCATGCAAGCACGCTGTTGGCCAGTGTGTCTTTTTGTGTCTTTTTTGTGTCTTTTTTTGTGTCTTTTTTGTGTCTTTCTTGTGTGTATGTTTCTGCTTTTGAAAGTGTAAATGAAAGAGATTAGTCCACACAGCAGAGCTCTTTCTCTGATATGAAAACAACTGCGCCTCGCTTTTATGTGCCCTGCTTGGGCTTAGATCTGGTGAGCTTTGGGGAGGAACACACACATGCAGCATATTCTCTACGTGGAAACACGTGTTAGAAATATATACACTCAAATGTGCAGCAGATTCTGCACACGTGTTACATAAGCAAAGGACACTTCCAGTGCCATGACTATTGAATATTAACTTGAGCTTTGATGTGACTGATGTGTAAATTGATGCACAACAGGTCGTATCATCATGTAGGCAGCTTTAAATGAAACAGATATGCTCAAAGTCCCTCTTCACTTCATGTCACACTCACTAAGTCAGGCACACACCAGCATTCATACACTGAAGGCAGTGTAGTATGTTAAGTGCTCACACACACACACTCACACACACACACACACACACACACACACACACACACACACACGCACACACACATTCCTTCAGCTTACAGTGACAGTTTCTGCAGAGCACAGAGGAACACGGCTGTATTATGAAGACTAGTTGGCTAACTGGCTAACACACCACATGAAGTGAAGTCTGTGAGTCTGTGTTGCATCTAGGCTGGATGCAACCTAAGATCTGTCAGTTTTGATTCAATGAAAGCAAAATTTATGAAATAAGATCAAGTACCCTGACTTTAATTAGCCATCGAATATTACTTTTAGGTTTGGTTGAGGGGAATGTAGGCAAGGCTGTGTGCAGCTGAGTTATTATTCTGCAGCATGTTGGATACACATGGTGACAGAGCTGCTTAACACTGCATGCTACTGTTTTCCTGAAAAGATCAACTAAACTTACACACATTCTCTCTCCAGAGAACATATTATCTTACTGTGTGGCCGTATTCAGCAGTTTATCTTGCAAGTAAAACATCAGCGAGCTAGAATATAGCATTATGTGCACATTAGCATGCTGATGTTGGTATTTCCCATATTAGCATCAAGGCTTTTGTACAAAGACTCAGTGCTACTAGTGTGGCTTTAAATGTTCTTTAGTCCTGAAGATATTCTGTTACTAAGCGTAAGAGCTGGAATTAGATTAGAGTATTGTTTTTAGTACTTTTGTCTTAAAGCAAATTATCTTTAGCGCTTGCTTACAAAAAGTCGTCTGTCAGTCAAGCTGACTGACTGGCCGATCAGCCTATTTATCCGATGCTTTGTCCTGCAGTGAAAAAGACTGCTTGTCTGTGACACCCTGAGTGCCCAAAAGTGGAAGTGTGCCAATTTTGTGGCCACCCACAGGGAAAACTGGATGTAGGAAGTGAAAGATACACAGCAGGAGAGCACTGCTGAGAAAATGACAGAGGTGGTGATATAAAGAAGAAAGAAGTACAACAGAGAGGGAGGATAAAAGAGAGAAGGGAGGATAAATTGGAGGAATGTAAACAGAGGTGTGAGGTGAGAGGGAACAAATAAAGTGGAAGAGCTGAAAAATGAGGAGAATAGAATAGAATAGAATAGAATAGAATAGAATAGAATAGAATAGAATATATTCATAATGGGAATATAGAACACTAAAGTTAAAATGTATGGCTGTGTTTAGTAAATAAAAAAAATGGATCAGAATTTTTCAAACTGTAGAAAGGTGTTTGTAAACTGTACAGTCTTAACAGTCAATCTAATGAAAAAAAATGTGTTTTTATTATTAGCATTTCTAACCTTGCTACTTCCATCCACTTCCCTTAAACTGTGCTGAAAGCATTCAGATCATACGCCTGCTTACCCCTGTAATGATTACAACCAAACACTGCTGTGCTTCAACTTATATTTGTTCCAGAAATGACATTTCCCACTACTGAGTTGAACTAGAATTGCAAATACTTACAGCTTCTCCCTTTAATATCCCTAAAAATGTCAGGTGAAAACACATCAAGGACTTGTAATTCATGATAATCTGGATACTGCGAGTGTCTTTTAAACTTAAAGTACCCCTTTAAGACTGACGAGCAGATGTATCCACTCTAGATTTAAGTGCTCAAATGTCTGGCAAGCTGGCTACCATGGAGCAATAATCACTCACTTACACACACACACACACACACACACACACACACACACACACACACACACAAATTCACTCCAAGACCCTGCTGGGCAGAGGGAAGCTGAAGACGATGATGTCATGACATAAACAATAGCTCATTCAGCTTGGCGCTGCTGGTCAGGAAGCAAGACCGTGCTTAAAGGACAACATCTGTAGACGGGGGGAGAGCACAACAAGAGAAGGATGAGGAGAGTCGACCTAACATCCTCGGTTCATCCTTTACCAAGTAACTCTTTTTAAAAAGTAAAAGTTATGTAAATAAATCATTCAGTTGGAAAAGATGTTAAAAGCAAACTGTTTAGCAGGGCAGAGCAAGAGAACGTTCTGCAGAGAAAGTGTCGAGGCAATCCATCAGCCCTGTAGCAGTAGGTCAGGTTACATGGCTTTTCCCATGTGGTTCCTGTTACCACATCCCCCTTAAGTTGTTCTGCATTATCCTCCTCGACAGTGTGGTTCTGTGTAAGAAAGTAGCATCAGTTGTTGCTCTGTTCCCACAATTCCTTAGCTAATGCATACCATGGCCTGTCCCAGTGTCTCACTTCCATACTGCTGTCTGAATTCTAAGCACCAATCTCCCAAACTAGACCACTAAATGTGGTCTTTGCACCAATTCAAAGAAGGCCTTCAACTTGCATGAACCCCCGTTTTGCAAGTCAGAAAATACAATGCTGCTCTGCTTCATGAGCCTGCTAGATTAACCAGACACTCAATCACAGCCGACAAGGAGAAGGAGCTACAGAGTTTCATTTATAATTTAGCCATCTCAGTGTCTCTCCAATTCTCCTTTTGCTGTTTATTTTTTTCAGCTCTGCCTCTGCTTGTTTGTGTTTAAGCCTCTGTGGGAGTGTGATATTCACACTAAGACAGACACAACTACTGCACCATATACCACATATACCATAATGTTTTTTTTTCCTTCTCTAAAGAAATTAGGAATTTATGGAGTAAATAACATTAGACGGGTTTGTTTTCTTTGTCAGCAACTTGGAATTTATATTTTGGGGTTTTGAATGGACTATTAAGGACCTATCTGTAGAGGGTAGATAAATTCAAATAACTGTTAAAACTTCTAAATGTAACTCATATTATTGTAGTTCTGAGGCATTCAACTCTGTATATCCAAGGCTTTGTGTACTCAGCGCTTCTTATATAGGCAGTTTAATACTGATGGAACAGGTGTTACTGTTCCTTTAAATCATACTGTTCAATGATATTTCATGATTTACAAAACCTACAGTGTCTATAAGGTGAAATAATTCAATAATGTGAAACACAAATCACAATATTTAAAAAAAAACGTGGAAATGTTAAAAGAAGGATCGATAGCCAAATTGATACACAATCTTGTATCGCTTGTTTCACCACATAGCAAAGAGAGATTAATTGTAACGCAAAATTTTTTAATCGTGTATTTTTTCTTTCAATGACTTGTGATAGTAGTTATGTTATGAATGAAACAGGAGAAGAATCCAAACATGTGATGTTGGTCTGCTTACCTCACAGAGTTGGTCATGGCTCCACAGCCCTCCACGGCTCCTTCAGCGTCTGTATGGTATCCATTTGGAATGGCCCAGCGTCCTGGCTGGCTCAGCACAAACTCAGACCTGCTCCCTGGTATGGTGGTTCTCAGTGGGCTGCCCCCCACTCCAGCTCCAGCTCCATGGATGATGCTCTCTGTAAATTCACCACCTGGTGCATCTGGTCCAACCTCAGCCCCATCATGCTCCTGAACTGTTGCAAGCTCCAGCTCAAGGGGTTCAGGACCTTGTAACAGCGCCCTCTGTTGGATGAGAGGCGTAAGTGGTGCCTCAAAGCTGACACAGCTGTCAGTCTCATCTGTGAGTGACAGCACGTCCAGGGAGTCCAGGCTGCTGTAGCAGGTCCCGCCCCTCAGCAGGGCAGACTCCACAATGCGCTCAAAAGTGGAGCTGAAGCCATCTTTATTGTCAACCCTACCTTTTTCCCTCTCCTCCTCCAACTCCCGCTCCTCTTCCTCTTCTTCTTCCTCCTGAACATCAACCTGCTCAACAATCTGTTCAAACACAGAGCTGAAACTGTCCTGGTTCCCTCTCCCATCCCCTTCCTTTTGGATGTCCTCTTCCTCTTCCTCCACTTCTGTATCAGCCTGTTCTACTGTTGTCTCAAAATTCGAGCTGAAAGTGTCCAAGTGTGGAAGAGTTTCCCTCTCGTTTTTCTCCTCATCGTCCTCACCGCCATCATCGTCGTTCTCATTCTCACAAATGCCGTTTGCTAGTCTGTTTAAACAGAGAAGAAAAAAATATAGAAATGATCTCAGTTACATGACACAGTGCATGGCAGATCATTCATATTCTCTGTGCACACATCATTCTTCATTTAAAGGAAAGCATCGACAATGGGCAAATATTTTATCTCAAATAGCCACAGTGATGATTGAAGAAGGATGAAAAGGGGGAGAGCTCAGTTTAATTTTCTCCTTTTGAAGAGCTGTAAGATCACCTGCCAAACCTCAGTGTGTTCAAATCTTTGTCAGAGGCAATAAGACTCTTTTAAGGGCTCTCTGTAATGATCAGAAGTAATCAATAAAATCTAATGAAATGACTTCATCTATGTTTCAGGTTAACTCTTTTCAACTTTGTGTGCTAATTTTTACAGCAAGGAGAATTTCCTTGTGTATTAATGAGTTTCCGGTCAAACATTTTTGTTCTTTAGCTTCATATGCTTCAGTGGATCAGTAAGCTAGTTTATTATGCAAAGCCTTTTATTTCTCTACTCATTTTGTTGAATTCTAATAAGGATAATAATAGACAGGAAAATAAAACTTAACAAAACTCAAACTCATCTATGTTTCTGTTCTGTCTGCCTGATAAGTTGAAAGCTATCAAATGTGTTTAATTAACACTTCATGTGATGTGTTTTTTATATGATGGCCTGGTGTAATGAGTTACTTTGATGACCCTCCTCTGAAATAGGAGGTGATGTGAGTTGACCTGTTGCTGGAACTGGCGGGATGCTGGATGGACGGATTTAGTGTCATAGAAACAACGGAATAAAAACAGTGAGAATATGTTAGGTTAACAAACCGTGCAGCTTGTTGAGAGTGAGTTGCCCCCTCCTCTGCAGACACTTGTACTTCTTCATTTTTCTTCCCCTCCTCATTTTCCTCCATCTCTTCCTTATGTCCATCTTCCTCCGTACACACTTCTCCACTCATCCCTTCCCTCTCTCCCTCCGCCTCTTCATCACCAGTGTCATCAACTTTCCTCTCTTCCACCTCATCCTCTCCAACTTTCACTTCTTTGCTCCCATCTCCTTCCCCGCTTGTCTCCTTCTCCACTGTCCTCTCTCCCTCTCTGCTCTTTGCTTGTTGTTCAGCTTCCTCAGTCTCATCCAGGGCCTCGGCCTCCCGCTCATCCTGCTTTGCATGGTTGTGTGTTTCAGCTAAAGGGTCAGTGGAGAGGATGGCAGTTGTATCTGCCTCCTCGGGGTTCTCTGGTGAAGTGGGAGAGGGCAGAGTCTGCCCCTCCTGGGTCATGGTGCTCCTCACCGAGGACGGGGTTGCTTTAGACCAGCAACCAGGAGGAAATCTGCAGAAGAAGAGAAACAAAGAGACAAAAGAGAAAATCAGAGGAGAATGTGACAACAAGGAGGAGGCAAGACTGCATTAACAAGGGCAGATAATAATGAAGTCATTCGTTTATTTCTCATCTTAACTGTGAGTCACAAAGGTCACCTCTGACAAACCGTGTGTGTGTGTGTGTGTGTGTGTGTGTGTGTGTGTGTGTGTGTGTGTGTGTGCTGTAGTGTGATCTCTGCACCTGATGACCCTCCATCAGCTCTAAAAGGAGGACAGGAAAAGGTAGATAAAGTAGAAAGCAGAGGACAAGAGACAGGCTGTCAGGCACACAGACAGATTTGTTTAATAAAGTTGAGCAGATCACTGTCAGAGTGATGCTGCTAGCTCATCTGCTCTCCATCCAAGTGCAGATTTCACAGCAGAATATCAGTTTCAACCCTGCTGCAACAATGCTTTGTGTAAATGCAGGATGATGAGATCTGAATATGTATCCTGATGGTGCGTATGGCTCTTTTTTAGCTCATGTTTGGGCAGCAGAGACCTTTGGAGCGTAGCTTTTTCTCTTTCCTCAAAGACACTCAAGGACAATTGCTAATGAGCAGTTCTAAATTACATTTTTAGCTCAAGCAGTCGTGTTCAAATAAATGTTGGCTGATATGAAAGTATTTTCTATTTGTAGTTAAATCTGTTTGAAAACAATCTGATGGGCTGCATGGCTGATTTGATTATCAACGACTGCCAAGTCAATAAACAAGGCGTTTGAGTTTGGATCCTTTTTAAATCTTTGGACTCATTTAGCATAACCGTATGTTATAAACAGAGATCTATTTTATTGGTGTTACCAAACCCAACACATAGAAAGATAGTTTTAAACCACAGTTCAGATCTACAAATACTTCAAATGTTTCTATTTCCACTCCAGGATCTTGTGTCAGCACCTTACCAACATAATGTTGCAAAGTCAGATCCCAATTTAGCCCCCAGTGACTAAAAAATACCCCCATTCATCAATAATCAAACAGAGAAGCTCAGAAAAAGCTCACATATATGAGCTTATTCTTTCAGTTCTCTTCTCTGTGACACAAATAGAGCTGATGGGCAACTAGAAAAACTAATAAGGCCCGTTTTTCATAACACAGCCGCGCTCTGGTGAGGTAGATGTTTGGATTGTGACAGCAGAGCACAGCCAGGAATCAGGGCTGTCGCCTAAAATGAGTCTTCAGCAACATTAGATCTCTGCTCTGCTGAATCATCTGCAGCGGGGGACTTAAAGCACAACTGCGGTGAAATATTAACTGGGATTTAAGCTTTTCTGATGGCACTGGCATGCTTACAATTCACAAACGGACCCCATATGAACTCACTGACTCCTTCCAACTGACTGTGGTTTCCTCTGGAGGTATACAGAGCAGTTTATCTCTTATTTTAAGTCAGAGTGTGAAGAAGAAAACCACTGTCCTGATCGAGAGGAGAGATAAGCAGCTGACTCGGATGTGAGCCAAATCTGAAGCTCTGATGTTGCAAGAGCTTTAGCTCGACCCTCGAGCATCAGGACACCACAGGCAGACTAAATGTTTCATCAGAGCTGGAAAAGATGATGCAAATTATGCAGCACTGAGTAATTTAGGAAGAAATTCTCCTTTAATTCAAACCTCTCTCTGAATTACTGCAAAGCTTTCCTCTTTGAGTGGGACTTTATCTTGTCTGCCAAAGGTGGGTTATTTTGCAGTGGAGGTCTCAATCTCTGTGGTGAATGGCATTATGGGAGAAAAAAAACATACAGTTTCCTCTATGAATATCACAGAACTAGTATCATGTTTTTAGTGAGTGTGTGCATTATAAAGCTTTAAACATCAGTATCACATCAGCTCTCATCTCATTCATTATATGTGTGTTTTCACAGCCAAGCTCAGTGTGTCTCTACTGATGTCTTTAAATCTTTCTCACTCTGTGAGATGAAACTTTGAGAAACTTTAAAGATGGTCTGACTGATTCTCTTTGAATTCATAATCACTGCGTGACCTACTGTTTTTTTTTCTATTTGTCTCCATTCTTTCTGCTTCGGTTTGCTTCATTTACAGAGACTCTCCTGCCACATCATGTGGGTCATATTGGGTTGAATAACGGAATTAGGACACTTTTAGAAACGCTGAGCTAAAAAAAAAGGGGAAAAAATTGTTGAAGAAGGCTCCCTCGGCTAAATAGCTCATGGATCACTGTCTGCTTCCTCCCCACAATCATTATCTGTTGGTTTGGACCAAACAATCCCAAACTGGAAGACCAAATATTCTAAAAATTTCCCTCGGTGTCTATTTTTGTCCATATTCACACGAATGCAAACAACCACAGTTTGAATCTGTTTATGTAATTATTACACACACATGCAAATGCACACGTTAACTCATGGTCAATTACACACTCTCTCTCTCTCTCACACACATACACACACACACGCCAACTAAACAGTGACACATCTCCATAAATGGAAACAGTGCACAGTTATGAAAGCAGACATGGAAAGTGGGAAATCTGTCTCTCTCTCTCTCTCTCTCTCTCTTCCTCTCCGTCTCGATGTCCTTTTTTCCCCTCCCACTCTCTCCTCTTCATCTGTTTCACATTATGTTTTCTGCTATCTCACAGTCTAGCTTTGCTCTCTGCTGTCTCCGTCTCAGCCTCTCATTTTGCAGTAATTGAGGTAAGTGGGTCTGAGCCAGGAGAGGAGAGGTGAGCGGCGCTGCAGTCAGCTGCTGAGGAGAGAGAGAGAGAGAGAGAGAGAGAGAGAGAGCACATGTTCTCAGACACCTCGCATGGATGGATGGAGGAACCTCAGCCAATGACAGAGAAAGAGTGTGAGAGATGTGAGACTGCTCTATGCGTGTGTGTGTGTGTGAGAGAGAGAGGGAGAGAGAGTGAGAGAGGGACTATGTTTGTGTGTGTGTTTTGTCTCTGTTTACAATGGCCATCAGGAGAGACTCATCACATTTCACTTTTGTCAGCAGAGCACTGAAGCTCTTAAGCCTTATCAGTTGTCTTTATTTGTGATCAAACCATCTGCCAATCCTGTGGACACAACACCAAAGCTGAAAACGTCTGCCACATCCAAACATAATGCATGAGAGACGGGATGACGTTAGATGACCATTTCGCCGTTAGATAGCTCTTCTTTGTCCCGTGCTCCCTGGATATCTCCCTCTCTCTCATTGTGTGTGTGTGTTCTGTCTCACTTTAAAAAAAAAAACCTCACACACACACACACACACACATATTATGGTGTCATTTAGTGATCACTGTGCACAATGCTGAAGTTCAGTGGGTGTACAGTAATTATTTAGACAATAATGACACCAGCCAAAGTGGAATTTTCAAACACCTTGCAGAGCAGCATGAAACCTTTTAATGCCTGGTGTGCAAACAGAGGCTCAGTGCTAAAGTTCTGAAGTCGATATCAGAGTTATTGTCACTGCTATCAGTCACAAAAATACAGTCACAGCATTTCTTCATTTGAGGAGTAGTTCTGTCCCTCTGAAGTATAACACAGTGCAGTACAGACGATCCCCCAGGATTTTTTGTTTTAATAACAAATCAAAGTTTAGCCACATTATGTGATAGAAGCTCATCATCAGCATTAAACCTAATCTCCTTCATCCATCCTTCCTTCCAATCTATCTGACCATCTCTGTAGTTTTCCTTCAGAATCTTTTTTCTAAGCTCTGCTCTGCCTGCAGACAGTCTGGTTGGGCATCGCTGCCTGCCTCTTACCCAGTGAGAGAGGTTGACCACACTCTTAACTTGTCTGACCTCGTATCATTGGGAGTGTTTCCCACCTTCATTGAAAAAAGCCGACCTTTTTGTGAGTGCTTTGTGCTTGTCCACCAAATTTCTCGTGAACTGTTAAAACCACAGAACTGAGAGGTGATGTGAAGGACAGTCAACAACACTGATGTGAGTCTCAATCCTTCTCCATTTTAAATGATCAGACACACTTAATGAAATGTTGACAGTTGAGCAAAGCTAGGGTTGTATATTTCATGTTTTGTTTTTTTTTTTTTTTTTTGCACAACTTCATCTCCATCAGGGAAATCCATGAGAAACCAGACAAATGAGTATATTAAAACAACAAACAAGCCTTTAACCCAGCCAGGAGAATGATAATAGACATCTTACTACCGCATGGTTAACTCTCTTAATTCACATATAGAGCTGATTAGCATTCAGGGCACATTTATCTAGGCAACAGCTGAGAGCTGGTGGATGATAACCACACCAGGAAACCAGGAAATGGATAAAAACCACCTGTCCTCCTCCTCCTTCCTCGATCATATAGAGACATGTTTGGAAAAACCCACTGCAGTCTACAATGAATGACCTACTGACCCTTTTCATAATATGTAGACTGGGTGCTGTGCCAGCTCTGCAGCCCACACACACACACACACACACACACACACACACACACACACACACACACACACACACACAACATAACAAAGATATAGTCACCTTTCAAAAATGCTGTTGTGTTACAAACACAGATGTAGACAGGGGAGGAAAAAATCATATCCTGGACAGGAAAACAGGAAAATAAGGAGTTGGAAGTGGTCCAGGCTAGTCTGGCTGAAAGTCACAGCAGATAGACAACAAGGCTTCCAACTACAGCCTCAGCAGCCTACTGGAGCGTAACAGTCCTCCAGCTCCCCCAAATCACCCAAATATGTCACTTCTATGCTGTCAAGGTCAACAGCTCACTCTGAAAGCATTCATCTGAACGCGAGCTCCTCAGTTATGTGATGCTTATCTTTATTAGGTCATTTCTGGGCTCTACTGTTTGGTCATGTGCCTAGACTCTTAATTTTACAAGCATCAGATCACACTACAAGCCACTGACAGTTTCTGAATGACAGCATGAAATTGATGTCAAATAGCAATTCACTTGCAATCCCAGTCAAATATTCCCTGATTCCCAGATACATTTTTATATGTGAGATTTTTCATCTTAGGGGTTTGTTACTGGTGTTTCTAACCAATTGCTGACTCGCCAAATAGTTAAAAGAATTAAAAGATAAAGACGATGAGGAAGAGGTAAAGATACAGTTTGGTCAAGAGCTGCTGTAACTGGATGTCTTATATCTTAAGGTAAAGATGATCATATCGGGTAAATCTGAGCCAGCACCAGAAGACAGACCTGTATTAGAGACATGAGTGATGTCCATAATGAAAACATCAGTCACTTTGCTGAAGGAATGAAACATAATCTGTGTTTTTTAAAAAGCCACTCACTTCCTTGTACATGTAAGAACCACTCTTCTTTCACATCATTCTGTACAAACACAGTGTTTCCTTTAATATTCTGGTAAAAGCTGGGGTTTCTCTTTCGTTATGTGTGATTATGGTTGTTTTGGGGGCTTTCCTCCAGCCCGCTGTGAGAGTATAACTCCAGCTGAGGCTTGTTGTATAGCTGTGCATTCAAGATAACACGAGGTTATTTAAAATGTATAATTAGGTCACTCCAAGCTTGGTCCTTTTCTCCAAACTGTCTTCCAAAACACTTAAGAAGACATAAATAAACAGCAAATACACCAGGCTTATTGTCTCTATCCCTCACTTTCCGCGCGCGTGTGCGTGTGTGTGTGTGTGTGTGTGTGTGTGTGCCCACAAAAGAGAGTGAGTGCACTGCGCGAGACAGCCATGTTCTCCCAGCCTCCTCGAGCCAGTAACCATGACAACAGGATGGCTGGGAGACACGGTTCAAGCTCAATTGAGGCCGGTGTCTTTCTTTTCCTCCAAAATAGACCTTGGTCGCGTTTCAAGATCGACTTGTCCTCCTAAAAGCGAAAAGGAAACGCTTTTCTCATTCTCGTCGAGAGAGGAAGAGAAAATACACACCTCTGTAAAAATCCCACGGCCCCCACGGTGCATGTCTTTCAGCCTATATTAGCTCCACTAACGTCCTAGAGCCTGCCGGTGTGAGCAGGCTGCAGGCTCTGTGTAGCCTATATTTAAGCTCACGGCGAAAATACAGGACACGTAACCCCAGTTTCTGTGAAAATGCTTGCTTCGTTAGTAAATTAAAACATGGTTTCCTAGCATGAGCTCTAAAATGTGCGGGCTAAAGATCTTACGGCGCTATCAAAACCCCACTAGCTTAAATACTAAAACAATTTACATGGTAACAGAGCTGTAACGTATCGTTTCTACACTTACCGGTGAAAGGCGTTCAATTACAGGCTGAAAGAGGAGTTTTCCGGCGGTGCTCCTCACTCTCCCACTGTCTCACATCCACGCCGGGGAATAACACTGACAAACGGCTCTCCCTCTCTCTCCCCACTGAGCGTCCTTCTCCGCTGCCCACCTCGCGCTGGTTTTGCGCGTGCGACCGTTGATCACGGCCGCCGCTGCAGACCAGCCGAAGCTCGTGTTGTAGTCTCCCTTCGGAGGTTCAGGCAGCGGAGGGTGATTACCGTGCGAGTTGATGAATGGACGGATGAGCGGAGGCGTCCTATCCGTCTCCTCCTCTCTATGGAGCCTCGGTGTGTTTGAATGGCAGCTGAGAAATTCTAATTCCGCTCCTCGGACTGCTCCAGAGCAGCTCCACTCTCCTGTGGTTATCGCGCTGTGAACGGGACGTGTCTCGAGGGCCTGTTGATATCAGACACTGTAGCCTGCAGTGAAGATTAGCACTGACAGTTATGTTGACACAAGCTCCCCTCATCTATGACCACAACTGTTACAGCTGCACAGTCTTCAGATAGAGTCAAATATTATTCAAATTGGTCTGACTCTGGTGGTTTAGTGGTTCCCAGACTGAGGTCCAGAAATGCCAAGCGGACACTGGGTAGGTTCCAGGATGTCCTCAGAAGGATGGGTCATAGAGACTTTTTTTTTTTTTTTTTTTTAATTATTTTGCCAGCTATTGACTGTGGGGTGTTGTTTGGTGAAAAAGTCTGGAAAATGACCAGAAAAACAAGTCATGCAGATGATTTACAGACAGTCAAATAGTACTGTCCAAGGTCTAAAGTCCTGCAGCTGTCATATCCTGGATGTAGCTTTGGTCATGCTCTGGTTTGGTTTTAGATAGGAATCTGATGACTGCAAGGCAATCCTGACTGAAACATTGGTCTGTTGTTTATTGGTAGATATTTTATTCAATAAGTAAGATCATTTTGAGTACAGACATGTATGAGCAAATCAGCTTACAGTCATTGAGGACGGCCAGGACAAGATGCGAGTGCTTGCTTTATAGTCTTAATATACTGATGACAAATGATGCAAAACTCAAGTGGGCCCGACATCAGTTTCAGATTGTGTATTATGTCCATTTTGTTCTTGTGTGATGTTTACATGCCAATCATTGTGACTTTGAACTGTGATGTGGAGTTTTTCAGGATAAACAACCTGTGCATTCTGTGCAGGGTCACGGCTTGTCCAAAAGAGAATTAAACCATTAAAGGAAAGATACAGATTCAGAACCAGTTAGATCATCTTGAGACCATTGATAAAGAGTGTTTAGCTTGTGCTTAAGCTTTCTGAAAAACTTGAAATCAGCATGATAATTAGGATTTAAGCTGGTTTGGGTATCTACATGACAAAGTGCAAAGGATATGTTTCTGTTCTGTGTCGCAAGCTGGGTATGAACTGTGAGGTCTGATATTTGCTTATGAGAGTTTCAAACAAAGCAATATTGGAAACATCAGGGACTGTGTTGTGAAATAGCAAATGAAGTCAGCCTTTGGTGATTTATTCCATATTTGGCCTTTTTGGTGGTGAGACTTTAACTCAAAATGTTCACCTTACTGACCAATGAGCAGTTCTTATAATGTGGCTCCTTCTACAAATCAGCCTGCATCCAACCTGCCCTTGACAAAGCATAGAGGACATTTCTCTTCCTGTACCACCACATGTCCACCTCTCCCTTTCAACTTGTGCTTCCACTTTCACTCTGATAAACATGCAAAACAATTTGTAATGTCTCTAAAAACTGCAGTGTAGAGAGTACTGTTGTACTGGTTCACCTCAAGGTCATGGACAGAATCACTGCACACAATACCACATGTGGTTCGCCTTTATCTGCTGCCAAAATTTTACAATGTTTCACATGGGTACTTGAACACACCCTTTATCATGAACATTGGTATGAGCTTCTGTGTAAAGCCTGCATGGATTCAGAACCTAAACCTTCAAACCAGTGATCTCCAATGATCAATATCACACAAAGGAGCCATAGGAGGAGGGGAGTGGCTGGAAGGAGATCAGAAAAGACAGAGTAGAAGGGAATTAGGTATAAAAGAGAGATGCGTGAAGCAGGAGCCAAGGTGTAGACAGAGGAACCTGATGTGTTTGAAGACAAAGGGAGGTGAAGGTTACAGAGGTGATGCCCAAAGCGGGACAGGTAGGGGGGGTTATGCAAGGCGGAGGGGGTTGAGGATGACAAAGGGAGATCAAGGGATGCACAGATGACCGTGGAGAGGGTGGTGGAAGTAGTTTGGGGGAAACCCTCAGCAGCAGACGCAATGTCAATCCTAATTACTAATTTATTAACCTGCCGGGCTCCCTTCCCCCTTTGTAGACACACAGAAACAAACACACACATGCACTCAGTGCTCTCTGCTCTGTCCCTCCACTGTGTCCCATGAGAGGCAAAGGGATTGATGGAGAAATGAAGAGGTGTGTCTGTAGCAAAGTGACATCTGCTGGGCCGTGATGGCAGCAACGTGTTTGGAACACTGGAAATCCCTGATGTGACAAAGGGAGGGAGGACAGGAGGGAGGAAGGGAGGGAGGGGGAGGTAACAGCTTGGGTTACGGTTTGTTGGGGTGGGTGGTCTCCTGTGATGGTGCACATGTGTGTGTTAATGTGCATGGCCACCATGTCAGAATATTTAAGTGTATGCCATCATGCATGCATTTACCTGTGTGTGTGTGTGTGTGTGTGTGTGTGTGTGTGTGTGTGTGTGTGTGTGTGTGTGTGTGTGTGTGTGTGTGTGTGTGTGTGTGTGTGTGTGCATGTGTGTTAGTGTAGGTAAAAGCCAGTGGTGATAAATCAATATGCTGATGTCAGTGTGCCCAAGTAATAAGACTGTAAGTATAATCACAGCATGGGGGAGGTGCTACACAGACTGATTGTCTGTGTCTTTGGCCAATGTTGCAAGACTCATGGCTCTTTGTTTGTGTGTGTGTGTGTGCGTGAGAGTGCATAGACGGGAGGCAGCATGGCATATATACATGTTAATGCACAAAAGCAAGTAAAGAGAAAAAAAGTGTATGGATATGAACAAATCAGGACACTTATTTGTTCTCATGGTACACACACACACACACACACACACACACACACACACACACACACACACACACACACACACACACACACACACACACACACACACACAAACTAGCAGTAGAGGATCCAGTGCATCATGACTATAGAGGAATTAGATCGAGAAATCTGCCAAACAACCATCGATCCACATAGCTCCCAGCATCAGCTCTGCCTGCCATCACAGACTCAACAACAGAGAGAACTATGAGACATCTGGGATGCACACACACACACAGAAACACATAAATAAGCACAAACAGAGTAGGAAGCGTAGGTGGCTCATGTAGATCATTCAAACAGCCGAGCATACGTGCACATCATGAGGCTCTTTGATTTTGATCAGAGGACTTCACGGCTGAGTGTGTTGTCGTGTTTAAAACCATGTGTGCACCTCTGTTTTTTGATGTTGTTGTGCATGTGTGTGCTTGTGTGTGTGTGTGTGTGTGTGTGTGTGTGTGTGTGTGTGTGTGTGTGTGTGTGTGTGTGTGTGTGTGTGTGAGTACACACTTTAGAATGACAACAAATGGCAAGGCTGCTTCAGTACTGCCACAAACTGGTTCAACCAATCCCAAATGCATCCGAATCATTACAGCGTGAAAGAGTTTGTTGCTCATAAATGACTCTGTTCAGCAGTGTTATCAGATAGTGAAAGATTTTGGTAAGTGTTTTTATCTTCCCCCACAGATCAAGAAATGTTTAGTTTATGGTAAAATGATGAAGCTTAGAAAAATATGTATTCAAAAAAATATTCCAAAGTAAAGCTGATGAATCTCATTTTCTTTTAATACTAGCTTGTATGATCTAAATAGTGTTCATATGAGAAGTGTTCCTTGTTCCTATCATCTGCTGTCCACCATTGTTTGAATCCCAACACTGAGAATTTAACATTTTGAACCAGTTTATCTTTTATCTGTTGTTAGTTTTATTCTTCTGATATGATTTTTTAAATTTATCTTTACCTATTGTCTGTGCTTTCTTTCTTTCTTTCTTTCTTTCTTTCTTTCTTTCTTTCTTTCTTTCTTTCTTTCTTTTTCTTCATTTATAATTTAATTAATTGTATTTTATTTTATTTTTTGTTACTTGCCATTGTTAGGTTGTGACTTATACTGGTACCTCCCTGCTGCTGTGTTTTACATTTTAATTATCATGTCAACCAAATTTGTCTTTTAACTTGTTTCCCTTATTTTTTGTTTTATTACGCTTTTTCATTAGTAGAGAACTCTGTAACTCTGTTTTTAAAATTGATACAAAAGTAAGCTTTAATATTATAACTATAATATTAGTATTATATTAAACTTCATGATCATCCTGTCTTAGTAGAAAGGCTTGGTTCAGTATGGTTCCTGTGCTATCTTAGAGTTGAATCAGATGAGTTGTTTAAAATCCTACATCTCCAGTCTGATATTTCAGCCCTGAATCGACTTTATAGCCAAATCCAAAAGGTGATTAGTTTAGCACAGCATAAAAAGATGAAGCACTAAGCAAACCCTGGCTCAGTTCAGAGAGCAAAATCACTCTCACCAAAACTTTACAAACTTGCAGATTCCCATATTGTATCTAGTTTCTTCAATTGTACACAAAATAAATTGAAAATGTTGGTTCAAAGAAATAATCTAATTTTTGTGCTAACTTATTGTTCACTGAGCAAATAAGTTCTTATTTTAAGGGGTATACCTTAAATATTTTGTAGCTTCCCTAACTTATGTAATTACAGGGATAAAGCAAAAAAGATATAACAGATGAGGAATGAGCTTCAGGAGTCTTAACAGGCAGCAGGGCTGGCTGTTTCCCCCTTTATTCCCAGTTTTTATGCCATATTTAGCTTAACTAAATACCTCAAGGCTTCAGTAAGTGCATGACACATGTGAAAGTAGTGTTAACTTTAGCATCTTGTCAGGGAGGTAATTGCAGCAACATTAAAGATTAAACACACAAGTTAGTTCTGTGATAAACATTCTTCATTTCTGGCAGGCAGTGCAGCAAAAGGATGGCCCAGTTCTCTTGTTTAAAAAAAAAAAGCCATGTAGTTACCCTGCCTTCAGTGTGGACATCATTATTAAGCTGCATGGTGAAGCCTGTGTGTTGGATTCCCTTGACTACCTCATCAGCATTCATTACAAGAGATGAGGAGGGGGACACGGTATGTCAGCATTTGTCTTTGTGTGTGCGCGTGCATGATCTGTGTGTGTGTGCTCTCATCTGGGTCATTATATCCACAGGCGTCAGAAAGCAGGTCATAATGGTACACATGTCTCCATGTGACAGAGGAGGATGGGGGGGGGGGCTTCATTCAGGCGTCATTTCCACCTGTGACCACTCACTCTTAACAACGAGCTGGAATATAAACACAATATGTGTCTGTTTCCTGTAGCCACACACTCTGCCTGACAACCCTGTCTTCTGTTTGGTCTGAAGGAAAAGTGCAGAAGAAGAGCTGATTGTGAAAAAAAGACACCTGACACTTTCCTCAGAGTGACACAAACAACAAGGAGGAGATGTTTGTTTGTTTTTCATAAAGGAAACGTGTGTGTGTGTGTGTGTGTGTGTGTGTGTGTGTGTGTAATAGACTATGCGAGACAAAGAGGTAACACTACTGACCTTGCCAACATGGTGACAGAATGTGTGTGTAAATGCGTGTGTGTGTGTGTGTGTGTGTGTGTGTGTGTGTGTGTGTGTGTGTGTGTGTGTGTGTGTGTGTGTGTGTGTGTGTGTGTGTGTGTGTGCCATCTTTGAATCTGCAGGGCAGCCAGGTCAACTGACAGACTGGTCACTATAGCAACAGTGCCACCCTCATCCACTCCGTGCCAAGGCGTAAATGTGGAAGTTGTGTAACAAATATGGAGTGTGTGGAATCACAAATGGAGATTTCAGGAAGTCAGACGCTGGAGGAGTATCCCGGTTTCCTGCACAGGTCATCTGAGCCCTGTGGGAAGTTAACACATGCTATTTAAAGGAAGCTGTTATAGGTTAACCCATCAGGTAAAAAGGAGTTATCAGAGTATCAGATATTCTCCAGACACTGTTGTCTTTCTGGAGTTATTGACTCTTTGAAGGGCTGTTTGATTTCTAGAATGCATTGACTTCAAATTCAATCTTTTATTTGTGTCATAAAAATGTAATATATACCGAATGTGTATGAACTAAATTGGCACCCAATATCAATTTTATGTTAAAAATAGATCAAATTCTTTTGTGTGATAGACTGAATGTTATCATGTACTCACTAGTGATGGTGAATCTGCGAGAAGTGATCATCTCACCCTGCTGTTACAGTCACAACTCAGTAGTAAAGGAACACAAACACTTTTACACAGTCTGCACTTCAAACAAAGTGAACGAAGTTCAGTGATTGAAGACAAACTAAGATACAAGAGGTCAGGCTGAGGGAAAAAAATCCAAACTGGAAGCTGGTGAGTGAAGGGGGAAAAGGCAACTGAGGTGAGATACTGGCAGACAGGTACAAGTGGAACCAGCTACATGAATGATTAACGAGAGATAACAATAAAACAAAACTTTGACAGTTAGTGTGAGCTTTATGGAGCTGTGGATGAACTATTCTGTTGACAAGAATATCCAAATCATAGATTGTCTTTAAATGTGCATACAAGAAAAACAAAGACAAAGGAAGATGAGCATAGGGGAGAATGGGGATGGTGGTCGCACTCATCATATCCCACCACCAAAAGACGCTGTCTTTTAAATTGTAGTGTAGAAATTTACATAATTAGTGTCAGAGCTCACCTACATTGTCTTTTCTGGAGTAAGACAGCTGAACTCAAGGTGAGAGGACTTTTTGTGTTCTTCATGTTAAACTGTAAATCTTAAGCTCCTCTGTATGTTTCTTCTAGGCTTTTACACAATAAGTTTACAACAAAACAAGTGTTACCCTTAAAAAGTGTGAAGGAAAGCTAGAGTTTTGATTGTTATTAGCTAGCTAGCTAGCTAATAACCTAGTTGTTAGCCTTGATGCTAGCAAGAAATTCCAGTTGGCCTCCCCACATTCTGTTTGAGGTTGGTTGTTACATACTGTATGTATATGTTATAAACATAAGACTGACCTAAAGATGTGTTTCCTGTTCATGTTCCTTTCTTAAATTTGTCAACTTGTCAATGCTATATTCTTTCAGTGTTTAAATGTTTTGGTTCTCGTACAGCTCAGCTCAGCTCTTATTTACAACATTTCCAGCTCTCCATTTTATCTGCCTATTCACCAAACACATTAAGAATTAGGTCTGAATAAGTGATTCCTATATAGTGGTGAAGACAGTGGACCCTGTGGCAGCTAAGAAATTAGATTTTTTTTCCCCTCTCTTGGGATTGTTGAGACCAAAAAAGGAGCTCAAATCAGAGGATTCATTAAATATTTAATAACTGCCCAGACAAAATCTCTAGATTTCTAAATAAGTGGCAGTCTTTTACGTACTACTACAATTATTTCATCAGCATAGCATTATAAGCCAAGTCTGTTTTATGAAGTCACAAGAGAAATATGAAAGTTGTGGAACATTAGTTATCATACGTTGCCATGTTGGTATGTTACATGTGACATCCATTGCTTGAGGCTCTAGCAGAGCTTCTTCCGCTGGTTATATTACTATAAAAACATGTCTTTGCTAGCTGTTTAACATACATCTCTCATGAGAGTCCATGCTTATGCACTTCCTCTTTCCAAAGCAGTTCCACAGCAATGAAGTCCATGCATTAAATATGAGTGGTTGATGGAAGAACATGCTGGTGTACCAATATTTTTCCATGGATCGGATGCTGATCCATATTTTCATGAGGGCCTCAAAAGCAGGCTGCATGGTACAGTTTGTGATGAAAAGAGTGGACTGAAGAAAGACTTTCAGTGATGTGTGGATTTGTAAGAAATCTAAAAAAAGCAAACGGTGACACTGTTTCAAGACTGATGATGCAGACACTTCAGAAACTCCTGAGTTTGATTTTTGTCTTTTGATGCGTGTTCGATGCAAGAGCAAAGGCCAAGGAAAATGTTGCTGACTGTGTTTTACTGTCGATTGTCTCATACAAAGACAGCAGGACTCGATTAACCAGCGGAAAAAAAACAGCAGAGGGCCCTGATTCATCCTCCAGCATGTGTTTCCCACCTTTAGTTTTTGCAGTGTTGGCTTCACAGCAAGAGATGTTGGTATCTGCTGAAAAAAAGTCAGAAAACATAATAAAGATCTTTGTCATAAAGGCTGCTGTTGTGATACATTCTGAATTTAAAAATAACACTACATTTTTCCAGGATCTTCTGTGATTCCAGAACACTTAAAGAGCATTTCAGTCACGACATAAAAAAGACTCTTTGTCAAACAATGGCTCTGGGGCCCATTGGCCTGTTACCCACTTTGCCTGGTTTGTATTCCAGGCTCGTTCTGGAGACTTCCATTAGAGTAAGAGTTAACCAAAGGGAAACAAAGACTCAAAACAACACATTTCTCCATATATTAAAACATCCAGCTCATCCAGTGTGGAGGCAAGTGTTAACATTTGCTGCTCTTATATTTCTGGTTTGTCAGTATTGTGTTGTATTTTTAGCTCTTGTTCTAAATAGGTTGCTTGCTGTACCTCTGTCTTGCAGCAGAGGGTGCTGTGCATGCATATCTACCATTTAAATGCTCCTTCATGACTTCTTCCCCATGTGGATTCAGATGTAGTGTTGCTGTGTTGTTAAATAAAGGGACTTTCCCAGGGCGTGCTTCTACAAGGAAATTTACCAGAAATCAATAACCTGTTCCTTGTTCAAAATAAAATTCCACAGTTTTTCCTTCATACTGTCAGTGTCAGGCATTTAAAAAATGAGGCCTGATGTTGGCTCAGAAGGAATGTGCCACAATTTGCCAAATCGTTAACCACACTGAGTATGTATATAGGTTAAACCATGTATAAGCTCTGGGTTGCATGAGGCTTTATGTCTTAGCTGTTTGTGTTTTAGTCACGGGCTCCTGATGTTTGTTTACCAGCCCTGACCTTGAACCCAGAGAGAAAGAGGAGAGAAAAAGAAGAGTGTTTGTGTGAATGCTCTTATTTTATCTTTTCAGATCCACGTGTCAACTAACAGGTATGAGGAAGATAACATGAACACACACTTTGACCAACTTACTCTGAGTCAGAGATCATCCTTGGAAAACTAGTTACATGTTGGCCTCTTTACATGCTGAGAGGCTGTAGGTGAATTAGGTCAAGCAAGGTTGACATTAAAACTTTGTACATCAGACTTGGTATCAGTTTGATTATCAGATTGTTTGGGTGTTTAGATTTGATCCTATATATATATATATATAATATATTCTTGAAGCTAGGTTGATAACATTAGTCAGTGTGTGTATGTTTGTGTGTGTGTGTGTGTGTGTGTGTGTGTGTGTGTGTGTGTGTGTGTGTACCTGACCTATCTGCCCTGATACCAGTGACAAACTGAAACAAACAAAAGATGTCTGGTATCACTGACCCTCTGGTAGAAAGTTGACTGTATTGACAATTTGAGAGCTGCGGTTTCATTTGCGTAACGTTGTCAGCAGTGGAAGCTGAAACAGCTGAAACTGCTGACGTCCAGATGTTATCAGTACAATGGAAACCAAGAGGAAACGATTACTAGATTTAATCGTTTAAAATTAAAATGGTCATGATACATTTTTTTGTAGAATTAATCAAGTCATGATTTATAAAAAATGTTTCCATTAACGTCAGATCGAGAGGGTCGTTGGGTTGAGGAATCTCTCAGCTGGTAACAAACATGTAATTGATCCATAATAGGATTCAGTTAGAAGAAAAAATACCACCTTATGTTTCTGTGTATATTCAGTCTTACTCAACAGATCTCACAGTAGAGTTTTATCATTATCATGTTTACCTAGAAAAAATGTAATGTAATGAAGAAGACCTTTAAAAAAGCTGTAACACTCAAACCACTGTATCTTTTCATGCTTCAGTGGCATTTGTTAATTTTACAATCTGAATCAGTTCTACTGTTCTTAGTCTTATATTTCTTTCCTGTCTCTTTTTATCTTTATATTTTTTCACATCTTTTGTCTCAATTCTTGTTGTTTTCTTTCTTTTTTTCTATTGGACTCTTGTTGTTTGGATTACTTCACTTTTACATATTTATGTTTCTAAACTTTGCTCTATATGCTTGTACTTGTCTGTCAGAACACTTTGTATACTCTTGTTTTAAACTGTGCTAGAATAAATAAAGCTATGCTTTTTATTTTCTAGTCAGTTTTTGGTTTGACAGATGATAGGTTAACACCATGTGACATTAATATCCATCCTGTTTGGATAGCTGAATAGTGAACCAGCTAAAACCAGCCAAATTTTTTTTATACAGGCTTATATGGACTGATGTTACCATAAATGAGTCAGATTTTCAGATCACTGATTTGAAAAGCTGTAAAAAGTCATGTGCACAAGTGGTTGGTTTAATAAGCACATAAATATTTTTATTGTATTCTTTTCCAAACAACAGGGCTTTTCGGGTAATCGTGATTGTATCTATAAACACAGACAAATGACAGCTGACGCGTAAAGATGCACTCTGAGGAAAGAAGGAGCGGCTATGTTTTACAAGAGGTTTATATTTACTGTAATCACTTCACACGAGACACACCCAGCCCTGACAGGCAGCAGGAATGAGCAGACAGGTTAGTCATCTGCTGGTGGGTTAAAAACGGTTATAAAGCGTCATTAGAAGAATTACCCAGAGGCACCTGAGCGGCGTTTACAACACACAGCTACACTCGTCTGACTCAGCTCTGCTGGATGGAGCAAACGTAGAACAATGACTGCTGGCTGCTTAAACGTGTCAACAACCTGTTGACGGAAAGTACCAGTGGAATAAATATCCTGATTCCTTCCTACACATGTGGTGTTGTGATAAAGAGTAAGAGTAGAGTAAGAGGAGGGGGGTTAACAGCGGAGCAGAGACTAGCTGGAGAATAAATCACTGTGAATACACAAACAGACTGAAACCACTCTTATTTCCAGGGCTGATACCATGAAGCGCTGCTAAATGTCATGTGGAAGCACATTAGCAAGATTAAAGTTTAGAGCTAATAGAAGAGTGTGTAAATAGGGTTAATTGTTCCCTGATAATAATTAACATACCACTGTCATTTGTTGTCCGTCTTTGTCCTTGAATGTCATTTTAGTAAAGGAAGAAAGTGACAGAAGGGAAAAAGAGGAGGGGAAAAAGATAAAGCAGTGATGTCAGTCCGTCCCACTTCTATTCAGTACAAATGCAGCAGAGCAGGGCTGAGCCTGCATACCACTGCTTCTGACGACAGACCTGATCCCACGCAAACACACACACACACACACACACACAAAGGCACACTTTACACTCGTCCACGTCACACACACTCATCATAGCACACTCACAGAGGAGCTGAAACTCAGACCAGAGCGTGGAGATGCAACCGGCTGGCAACCACTGAGTAAGTCTTCTTTCCCCCCTCTGTGCCCTTCTTTCTCTCTGACCAGCTATTCTCCAGCCCGTCGAACTTCATTTATCTCTCACACTCTCCTCTCTCGCTGTGAAACGGCCTGTGTTTTCTCAGATTGAGGGACTTTTCAAACTTTTCCATCAGTATGCCGTGCACATACCTTACTCTCCTCTCCCTGCTTTTCTTCCTTTTCTCTGCATGTGAGTGGAGGCAGCAGAAAATCCTGGACCTATTTGCATGTTGGCACAGAGCCAGACCTCATGTTTGCTTTTATATTTAGATAACAGAGTTCAACTTTTAATATTCTTTACATGTTCTTTATTGATCTGTGTTTCCTGAACTGTCTGTGGGGGTTGTTGTTGTCTGTGATTTACTTTGGCAAGTCTGAAATGAATATTTGAATATTTGCTGCTGTGTGCTGCTGTGCCTGAATTGTGATGAGTGCAGTTGAATGTAGAAGCTGTTATGCAGGTATAAAACTGACGTAGAAAACTCCAGTTATTTCCACTGAATGAGTTGTTTGGTAGTAAAAACTAGAGCCAGTCCAATTCATTTGCCGTGCTGTTTGTTGGTTGGTCTTGTAGGGAGTTTAACACTCTACAGAGAGAAACCAACACCTTCGTTTGTTGATATTAGGACATGGATAACAAAATCCTCTCTCACAAAGAAGCAAATCAGAGAATTCTCATTTCTAATGCATAAATTCAGGCCCTTCTTTAAGTGTCCGCAATATTTACTTTGTGAAATGTCAAGTCAGTCTGAGCAGAAATATTTTCTTAAAACAGTCTGGCATCTTAGAATATGTTCTTATTCACCTGAATGCTCGCAGTTACAGTGGAGAACTGATGCTATTGCTACACCTGTGGGATAAATACGCAGCATACAGACTGAAACCTGGTGACAATATGAATAACGCACCATAAGAAAACAACCTGTGGTGTTTAGGATCTACTTTTCACACCATTTAAGTAACATAATGAGTAAGCCACTGACGTGCTTGTTGAATTCCTTCATAAAGAGCACAGAAAAAGAATCCTTTATCAACTGCGTTAGACAAAACTCTCCTGTAACCTCTGTGTTCAAAGTGAAAATAATCTTTTAAGCTAACTTAAAGGGTGATTTTTCACCTCCATCACTGTTCTGATATTTCTCTCAAATTAAATTCATGAACTTTTATCACTGTAACAAACTAAATCAGCTCTCATTTAGAAACTCATAGTTTTAAAACTACAGCCGTGTGTGTGTGTGAACAAAATAGATTAACAAATCAAAAGTACAGACTTTCCATTTTTGCTCTTTATCTCAGTCTGTTACCCTCAGATAGCTTACAACCATTAACGCCCTACGTGTTTGTGTGTGTTTGAAAGCACAGCAGCATTCTCACTGCCTACTGTATGCAGAGTAAACACTGCATGCACACACAAATAAACTACATTTGGCACTGTGGTTTATTTGCTTGAGGCCTTTTGTGTTTCGCCGGTCAGAACAGGACTGAATGGAGGATGAAAAACAATGCAGTGGATCTCTAAATCCTTTTCTCTCCCTATATTTGTCTCTCTCTCTTTCTCTCTCAGTAAAAAAACAGCAGCATTTAGAGCACAGTTGATCCAGATATTGAGCCTTCTCCTCCAGAGAGCCTGACACTCTCCCTCAGCACTAAGGAGGACCACAGGGCAAAGGACACTCAAGTGACCTCAAGCGATCGGACAGCACCTGATCCTGCATCCAAAGAAAAGGGAACCTGACTCTGAAGCAGGAAAAAGGAGCGATCATACCCCAACCCTGAAACACGACCCATTCCACTGAGAGACAGAGAGCCTGACAGCCGTCTGAAGCACCTACAGAAGAGAGGCAGGATGCTGGCGAAAATCCTGGAGGACATGTGGGTGGAGCCAGAGGTGCTGGAGGCCCTCAGCGAGGAGCAGAAGAGGATCCTCTTCTTGAAGATGAGACAGGAGCAGGTACGCCGCTGGAGAGAACGGGAGGAGAGAGAGGAGAGAGAGGGAAGAGACATCAGGCCAAAGAAAGGTAGAGTGAAACACTGACCCTGTGGTAGCAGTAACACAGAGGAGCATTGTTGTGTTGCAGGGGAGAAATATTTCTGGGAATTCTTTCCAACAATCACTTTACTCATTCATACTTACAATGCAAACATTCATGTATGGTTAATACTATCTTAAACATAATCTCCACAAACATGTGTATGATACTCAAAGTACGAAAACAGTCTGAAAACTTACTGCTTAACCATTTTGCTGGAGTTAAACCAAGGTTAAGAAAACTCTTACATGTCCAAAGACATCCGACTGTTAGCTTAGCTTAGCTTGATGACAGGAACTACTACACACTTGAGCTTTGTGTAACAAAAACAGCCTGTCAGCAACTCTAAAGCTCACTTTTTAAACGTTTTCCATTTTTATTTATACACTATAAAAAATGAGAGGTATATATGAAACAGGTTCACTTTAAAGGTTTATGTGTTGAACTATTTCTTGCATTGACTTCTTGAGTCTTGGGATAAAGCTGTGTGTTAGCTGCCTCCTCTGTTTTCAGCATCCATGCTAAGCTAAGCTAGCTACCTGCTCGCTGTAGCTTCAAATGTAATGTTCTTGTATGAGAGGTGCATCGATCCTCTCATTTACAGAAAATAAAATGAGAATATTTCCCCCAAACCTTAACTTTTATTTTACACTAAGTTTCCCCTCTTAACAGATCTACATCCACGACATACACAGAGGACTGCTGCTGCAAAAGCATGCTTTTAACAAGTTCTGCTTCCTATGCTGCTTGTGTTTTAGGACTTAAAGTTAAACTCTGTCACAATGACACTCACTTTTACTTAATTTCAAGTCTTCAACCACTTACAACCAGCTTTGGGAGCTGCAAACACACATTCAACTTTGTTTAAAAGTCAGAACAATACATGTGTTTGATTTTCCCTCAAAGTCCCCTTACGCTTTGTTAATGTAGATCAGGAATCTTTTAAAGTTTTGATGCACGTGATACTCAAGCTGTGTAGTAACACCCTCTCAGGTTACCAATTGGACAAGTGCGTTCAAATTGAACCCAGACAAATCTTCTAATTCCCTCTGAGTCACCCTGTGTCCCTCTGCTCCTCCTGTCTCTTACTCATCTCACCAAACCTTCCTCTATTTCGTGAACTTGTTCCTCTCTGAGACCTTACAACCTCCCTCAGCGCTCTAACACCACGAAAATGAGCATATCTGTGTAAAACGAGTGTATGTGTGTAAACTGTCAGTCTCCACCTGTTGAATTGTTGGAGTATGATTAAATAAGTCCTGTTGTTTGGGCCATTGTGATGCTTTAAACCAAGTATTGAGTTACCACCTCAGTGTACCTAATCTCTGCCGTGTCACCTGAGAGGTGAGTGAGTGTTGACTGAATGTTTGCGTTACACAACAAAAGATCCAGTTAGTCATCTTTCAGTCTTTGTATTTAGGCTGTGGAGAGTCGGTCATTACACAGAGCCTATAACTGCCACTTGAAATGTATTTAACTGGACCTGGACGCACTGATCTCTATGACGTCCTGTATTGCTGGTCAAACACAGGTGAGGTACAAGTAAAGACAACGAATAATAGAGGCAGTCTGTTTCTTTGTCAGCGCGTTATATAACTGCTGTGACGGTTTAAACATTAGAGTCATAAAGATATAAAGAGATGGTTTATCAATGTAAACTAATAAAGCAGGGGGTCTGTATTTAAACTCCAGCCATTCTTTACACGGAAACAAAGGTGCCGTTGAAAGCTGGTTACTGATAAACCTGCACGGTCACTTTACGGTCAGGAAACGATCATTTCTGAAAAACACGTTCTCTCAGAATTTGAATTTGAAGCCACACCTCCAGTGTGTGACATCACAGAGAGTTTGACACCTTCTGAGCTACAGCGCCATAATGGAAAGAACCTGTTTTCACACCTTGAAGAGCTGGTTTTTATTTACCGTAATCATGTCATTGAGAGGTGATCAGATATCTTGTAAGCCACGCCCATACCTGTGTTATGTCATGGCAAGTTTTTCAAATTGTAGTGTCAGGAAATACACCTGCTATCACACCTTTTAGATAGACAGTATTACATAAGTCATGCTGACATTTGAATGCATAATACATCCTAAAAATGTGTAAAATAAGAGTGACTAAATCTCACTTTTTTTTTTTGCACATAGTAGATATAAAAAATGTATTTGTCTCTTTTTATATTTTATAAGACACGGATAATGATTCTAAAATTGATACACTTTGTTAAAACCAAACCATGTCAGCTGTTTTAAGTATTTGTTCTATTAAAGTGGTCCAGGTCAGACTCATGGAGCCTGTCTGCTCAGTGACAGGAACTAGGTCACTTTTATTCCTCCTTCCTTTCCTCTGGACTGATTTAATAGTTTGCTTTTCTTTCTGGGGATTGTTTTTCATTGAGACACATTAAATAAATGAGTCAAAACACAGACAGATACACAGACCTGGACATGAGTAAAAGGGTCAAACAAAGAGCAGTTCTCTGTCAGAGTGGACAGGCTGCGACTGTTTGGACTGCTCCCTGAGCTCTTTACTGATAGGACAGCACCACCTCCTGGATGAAAGCCAGAATAACAAGTCATAAGATGACTGCTTTTCTCAGAATCAGTCTGACAGATAAAAATATATCTGCAGCGGGCTTACTGTCTCTGTTTTTTGACTCTCTCATATCTTCTCTGTCCCCTAGCTTGCAGTAAACATGTGAGCTGGCTGCTGGGTCGGGACGGAGACGTGAGCGTCAGTGTGATCGGAGAGGTCGACGAGTTCAGGTCGTCCAAACTCCTCCAGAGCCTCATGAACAACAGGTACAAACAGAGAAGATGAAGTTGTGAAGTGTCACATGGCTTCAAGGCAACGATGAGGAAGTATTAAAGCAGTCTGTGTTGCAACAGCCCGCTCCAGCTAAATGTTTCGCTACGGAATCAGTCAGGCAACGCAGTGAGAAGAGAGAGAGTTTCTCCATTACACTCTGGTAAAACAGATGTGAGAAAAATCCTCATTCATCCCTCGTCTGGAGCCAATAATTCACTAAGCATTTCGAACAAGCTGCACCAAAACAAAAATAACTAAAACTTGTCTGTAGGTAATATTCATGAAGTATTTTAGTGTAGTTTTAGGATATTTTTCTAGAAATGTTTTTTCTTGCTGCGTGCGACTGACAGCTCTGTCAGCTATCAACCATCGTAACAACCACACAGAAACGTCCACTGAAGGTTCTGCCTTAGTTCCCTTTAACTGGGTAATTACATAACCCTGATTGGCTTTGATAAGAAGAACAGTGAACCAAAGAGTTTCATTCAGCCAGCTGTCTCCTCCTTCCAACAGGATTATAGAGGTTATTTGTCTTATGACTAGCTAGAGGATTGATTCAAAGGTTGGGTCTGCAGTCTGTGGGACTAAAAAAAAAGGATGTCTTTGTCTCTCAGAATCCGCAGTGATGATATGAACTGCACCCAGAGAGAGGACACGCTGCCAGGAAGCGAGGCCCAGCAGCTCAGCTGTAAAGAAGACATCCAGTTGGTCCTCACTGATGTTAGTGTGAGTTCACGTGTTTGTAAAACTCAGAAAACAGAAATAATAGTGTCAGAGTCTTGTCATTAAATTGTGTCTCTCTTACACAGGATGCTCCGGACTCACCAAATGATTCGTCATCTGAGAGGGCTTCAGACTCCTGCAGTGTTGAGGACCAAACACAGGACAGTGACAGCGAGTCAGGGAGCAGCTCCGACAACCAAGGCGACTGGACGATACTCTATAGGCCTCACTTCAGGAGCCCCGGCAGCCATCCGTCCACAGATGACCTGACAGACACAGGGACGAGCAAAAAGGACAAAGGTGACAAAACAAGAAAAATTAGATTCATGTGTACGAGAATAAATGTTATTCTTACACCACATTTACAAACATGTTCAAAGAGGATGCAACGCAGGGTCAGAAAAACAGAGCAAAGAAAATGAAGATTCACATGAGCAAAGAATAAAAACAGATACAGAATAGAGAAGTTTAGGATTATACTCAAAGAAAATGAAAATAAAAAGTTATCATATATATTATATATATTCGAATAAACACCATGTCAGTTCCATTACTCAAATATATATTTATCACATCACATCAATTTGATCAGAAGCAGAATCGGCTTCACTTGAACAGTGAACAGGTTCAAGGAGTTTGAGTCAATGTGATGTTCTTTTCTATTCACAGTATTAAACTAATGTAAAGCAAACATTAAATATTTATATACTAATAACAAGCCTGTGAAGAGAGCAAATGACATATATATATATAAATAAATTTTTAAAAAAGTGTAGTCAATCTTTAAAAATCTGTTGAACTTTGAAATGAGGGGAAGAAAAACAACTTTGAGAGGTTTGTCCATTTAATTCAGATAAACAACACTAAAAACAGTCACAGTAGGTCTGCAGAGATGTTACCTGCCTCTTCCCTGATCCTCAGCTGGTATGAGTCCTGGATGGAGGGGAGGTTGGCTCTGATAATTCTCTCTGCAGACTGGATCGTCTAGCGCAGTCTGTACCTGTCCTGTTTGGGGGTGAAAACAAACCAAACAGTGATGAACATGCAGAGGACAGACTGGATTATGGCTGTGTAGAATCGGATCAGCAGCTTCCTGAGCTGGTGCAGGAAATACATCCTGTGCTGGGCCCTTTTCCTGGTGTCTGTGTAGAAGCTCTACTTTAGCTCCTTATTGGAGATGGTGGTTCTCACAAACCTGAAGGTCTCTCGTCACCATTTCAGATGAGACTGTTTACAGTTTTGCCATGTGCAAATTCAGGAGATTGACAGTTAGGTCATCTGAGGTTCAGTCAAAGGTGATCTTAGTCTTCTAACTGGCCAGAATGAGCTGAGCGTTATGCAAGCACATCTAACTAAAGTGAAATTTAGACCTCAAAATTCATCTCAGAAAAAAAACACTGGAGCTTTGAAGTGTCATAAATGATCAGCTGATGCTTGTGTTGACACCATGCTATTGTTTGTTTATCCTTCTGAACAAATATGTACACATTTTGTTAAAATTTAAAATCAAGATGAATTTTTTCCCTAAAAACTTGTGCATACTGGAAAGTTTTAGCATTGACATGAGTATCACTCAATGTATTTTTTTCCCTCTCTTTCTCAGAGATCATACACTGTGAAGAGAAAAAATCAGAGTACGGAGGTCGCGTGGCACAGCTCAGGAAAGCCTTCGCCGATGATCTTCACAGTTCACAACTTGCCTACACCAAACCTCCCCTACCTGCCAAACCTGCTCACCTACAGAAAAGAAGCACACCTGTGTGCCACTAGGACTAAAAGTGTATCCACAGCATCGCCCCAAAGAGGCACAGACTGTTGACGCAAGCACACTGAGCCCTGTGCAGGAAACAGGGCTCAGTGGGATCCTTACTTGAACCTGAGCGACAACCTGAGACACAAATTTTATGGCCTTGATATAATAACCGGCCGTCAGACGGAGGCTGAAGAGACAGGAAGACTTGAAAGCTTCTGAGCTGAAGTCAGCCTGGATGATAAAATGAAACAGCTTTGATGTCGCTGGGATCAAATAGTTTCAGTGATTGACGGGCAGACGCAGAGAGATGTCCACAGGGACATGCACAGACTGTTTACTAAACCTTTAAAAAAGCACTGTTTCATTGTAAAATGAGTCTAAATGAAGTCTTAATGTATTATCATAAACATGAGAAAATGATGACCTTACCGAGGTTCATCTGTTCAGAATATTTAAACTGTAAATGAAGTCTTTGTAACTTGTATCTGTACTGTTTAGCATTTAATACATGTTAAAAACAAAATGAAAAACAGACTCATGCCTTTGACTGTGATTTCTCATGTTCACCTATAAAACACACACAGAGAGCCCTGACTGAGCTCTGAAGCAGCTGTTTGGGGTTTTATGCCTTGCTCAGGGACACTTCAGCAGCATGTAAGGAGGAAACTGAACCACCAACTTTACTTTTATAAGATGAGCAGCTTCGTCACATGAGCTACTGTATCCACATATTACACATTTATCAGCCTGCTCTCATCTCCTCTGGACCTCTTGACATCACCACCACAACTTTAACATAAAGAAGACTGGGCGCACATACAGCAGCTTCACTAATAATGAAGTCAAAAGGCTTTTATTTTGTTTATATTCATAATTTGAATCAGAATAAAATACTGAAACCAGTGTTTGATGGTTTTCTGAATGTTATGCTGAACGTTAATAGAGATGCTAATGTCCCAAGTCCAGCTCAGGGGCCAATCAAGGCCCGAAGTCCACTTTTCCATCGTAAAACATGATATTTATGGCACAGATATTAATCCTGTAAAACCTGACCCTTTAAAAAACTATTCTTTTTTTTTAATGAAATGTTTATTAACCCTTTTAACAAAATCCACAAACAAAAATAAACAAATGTTTACGATATATATTTTTTCATATTATATATATATATATATATATATATATATATATATATATATATATATATATATATATATATATATATATATATCATATTTGACAAACTGGACAGTTTTGGCAACCTTTTCAGTTATTTTTTTGTAAATATGCAATCCACAAGTGTGTGGATGGTTTCATGAAAGCAGCCATTTTGAAAAGGGCCGAAATACAACTCCAGCTGTCTGATAATCCTCAAGGAGGTAGAATACATTTTATCTTTTTAAACAGGTTTTAATGGAAAATATTTAATATGTTGATAAAATAGAGGTCTCTGAAACTCATGTATCAAATATGATATGTTCGGCTGTATGGGGTTAAATAAATCACATTCTGAAGTGTTTGTAATGTTGCATTTTCATTCAAAGAAAACTCAACTATCATCCCACAAAACCACATCTGGACATTTAATAGTCTAGTAAGACAGTTCCTCTAACTAGACCGGTGTTGATTCTCTTTTTTTTTTTTTTTTTTTTTTTTTTTTTTTTACCTCGACATGTTTCGACGACAAACTGCCTGCAGTCTTCCCCAGAAGCGTCACGTGACATGACTCGTCTGCCTGTCAGCTGATTTACAGAGGTTTGTTTCGTCCCACCTGAAGCTGCAGGACGACCACGCCCCCTGTTGTTCGACAGTCTCAGGACATTAGTGAAACAGGTTAGTTGTTTGTTGTTTCAAGCGAAAGCTCTGTAGGACTGAAATAGAGCAGAAACAGAAGAGCTGTTAAAGTGATATTTAAAAACAATTATTTATCGTGATGTGAAAAATGTGCTTGATGTTGACTAAAGATCAATCTTTAAAAACAAACAAGGACGCGAGACTAGATTAAAGAAATAGGAAATAGAGCAGAAATATCAAAACGTGATGCATAAAAGTTGTTCAGGGTGTAGGAAAAGAGACATTCGGTGCTAAAAATTTAAGTCAAAAATGGTCTCAGAAACAAAATAAAGGAGTAGGGGAGAGTGGGGTAAAGTGAGACATTTTTTACATTTGCTCCCCTCTACGCGAACTAAAATGATATATCAGTAAAATTTATACATTTCTCATTAATTCAGGATGTTTCCTAGCAATGGAAATTATCAGACTGTATTTAGGATGAAGGGCAGTGAAAATATAAGTGTTTTAAAAAAAGTTGTATTGTGTCTCACTTTACCCCAGTTTAGGGGTAAACTGAGACAGACCAGAGAATTCAAGGGGGTAAAGTGAACCTGCTGGGGATAAACTGATCCACTTACTTTTTCCAATCTGAAACAACCATAAAAACACATGGTGTAACAGTTAGAATCCTGACAGATGGCTTGACAACCACATAATCCAGAACTAATGTCGGACTAGCAAAAGAATCATGGGGTTTGGTCAATGAAGCACATTTTTTTTCTAAACACTTGAAAGTAACTCTGAACAAAATACAATACAACGTAATATAATTCAAAATGTTATGTTTGAAAGACCCGTAACATCCGATGATCTCAGGTAACATCACTGATGATGTGTTCAGGTGCATCAGTAGAACCTGATGTATTCAAGAACTAACTTTTCTGGCGAAACCAGTGAATACCAGGAAGAGGCTGGCTGACGACCAGGAAAAGACTGGTGACTACTGGAGAGACAGTTGACAGCCTGGAAAGACAGCAACCGGGGCGGGGAGGGTCTGCAGCCCAAACCGCTTCCTCCGAGAGGAGGAAACCCACCTTAAAGCTACAGATCGACTCATGGAAGAATACCCCCAGGGGTGCCCGAGAGGGGGGGATCCAAGAACACAAACAATGGCGATGGCAAAACGACTACGACCGCTGTATGCAGATGCGGAAAAATCTGCAAAAATAGCCGTGGCCTCAAGATTCATCAGGCCAGGATGAAGTGTTTGGTGGAGGAGAACGTGTCACAGCGCACAGATGCCACATCTGATGAGATGCAGGAGGAGCCGGGCCAGGAATCACCCCACAGGGCCCAGAACCTCCATGTGGCAGTACCTGTTCCCCCAATTCTGCCCCTGGCGAAGGTTCGAATCAAGTGGCCACCGGCCTGTAAAACGACAGTTTGGGAGCAGTTTGACGAGGACATCGACAAAGTGCTTGAAGCATCTGCAAAGGGGGATGTGGAGGCTGCAGACAATGACAACCATCATCATTAGTCTGGCCCAGGAGAGGTTTGGGGCAGAGGAGAAGAGACCAGCTCGGACACCCTACGCCATGAACCGAAGGGCTGCCGAGATCCACAAAATCTGACAGGAACTGAAGTCCCTCAAGAAGCAGCACAAGGAAGCCAGTGAGGACCAGCGACCTCCCTTGGCAGGGCTGCGGGCTATCTTGAGGAAAAGGCTGATGATCCTGCGCAGGGCTGAGTGTCACCGTAGGCGTCGGAGAGAGAGATCCAGGAAGCGTGCTGGGTTCATAGCCAACCCCTTTGGCTTCATGAAACAGCTGTTGGGGCAGAAACGGGATGGGAACCTGGGCTGCTCAAAGGAGAAAATAGACCTGCATCTCCACAACACCTACAGTGATCCTTACAGACAGGAAGAGCTGGGACAGTGTGATATCCTGGTAGAACCACCACCTCCCACCAAGGATTTCGACACCAAGGAGCCACTTCTGGTAGAGAGGTCCAGGAGGTTGTGAAGAAGGCCAGAGCTAGCTCTGCCCCTGGACCAAGTGGTGTCCTGTACAAGGTCTACAAGAACTGTCCACTGCTGCATAAGCGACTCTGGAAGATGCTGAGGGTCATATGGAGGAGAGGGAAGGTGGCTCAGCAATGGAGATTTGCTGAAGGTGTCTGGATCCCCAAAGAGACAGTGTCTCACTTTACCCCATTGCCACAATTTTAGAAAAAACAACCTCTCTTAGCATTTCAGGCTAATCTTCAGCTAGTATCATCACATGGTTTTATATGTTGGTAGTTCATCAACATGTGTGATATAAGTTTTTCTGCCTGAATAAATTTGCTTTGGCACAGCAGCTGTTTAAGCTGTCGGCAAGAAAATTTACTTTTACATGCAAAAAAGATATTCATGTGAAAAAAACATATTTACCACAGTACCATGAGGTCCTTTCCTTCATGGCCAAGGGGAAATAGGAGGGGCCTGAAAACATAATGGTCACATGACCACAAATGTGTTCCGTTGCCTAGATACAGGGGGTGTCTCACATTACCCGATGTCTCACATTACCCCACTCTCCCCTATGTGATTTAATCCAAACTGTAATGACAGATATTTTTTGACATCACTTATTTTCCATGAGAAGCAGAAAGAGTTTGTTTGAGTTTGCTGGGCTCTTAACATTGCAGTGCAATGAACTGAAGACATCTGGTATTAAGAGAGGTCTGTTTCATATGACTGCAATGATAGCACAAATATAACTAGCACCAACTGATTTTTTAAGAAACCATGAAACGTATAATTTTTCATAAAGCATTCATGCTCTCTTTTGTTTAAAGAAAAAAAATATAATGGGCCACGAGGTCAAAGTATGGACACCCCTGCATCAGAGAAATCCTGTTGACTTCTGTGTTCCTCTGGCTTTCCCCACTGTAACAAAAATACTTCATTAAAAGAGCAAGCAGCTACCTCCGGTCTGAAAACATGAGACAATGCGGAAGCGCTCAAGTCCTCTGTTCCTCGAGTGTCCGCTTGAGGCTGGTTCCGGAAGTACCGGAAGTCACGTACACCAAGCCAAAAAAAAAAAAAAAAACAGTTTTCACAGCTAAAATAAGCACATTTACAGCCTGTTACAAAGAATGTCTCCTGTCTAAATCACTAATTTCACTATCAGCACGCACTGTACGGGGGGGCTGAATTTTTGTCTAGCTCGGTAGTTTAGACAATATTGAGATCGCCAGTTTGTCCAATCAGAGGCACAGCTCAGCTCACATGACTGCCGGGTGTCCTATGGCTGTTACTGTGGAAACTCACAGCCTGCCTCATTTCCAATATGGCCGCGCCGGCTGTTTTGCTTCAAAAATCCCTTTCAGAAACAGACGGGTGACATTGTGGCGACTGTCCATTAATTATACAGTCTATGATTAGGAGCTAATAACCAAATATTAAGATTTAAACTGGCCTATTTAGCTAAACAGTTGTTATTGTGGGGATTTTAGAATGCTGATGTAAGTCATAAACAGTGTCATAAATAGTCATAAATAGTGCTACATCTTTAATAAATTATGAGTAAAGTGACAGGTGAAGATAAATTCATGAACCATATCATTCTGAATTGTGCTGTTAAGCTGTTTTTGAGCTTAAAAAAGTTAATCAGTTACAGTCGTCTCAAAATCCATTTGCCGTCCTGCATTGATTGTCCTATCTCACAGCTACTGTGGTGTGACTGAATCCATACTGAAGTCCTGTGATAACAACCAAAACCATTTCCATAACAACTGCTGCCACAGCATATGCCTGAAAGCAAGTAGATGAACAGAACTTGTGATGGAATTATATTGTCGGACTCGGACGTCATATTTCAGATTCAGTTAGTAACTCTTTGAATTCAGTTACTGTTCGAACTTACGACACACAGACATCAACAAACGCTGGCATTGTAAACGTCTTCACTTCTTGCTTGTTCGGGGGCCTTTCAGCCTCCAGCTTCGTCTAAAGTCTTTCAAACACATGATCAGTTGGACTGGGGTCAGTTGACAGGGAGCGGTCAGGTGACAGGCTTGGCTTGGAAGGAAAGTTACACTTTTTTTGGGCTTTTAAACCTCAAAAGTTTAAGTTGACTGACCTACACTTTCATGGAGGTGGTGAGACTGTGTGTAAAATGCTGCTATGGTAGTCGGCCAGCAAGGATTTGAACTGCCTCTCACACTCCTGTGGCCTTGGGTCAACACGCTAATCTCATGGCTATTGTCCTACACAGATCTAAGCCCATTAAAACCTACACTTTGGTTTGAAGGCTGGATAAAATACAACGTTGTGTATTTACCAGATGTTGGCATGAGAGGTTTATCGGTGACTACATTGTTTTGAAGGTGCTGAGTACTGGTGCTGCTCCTGACTAATAGGTGATATATTCCCTTTACTTGGTCACTGATCCCTGAAACCAGATTCCTGCTGGGACTGTACGATTCAACTTGTACTGTGTATGAGCTCGTGTGCTTATATGTTATTGGCTATGGAAAAATGAGTGCTGCAAAAAGATTAATTTTATCTAAAATATTAAACATAATTTTGTATTCATAGCATCAGAATGTTTGCTTCTAAAGGGAGGGGGCCAGAGAAGGTGGTGATCATTTAAACAATGGTTATCTATTGAGCAGGATGAGTTAGAAAACAGCCCATCAGAGATCAAACAGGGCACAGAAAGCTAATTAGCATGTGGTTTCTTCTGAGACAGAGGGCGAGACGCTCGGGGAGACAGAGAAAATGGGAGTCAGGTCACGGGAAGCAACACGTCAGAGTTAACTCAATAAACTTCTTCACATTCCCTCACTGCTCCTGCACCCTCAGCCTGTGTGTGCGTGTGACTCCGAGGAGCATGTGTGTGTGTGTGTGTCTGACCACCCATATATCTTGAATCATGTGACTCAACACGAGCAGTCATGCAGTGTGAAAAGCCCCACTATATATAGAAGAACAGTGTTGGGTTTCTGAGCAGAGCATTGTAGGAGTCCAGGCGTCTTTGTCCCAGAAGAAAGTGTGTGTCATTGACTTGTAAAGTTTCCTTCCACTGTAGGTGTCAAGAGTGTACTGCTGATGATGATTTCCTGTAATGCTGAAAGGTGAAACTGGGACATGACAAACACTTCAGTCTGTGCTTTATGACACTGAAGTCCATATTCGATGAAAACAAAAAGTATGAATGTGAATGTTTGAGTTTTAGAGAAGAAACTCAACGTATGTTGTCAATAAGATCATTCAGACGGCTAAAGGCTCTGTACTTTGTGTTCAGTGACACCTCAGTGGACGTATCATGAGATGGACATTCCCAAGAATCCATTGAACATTCTTTGGTGGGCCATGAGTGGTATAAACCATGACTTCAAAAACTTGCCCTGGGTTTGCAATGCAGCCTATATTTTTCATATTTTTCTCCTTCAATCATATGTATTTGAATACATCTCAGAAAATAAGAGTTCATATCTCTATGTTATGTAATAAACTGGTTGTTATTCAAACAGGAAGAAGAAGATGTTATAATATTCTTGGGACTAAGAAATGAAAATAATTTCATAGGTAGCAAAATAAAAGAAAGAAGCCAGATGTTAAAAAAACAAATGTCAAAAATACAGATTTTAACTACACCACTCCTGTGATGTTGTTTTCCGGTTGCTAAGGTCTGAGTCTCAAACAGTAGCTGTCCAACCCCTGTTGTTTGAACCAGCTTCACTTAATGACTGTTAGTTAACTTTTTTTAATTATTGTCTCCTTAGGAATGGGTTCTTGTGTTTTTTGAAACTGTTAAATACTTGCTGCAAACATCAACTTGAGCATCACACTTATATACAACTTTAACTTGCTTTTTACTACCCAGCCATGCTCACATGCATGCATATAATTCAGAGGGTGAAATTTTACACTTTTTACATAACTTAACTGAGCACCAGCAGTAAGAAAATTAATGTTTGGTAGATTATTTTTGTTGTAACAATGCTTCTTGGCAATTAATTTTTAACTGTTGGAAAGCCTGTTTATTTCCCTTTTAGATTGGTAAGAAACATGCATTTTTATGGGATGAGCAGCAGAGCTGAGTATCTGGGTAGTTAATGTTATCACTAAGAATAATTTTTAAAATATTATTAGCAGCAGAAGTTGTACTATTATTATTATTATTATTATTATTATTATTATTATTATTATTATTATTATTATTATTATTATTATTATTATTATTATTATACCATGTTTGAGAGCTTCTCTGAAGCTGAATGATGATTAAGTGATTTATGACAATAACTTGAGAGAGCACATACACGTGTGTCTCTCATTAATTGTATCAGGCTAATTTATTTACATCAATATTCGGATAAAAGAACAAAGTTTTAACAAAACACTAAAGGACTATTAAAAAAACTTTAACCATTTATTGACATACTGTACATTGTTTGGAAGTGTAATTTAACACTGGTATGTTAACTCTTTAATGGTTTAATAGTAATGGTTTTATGGTTACCTTTTATTAATTTCCAGTATGGGATGCTATAAACCACAATATATGAAGTGATAAAAAAAAAAAAACCTTGCTGCCACCTTTGAAGCAATTCAAAGGCAGTGATTTCCACAGTCTTTCACTGATTTTTTTTTTGTTTGTTTGTTTGTTTTTTTTGGATGGTGCCTTTCTTGAAGATAATTAATAACCAACAGTTTCATGGTTTTCCTTTAAAAGGTTTATTACAAGTCTTTCACTTGCAATGAAGAATTTCTAAAGTTACTTATTACATGTAATTGGTGATTCATCATCCTTTCACCTGGTCTATCTGAGCCAGTTTACAAGTATAAGAATGAAAACAGTTCATGGTCTAATTAACTTCATCTTTACTTTCTTTCTGGTGCAAAATACCTCATTTAAATGTTCGAAAGGGCCCAACTAAGATGTACACTTATAGTACTAATGTTTGTGTTTAGCTTTAGCAACACTGTGTGTGTGAGTGCTGCATCATGCTGCTGCTGCTGCTGGCATGTGGACTCCAGAGTCTGTTTACATTTTACAGAACATTGATGCATCAAGACAGGATTGAACGAGGTGCATGTTGAGCCTGGAGGTTAAGGCACAAAGGCCGTAGTGCTTGATGTACCAACCAGCAGTTGCTGGTTCGACTCCCAGCCATGACCTTTTACTATACGTCTCAATCCATGCTCTACTACCCAAATTAACAGAAAGATGAAAGGATTGGACAGATTTAACCATTTGAACACTGAATCTGTACCAATATCAGAGGGGATCAAAAAGTAAAACAAACATTTGCTCTGTGTGTTTGGGTTTTTCATTTGTTGAACCCTTTATAATTAAGCTTTTAATCCAGGCAGGGTATCCTTAATTTGTTGGAAAAAAATCCCACAGATATTGTGGTAATGCTGCACCTAGTTGTCTTTGTACCCTCCAGTATGGATAAGGACAGTCAGTCGCAAAGCTTTTCTTGTGCTTTTGAGAAAATGAGGTTAGATGATGTTGTGCCTTTCAGTGAACAGTCAGTCAGATTATACTTTGTTTGATTATCATAAAACTTACTTACATATGAATTTTATTCCTCCTACTATAGAAATCATATGTCATAGCGTGAGGTACTCTGCTCTTTTCATGAAGAGCCGCTCTGGTTAAAGGACTTTATCACCATACTTTGCCTGACTTCCTGGAACTGCCGAGCCTTTTTTAAATCAGCAGCAAGCTAAAGATTAACAGATTTTTGAGTACACATTACCTCAGAAACCAGCGACGTGAAACTAAAAAGAGATGAAACATCAGAATATCTTCATATGTGTGGGATTTAACAGGTGCAGTGTAGTTTGAATCTAACAGGGATTTTAATACGCTGGGGTTGAATGTTTTGTTTGAATGTTTTTAATTGTTTTTGTTTGCTGAGGTGATGTAGAACCTGACAGAAATAGAGGCTGCTGTTTATAGAAGATGGTCTATTCTGGGACCACCTTTAAAAGATTTAAAGGTCAAAGGTCAAGAGTTCCCTTTTGACCCCTGTGTCACTAAAATATAACCCGAGGCCTAATGAGTGGTGGCTTTTTAAGTGAGAAACTATTGTCTCCTGTTCGGGAGATGCTTTCCGTGAGTATGAGAGAGAACACAAATGGATAACAGAGACGTGTTGAGGAGTGATCTCAGAAAGATGCTGTTTCTGCAAAGCCGTTACACATTTTCTAACACTGGGGATGCAGCCAACTGGGGAAGAAAAATTCACAATGAGACGCAGTGTCTCCAAGCAGACACAGTGTCCAAATTTTCAAAGGTCTGGCTCATGAGCCCGAGTCCACCCAGCTCCAGTGCAGGTTGCCTTGGGCTGGCAGGTTGCTCCATTGCAGAGTGTGCAGGAGGAGTTTTCCTCCAGAGTGGGCAGGGCTGCTGGTTCTAACATATGTAAACTCCACAGGGGTCTGTGACAGCACACACCCGCGATCTGGACAATGCATCCATCATTAACCCTCATCTCACTGCGTCTCACTGCATTTCATTCAGCCTCCGTCAGTGGGCTCGCTCTTGGATCTCGTTCTCATCTCTCCTTCTCTCTTTGTTTGGTCCACGTTATCTTCATCCCCTGCTGTCCATCTCCCCATCCGTCTCCCTGCATATCTCTCTCCCTCTCTTTTCTCTCCCCCTGTGGCCTGCTTTTCATCTCCCTGTTTCTCTTTTACCCCCCCTCCCTTTACATCCCCCTCTCTCTCCTCTCTTCTCCCTCTCTGCCCTTCACCACGCCCCCCCTTCACCCTCTCCCTAGATCCGCTTTCCACTTCCCCTCCACAACCCCCCACTCCCCCCAACTCTCTCTCCCTCTCTCTCTCGCAACCCTTCCCCCTCCTCCTTCTCCTCCTCTCTGTCCTCCGTTCACTCCCTCCTCCTGCCCCCCTCCTCCTCCCTTTCTCTCCTGCCATCTTGCAGGCCAGTGGAGCCAGACTGCAGGCGTTCAGGGAGTCACTGGACCTGCTGGGCAGCGGGTGACACAGATTTCCGGTGTGTGTGTATGTGCGTGTGTGTGTGTGTGTGTGTGTGTGTGTGTGTGTGTGTGTGTGTGTGTGTGTGTGTGTGTGTGTGTGTGTGTGCATGCGTGACGAGAACAGGGAGGGGGGATTAAGCTCCAAATCACTAGAAAGGCAGCGAGGAGAGGGGGAGAGAAGGGGAAAAAAAGCTGCAGATCCAAGAATTTGAAATTCCCCCCTTTGTGTGGGAGATGAAGAAACACTAGACTGTGGACTTAAACTCAAAGACGACGTGTTTCTCATTCAGTGGGAGCGTTGCACTAGCGTGGTGTTGGAGCTCACTGCTTTTCTCCATGAGTTGGCAGTGTCCTGCCTTGGCTGGCGTGCTGTGCTTTCTCTCTTCCCCTGCCTGACAAACACACACACACATGCACGTACACACACACACGCACAGCCCCCACTCCCCCACAGATGCATGCACACACACACACGCACACAGTCCCTCTGCGATCCCCCTGACTGAAGGCACACAGGAAGTGCAGCCGTGGCCCAATTATAGCGTGACACCTCGGGCCGGCCGTTGCCATGGTTACGTCTTCCCTGCGGTCCCCTGGAGTGTGGCGCCGAGGAAGAAGGTCTTATCACATCAGCCATCGTTACGGCAACGAGCAAAAACCCGCCCTGTAGCCTCAGTCCAGCTGGCTGTGTATTCTGTTTATTATGAGTGGATGCATGTGTGTGTGTGTGTGTGTGTGTTTATGATCGATTCTTGTGAATAAAAACAGGTAATTGTGTAAGTGTGTGTGTGCGTGTATGGATGCAGAGGAGTGTGTTTGTGATTGTGTGTGCATGTCAGGTGAGGTGTGTTTGAGTGGACTTGCCAAGGCGGCGTGTAGGTGTGTTTGTGTGTCTGTGGGGTTGCGATAAGGCTCTCAGCCACACCATTAGGTGACTCATAATCCACACTGCCTCATGCACACACACACACACACACACAAACAGAGGCATGAACACACATATGAACACATGTAGGTGAACAACTAGAAACACAATTGCTACGAGACACATACACCCAATTAAATATGGACACACACACACACACACACACACACACAGATGAAATATGAACCCAGCCTAAAGACAAGTGAACATGGCCAATTTCTTTTATTTCAAAAGGGCAAACAGAGCTATACAGTACAAGTTGCACATGAAATAATTTAGCCTCGGCCGAACTCGTTCACTTCTTACTGATGCAGTGACTTCAGAACAACAGAAACAAAACTCCCCATTAGAAACAAAACATTTGGCTCCTTTTTATGTTGAAACACAATACATCCAAACTGGAAGGGGATGTAAAAAAAGACGTAATGTTTCCAGATATTTACAAAGTATTTACAGCATTTTTGTCATCATCTAAATATTGACACACATTGGTATCCTTCTCTCTCTCTCCCCTCCAGGCTGATTGTCAAAAGAAAGGATGGGAACAGGTGTGGACATTCTTAGAGTTGCAGCTCCTCACTAAACACAAGATGTGAAGGTTTTTGAACCACAGTCTGAGCATATTAACATGAAGTCCTTCGTGTTCTCATCAAACTGCAGCGCTTCAACAATCATCCAGCCAGGATCCTCTGACAAATGCTGCCAATCTCAGACGTTACTATCCATTCAAGGTGCTGTTGCTTCTCTCCTGTGCCATGCCCAAAGTGAAGTCAGAGCCCCTTAGATCAAACCCAGAGACTCTACTGTCAAACCCGGGGCCTCCTGGCTTCCTCTTCAGCTCCTCACACTTTCTGTATTTACAAATCTGGTGTCCCCTCTTGCGGTTGCGGCAGCTGCTACACTGTTCGCAGTTCGTCTGACGTCTACAAGGTACGCACTCGCCGCACCTTTTCCTCTTCCTCCTCCCTCCGCTGCCCCCGCCAAGAGAACCAGGAGAGTAGCCCTCAGCCACAAGACCCTCCATACCCTCAGCTCCCATGGTCGCACTCCTCCAGTGGCCTCCCCCCATCTGGAAGCCAGCCAGGGGGAATAGAGCAGGGCTGAAGGGGAACCAGGCACCTAAAAAAGGTTGGAAGTCAGTTCCACATCCAGAGGAGTCTTCCTCTTCCTCCTCTGGCCCAGACCCACCTCCCTCTCCATCCCCCTTTTCGCCCTTTGCCTCGGTAGCCTCGGTCTTGGTTGGCTGGCTACTCTGTGCACCCAGACCGGCCTGCTCTGTGGAGGCTGGGGTCAGAGCCAGCAGCCCAGCGCGCATCAGCAGCTCTGCGGCGTGGGCCAGGTGGAGCCCGCTGGGCGACTCCCACATGTCAGGCCAGGAGGGGGTTCGGCGAGGCTTGGTGTGTGCAGGTTGAGTGGCCCGCTGCTGGGCTGGATCAGGCTGGATCAGGCCTTTCACGTCCATAGCTGAGGAAGGGGTGGAAATGTAATGAGAGAGGCTGTAGGGGTGGTGGGAGCGCTTTAGGCTGGGTCTCAGTGGCTCATTGGGGATTTTAGTGCTGCTGTGGGCTTGATCTGGGGAGGAAGGGCCAGCGATGTCTACCGCGGTGGACATAGCAGTGGCTGTGTGTGAGGACGTCTCTCTCTCTCTCTCTCTGTGTATGTGTATGTGTGTGTGTGTGTGTGTGGAGGCGAGGGAGAAGGGGATTGAAGCCGATGCGTGGTTGACAACCGTCCTGCTGTTACTTCAGCCAAAATGGCAAGCCTTGGCCTGTGTCCTTATTCCCATTCTCTGCAGCAGCCTCAGAGTCCTGGAGAGCTAGAAATGAACAGGGGATGAAGAGAGGAAGGTTAAGAATAGAAATGTTGGAGTGACAAAAACAGAAAGAGAGGAGGCTAAACAGAGGTGATGGGACTAGCTTATTTCCTAGACAGGCCCACTAAACACTGTCAGTGAGGAAGGGTGTGGAGAATCTGTTTTTAATGCAAATAAACATACAGCTGAAAGATTCAAGGCTGGAAATAAGAGCACAGAAAAGAGGGGAACAGATCCAGGTATCAGACACAGTACATGCATGGCCAGTGATTTCCGCATACAGGAGGCAGTATCCCTTTAAGAATTTCACGGTATATCAATGCAATCAATAACAGAGCGACAACAATATGCAAAGATATGCGCATATGCGCAGGTCAAATGTGGAGCGCGCTTTTCAAATACATTTTGACGACTGCTGTTATGTGTGCCAGGCAAAGCTTAAGCTCTACACAGAGAGACTACATAGTGGACCGTAAAAAAACAGGCTGTCTTTTGTCTGGTATCGACGACGAGAAACGAGGTGCGCAACGATGCGGTTGCTGTGGATAAAAAAAGACCAGGCTAAATTCCGTGTCCACATTTGTAGAAAAAACTACCCCAGTGCTAGCATACGGTATATATTTGTTATTACATGACAAACGTTTTAAACCTCTACAGTGTCGATCAGAAACCTGATCGATCATTTTACCGTAATTAAGGTTACCTAAGAGGACGGTGCTCGACCAACGCCACGGCGAGCTGACCACAGTCCGAGTGGTCGCTGCGACACGGCGCAGCGCGCAAGAAAAAGCGACAAAACATAAACACCGAAATCAACAGGAAGTAATAGTGAACCGTCTGCCCTTACCGTCCAAATATGGTCCAAACTCTCCTGTCAAAAATATGATGAAGTCATGAACTAATGGCGAGGTGATTGTAGTGTATATGGACGGCGGAGCTGCCGATTCCTCCTCCACCTCTCCGTCCCGGAGGGTCTGCAAACACTCTGCACGGAATTTGGGGGCGTCGCTCAAAATGCGAAGTGGACTCTGCAACCGAGACCGTGGTCAGAGCGACCCCGTAATAACCACAGAGCAGTCCAACATTTAAGAGCAGCTGTCAGGTTAAACACTACAGGAGGGGATAGTAAACATACAATAAACCCATTAAAAAAACAAATAGTCAACATGCGCTTAAAGAGGATATCTTTGTCCAGAACCAACTTTCTTTAAATGACAAATGCTACATTGTGCGCATGTTAGCATATCCTGGAACAGAAATATTGAATAAATTTATATAATGATTAAAATAAAAAACATTAAATAAATAATTTAATAAATAAATAAATGAAAAAATAAAAATCATCTATGAATGTCGAAAAGAATACGGCAAATTTGCATTTTTTATACTTTTATTATTTGTAAATAATAAAAATAAAAATAATTCTTAAAAGCAGACAAAAAAACCCTCTTGGATTCGTATTGTAAAACATTTTTAAATATTAATAAGAAATTTAAGATAATAATAATTAAAATAATAACAATACTGGCCTCTTCTCCGCATAATTTGGAGCGGAAGTCAGTCGTATAACCTTTATTATTTCTTGGCTTAAATTGACGTCATTAGTCGTTCATTTTAAAACGGTCGTTTATATTAAAAATGTAATTTTCTTAATAAAAAGTTGTCCGGATCCTATAGATGAACATTAATAAAAATTGAAGTTTAGAAAATCTGAGTGTTAACCACGCAGAGGCCGATCCTCTTTTATTATTAGCTCACAGGCTGATGATGTACCTTCGAGACGGACGTTCATATTTTCCTCGCATCAGTCGTTGTTGATCTGTGAGCAGAGCTGTCAGCTAAAGGTGACTCCGAACAGGAACACAGGAGTCCACTCCACCTCTTGTGAGAGTCCTCCGTTGCAACTGGCACGCAGCCAGATACCTCGTGCGTGCATGTGTGTGTGTGTGTGTGTGTGCGTGTGTCACTATGGGAGCAGGGGCCCACCGTACTCGCGTTCACTGTCTGGCCCGGACTATCCGTGTAAACACAGCGTCTTCTAGCGGTAACCACAAACACTGCCACTTTTAAAATGGCCACTGGTGCTGGTGGACACTGCAGCAAGGCAGCCTACCTCATCTCAAGCCAAGGCCACATACACACACACACACGCACACACACACACACACACACACACACACACACACACACACACACACACACACTGTTCCCACTGCAGTCACCACACAGGGCTGTCTACTCATTATCCCTGTCCACTGCTAATCCATAAACACTCTGCAGTGTCTCACTAACAGAGCTGAAATGCATTTGATCTCCTGGTGAACAGCAAAGAAATACAGGTTTGTCCCTTGCAGAAAGGAACATATTACAAAAATAAACCATGACATCTTCAAATCAGATCACTCAACTTTTATTCATATTATACAGAAAAAAGAATCAAACACACCAAACCCCATAGAAAATACATCTAATGAGCAAGCAAAATATATACTTAAAAAGCAGACTTTTCTTCCACCTCTGGATATTTTACAGATTAAACAAGTTTTCTCCAATCCAACCATACGGCTTAGCACTTCCCAAGAGTGATGATTATTATTTCATTTAAGACAAACATCTCTTCAATCTGACTAAGCAGCGTGTAGTGCAAAAATCAAAACATGTAACATTCATATGGGCTGTGATTGTGCCAACCCTCCAGGTCTCCAGGTCGGGGTGCCACGATGATGACGTTTTCCTACATGTTAAACTTTTGACAACATTGGTTCTGCAGATTTCACATTTGTATCATACAATACATTACTGCTGATTATCTCAATATCTGTAGAGTCATATTAGCAGAAAACAAACCAGATACAAGTGCAGCTGTCAGGAATAGGGTGGTTAAATGAAGTAAAGGCCAAGAGGAGAAGGTTTCATGCGTCAGCTCGGGACAATATCAGGTCCGGACATTTTGCTGAGTCACCTTTTACGGCTAAGCAACTGAGAGCAGGAAATTATCAGTGTCAGACATTTTTAGGAACAAACATCTTGGCTTAAGGGAAATAACACTTTTTGGTTAGGTAAGGAAGGGGTGGGTGGCACCTTGAATACAGCATGCAGCAGGAATATGACTTGTCTCAATGCTGCCAGTTTTTGCTGTGATATTACTTTAACATGTTTGGATATATCTGCAGTATTGATAAAGGAGATGATCAGAAAAGAGCACAAACAGGTAATCTCAAAGGCATCTGTACCATGCCTACTGGCTTGATAATAACACGTCACCTTAACCTGATACTACACCGATTTCTTTCTACGAGGCTGGATGTCATTTGGACACACAGCTCCTCCAGGTAATGTCTTGACATTTTAAGGAGTGCAGAGTATTTATAAAAGAGGCAAGAGTTAGAGCTATTGTGGACATCTTATCCTCCACATCCTTGAAATGTACAAAACAAGAAACTTGGAGAAAAAGAAGCAAATGACTTAGTGTTTAAAGCAGCAGTGATGGTTAAAGGCTGTTTTCCTGGCCTTCGGTTGTATCTCCTTTGTCGTTATGAAAGTGATGCCTGCTCTGAGCTGTGACTCTGCTCTCATCTCACAGTTTGAACTGTTTGTGTGTAGATATTGATAACCTGTATTTTTAGAATAATAACCAAGCACAAACACTGCACCCCTGGTGACACCCACTATCTCCTAGTGTAAGAGCTAAAGTTTAACTATAAGGCCTTTGCTGAAAAAGAGAGAGTACTGGGGAGACAGAAGCAAAGCGCGACCATGTTCATCATGTTCAACAGCCTGCACACAACTGAAAGAGACAAGAAGGACTGAGAAATAGGTTACACCAGACTTGAAAGTACAATGCTGTTCAGTTTGAGTTTGCGTCCATGTCTGACCCTCCTCATCACATAACTCCCTTTTCTCACTTCACCTTAAATAAGCCTTTAATTTTGTGGTCTCTCAGTTGATGACATATTGGATTAGAGCTGATGAAATCAAAGGACGTTTCAAGCACTGCGCGTGTTATTTGGGGCTTTCAAGAATTTCCATTGGTTTGAATCGTACTGTAACCATCAATGTGACACTGTAATAATGATGGGACAGACTGGGGAAAGGAGAGCAGAGAAGGACGGGCGTTCACAGTTCAGCGATCAGCTTAAGCATCTTTCTTTTTGATGATGAGTGGTCCAACGTTGTCCCCGGTTTCCTCGTTGTGTTTGGTGTGGGCTCCATCACAGAAAGGGAACTGCCAGGTTAATGCACAAAATTAGAGAGGAGCAAAAACACATCAGCTTTGTGCCCTTTAAGATCATGATAAATAGACAAAATACTTGTCACAACTTTCTATCTGACAAACTTGAACCATGTGTCATTTTGCTGGTTTAGGATCCCAAGTCTGTTTGGCTCATTGTGGACTCATTTGAGGATATCAAAAGTACAACCCTGGTCCATTTCAATATAAGGTTTATGATCTTTGATACAACCTTGACTCAAAGTGACAACGACCCAGGCATTTAGCCAGGTTTAAAAGCGGGGTTGAGTGTCTCCAAGTGTTTCCACTGCACCTGCATCACACTTCAGTAAACAATGACTGCTGCATGCCTTTGCACACAGTGAGAACGGACCAGAAATGCAGCATGTGTGAATACCTGACCTCACACACAGCAGAGGTAGAGGTGAGGAGCTGAGGTGAAACTGTAAACCGGTGAAACATAGGATTCACGATCCAGCTAGTTTGTTTTATCCTTTATGCTGCTGCTCGTGCTGTTTTCTCTGCATGTTTTTTTTGTCATATTGTGTATTTTCTTATCACATGATTAAATGTGTTTTGATCAAGATGGCTGTCAAACTAGGAGTTGTACCTTCTTTGACTTCCAGCAGCGGCAGTACACAGCCTTGGTGCCAATGTCCTCCATGTCGAAGCTGTGGACCACCTTGGGACTGTCTTTACTGACGCATGTGTTCACCTGGCCTTTTTTACAGCTCCGCCCACTCAGGTAATGGCTGACTAGGAAACCTCCAACTGCTGCAACCACTGCAACAGGCACGGCTACAACCAAATGCTCTGGAAAGAAGCACAGATTGGTGATGACATCAGCTGAACTGCTCCAAAGACTGCATTTTCTTTGTAGACCCAGATTGTTTGGTGTAAGTACAAGTGTGATGTTGACCTTTCATAATACTGTCATGGGAAGTCTGATCAGATATGGGATGGCAGCCTGATTTGGCTCTATCTGCTCAGTGTAAATCTAAGTTTGAAAAAAAAAAAAAAAGTTCAAATGTGCCATGAATGTGATTGGTTAGAAATACGACCCGTCCCTTCAAACTATCTTTGGAAATACTGTCGTCAATCAGGCACAAAAAAAATCTTGAAGGATTCTTCTCATGTTCTTTATTTGGAATTTGAATTATTACCCTCTGGTTCAGAGCTAGCAGATACAAAAGTAATGGCTTCAAACTCTCCTTCCTCTCTACTTCCAGCACTCTACTCAACAAACAGACGGTAGGAACATAGTGCTCTGGTAAGAGGGTTGTTTTACACTTGCTTTTAATTTTAAGTTTTTTTTTTATTGTATTTATCTGTATTTTTGTTGCGACACAGCTTTCTATTAATTTTGTCAATGGGCATGTGGCTGTAACATTGGTATGATGAATGAATGATGAATTAATGTATTGATCGTGAGCAGAACTCCACTCCTGTCCATGACAATAAAGTTTATCTTATCTTAAAACGGCCTCCAAAACACCACGAAAGTCAAAGGTCATCTCAGAGGTTTGGTTTCACTCAACAATTTAAAACATTGCTTATCTAATGTGGCACAACTTTACACATCATAATTTCAATTAAAGTGCTCCAAATCTGGTGGAAAAAGTGCAGCCAACGACTTCACAGTTTAGCAGCAACTATGTATTCTGGATTTTCTTCATTTAATGTATTTCTTGTTATCCAGGGTGAAAAATCTATTCCACATCTCAAGGTGCAGAGAAAACTGAGGCTGTGGTTTGTGCTGTAGCTTATGACTCTGTACAAAGGTTGTGAAATTGCCCTTTTCAGTAAGGTTCTAGTGAGGATTATCCAGGTCCACTGAGTATCACATGATGTAGAGTCGCTAGTCAAGAGGAACAGGGGCCCTGCTGTCAATCTGAATCTACGTGTTTAGTGATTAGCTGCTTCAGAAGTGAGGTTAGCTGAGGCCAGGATACACACAGAAACCCCTCCTGTAAAGGCTGGGATCGTCTCCAGTGAAACTTTGGGGCTTTAGATGACGAGCCAAAGCTTTCTAAAGTTAGAAACACAACATGAGGATACATTTGGCAGGGCTAGCTATGCTACATGCTCCGTAAGCATGCTTAAGTGTGTGCTAGCTGATTGTTCAATGAACATACACATTCAGAGGAGGTGTTATTAGCAGCAAGTTGGAGGGTTTCCATGTGACAGACCCTCAATAAAACTACGCTGTCGCTAAAATAAGCCTGTTGGATATTGCTTGGCGTGGGGTAACATCAGGTCGTAGATAAGGCAAGTTAAAGCTGCAAACGAAAACACTCCTCATAAACTAGCAGGCTGTTAACAGAAAATTGTGAATCTTAAATACGTTACCTTTTGATAATCTAAATCCCGGGCAAGGCACCTGTGTAACAGTAGATAAACCAGGAGTTGTCATGTTTGCTCTGGTCGGTAGTTTGTTTGTAATCAGCTATGTAACACAAGGTCACCGAAGTCTCATCTGAACTCTATCCGCTCCAGATCCGCTCCCGGTGGGCCGTGCTCGGGCTTCTACGTCACTCGCAGCAACCAATGAGTTTAGAGGAGTGGTATGATGATGTATTGACAGAGATAGATACCCTACATGCATTTCCGGTTTCGCATTTAATTTAGGTCACCGCCAAAAAACAGGACCTGGATGTTATCCGTCAGTATGCGTTCTCAATGTCATATTCCCTAACATCAGTGTGGGCGAAAGAAGGGGATTTTTTTGTTGTTGTTTTCGTGGTATCTTGAGTTCGTCCGTAGTCCTGTAAGAAACCGCTCTTGGGCTCCAACCAATGGTTTCCGCTGTAGTAGGTATCTTGACTCTGTGAGCTTTGGACTCTATTGTGTCCTGTCTAGAACAATTAAAACCCCAATTATTTCCCCTTACTTAATAAACTTTCTGGAGAGGATTTTAGCTTAAAATATACGAGTGAAAAAATGTCAGCAAATGGTGACTCTATATGTCAAAGTATTTCTCATGCTTTTACCACCAGAGGGCGACAAGACGATCTATCATTCTGAGGGGGATAAACAAGACCATCTTAGAAGACTCCCAGGATTTCATTTAAGACTAAGTTCCCAGGGATCGTTTACGATCAACGATTTTTTTAATCCCATATTTGTGAGTTAGTTTTCAGTTGATAATAATACTACCCCACAATTTTAGTTATTACTTCCCTGTTCTAAAAAAAAGTTCTACAAAGTTACACTCATCATGTTAATCTTCCTCCCAAAGTCTTAAAGGAGAAACTCAAAGATGAAGTTACAGATATCAATATGGTAAGTATTTACGTTACAGATTTTCTGTAAAAAAATGGGCCACATATTATGATGTAGCGGCCCAAATGCCTTTACAGTCAATTTTTCAGAAAACACCACAGGAGTCATTAGATTTTATTACACAGTTTAATCAACACACAAAGCTCAACGAGCCTCTCAGGTAATTCAATATACAGAGATTTTGTGCAAGAAGAGTGGGTTCTCCTCGCACCCAGAGCCCAAGCCAGTCCCATAGCCATTTAAGATGTTAGCCTCTAATTTGACAATAGCATAAAAAAAAGAAAAAAAAAAAGAAAAAACAGAAAAGAAAAAAAAAGGAAAAGAAAAATAATGCAACCTAAAGAGTTATGGGATGGGGAGGGGGGGATGAAACACAGGTTAAACTACAAAAATTAAAAAGCTTAAATACCTGGTCCAGAACCTTCACTTTGTGAATAAAGAAAAGTTGGTGGTAGTGGTGGTGAGGGGGTGACATAGGGTTACATTTGTGCGTGAATGTGTGTCTACATGTGTGTTTCAAGGTGTTAATTTGGGTAAGGTGGGGCAGGAGGGAAGAATCAGGAGCAGGAAGTGTTGGGATAAATTCAAGTCCTTTCCTAGAATCCAACGGGAGACCAAAGCAGGCCATGTGTTTTTTTTTCTCCTTTTATACAGCTTGCATTTATTTCTTTGATGTATTTATTGTATAAAATACAAAGTGCCCTTCAACTTGCTTGCGAAAACTGTTATCTTGAATTGTCACCTCTACAGATGGGAGTTACAAGAAAAACAAAACAAGAAAGGGTTCAGAGTGTAAAAATCCCTCCATCTTATTTTCCCCCACCTTCCTAAAAAAAACAGAGAAATTAAGAAAAAAACTCCCCTCAAAATTGTACAGATACTTGAAGGAATGCTCTAAGTGGTGAATGTCTGGGGAAGGAGGCTGAGGATACAGTCGTGTGTAGAAACAGGTTGAGTCGGGCGGGCAGCAAAAGCCCAGCTTGCATGGTGACAACATGTTATGGAATAAAGAGGTCAGGAGATGGAGCCAGAGGTCAAATAGGAGGGAGGCGGTGAAAAAGGAGAAGGGAAAGATTGGAAATTCCATTGCAAGTTGACAATATGTACACTGTAGGATGAGAAGGCGAGCTGAGGGGCAGGAGGGAGGGGGGAGGGAGGGGGCAGGAGGGAGGGTCAAACAGAGAAAGTGGGATAGAGCATGTAAGGAGGTGGGGCAGAGGGAATTTTTACAGGTACTCTGGTGAAGGGGAGGCGTGGCTCAAAGAAAGCACTCCACTGGAAACCAACAAGATCTTGTTTTAAACTTCATTGTTTGAATGGTTTTTTGTTTGTTTTCTCTTTACGTCTGAAGCTCCCCTAACCTTATTTTGTAGAGGTGGTTGGCCATGGTTCTACCCCAACACTACATTGCATACTTTTGTGTCCATTCCCGAGCTATTTTGTTGTACCTGTGAACAAGCAGAGACAAAGATGGTGGTTAGTTGTTCATCCCTGTAAACACCTTCAAACATGATGAAGTTGCAATACATCACAGCTAGAATTTTATTTTCATTATTTATTTCACTGGTTATATTCACCAATATTGTTTGTGATAGTACTTTTGTTTTAGATGTGTTTGGGGGTTTCCAGTCACAAATACTCTTAAAGGGATAGTTTCTGTTTCTGAAGTGTGGCTGTATGAAAAATTTATCAATGGCAACTGTATCACCCACACAAGATTCTGATCATCCTGGTTTCTTCTTTTGTGAAGAAACCATGAACTAGAATGGAAGCTCGGCTATCAACCGCTGCAGACAGGGTCAGCTCTACCACATAACTTAGCTAATTTTAGAAAGAAGTGTAAGTGTACGCTCCTTTTGGATAGCTTTTTAAGTGCTTTACTTGAATGTCTTCCTAGTTTATGGTTGCCACACATGTTTTTCCACCTGCAGCACACTGATTGGCTGTTTAGGTGCGTGGCTTTGAAAGACAAAAATATAACCAAGGAAAGAGATGATGACACGCTGTTTACTGTGGACACAAGAGGACACGCTTATGAACTTGTGTGTTAAGTGTGAGTCCATGCTCACAAACCCAGAGACGTACTGCTTTCATGAGTGGTGACATCAGTGTGTCAGGAGCAAATCAGAGGATACCAGCAGCTCACATGCAGCTGCAGTCTGCATCAGTCATCATCCAGAGTTCTCTGCTGCACAGGCTAAATGAAAATTCATCCCGGATGGAAGATTTGGGCTCTCACTTTGTTATAATTGCACAATGGCACTGCTCATTGTCTGCTCATATGTTTACCTTGTAAAAATACACCATGCTACCTGTAGAAGGGGATGACTAAACTGTGCACCATCACAGTGTCAGCTGGATAATGTTCAGCATTTGTTGCTTCAAATTTTGTCAAACCAGATGCACTTATATGAAAATTAAAAATATTTCAGTATACTATGCAGAATTCAAGTTGACTCTTACATCAAGGACTGAAACAGCAGGAAGACTAACATGTACAAAGTAAAAATGTCTCAATAGAGCTTAAACTTTCACCAACGTTTGGGTCAGACTTTCTTTAAGTACCGTATTGACCCGAATACAAGACAAGTTTTTTTTCATTGAAAATAATGTGAAAAAGTGGGGTCATGTTATAATTGGGGTCTAACTACTGACACATGCTGAGAGTTGTCTAGGGTCACTGCATGACTGAACAGCAAAGGGCACCAGTTTTTGTAAAGCCCAAGCGGCAAACCTCCAGTCTAGAAATATGAGACAATGTGGACATGCTAATATCTGCAGTTCGTCGAGTGTCCGCTTGAGGCTGGCTCCAGAAATACCAGGAGTCACTTAAACACCAAGCCAAAAAAAGCCATTTTCACAGCCGAAATAAACACGTTTACAGCCTGGTACAAGAAAAGTCTCCTATCTGACTCACTAATTTCGCTAATGACATGCACTGCACAGGGAGCAAATTTTTTTCTAACTCAGCAGTTAAGAAGATATTAAGATTGCCAGTTTGTCCAATCAGAGGAACAGCTCAGTTCACGTGATTGTAAGGCGCCCTATGGCTGTTACTGTGGAGACTCAAAGCCCGCCTTATTTTCAATATGGCCGCCCCGGCCATTTTGCTTCAAAAATCTGTTTCAGAAACAGACGGGTGACGTCGCGGAGACTACGTCCATTAATTATACAGACTTTGGTAAAGCCAGTGACCTCACTGTGGTGATCTGAAATCACAGCAGAGATGCAGTGACGGGAGATGAAAATTAAAGAGGCGTGGTGATCATCCAGAGCAAAAGTGGATCAAAAGTTGGGCAAAGTAACAGACAACTGAGGCAGATACGATGCTGATTACCAGATCATTACCAGAGCTATCATCAGTGTAACATTTAAAACACAGATGTAAGTGATTATATTTACAGCAAAAACACAGAAGCACTCAATTGTTTCAATGATTTTCAAAGAATTTCAATAAAATGTAGTTTCTCCAAACAAAGTCAATTTTGGTTATCAGAGTGTTTTTCTGTAGATTGATCTTGAAAATAGGGGGGGGGGGGGGGGCATCCTATATTCAGGTCAATACGGTAAGCTTTATTACATGTATACCTCTCTAATCTCATTGAAAACTTCATGACTTGTAAATATAACCATGGGACTGTTTCTTAGACATATAACCCGTTTTGGCTAGGGATGAACACTTCAAGCAAAAATACTATTCAATAGTCACTACTAACTACATGCTACATGTTAGATATTAGATACATATGGATAAGATCTATTTATTCTAGTTTTACTTTGCAAAGTTTGCACTTAACTTTTTTCTCTTTGTTTATTTTTAAAGAAGTTCCTCCTAGAACTGTCAGCATTTTTCTCCAGTTATGAATCTCACAGTGCCACATCTTTTTATCTTAGCAAATGGCACTTCTGCTGTCTCAAATTATCTAAGCTGTTATTGGGTCATTATGGAAGTCTTTTGCAATTTAATGGCAAACAGCTTTCAGATGCCCTGAAACCATTGTATGACGGCTGTATTCCATTATAGCCATGGTCAGTAAAAACAATTTGGGGGAAAAAAAGGTTACAAACAAACCTGTTGTTTATTGGGCGTTTATAACATCCCTGGTAATTATTAAAAGTTAAACACTAATAACAGTGTTGTCACAATCAATAATCAACAGTATGGATCTTCTTTCAGTAACTAGTCTGTTGTGTTTATTTCGATCAGAATAATTCTAGCACAGATTCATATTTGAGACAAGACCTGATATTTCATCCCTCTGGGTTGTAGATTAGCTGATAGATTGAGACTGATTGAGATAATTATCACAAGTATCACAGTGAAGAAAAGCATGATGAGCAGAAAGCCCAAGTGCACTCGAATGACGAACCAAACAGCCAAACTTACTTTTCCCTGTCCGTCTTGTAAATGCGGGCGATCTCAGGTACTAAGGGGTCGTCCGGGTTTGGGTCGCACAGCAGAGAGCAGATGGACAGGAGGACTGGGATGGACAAAAGACAGAATTAACCATAATAGACTTGATCATATATATATTTGTTAGCTACAGATTTTTTCTGATGGCTAACAGGGGCGAGTTAGCTGTGAAAATACAAGTTTATTAAGATATTTTTAAAAAAAACAAAGCTATGTTGCATGGATGTATTAAATTATTTCCCAGCAGGCTTAAGCTGTCATTTATGGAGACAAACACTCATGTGTTATTCAACAAGATCACCAGATCAAGAACCTCTGCGTAACAAATGTCGTCCAGAGTTGTTTGTGGGAAATGTTTTCATTTTAACAAAGGAAGTACTAACTGCCATTTATCTACAAGCATGTGTATGATCAAAAGCCTGAAGGCTGGAGGAAACCAGTTTACCTTTGGAGATGGTGAGAGCTGGAGACCACTGTGATCGCAGAATGTCAAGACAAATGCTGCCGTTGCTGTTGATATTTGGGTGGTAGATTCGTGTGGTAAATGCAACCTGATAACAAACAGAGGGGCAAGTGAACGTGGGGGAGGGAGAGAAACAGAAAAATGAATGATGTACTGCTATGACATGTTTGAACAGGCCAGACACACTCCATTTTCTGCACTCTTACTTTGTCATGTATGCCACATCTACTTATTCTCTGGATGTTTGTAGCGTTTATCTGTTGCTTACCTTTGGCGGTTTGAAGGGGTAATCTGTGGGGAAGTGTATGGTCAAGAAGAAAACCCCGCTCTGGTAAGGACTGTCATTCTAAAGAAGGGAGAAGAGAATGATTCATTCGTTACTGAAATTAAAGATCATTTTCTGCAGGTTTCTTTTAAGATGAATGTGTTTTCAGTTTACTTCACCATGCTGGGTTTTATACCAGTGATTAAAACAAAACACTTGAATTGAAAGTGAATCTGGAGAGTAAAACAATCTGATTTCCTGTTATCAGATGTGTGAATGTTAATGCGAAGCCAAAGATAAAGCTTGAGTTGTAAAGTAAGAGCTGTCATGAAGTGAATACTTACAGGTCCCATTATTGTGGCTTGCCAGTGAAACACTGAAAAACAAACAGAGAACTTGTTATGAAACACTCAGGACACAATGTGTGACTGAGAAGTGCTGGAATAAATAATGCCACATGAAGGCTGAATGTTTATCTGAGCAGTTGAGTAATAGCCCTCGGTATTAAATGCAACTCTGAATAAAAATTCAAGGAAGCAGGATTTTTAATTTGGTAGTAGTAGGAGGAGGAAATGCTTCTTTATGTAAATATCAGGAGCACTTCTTATGAATTTTCAGAGAGCTTGGACCACAAAATTTGCATCAAGACAAACTGACACAATTTCATTTGAGGGCATTAAAACACCTTGACTTGAAGCATCCTGTAGATGAAAAAACTGCATCATGAAAAAGGAAGCCAACCACAGCAGTTACATGTAAAAGAAGAAGCTGCTTTTTGCTGTTGACACTTTGGTGGTCTATTTGATGTTGAACGGCAGGAAGCGGCATGCTGTTGCTGAACCTTAGGTGTTTTTAAACGCATATATTCTGAGGCCAAAGCCATTAAAAACACATCCAAAAATCAAGACTGAACACGCTCATTTAAGCAAAATATAATTTATATACTTTATGAGTCCAATGTTCTCAGGGCATCAGACAGCTTTAAATTCTGATACTGCTTTTATCCATACATGAAAGTTAGCTTTGGATAAAAGTTGGACCAACTTTAGTGAATGCACACTTTTTGTCTTGGTTTGATAAAAAGTATTGAAAGAAAGACAAAGAGGAAGACAGAGAGAAGGAAGATTGATATGACCACATTTAGCAGAGTCTGTGATTTGAACTGTAACCATAACAACAATGTGCTACAACCTGCTCACTATACAGTGTCCACTGCTTGTTCCAACAGTTAAAACGACATGGAGCTTTTTTATTTTTAACTTTAGAAAATTTTATAATCATTTTGTATTTATCACTTGTCACTTAATGCTAACAGCATTTTCAGGAATTAAATACATGGGGAAAAAGTCCCACTAATCCTGTGTCATTGCTTTTGTTGGTCATAAGCCCCTTTCACACATGCACACAACTCCTGAAAATGTAGCATTGAGGTCTCCCACATCGGTCTTTATGTTTGACTTCCATCAACACAGAAACAGACACTTAAATAAAAGACCACTCCTCTTGCAAACTTCCCAGACTCCTCCTCTTCCTCCAGTACAGTGTACCCCTAGATGCTGTCCGTGGTTCCAGAATAAGAGATACTTACTATACCACATGACCTTTGTACCCAATCACTCTCATGAAACGTCTTTATAAAAAAGGAAAACAAATCATGCCAAATGTCTGGCAGACAGTGTTGATGGCAGGTGGCCTAAAACTTTTACCTGCCTCAGCCAACACTTGCGCAGCATTTGGCAGGTGGCTTGTGCCTGAATCCTTCCCTGCTTACAGTATGTACCCTGAGCATTAGCCTGTCATTGGCTGCCAGATTCACAAGATTTCTCCTCTCAACAAGGTATCAGGGTTCTACAGTTTTTTTTCTTTTCTTTCTTTTTTTTTTAAAAACCTTTCAATACGGACTGCACATGGTCAAATGAAGCCTTTAACCTGAGGCTGTTTACATGTTTAGTGTTGCAGTGTCCCACCCATAAGTTTAGCTGTTTTAAGTTAATGGGCTGCACCAACAAGCCAAAGTTGGACTGTAACCAAACACCATTTGTTGGGGCAGAAAAGGAATGCAAACAACCAAAAGCAGTTCTTTTATTCACTGTAAGATTGCAAAATTTGAGTTCAGGGGGTTTGATTGTTGTTGACAGCAGAGGTACATCTAGTTTGAGTACCAGTGTAGTTATTTCTTTCTGTCTGAACATAAAGTGGGATGAGGTTACATGTGGTTATGATTTGGCCTGCCAGGCTCACAGCTGGCTTATCAATATAGCAGCAATTCATTTCCGTGACTTAAGTGAGAGCCTCACATGTAACTGTAGTTCAGCTCCAAAGATCTACTTGTCATAGTCTGTTCTTCAAGGCACCCAGATTCAGATAGGGTGCAGATGTATGCATGTTTCCCAATTACTAAACATCCTTGAATATTACATTACAAGTCATTTCTCCTCATGAAAGTGCCCCACCTCAGTCACACATCTGTACAGTAGTATGTCATTTATGGGGGCCTTAAAACCTGAACAGGTTTCACTTACTAGGAAGGTATAATAATATAATGAGCTTTTTTTAGCCCATCACATCTACATGTAATATGGCCCCATGATATGTTCTTAGACCTGGCCAAGTAAAGTCTAAGAATTTTGGTCAGTGTCTGAGTTTATTAGTGCTGGAAGAGCTACAAGAGGGAAACAAACTCTTCAGGATTTGACTGTATTTGCTGCTGCCAGGAGCTGCAACACTCTTGACAACAACTCTCTTTTGGCTGTAAGTTAACACACTTGTTAACCTACTGTAATAGATAAAAGGACAGCAACGAACACAAATTAGCATTCTGAAAATACCCCGAATTTATTTATATTATGTACTTGCACTCCTTATTACAGCTCATCCACTCGTCCAACTAAAACTTTTGAGACTCATCCTTCATTTTTTTTAATCTTTAACAGTTTGCCAATATTTAAAAAAAGGAATTAAGATGTAATGAAACTGGAAAAATGTTGAGTATTTTTTTTGTAATAATTTATGGAATTGTATAAATGTATGTCTTTTGTGGCTCTTGTGACTGCATTCCATCACTCTTATTTTCAATGAAAACCCTTCAAATGAAAATAAGTGATTTCTACATGCTGCAGGATTCTCTGAATCTTGTGCTTCAAATTCCATTTTAGGCAATTAATTTCATCGGTCACTACATTCATCGTCTGTGTTTGTGAACTTCACTCTGTGGGGAAAATAAACACATCACAATTTTGTCTGAAATATCTATTTTATGTTGAGCCATTGTAATATCGGAATACATGATCTTTTTATGAACTTGACCATAACTAGCTATGATGTTTTATCTTTTTCTAATAGTCATTTCTGACCCAACCTTGAACACATCCTGGCATCATATTAACTTGTTAATTCAACTTGTAACCTCCATTTTGCTGATTTTGACATGGTTATTAACACTGATTTGGGGCTTGCTACACAGTTGAGGTGAGATATTGGACCCGTTCGCGGGTTCATCCATCCTCACAACTGACCAGCAGAATTAATCTTTGTGTAGTTTAACTCCTGTTAGCTGGGAATTAAATCACTCTAAAATGATATCAGACAATCGGTGCATGCTTATACATCAGTGATTGGATTTAACAGACACCGACTACCCCATAATGTAACACTACTTCAAGGAGCTCCTGAGATTTGACAGAAGTATGATGAACTACAGTTGTTCATTTTGAGGTTTTTAAGTGACATGGTATCTGATCCTTAATAGGACTGTGGGGCCATTTTAAAAAAAAAATCATTTCTGCTTAAGGTTTGTTTCTTCTTGCTCTCCACAAAAATACTATCATGCTTTTTCATTTATTAGTTTTCTTTATCCGTCGATACACCCTGAAATAAGCATGTGCAGAACTACAGATAATTCAAATCCAAGGTCCCCAAAGGAACGCAGGTGTCAGTAAAGCGAGTTTCTTCACTAATCAAAGGGGGAAAGGGTGCACTCAGCAACTAAGGTTACACTCCTCTCAGGGAAAAAAAAAAAGTCATACAAGCTTCTTACAGGACAATAGAAACAAAACTAGGACTGGCTGCTGGTTAGTACCCCTGTGAACGTCATGGGGTCTTTATTCTCTCACAACACCTTGTTAAAGGACAGTAGTTAACAGAGACACACATGCTCCTGTGCAGGTGCGTGTTTTGACACTCAGCGTAGGTGTTTAATAATTGCAGGACTAATTTGGAGCAAGTATTAACCTGTTTTGTGAATAAAAGTCTTTTGAAATGTATGCACCAATCTGAAAAGCAATCCTCATTTGACATTTGGCAGATGGTACTTTCAGACTCTGCATTATTCTACTTATATTATGTTTTGAAGGATTTTTTAAAAAATATTTCACATAGATGCCTAACATAGAATTGTTGTAAAAAAAAGAAATCTGAACAGGTCTACAAGCTTGAAATATTGCTGCAACACTTAAGACAATGTGCAAAAGTCCTATGAATTTTTAATAAAGAAAATAACATTTAATGTATTGTGTTTTATCACTTAGATACCAAATAGGGGCTTCAAAAGAACTGTACCTGGTTGGAATTGTATTTTGGACTGTTAGGACACCCCCTATGTGTGTGAGTGTGTGTGTGTGTGTGTGTGTAGAAATTCCTATTTCTGTTCTATGCTTACATGCTTGTGTTGTAACAAAAAAAACACAAAAAACAAAAAATCGTCAGGTCAAAAAACAGAAGATAGGTAAACCTGCCATTTTTAAATAAAAATTTTATTAAGGTAATCTCTCTGAACGATTAACTTACTGTCATCTCCTACTGGACCTGCAGAACACTGGGCTGGTGGGTCCCGTGCCAAGTCGTTCAGCTCCTGAAACAAACAAATGACAGGTCAATTGATGGCTGCACTTCAAATGCTAATCAAAACAGTGGCTTTAATAAAATATGTAAAAAAAAATAGGTATGTGGAAAATAATGAAAGGGGTCAAAAGGACAATACTGTCCATGATCTTGTATCAATATCTAGTAAAAATCTTGTTTTAATTAAATATCGCTTAAAAGACACAACAGGCAGCCCTCAGCGTAGCTGATTCCTATAAACAAAAATATAAATGCTGTTTCCAGTGCTATGGCTAATGAGATCCAACTAAAGAGGCAGATGATAGAATTCAACGACTATACAGTAGCCCCTTCAACTTTGTTTAATAAAGTGACCGCCATTACGTAATGGCATTTCTCCAGGTACAGCAGGTGTGGTTAAGTGACAGGCTAACTGAGATCAAGGCGAAATGTCAACCGAGATATCATGGTACCGCACAGTCTGGGTATTTCTCAGAGAGCTGGTTGTGTGTAGCCCGGTGAAATGTTGTGGTGCAAACGTTGGCATGGTGCTTTAGCAGACAGCAGCACAGACTGTTAAGTGAACCAAACACACTGCTAAGCCGCGCAATGACAGGTGTTAACGCTCTTAGATGAATTAATTGCAACAAGACAGAAATAAACATACATCTTACTTCAGCAAGCATACAAATAGAAAACCCATATTATGAGCGGCTCCTTGTCTGTCACCAACATGGCATCAAAGGCGAATAACGCGTGGGGCCTATTTTTTATGCAATGACACACGGTACTATTAGAAAATGTTGCACAAAGCATTTCTTCAAATAATTTTCTCGTTTCTTAAATCCTTACATTAACATCAAAAACAACACGTTTGTTTTTGCTGGATTATTATGAGAGCGCGTACCGATTTAGCAGCACGGAGAAAACGCAATGTAACATGGCACGTATGTATGCTAGCTTAAGCTAACGTTTTATCCGCCAGAATGTTGATATTTTTTTGTTCATAGTTTCATTTTGGTACACGCAGGCATAAAACTCAAGTCATTCAAGTATACATGACGTTAAGTTAAAGAAGCTCAGTGATATAATAAGCATTAACGTGTTTGACAACAGGGTTAACGTTAGCGTTGCCGCTAGCTCGGTAGCTAATCTGTCACATCAGTACAGGCAGCTTAAATAACATAGAACGAGATAAATGTGTTAAGCTTCATTTACAGATACTCAATTTTCATATTTGGTATCCCTCTACGGTGAAAAAGACTGTTTCTGCATTGTGAAGACATCGCGTAACTGACACCATTAGCTTGATCCGAAGACCCTTTAGCTTATCCGAGTTAAGTTACCCGACCAAAAGATCTTGTTAGCCAGACCCAGCTAACAGACCGCTAATATCTAAAAACTAGCTTTGTTAACTTGGATAAAGTGGTTAAACATGAACTCATTGGTATTTATAAAGTAAAAGAATGAGGTAAGTTCACATCGATGGTACACATACACGATACAACTATGAACATGTAAGCTAACTACTTAAACGGCTCAGTTGGCCCATTTGTTGAAGCTCTGGTGAACACACAGGCGGCGCATTGCTGCTCTCACTGTCGTCACCCGCTATTCAGGTACCGTTAGCTGGCTGTTGAAACCGAGCCTGAGCTATTTGGTCACTTTTTTATACAATAAATTTCTTTTTAACGAACTACGCACCGAACAACACACGGTCTACATTGGAAGCAAACCTCTATCGATTCTGCGAAATCCGGGGCCTCGTCGCTTACTTTCTTACCTTGTGAATTCTTTTCAGAGCCATTGTTGTGCTAGCGGTTCTGTCAGGGAAACGTGCAATTAAAATGGCGATTGATGTCACTCTCCGTTGGTAATGCAACTACTCTGCGATCATAGAACACCGTTACTTTACACTCTAGTCACTGATCGCTACCAAAAGGTACTACGAATTATATTTCGAGGTGAAACTGAAAGATAGAAGGGGTAGAACCGCGGTCCTTCCTCCTACTGCAGCGGCTACCAAATCACTGCGGCCTGTGCTCTGCCAGCAGCAACAACGAAGAGACTTCCGATCTGAATTCTTCAAAATAAAAGCCTTATTGGTATTGCACTCTCACTCCCGGTAGATTCTACACAAAGGTTCAGTCAGTCCAGACCTTATTCGCATTTTTTTGTAAAACACATTTCATACACAATACAAGAGTAAAGGAGTGCTGTACATACTGGAAAAAAAAGTGATAGGATAAAATTAAGTGGTCAGACAATCTCCACCTAACAATACAATAATAAAATACAAAACGATTAAAGTAGGAAAAAGACAATAAGATGCTACGCTACAATTTAAAAAATAAGGTATGAAAAACTGATAAAAGATTAAGTAAATAACTAAATAAAAAGACAACCAGCTAGTTTAAAACAGGAAAAAAAAGCATATCTATCTATCTATCTATCTATCTATCTATCTATCTATCTATATATATATATATATATATATACATATATATATATATATATATATATATATATATATATATATATATATATATATATATATATATAGATAGATAGATAGATAGATAGATAGAGAGAGAGAGAGAGAGAGAGAGAGAGAGAGAGAGAGAGAGAGAGAGCTAAGTTTAAGCTGCACTGAAAAGGTAGGTCTTAAGTTTGCTTTCAAAAATGTTTCAACAGACACAAAATTCATCTTACCCTCCTACCACAAATGTCGAACGAAGTCATAACAATTGACCTCAGATTTAAAACGTCTCCAAGAAAGTGCTAAGCAAAGCATCAAAGGATTCTTGTATTTGTTTAACTGATAATAACTGTTTAATTTAGAACTCAATCATGTATCTATAATATCCATTCATTCGGGAATTTACTGTCCTAAAACAAACCCCATTCATGTTGAGCAAGGATTGACATTTTCACAAGCAAATCGAACAAAGGTGCATAGCATGGTGCATACCACTAGTTGTACCCATTGGCAGCCACATTAAATCCTCCTAATCTGATATTTATAAAGGGGTCTGGGTTCAAAGTTAACTTCTTTAAGTTTAAACTGTGTTCCTCAATAAATTTCTCAAATACACATTGATATTTTGTTTCTTCTTCTCTGAAATAATAATAAAAAAAACGTAGTTTTCATTTTTGACTGCAATGAAATGACATGTATTTGTCTTCTCTTACTTTGAAGGCGAGCCACTGAAACAGGAAGTCTTATTGTTGAAACGCATGTCTTTCTGGTCTTACTGCGATACGGCCAAAAAGCCCTTTACCGACATGCGCACGTAAAGGACTTGGTGCACGTATGTTGAAACGGTTGAAACTGGCATTACTGTGGCTCAAAGCAGGCAGCGGTGAGGCTACGTGTGTATGGCTCAGATGGAGCCAAAATGTCTACCCAGCACGCACGACTTGAACTCCAGAGAAAAGGAGTTAAAATGGTTTGCTTCACTAGTCACAATGTCGTTATCAAAAAAAAATAATGCAATAAAACAGGTAGGCATATAGTTGCAAATTTGACAAAATAACTTGGCTGCTTTAAAAAAAAAAAAAATCAAAGGTACAATGTAAGAGAGGAAAAATAAACCAGTGGTTCGCTCAACAACATGATGATGATATTGCAACAATTAGATAGGCCTTTTTAATAAGCAAAATTATAATATAATACACTATTGCTTAAAGAGGAAATTTTCATTACACTTTAAAAGGACACACCAAATGTCTGTAATGTGCACCCAGCATCCAAGACTTGAGTGAGTCATAGGTCATCATTGTTATTATTATTATTATTATTATTATTCATTTTATTGAGAATATTTTCCACAGATATACATAAATAATCAGTTATGCAAATTGAATGAGTCTGTTGGTATTTAGAGAAATACTTCAGCTGAAATATAAGTTAATTAAACCATCTCAATTTGTTATTAGTATTAATGAAAGACATCCATTGTTTTTGGTGTAAAATACTGGGAACTATTTCCTACATTACCTCATAGGACCAATATTCTTAATTTAACTGCATGCACAGCGTTTTTTTCTAGCTATGAGGTGGTTAAATGTTCATACTATTGGATATCACAGGTGCTCTTTGCATTTAAAGGCCCTGTATGGACTTAATAACACAACAGCCAAGTAATATTTATGGCCTATAGAATGTTTTTAACCCTGAACAAAATCTGGACAAAAAGCACAGGGTGTGAAGGTACAGGGGCTTGTACAGAATTGTAAAAAATTAAGACTTATTTCTTTTGATATTTAAGATAATTGTGATGTAAAGTGTACACATGAATCTTTAAACAGCATTATAAGGGGAGAGTGCCCTCCTTCCTTTTTGTTTTATATATTTTTTCATTATCACGTATATAAAAGTGTTATAATTGATTTCTTTTTTAAGTGAAGCAAACAAGCATAAAAAAGAACATGTCCACATTTCTTCTCTGTATCTACCCCTCAAAGTAAATTGCACTTTCATGTCCCATGCCATCTGCTCTATTTCAATCCAGACAGACTTTTATTTGATCAAAAATGCATTTATTATGGTGCTGTGGATGAAGTTTTGGATAATTAAAGTGAAACATCATAGTTTTTATCTGATGTGGTCCCAGGTGTCAGATTTCAGTGCTGAACATGTACTTGTGATATTTTATTCTCATGTTTAAATTTCTATCATAACCTGTAATAACTTATGAATACTGAGGTAAATTCTGGTCTTTGGAATTTCTTTCATTTATGTAATGGGCTTGTTGGCTGTGATGCAGATTGCATGAAGTCTGAAATGAATGACTGCCTGAATCTCTAAAGTAATTTAATTTTTCGCTATCATTGTCCAAAGTCCACAGTTCTAATAGTTGTTTTGGATGCTGTAGTTTAAGGCTTTATTAAACTAATGAGTCAAAAAATGTAACTCAATTGAATGCATTTATGTAAAAAAGTGGAACTGGGACAACAAAAGACATTAAACTCCTAAAATAGGAATTCTGTCTTAATATTCCTCTCTCTAAATACAGAGTTGCACACTTTATAACGATTATTTTATGGTTTTTGTAACAATAATTTGACAATATTGACTTTAGCATTGAAGTGTTTTGATACTTGTTCAGCACTACTTACAAAATACCTGAATAAAGTCATCAACCAAATTCTGTAAACAATTCAAAATAAAGATGTGTGATGCAGAGTAAAATTTCCTTCATGAAAGACTCAAATATGTGGCTAAGCGCTAAAACTTGTGTGATATAACACACATATGGACGGTATAATCTTAGATGTGTTAACTGGACTGTACTAAAACCTTCAGTTCTAGCATGGTCCCTCCTTTGGGGCCCCCTTCTGGCCGAACTTTGTATTTTGTGACTCACTGGAAGAAGAAGGAGACATACTTTATTAATCCTTGGGAAATTCCAATTCTCTCTACTCTGGTGATGAATAAGACACACACACACACACACACACACACACACACACACACACACACACACACACACACACACACACACACACACACACACACACACACTTAAAAGATTATATGAGCTCACACTAACAGGGAGATAAAAGATTGAGGGGGCTGCAAAGAAACAATGAAATCCAAACTATTGGGGGTCTGGTGCCTTGCTCAAGTGCTCCTCTGCAGTATCCGAGAAGTAAACTGGTATCACCTCCAATTTTCTTACTTTGGTCCACGCCAGGACCAGTGAGCCTCCCACTCTCAAAACAAGTATCCACAGATTGATCTGCTGGTCTCCAAAATTAACATGTTTTCTTCTGGATTAACCCCTCAGATTAACTGATGAACAAAACGATCACACTGCGTGTCTGCTTAGGAATTGTCTTTCCTGCTCCCTGAAATACAAGAGGGCCAAACCATAGGCCTCATGTCAAAGTGCCCACTGTACATCAACAGGCGTGCACGCACCCACGCACATAGAATCCGTTGAATCGTTCTTAAGGGGGGAAAGCCCTGCAATCAATGTTTCCACGGGATGGCAGTATGAGTCTGATGGTGCGTTGTGTGCGTACGTGTGCGCGCGCAAGAGAGAGCTCCTTCGTGTGCGTGAACCTGCGTGGGAGTTCCTTCTTTCGCCATTCCGGGGTGTTGCCAGCTGCACAGCATCGTTTGCAGAGGCGTCCTGGAGAGGTAGAGCTTGCGCATCTCCTCTTTCTCCAAGGCGTCTCTTCGCCCTCTAACCTCCAGAGTCTTACCACCCCACCCCCACCCCCCCCTCCCTTACCAACACCATCCTTGGCTGTACCAGCATCCCCCCTCCACCTCCCTCCCATCAAAGAACACATTTGGGATCTAAGCATGCCACAACAGCAGCTAGATATCCGCCTATCCTCCCCCAAAGTCACCGCAGGCGCAGCAGCAGGCTTCCCCCGTCCAAGAGAGCACGGAGACTCCACCGAGTGATGCCACTGCTGCAGCAAGAAAAACACCCAGCTACCGCGCATACTCTCGACGCCTGCCGGAGGACCCGACACCACAGTCTCGGCCCTTGACAGAAGAGAGAGCCCCCTCCCCACCCCCTCGGCTCCGTTCCCGTCCTGACTCCAGGATGTCCGACAGCAACGCAAGTCCCACCGACCGGACGATCAAATGTAGGCATGCCAATTCCTGCACGGCCAGTGAGAGCTCTCTCTGTGCCAGTAATTCTGCTGTAACTCTGTTTTTTTTTATGCTTGCATTCATGTCATGCACCAGTGTCTCTTCTACGCACGTTTCTTTCCTTTTCTTTTTAGAGCTCAGTCCTTTTCATTATTCCACCACACCATAATAAAAGGAGCCTATCTGACTGGCGAGTCATGCATGTGTCTGAACGTTGTAGTGGAGGGAGGTGATGATGGAGGGAAAGGGAAAAGAAGGTTGGAGGAGGGGGTAGCCAGAAGTATACGCCACAATATGGGTATTCCCTCATAAATCTATTGGAATTCACCCCCTCACCGAGGCATTACCCCGTTTTCTAAAAGGGGGGATGTCTCTTCCTCTATGTATTGCAAATGCTATTGTGCGACACCTTGTGCTGCATGATCTCCATTTACGCGCTCCACTCCTAGCGGTGGTTTCGTGTTACTGAATAATACTCTTCAGAGACAACCAGGAGAGTGATAGAGAGAGGGAAAATCGGGGAGGGAGAGAGGAAGATGAGCATCTTGTTCCAATGAAACATCTAGCACTGTGACGATGACAGCGAAAGGCAGACATAAAGGTAAATAAATGTTACGCATAACATGCGAGCTTTGGTGTTGTGGATCTGTTGTAGATATGGACGCTGTCGCGGGGATGATGTTGCATGTAAGGAGCGATGTCAGGGTTGAGGGGGAGAGAGGGAAGGCAAGGTGCTATAGGGGACTTATTGATGGGGACCTTTGGATTTCTGAGTTCTGTCTGACAGTGTTCGTATCGTATAGCATGCAGCTGCACGTCTCAATGGTTCTGGATGTGCTGCCGCTAACTCTTCAGGATGGCCTACATTTTCGATCTAGTTTATTTTTTTTCCCTCTGAATCTGAGCGTAAGTCAGGCAGTCGAATGGTCTAAATGGCTGTCAGGCGGACAACTTTGCCAGGCCGAGTGCGCACCTTTAAACCCCACAGATTGGTTTTGATGGTAAAGGCCAGGGAAACAAAAAGCAGATATTAGCTGCTGTGACGCCTCAAAGCCAGGAGTGCACATCATGGATTTACGGACCGTTTTAAGTCGACGTTTCTAGGAAGGCCCGAATGTCAGTAGCAAATTGTGCGTCTCCCGTGCGTATCGTTTTTTTTTTCCACGTCTCCGTAAAGGTCTCCCTGGCTTCCCCCTCTCGTTTCTCCAGGTGATAAATTAAAGATGCATTTTGTTTTTGGACGTGGCGCTGTGTATCAGAGACCGCTGTCCGACAATGATTATGCATACCGCCCTAATGGTGTAATTGCATCACTGGATTATGGAATATTTAATGTGTTTATGAGAGTGTCTGTTCCTCCTTTACGCGTGGGCGGCTATAGGGGAGGCGAGGAGGGGCACAGCTCGGGTTATGATCTGCAGAGCTTGTACAGATTGTCGTGCTTATCGGGTCACAACAATGCTGGCATGGCAGCAGGCTTCCTAACACGCAGCCTGTCACATGCAACAAAGCCTGGGTTGCTGTCTCTCCGACTGGCTTCCCATTATAAACTCTCAAGGTTTCTCTGCCGGAAGAAACGGAGCTGACAGTTGGATGCGTTGCACGGGCATGCCCCGGTATTCCGTGCGTACGTGCGTGCGTCGTGCTTGGCAAAGGATGGGGTGGGCTGGGGGCGCGGGGGTTCTTGCAGTTTTTGCACGTAGGACTTGAAGACTGCATGCGCCTACAGTATGGCTGTGCTTTTTCGTCTGCAACTACATGGATGTAATTGTTCCAGGGATGATGCCCAGAAATCTGGATCCCTTAGAAAAACGCACCTAATTTCATCCATCCAGTAGTTTTCTGTCTTAACCTCACAGCTGGTGTCTCCCCTCTGTGTGCACTGTAACACATCTATTCCTGTTTACATGTGTTATAATGTAGCTGGGCCACTGGACCTCAGCTGCCTTAACACTGGAACAAACTAAGCTCTGTATCCTCTTGCATCATCCATCATGTATACACACACACACACACACACACACACACACACACACACACACACACACACACACACACACACACACACACACACACAATCTCATATACTTGCTGCAAACAGGACAGCGATTCATCAGTCAGGTGAAATGATTCAGTGCGCAGCGGAGGGAAGAGGGCATCAGTCAGGGAGATGCCACTTGTGGCAGATGGACTGTTCCAGGTAGTTCCCCACATTATAGATTTGTTTTAAATGTATGTGTTCAGACCCTGTGCTTTTATCCTTGGAGGATAGGAAAGTGAAAATAGCAAGAAACCAAGACAAAGCGCAACATGCAGGCAAGGGGCCACAGATTGGAATAGAGCCAAGACCTCCTGTTTGAGGCCCCTGTGCATGGGGCGCACGACTGATCCACTAAGCCAAACCGGCGCCCCCACATTATAGATTTTAGTGAGAGAGGAGCAGACAGAGATAGAGCTAAAGGACAAAGTAAACCAAGAGGAATGGACAGAGAGTGTGGGGGCGAGGTGAGGGAGCGAGGAAAGGAGAGGATATGACAGGGCCATGAAATGTGCATGCTGTCATGGGTTACTGGGACACTCACAGAGCTTGGAGGTTTCTCTGTTGTAAAATAGATCTATTGGCGCTGTTATCCTAAAGTGGTATGGCAAATAGAAGCTGTAACAGTCATTAACATATAAAAACACAGGACATTTTGTAGTTCAAGCTTCATACATGCAGAGATTGGCTTGTTTTTCCAATTTTCTTGTCATTGTTTTTTTAATACTTAAGTCAGCTGAGCATCTTTTGTGTAATGAAGGATGTCTGATTAGTGGCATGCACAGATTTTTTGAAGGACATGGTTGAAAAGAAAAAAAGTTTTTGCCTCCCAAGAGGGCAGTTTATCATGTTTTAATTAGCCAAGGGAGCAATTTAATGTGTTTTGCCAACCAGGACGGCACTTAAGCACGCATTTTTCGAGTTTTTATAATCTTTTTTTTTAAATATTAAAGGGAATGTAAGGACTTTATAAGTGATCTTGAAAAGTCTCACTTCCAGATATACGCCTGATCATAATTCACAACTTAAAATGAGATTATCAGCACCAGTTCAAGTTATTTCTAAATACTATTTCCTAGTTTCCCAATCGGGCTGGACAGGACTGGATTGATTTATGGCACAATGAAGTCTCTATGACAACACCATGCTGGCTGACAAAGTTTAGTAGTGAGAAGAGAGATCTGTGTTTTTCTCTGCTGGAAACGATTTCTTGTGTTCATTTTGTAGTGATGGTGGACACTGGGGCTGAACTGTCAGACAGAAAAAGGACAGAAGAGAAGAAGAAAGATAAATGAGAGAGTGATAGCACAGGCTAAAACATGAGCTAAAGGCTAAAACACAGGCTAAGCTGTTTGTGATAATGTTCATTCTAACCCACATGCAGCAGTTGTTCTGCAGTGATCTGATCAAACTTGAGAGTCTGTCAGTAAAATGAAGAGTGAGGTTATGTTAGCTCTGATTGGTAGATGAGCACTGGTAGGACATAAGGATTCGCTAACTTCTGAAGACTTGAACACAAAGCAACTGACTGTGTATAGTTTGGGAAGACGTTTCACCTTTCAGCCAATTTGCTAACATTACACATTAGGGACATGTCTTAGAGCAGCTGTGAGAAGCATTAAATATAGACGGCTACTAAATTACAGTAAAAACTGACAAAGTTTTTTTGTTGTCATGTTTCAAACAGCAGCGCTGTGTAACTGTTGATAACTTACCTCGTCACGTTGTATCCAGTAAAAAGTTGTCTTGAACAAAGAAAAGTAGTGATGAAAAGAGTATCCATTCATTTTACAAAACAAAGAGTCCTTGTTAAGAGACATGTCATCACGACAGTGTACTCGCGCGTGGTTCTGACCAAAGGTCTCACTGCAATCCACTCAAAACAGATTGTCCTCACAGCCCCTTTAAGCACTACAGGTAACAGTGAAAGTTTTTAAGGTGAACTCTATTTAAGTTTGCCTGATAATGTGCATGCCAGTTCAACGCCAGATTTATGGCCGAAGTATATCCTCAGATATTTTACGGCATGAGTACTTCTCTTGCTTTGACTTTGTTGTTTATGATGCTACATACATCCAGAAAGACCAGACCCCTTTTTCTGCACAGCCAATTAAAAACAACCTCTATGAGCGTCATTAAGACAGGACTAAGTGCATTTGAATTTCATATGAATTCTGTCATGTCAGGACATTAAAGTTAGTTTAGGTTCGTGCACATTGTTCAAGTGAGTATAAGTAAGTGAACTTCTCTTACAGATTTTTTCCTAATCGCTCGAACATTTCAAAGGAGTGTGAACAGTATCAGGTGCCACACTTGACATTTTCAGGATCTTACGTGTCATATCATAAGTTAACATTCTGTATGTGCTAGGACTGCTAGTTTCAATCCAGGTATACTTTGAAATCCAGGTCTTAATATCCTGCCTCACACTGAAAAAGTAGTTCCCATAAAAAATGAAGGTTCAGGGTGAAGAGGCAATATTTCTTATTTGAGAGGTTTGACCTTTTAAACATATCAGTGAATATGTGAAGAGTGTTCACTGAGGCTGAGTGCAGTCATATCCAATATTCACACATGCACGCATGCATTCATGCATGCACCCACCCTCATTGACACACACACTCTCTCTCTCACACACACACACACACACTTGCACACGCTCTAACACATCACCTCTGGCTAGGCTTGGGGCACACTGGGCATACTTCCTTTTAGTGTAACATGCTGTCCCGTTCCCTCATGGTTTCCTCAGAGCCATTTGCGAGCCGTGTTAGCTGTGAGTGTGTAAGCATGTGTTTGAATGTGTGTCGGATTTTTTTGTTTTATCCTTGTGAGCCAGGGGTCCCACCTTGACAGGTCTGTGTGCCCTTTGGGGAGGGTGGCAGTGCAAAGGCTATTTATAGAGGAGGTAGTCCGGGGAGAGAGAGAGAGAGAGAGAGAGAGAGAGAGAGAGAGAGAGAGAGAGAGAGAGAGAGAGAGAGAGAGAGAGAGACGGAGAGAGAGAGAGAGAGAGAGAGGGATTGTCTAATGAGGACAGGCTGTTAGGGGATGGACCGTTGTTTCTGTCTGTGCATGAATGTGTGTGTGTGTGTGTGTGTGTGTGTGTGTGTGTGTGTGTGTGTGTGTGTGTGTGTGTGTGTGTGTACAGATGGTCCTTCATGTGTGTGGTGTGCATTAATTGAACAACTTCAAACACATCTTAAGTCGCCCCCCCCCCTCTCCACCTTCAAAGACTGATGGATGTGTGTTAGCTGATTTGGGTCAAAGATGGTAGATAAACAGGAACACACACACACACAGCCACACAAAATGCACGTGAACCATCACATTTCTCTTCTCTCTTGCACCCCAACCTTTTGCTTTTCCTTTCTCACCTCACAATCACAGCTCTCAGTCTTTTCTTTCTCAGTTTTTCTCTCTTTCATGAAGGCAAGTAGAGACAGAGAGCGGGATGAACTGATCTTGAGGTGTGTGTGTGTGTATGTGTGTGTGTGTGACATCCATCAAAAATTGGTCCTGAAAAGAGAAAATCCAACACATTAAGTCCCATAAATACAGACATGCCGTTAGTTCTGGTTCATGCCAGTCTGTGGATGAACATCGAACAGAAACACAGCACAGCCTGTACTGAGAGTGGTGCTTGTTGCACATACTGAGTGTTGAGCTGTGTGTGCCCCTGAAATGAGATTTTCTGTAACCTTTCAGCACATTATTCCAGTTTAACTTCTATAACTGTACAGATAATTCCCCTCTCTTTTAATTATCTGACAGCCAGATGAATGGGAGGTACAAGTTTCTGCTACTTTGTTCCCACTGAGTCACATTTTGCAACCTTTGGAGGACAGACAAAGTAAGGGCAGATGGATCATTGGTGACATCCACAGTCGTTTCAACAGTCTGTCTGTTCTCATTTGCTGTCGCCTCCTTTATCCTTCACCAGACTCTGTCATTGTGAATGGCGGCCTTGTGTTATTAAAACTGATGAAATATCCCCATAATTAACTTTAGCCATTAGGGAGGATGCACACAATAACAAGATGATTCTGATCAGATTCTGCTCCGTTAGGCTATTAGGCCAGCCCAAACAAATTTAGGAGATTTGGTTGAAAGCTGTGTCATACATTTTCTCACAGGCTCCCCCTCACTGCACTGTGAAGTGGAGATTTTTGGCTGAGCCGGCAATTTTTGTGCTTAATAAATTCCACACCAGGGAGTTCAGCGATGGAGAGGAGGCTGGAAGACAAAACCAGTTCAGAGTGAGCGAGGAAGGAGCTACAAATGCTTTCACCTTTGTACTCATCTGACATCCCTCAGTTCAGCTCAGCTCAACTCACACTCACACCACGCATGTGATGGGTTGCTTCAGTAAAAATGATTGTTGAAGAATCATTACCTCCTTTTTTCTTCACTTGCTCTGACTCCCAGGTGAAATGTTTGTCATCTGTACTCAGACATGGGACAGAACATGCTGTACTGTCAGAGAGCTTTTTCTTTAGATCCAAACATAGAGTGTATGATGTAGATGTAGTGCCTGTGACGTAAACCATTAATTACTGATGCAGAGTTTTGAAGCAAATTGAGGGCACATACTTTGGGGACTAGCTTTGTTTGAGTCTGGACGAGGTAAACAGGTGGATCTTTAGTCTCTTTGCAGACAGTTACAGGACGCCGTCTGTCACTCGAAAAGAATTAGTTATACAAAAATGTACGCCTCATATACACACCTCATGCTTATTTGGCTGGGAGTGATGTTTCTGGTCTTTCTGCAGCCAGCCTTCAGTGGAATCTCAAAGAAATGCAGTTTTAGTTCCATATTCACACACAGATCAGGGGTTGGTGCTTGGATCGAAACAACCATCAGCATCGGGAACTGATGAAATGCTCCAGAGAAGAAGTAGTTTGTGTTTGTGTTTTTTACTGCTGATATCAGTATGTGTTTGATAAATGATCCAGAACTCACTCTGATGTTATTGTATCCCTTTAATCCAGTGTGTTGTTCTGTTAATGTCATGTTTTTATCCATGGAGAAAACGTACATCATTTAACACTCCGATAAATGTGTCCATGTCAGCCAGCTGGATGGTTTTCAGCTGCAGTCATTAGGAAAGACTTTCATAAGCTTTACCATATGGTTAAAATACTGTGTTGAAGAGTTTATGAGTTGCCAGTCTTTGTTAGCTGGGCCTTTCAATATACACTGCTCAGCTATTGTAACATGTAAATCTGTTTATTAATGCAGTGGTAGTAAGCACTGTTTTTTTTTTAACTGTGCTATTTTAGTATATTTTTCTGTGTAGGATGTCAACAATAAGAAATACAGGATTGTTACACCATGTGGGCTAGGTCTTAAAACTACACGGTTTGCTCGTAGGGTTATTATCAAGAAGGTTCCAGGTCCCTGATTTCCTTTCTGCCTTTCTGTGTGGACTTTGCATGGTCTTCGTGCATGCGTGGGTTGTCTCCGAGTACTCTGGCTTCCTCCTACAGTCCGAAAACATCCTGTCAGGTGAATTGGTCAATCCAAATGTCCACTTGGATGAGTTTGTGTGTGTGAGTGGTTGCATCACGTGTTAGCTCTGTGACAGGGGTCCCATGCAGCTGGGGATGGCTCCCCCTCCCGATCCTAACTGGGAAAAAGTCTTACAGATAAAGGATGAATGAGTGCCAAAAACTCAGGTGCTCAGCTCTAGCAATCCCACCTTCTTGGTTACTTTAACCCTTTAAACCCTTTAGTCCCCCAGCTGGGGGACTTTGAGGTCACTCCACAACAATAGGCGTAAAACAAAGCACTTATCACATGAAAATTTAGCCATAATGCACAACAAATGAAACAGGAACAACTCAGCTACAAACACTGCGAAGTCAAACTTCAACCAAACTTTCTGTTCATTTGAGTAATACTTGAATTATTACTCTGAGCCAGTGACATAAATGCCAATACTGACACCTCTAAACAAATTTTAAAAGCTTCCCTTTATTATGACTCCAAAATGATTGAAACTGACCTTGTACATGCAGAGATATAAATTCTTTTCAATTTAGGCATTACATTTTTTCTAGCAGACTCAGAATAGAGGCCAGAGCTTAAAGGGTTAACAGATCAGTCAGCTTGTGTAACGCTTGTTTTTAGTTTTAGGAATTTAATGTGGAAAAAACTTGTTGCTCTTGTTATTATTATGAGTATAATATCAGAGACTCAGGAGCGCTTTAGGAAGTCATGGGTATAAAAAGAAATCTGGACTTTGCCATTTTTATTTTGACAAAATAAGTTAGCACACAGTCAGTGAGTTTTAACTTCATGTGGCAGATATCTCAGAGGTGGACACATGACTGATGATGTTTGTAAGGCAAAGCTGTCCAGCAGAAAAGACACAACTGGATTTAAGTTCCTCATGAACAGACTTGAGATGGATCTGATCTGGTCTGAGTCAAACACTCAACTCACTGAACACATTATGCTGAACGGAGTACAATTCCTTTTGGACAAGTTTAAGAACAAAATGTGTTAGTGATTGACATTTGAGAAGTGAAAAGGGAGTCTTTCTAGTTTCAGCAGATCAAACTTAAATTAACTGAAAATATACAAAATCTTCGTTTCCCACTTTTCGTGCTAGACTTGAACTCATCTGACAGTTAAGTCTGATTTTACAAGGAGAAGTGGAGCACATCAAAGTTTAATAATGGAAGAAAAACACAAGGATTATATCATGTTTGTCCTTTTGTAACACCATTCCCTTGACAGATTCATTTTGTCCTGACTAATCACCTTCACCTTTGTATGTGTTAGAAATAACCATGGTAGCTGACACTTGTTGACTCTGGTTGCCCCCTGACAGTTCACATAGTGCTATAATGTTAAGGTGAAAATGTTAATCTGACTCTAATCCTGTTACCCGTACATTGTCCTATGTGTTAAAAGAAAATGTGAGCATTTTAACTGACAACACACACACATGAATACTCTTAATCTGACTTTGAATTAACTTGTTGCTTAATCCATATTTTTCTTTTAGTAATTTGTTGTAAAACACAAATGAGATTTTTTCCCCAAAGCATTACAGAAATAAGACAAATTTAAAGATAGCTCACAAACATGCGAGCTTGTAGAGATCACTGATATGAAGGAAATCTGTTTCGTTTAGATTTTATTAAAAAAAAATTCTGAAAAGTGTTTTTCAGACAAAGGGTTTTTTGTTCAGTCATGAGGTTAATAAGATCTTCACAGTTTATACATGTTGGTACTGAACCTCTCTTCCCTCTATTTCCAAACTGCCAAGTATAGTTTTCCCAAGTATAGTTCCTTCCCCAAGCTCTGCTGCTCTCTACTCTCTCATACCTGCCCTACTTTCACACCGCTCACACAATTTACGAGTTTCACACTCCTTCCCTCTTGCTTCGCTTGCTCTTTCTCTCCCTGCCTCCCTCACTCTGTTTTTCACTCTCTTTCACACAGAAACAAAACAGATCAGAGGCCTCAGACTGATCTCAGACCACAAAGATATATGTTGAGTTCAAGTAGCTCCTCCCCCTCTCTGTGCTCTGTTGTTACACTGATATATAAGTTAAGTCGCTTGAATACAAACATGCAGAGTCATTGTTTTGGTTTTTATTTCTGACAGCCCTCTAGCACACAAATCTGTTTGAATGATAAACCAGACTCAGTGAGGATACAAAACTGGTAATAACATGTAGATCTGCTGTTCTCAAGAAGATGAAAATAAACACAATGAGCTAGGCAGCTCATATTTCTGTATGTCTTATAGTTTCCTGTATGTCTCAGGATATTACTGTATTGCATAGAATCATAAGTTGCTCAGTACATGTGGTTTGGGGTACGGCAAAGAGCAATACTGGAGCCCCAAGGTGCTATTGGATACTTCAGAGTGTCTAGATGCACATCTGGGTTTATCTCTTTATGTCCTAGAGGACTCTGGGTGCCAAATATGTTTTGATAAACGGTTGTGCTGGGTGTAAGCTTAAAAAGGGATTATTGTGCTTTTTTAAAGGCTTTAAACTGTTCCTCTGGTATCCCTGCAGTAGCTTTTAATGATTTACAACTCAAAAAATCCAAACGTTTCTCACTCTGGTGTTTTTAAAAAAACCCTTCTTTTGGTCCCTGTCTGAAATGCTTCATTTTAGCTGCTGTCTCTTTAAGAGTCCTTGCTCCACAAACCCCCATTCCTCTGACTGGCCAGAGCTACGGGCAGGCCTTTATGTCTGTGACTTACAAACTTGTCCTGAAACAGTTCATTCTTATGTGATGACCTCATCATTTCAGCAAGTCTCATGAAGATCTGAAAGGACTGTTTTGATCGGTTTACAGATGTATTCAGGGATTTCTACAACATATAAATATGTAGAGGTTTGAAAATCTGCACACATTTAGTTTGAACATCCAGCATTGTTACTTTATTTCCATGTTCACAAAATGGGAAAGCTTCATTCCTCATCTTTGAGGGAGCTATGCATAATCAGGTTAGTACCCTTTGCCGTTTTGGTTGATTGGCTGAGCCAACCAATCAATAAAATCAGTCAACCAATTAACAGATCAATTCTTGTAAAACAAAAAGGAATTAATTTTTCACACATAAAGGCCCAGAATGATCCCGCACCATTCAACAGCTCTTTGTCCTAACCCAAAGGAAATAAGCCAACCTTTCATCAACATAAGTTTTACTGCCTGCTTTTAGTTGCAAACATGTATAACTGTAATCCAAGTCTGTCTGCGTCATCATCATCTCAGTAAATATCTTGCAGGAAAACTGAGAAACCTTGCACCCAAATGAAGAAGAAACAGAGCGTTAACTTTAAGAAAGCGACAGAGACATAAGATCTGGCTCCCTACGTAAAGTCACAGGTTACATCTCCTCACTGTGCTATTGCTGGTGGGTTTGTTCTGGGCACGTTCGCCCACTCGCTATGTGGGCCTCACCTTGGTAAAAGAACGCCTCAGTCTTCCTTTGCGCTGGGGTTTAGCTGAGATCACTCAATACAGAGTGAGTCAGAAAACTTGAATAAATTAGAATAAGTTCTCTTTCCCATGTAACATCTTTAAATATGAGTGGAAAGTATTGCTTCTCCATCTGTTTTTAGAACCATTTTTCAAGTTAATAATGCAGATAAACATTCTGCATCCTAGTATTGAGATAATAAACACTAAGACTGAATATCAATGTAATGATATTGCTGCAATATATCACACCAGTTTGGCATTTAACAGGTTTTACTTTACCTCCTTCCATACATTGACAGTTTCCAAGTTAATAAAATCCTGACATTTTCCAGACTTGCCCTTTCACACATCTGGGAATAGCATGCAAAGGAAAGAGGAATTGTGTCTTTTTAATATAACGGGGTTAATAAAACTACAACATGTAGGAGATAGATCTGCAAGACAAAGGTAGAAAACATCACAGACAGCTGAGGCCAGCAGTGTGAAATATAATGCAGCAAAACTCTGCTCAGGAATAGTATCATTAACAAGCCCACTTGCTTGTGGTGAGAATTGCAAAATACCTGCTGCTATACCACACCAGCCTGCTCAGGAAACAGTCTTCTTAAAGGAACAGTAAACAAATCCAGACTTGTAAACGTGAAGCCCTTCTGAGTGTACATTTTCAGAAGTGCACTGTATGCATGGATAAATTTGTGGCTTTGCTTCCTCATCAAATCAAACAGTTTCAATGCTCCTTAAATCAGTTCAAAATCTAAGCCAGCAACCTTAACTCTGTAGTTCATCAGAAACCGTTTTTATTAGCTGTCATATTTCCCCACTCCCCGTTAGTCGACATGGCAGGTTGATTGAACGTTTGCCCTGATCACTCTCTCAGCAGTGCTTGCTGAAATATGCTGATGTTTCAGTGGTGATTACATAAAACCATGGTGGTTTCATGAAGTTGTTGAGCTATTTTTACAGTAAAAAATATAATATGAGCATGACATTAAAATGTAATGATGAAACTCAGTGTGAAATCTCACTGAAGGCTCAGTGTGGCCTGCAAAAGGGACAAAGCAAGAAAGGCAGCGAGAGGGGAAGAGGAGGGGAGGATAAAAACACAGAGAGGAGGCAAGAGCAGGAGGAGAGAGTGTAAAACAGAGACAAAGTGGAAGTGTGTGTGTGTGTACGAGAGAGAGAGGGAGAGAGAGCCAGGCCTAGTTTTTAGTTTGTGATCTAGGCCATTATCTGTGTTAGCACTGATGGGGCTCCAACAGGCTCTGTGGATCCCACATAACAATACCTTTTATGAGCCTGTATGTGTGTGCATATTACTGTAAGCTCATGCACACACAAATGCAACCATGCATGTTAACAGCATTGTGCCAGACGTGATGTACGCATGCGCCCCTGCACCTCTGCCTTTTGTTTATTGTCACAGGGTTTGTGCCTGTTTGTTAAGACCACTTAGCTGTGTGTGTGGTGTGTGTGTCTGTGTGTGTGTGTGTTTCATTGAGTGTGTCTTGATATTTGTGTATGAGACTCCTCACGTGCAGCTGTGCACTCTTGCTGTATCACCCTCGTCGTCAGTCAACCCCCCTCTCCAGCGGCGCCCTGGGGGCCTTCATTATGTAAGAAGACATTACTGCAGAACAGAGGCAGAGAGGCATTACTGCAGAACAGAGGCAGGCAGCTCTGATAACTCCGGCAGCCCTTGCTTCCATACAACCCACCAAGGCCACAATAACACTCACACACACTTACAGCCAGAGTCTGTAGCCCTGTGATAAAGGTGCAATGCTGAGAATTAAAGGTTTGAATGTTTGTAGTTCAGTTGTTGAAGATTACAACAAACATCATCAAAATCACAAGTGATGATGGATGGACTCTGACACATTTGTGCACGATGGGCTGTGCAGCAGCTGCAACTGCACCAACAGGTGGTGCTGTCAGCATAACCCTGACGGCTCTGGAGATCTGTTCAGGCCAAGACTGACAGCATTCATGTAAAATTTCAGGTAGCCTACGTTTATAAAAGCCATAGCGCTGGGTCTTAATGGAAGGTGGTGCTATAACAGTGACCAAGTTATTGTACATAAACTTGTTTCTGGTGATTCATTCAGCAAACTGGACGGTGTACATGAGGGATAAAACAGCATGTTTCCAATAAGTGGTGCTACGACAAAAAAAAGATATATGGAGATCTCTTCAGACTGGAGCTTTCATTAAATCCTATTAAATCAAGAGCAGATTGAACATTTTCATTGTGAGGACTGAAACTGACTCTATACGCAAGGAGGCGTATAAATGTGTTCAGATAACCTGAAATCTGGAGCATACTGAACCTTATTCAAGGAGAGATAGAACAACTTCCTGTTTCTTAGAAGGAGAACAAAGTTAGCCGTGCTGCCGGGGACACCCTCCTCAACATCAACAACAAAAAAGAAAAACAGTCTATACATGAATTAATCTCCAGGCTCAGGTTTTCTGGACATCTGGAAGGGTTATTACCAGGGTAAGAGTAGTACACAAAAGTGTAAATGTCATTTTATGTTATCAGTGAGGGGCTCTGCTAAAGGCAAACACTGACATATAGCTGCATCTAGACCTGGACTCTCAAAGGAGTGTATGTGAGAGTTGCAAGTAACTTCAATTTTCTAATCTTTACAAGCTATTGATGTATATAAATATTACATCAATACATCGTCACTGGTTTACCACACTGACCAAATCTGAGTAGGACTGAAAGAAAACCCAACAAAGAGGTCTTTCAAATTCGAATGCTACTAAAAAAGGGCATTACTTTAAACATCTGAAGAGATGTCTGAGTTGTTGTTGTTGGCTTTTGGGTGCATGAGGGTTTTTTAAAGGTGTTGAAATGGATGGTTATCGGGCACATCATATGCCATAGATGTAGGCGAAAGTAACCTCTATGTCAGTGCTTTTTTTGAAAACTTCAAGGTGTGGGTGTGTTAAAGCTGCCAAATATGTAATTTCTAGTGGATTAGAAAGGAATATCATTTCCTGGCATTTTAATAAGGTCTTCACACCCCTTGGTGCTTGGACCTTAATAAATTATCAGGAACTCTCTTTTCTTTTATTCTTCCTCCATACACATATCAAACTTTCCTCCCCTTCAAATAATATCTTTAATAGATCCTTCACTCTTTCTGCATCACTAATCCTCCCGTCTCTATTTCTCCTTTTGGCCTGTTTTAACTTTCGTCTCCTCTCTGTCCTTTCTAACTTCCCTCTGCAGCGGTCCCCTTCCCCCTGGCCCACAGGCTCACTATGAAAGAGGTCTTCGACACAGAGGGCCGGCCGCGGGTGGATCTGCTCAAAGCTCACCTCACCAAGGAGGGCCGTCTGGAGGAGGCCGTGGCTTTACGCATCATTGATGAGGGCGCCGCCATCCTTCGTCAGGAGCGCACTATGTTGGATATTGAGGCACCAGTCACAGGTACGGCCCAGGGATGAAAAGATGAGAGGGAATTAGACTTGAATTCAGTGTACAATCCAGGGAGGCCTGACATCCTTTGATGAAACAGTCAGGCATTTTGGAATAATGCAGGTTTGCTTCAAGTGTTTCAAATAACCAATCAAAAAAAGGGCCAGTTCACAATTTATTTAATCCCAATAATTCACAAAAGAGCAGGTCTAACTCAAACACACGGAGGGAGTTAAAATGGAAAATTGCCTTTGGTTTTTTTAGAACTCCAGAAGTAACATCCAGTATGTGCCAGGTACATCCCAGCTCCTGCTGGAGGAACTGTGGAACCCATGTGGCTAATCATACCTACATTTTCTGGTCATGCCCAAAACTAAGCTTGTTCTGGAGAGAAATATTTGATGCACTGAAAGAGGTCTTCCAAAAGGACATTCCACAAGACCCCTTGGTGGCATTACTTGGAGTGACACCTGTTGGCCTGAAGGGGAGGGCCAAAAAGTACTTATTTAATATCTTACTTACAGCAGCCCTGAAATGCATTACCATACACTGGTTGAAACCAGACCCTCCTGCTTACAATATATGGATCCAGAAGTTTGGGGCATTTATCAAATGGAACAAATTACTTACCAATTAAGACTCCAAAAAGAAACTTTCACAACAAGATGGAGAGCTGTACTGGCTTTACTAATGCAACAGAGAGGGATGTTCATGTTTATGTCCTTGTTTGCCTATGTGTATTATTGTGTGTATGTGTACTTTTTGCAGTGGACATTTTGGTTTGTAGTTTACTTAATATCCATATGTAACTTTACAGCTGGAAAAAAGAAATTAAAAAGATTTATTTTTTCATATTTTACTGTTTTTGATGAGAAAAATAAATAAAAATGAAATTAAAAAAGAGCAGGTCGAGATCATACTCTTTGTTATATTATTAACTGAGACCCAACATCAAGACTCAGCCTGCTCTCCTCCAACATGAGTACATCACTTTGCAGCATTTACCAAGTTTGACTGACAAGAACAAACTTCCTTTAACAGGCAGAAACCTGGAGCGGAACCAGACTCATGTTAGACAGACATCTGCTGAGACTGGTGGAGGGTTAGAGAGAGGAATAGAGGAGAGCTAACAAACAAAATTTAAAAGCAGCTTAGTTTACACAGTGCGGTGCAAAGAATGGAAATACAGAAAACAGCAGTGTTTGACGTGTTGTATCTTGTTTGTCGGATCTGTGAGGAAACATGACTGTAAAAAGATCACTCTTTCATTTCACCGGCATCTGTTAGCTTGAGTAATCATCTGCCAGTAGATGAAGTTAAATTATTCTCAGTCGCTTATCTATTAACAGCTCTCAGAAATAGAAGAGTGTGGTTCATTACCAAGGTAAATGATGAGTGAAAGTGTTATCTATATTTGATTTGATCAAACTGGATGTATTCTATGTGAAAATATGTTTGAGCTGTAAATGTGCATCTTTTTATTTTTAAACTAGCTGTGTCCTATTTCCATTTTTTTTTATCAAGCTAAATAAACCAACTTCGGTTTAGTCTTCATATTTATGATAGTTTTATCCATCTCCTCACAACTGTTTAAAGAAAAGGGAATCAGGCTTTTTTTTTCTCTACCAAATATGCAACTATTTTAAAAGTGCTGGCAAAGCGAACCACAAAATACTTGAACCGTGTTTCTGAGCATGCCGGGGTGAAGCGCAGTGGGCAGTGGGCAGAAATGTCGACAGTCAAACAGAAATAGAGAGAGCTAAGTAGCAGAAAGCAAAAAGAACTGCAGCAATCATGGGACATTCATTGATTCTTGAATCTGTCACATGTATCTGCCATCCTTTTAATATGATCTGCTGTTCAGTCCCACTTCTAGCAATTATGCAACTCACTATAGCTTTGGTAATATCTGCATGTATTCCCTTGCCAGAGGAATTATATGAGCCGAGGAGAATGTCGGAAGGAGAAGGAGGGGAGTTGAGATCGATGGCGAACAAAATGGAAAACAAGTTTTTGAGACAGTAGCACAAAAGACAGACAAGCAGGCAGGCGGACTCTCAACCCTCTGACACTGCTTGGTGATTGTACCCCTGTGTGTGTGCGTGTGCATGCACATTTATGCAAATGTGAGCGGTGAGATAATTCCATGTGGGTTGTTATGCCCACGCAGTGTGGGAACACCGCTCGACTTTCACAGGTACAGTTCCCCGGGGACGAGGACAGATAGACAGGCAGATGGAGAGGCAGTCGATCATAAGCAGCTCAGTGCAGAGGTTTTCAAACCTGCTCATTCCCAATGAGCAACATATCGATCTGTTTCAAACTTTCTTCGCTTTCACAGATTCTGACCCAGAAACACCCACCTGAGAATTGGCTATGATTGGAAATAGCAAACACATTTCGAAGATGAAACTAAAGAGAAACTGTGCAGGATCTTTTGTTGAGGGCTTAACGCACAAACAGTTCTGAGAAGGTATTTTGAACAGTTAAACACTTTGATGAACTCTGGAAACAGTCTAATAAAGACCAGAGAACAGACAGGCAGGTGGATAGCTGAGATCGGAAATGACAGGCTTTTAGGATGTCACATAAGGGCTTCAGGGAGAGGCAGGTCTGAGGAGGCAGACTGATACAGCTCAGTGTCACTCATGCCAGTTTACATCCACACTTTCCAGTCTGAATTACAGCAAATGCTGAAGAGTATAGGACACAAAATCACACATTAACAAGACAAGCAGATGAAGAGACAACCAGGTGGATGATAAATGGCTGCGAGAGAGAACTTTGACTTCAAATACAAGTGAAAAGAGAGGCCAGACAGATGGTTAGGGAGGCGGATGGGAAGATGTATGCTGGCAGACTATACTGACGGTCCTGATGTCTCAAAAATATAAAATGTTCAGCATGTGAAGCCGTTAAAAAGTTACAGTCAGATACTCAGTGTGACTTGGATCAAAACAAGGAAACCTGTCTAAAACACTGCCACTTAAATTAAGAATATCTGACCACATGGAGCTCAAATAGGTTTATTTTTTTTATCTATCCTTATTATGATGTGTATTTATTCATAGCACAACTTGAAAATGACAACTACTATATTTGTTAGACATGAAACTGTCAAAACTTATAATTTTGTTTCTTAATTTGCTAATTAATTGTGATAAATGTTTCAAGAAGCCATATGAGCTTATCATCAATAGCTCATTTTCTCAATTAAACCGGACAAAATCCAGAGATACAGCTAAGAACAAAACAAATAAATGGCTTTGTTTTGTTTTGGGTATGACTAAAGACACTAACCTGGCGCATCCTCCAGATAAAGTCTGGATCCCTTCATCAAATTTCCTTTATCTTCAAGTGAGAGCTCTAAATAAGCACAGAGCACATGATGGCGATTGGACAGACGCACAACCAATCAGAGCGATGCAGCATGTGACGTAGAACGGAGCGACAAACTGGCGGAGCTCGCTTGTCAATTGAAACTTTTACTAAATCCTGTCGGCAGTACAGTTAATCTTTTTTTTTTTTAATCTTTCCAACGAATACATTGTTGAAGTGCAGATGTTGGCCCTTGTTTTAATGGAATTACAAATTTTGGTTCGTTTAAAACTGACGAAATTCAGCAGACGTACCTGCAGAGGGAAAGCTGCCATCTTTGTTGTTTACGAATGGGCTGAGGCGGGTTTCCAATGACGTCTTCTTACTGAGCTCATAACTATGAATGAATGTCTATGAATGAATCCGCCCCGTTTCTGTATAATTGATTGGCGTGGTTTATTGTACGGTGTATTTTCTACTGTCAGTGGGTATATCTGAGCTTGGTGTGAAATCGGAGCTGGAACTCACCACAGCGGTTGTAGGTCCAACTGTCAGAGAAAATGAATGTGGGCTGGCTGATGGGTTTGGTGATACCGGGCAAAGAGTACCTAAACGACTAATGAAAATATAATATGAGAGGCCATGTTGAAGATCCCAGATGCATTCCTTTACCGACTGGTAAGGTCTAAATAGTGAACTGGAAGTGATGGCAGGACGATTTTCAAATCAGACTTTTAGGGATGATTAGCTTTTTGACAGATTTTACCCACAGAATTTGTTGCAAAAGATAAAAACCTGTTGAAATAACTCATTAAATGAATATTAAAAACGTACAGTGCATGATAAATTTATTAGACCACCTCCCAGTGTTACAAAATATGTTTTAAACTGTTTGTAATGGTTGTAGAGGAAATTTCAGGAAGCTGATCACTTGAATAAGAAAACTCAGGAGACTCAGATGACTTTAAGTTGAAATAGGTTATATAGCTTGATTGAAAAGAAGTGACAAACAATACACATAGGTGCATAGTGTAATGCAGTCAATTCTAATTCTAATAGACCACTTCGTGTGCTCTGAATTTATCATTCCTGAAGTTGATATGTCTATCTTATAAGCCAATAGGGTCAGCTTAGCTAAGGATTTCAAAGCAACATTTCCAAACAAAGAAGACAGATAAATCTTTAAATCAGGCCATAAAAAGCCATCCAAGCACAGATTTTCTCACCAAAGTGTAGCTACCTAATGTTTGCATCTAAAAAAAAGGTAATTGAGGTCCTGACTTTGATTCTTTCTTTCCTCTTCAGTGTGCGGAGATATTCATGGCCAATTCTTCGACCTGATGAAGTTGTTTGAAGTGGGAGGTTCTCCTGCCAATACACGCTACCTCTTCCTGGGGGACTATGTGGACAGGGGTTACTTTAGTATTGAGGTGAGGATGGACACATTATCTGCACACATACTTTGCATTCACAGTTTTCTTGCCATATCTAAATAATACTTGGAGTGTAACGCATTTTTAGTCCAGCTGCCTAACTATGTCTATTACAGTTCATATGGACATGAGTGTGTCAGAGTTTCCAGGTACAAAGTTTCAGCGTCTGTAAAGACTAAAAAAGTATCAGATATGCTGCTTACAGAAATTTGTACAGAAATTCAGTCAAGACAATTCTTTCAGAGGGTTGTTTGGGTATTTGATACTTTAAACTAGAAATGAGTGAGTGCTACCTGTGATTACAGCAGTTATTTTGTGGTGACATTGACCTAGAGATCCATACCAATGATAAGAAGTGTTTGAAAGCATAAGCATAATGAGTGTAACATTGACATGGAGTAAGTTTGGAGGGTAGGGAGAATTATTTAGGCCACCTTCCTAATACAAACCAAGGGCACACTCAAAGTGCTTTTCATGTGGAGTTTATTCTACATAGAGGTGAGCGAACACTCTCTCAGTAAGTCAAAGTAACACAATGATCAGGGTTAAAGTATGTTGAATGAATTTATATGCTAAAAGATGTAGATGTAGAACAGCCACTACTGTTCTGCATCCGTTCTGCTTGGTTGTTGACTCAATCTGCTCACTCTTATCCAGCATGATTCTTCTCACAATTCTGTTTGTGTCTGTCTTAAGACTTGGGAAAGGACCAGTTCATTTTCATTTTATTTGGGCTGTTGATGGCTCATTCAGAATTAGAATCACTAGTAACAGCTTCCTTGTGATTCTAAGTGCATTTCTTTAAGACCAGATGGAATTTAACATTGATTACTATCAATGAAATTACTTCAGCTCATTCAACTTCTTTTTTGTCTGGTTTATTTCTAACTGGAGCCTGGAGATAGTTCACTTAATAATGAATAACAGAGGAAACATCCAGCCTAGCTTGAGCCAAAAAAATTAAATCTAATGAACATCAAAGCTCATAACATTCACAAGTTATTTGTCAGTTGCTGAATTAAAATGAATCCATTTACCATGTTGTATGACCGTACTTCACTGTGTATGTTGTAAAACCACCATAAATTATAATTTGTTCTCAAATTAGCGCATCCCAGAGCAAATCTGTGTTAGCAGCAGCTATAGCCAAATCATTATAACATAGCTCTGATTCATAAAGCATGTTTTTATCATGCTTATTGATGTTGATATGAAGTCACTCGTCCCTAACTTTTCTTTCTCCCTCTTCCCTTCCTCAAGTGTGTGTTGTACCTGTGGTCACTAAAAATCCTCTACCCAAAGACGCTCTTTCTTCTACGGGGAAACCATGAATGTAGACATCTGACGGAATATTTCACCTTCAAACAAGAATGTAAGTATGTTTCATCCGAATGTTATTTCTGTAATCTTTTTCTCTACCTCTGTGTCACTACCTCCAGACAGCTCCTCATACTTTTTCTGTTTTTTCACTTTTCAAACTTTACCCCATCCCAGTCTTCTTTATCAGCTGTCTGTCCGTTAGAATGTGTGAAGTGAGGCGGCAGTGTAATATCATTTTTTTTGTCAACGATTTAAAGTTACAAAAATAAACAAATAGAATGTTAGCAGTGTTGGCTCCGTGTTGGCTAACTTGAATAGCTAACCTCAACTGTTTAGCTGCCTAAATTAGTGTAAAACCCAAAGCAAAGTAAAATGTCGTCCTCTCTTGTCTTGTTTGTGACTCCTCAAAAATAACCATGATCCAGTGTCAGACTGAGCTCTGTGTGAGTTCACAAATACTTCTTGCATCCTGAAAACTCAAAACTCTGAAAACTGAAACCAGTGTGAGCTCCCAGATCTGTCTTTATTTGAAAGGTTAGTCTCAGTCTTGAAACTGTCTTGCAGATGCTCATTCCAATGTCTCAGTTCTATGAAAACTGGTCAAATTGTTCTGATTATGGATGTTCAGTCTCTGACAGATCCAAGATCTCAGATAAGATAAAGATGAAAGTAGTTCAAGCACTCGAGTACAGAATGTTTTAGTATCTCAGCATTAAAAACACTGTTTTCATGTCTCATACAAGTCTTATATCATCAAAACCTCTTGTGTTAACATGTATGAGTTAGGAATATAAACTCATGAGATGGACAAGATAAACGTGTTTTGGAGTGCAACTCACAGAGCAAATGATCTCACACAGTTCATATAGTCCAATACATACCCTCATCACATTTAAACAAAAAACTGGACTAGTTAGACAACAGAAAGGCAATAGATTTTTTTTTCAATAATTCAATGTTGTTAAATTTCTTCCAAAGGCAGAAAGGCCAACAAATGTATGGATCAAATGATCAACAGAGATCTCGCGCCCGGTAGCTAAAGATTTACTGCTTTTTATCTTTTTGATACAACTGCTGCCCAAAAACTAAGATCACAGGTTCAAATCCTGGTCACATAATGAAGTCAGGCTCCAATTAAATAATATAAAGACACATCAAATACAGAGAGGGTTGTAAGAGATAAGAAGATCTCAAGTAGAGACTAAAAGTGTGACATAGACAAGACCAACATGGAGCTTTAAATGGTCACTTAAATTGTGTTATCCTTTAGATCCTGTTTGTCTCATCAATGTCATACCAATGATGATCAATGAGCAAGCGATTCTTCGTAGCAGGAAGTATATCCTTTAAATAACTCATGATGAAAAGTCAAAGTTCCACAGCTGATGCAAGTTTTCAACTAGTTACTGTTACTAGAAGTTGGTTATAATTCCAGTTAGCTATGAATTCTTGCCTTTCCTGCTTTGTATCACTTTCAAACGGTAATGTTTGAAACTGGCTGAATGCCAGCGAAAGCTGTTGTCAGGCAGAACCTGAGGAGCAACACGTTTCTTCTCACTGTGATGGCTCTAACAAGCTGATATCCATCCATGTACTCACCATGCCAGGCATGGAGGTCATAAAAAGAGCCATTGAGGACGGTGGGCTGTGTTGATGGGGCGAGTCTGCTAAAGATTCACTTTGCATATCCAGTCCAATAAATAACCCAAGTCAGCTACAGCAGCCACTGTATAACAGAATCTCATTCTGTCAGAATAACAATGGCTCAATAGCAATGTATTCATGAAATAACTAAGCCAGGGGCACGGACAGTATGGCTTTTTCCAGCTCCAGTTAACTAATATGGCTATGGTCAAAATGCAAATTTAAAGTTGCAATCTGCATTTGACAAACCAGTGGATAACTTTATGCAGAAAATATCCATTGTCATAAAGGTCATGCTGAAAACTCTAAAACAGAGGGAGATAAGTTTGCTTCCAAAACAAGAAGTGGTGTTTAAACATTATATAACCCTGAGGGACTTTAGCCTGATGGTAGTCTTTATATCCCTTGCAACAAGCTAGCATCATCACCAAGTGATGATAAACAATACAGACAACAAATAAGAAACAGAGCTGATTTTTTTAAATGCAAGTTTAGTTCTGCAAGTATCAAAAAAGTGTTTTTTTATAAGTGAATAAAACGAGTCTGAGTTTGAGATTGAAAGGGGAGTAAAAGCCCAGCCATCTGAAAACCATTCATTTCAACTGATGGGACTGTAAGTTACAATGTGCTTTGCTATTATCATCATACTTAGCTGTTATATCACCCAACTGTTTCTGAAGCATTTTGAGTTTTGAAGCCATATTGGAAATGCCGACTCAGCTTAACTTTGGCATGAGGCAATGAGGTGAAGTGGTAGCAGGCGTTTAACCCACTCATTAACAGCTAAAGTCAGGTCAGCTGATTCTCTATTGATGCAAAACTTGTCATCTTAATATATTCTAAACTACTGAATTTGAAAAGAGACCCCCTCCTCCACCTGAACAGTGTGTGCCATTAGAAAACTTTGGCTACTCATTGTTTGTACCAGGCTATAAACATGTTTAATTTGGCTGTAAAGCTCAGCTTTGTTGAATGGGTGTGTATGTGGTTTACAGTACCTCTGCAGCCAGCCTCTAGTGGACACTTGAGGAACTGCAGTTTGTAACATTTTCACATTGACTTCATTTCTCATGGCTGGAGGCTGCTGCTTGATTATTTTTTGATGGCTCAGTAATTACTGTTAGTGTTGTGTTTTCATGTAACTAAATTCTTATCAGCTGCTTCAGAAAAGAGGTTATCAGCCGCTTGGATCAAAACGAAGTGAGGCTGGCTGTACTCAGCACAGATATGACTTTGGCTGTGATCAGCTGACTCTATAAATGTATCACAGCACTGGTTACGTAATAAATATCTGAGTGTAATCACACTGAGTTCAAACCCAGTGTCAGGAAAAAGGAACCTGATTTACTCCCCGATGCGTACTAATTTATGGTAGATAAAAAGATTGTTGCTTGCGCAGGAACCTTAAATCTAAATGAGGAGGACAGAGCTACTGCGATGTTAAAGCCTGGTGTAGGATTTGAAAGTTATTTTCTTCACTTATTTTCTTGCAGCTTCCTCCCTCACTGAGGCTTCCATGTTTGTATCATCTTGTCCTCTCTCTTCTTGTTCCCTCCACATTTTTCTCTATACATTCCACCTCTCTCCCTCTTCTTCTTCATCTGTCCTCCATCTTTTCCTCCCTCCCTCAGTTTCTGCCTCTCTGACTCTCCTCGTGTCCTGTCCGAGAGTGGGTGATTAGCAGCAAATTAATTTGGCCTTTAATGATTGGCTCAGGGACTTACTCCTCTGTGTCTGATTGGCCAAGGGACAAGAAAGCTAATTTCCCTCGGTGCTCGTGGCGAATAGTGGTCGCCCTCAATTACCATCTGCTGTGTGTGTGTGAGGGTGTATGTGTGTCTGTGTGTGTGTGTGTGTGTGTGTGTGTACCACAAGTGTGTTATAGTGCATGTACTATGGGTGCATGTGTGTGCAAGACTGTCTTCATAAATGTTTAAGTGTCTGTGTGTGGAAGGAGCTGAAAACTGGTGGACTAGCAGTAATGAGCTCTTGCTCTACACGAGGCAGATGGAGAGGCTGACAAACACACACTTTTTTATGACACACACACACTCACACACACACACACCAAGAAATTCTGGCTACTGTACGCTGGTAGTCCACAGTACAGGCTTTGATAAGTGTCTGATGTCCTCACACTCTGCCTTTTCCCTCCATTTCCCCTCTTCCTCTTTCTGCTCTTAACCTCTCCTCCTTGTCCCGTCTCCTGCCATCAATCTCTTCTTCTTCTTTCTTAGTGAAATTATTTTCCTCCTTTGCTCTTCTCCCTCCTCCCTGCCAGCCCTTGTCCAAAATCCACTTGCCTTTCTTCCTTTCCTCTCTCCCTCCTCTGATCTCCTTTCATCTATTTTAATCCTGTGATATTGTTCTGTGTCAGATGTATTATTACACCCATGTGTGAAATGTACTTTAAAGATGCTGCGTGTTGGATGTCTTTAAAGATATCGCCGCCAAATCAAATGAGTTTTTTATGACACGAATACAGGCGTACAGTGAGGCTTTTGTGCTGCTCATGCTTTTATATGGGTCAGATTTTGTCCGGTGGAAGCAGTCTCAGTATACACATGCTGTGTGTTGTATAATGCTACTGTAATCTGAGGCATTTTTAAGTCTTCTTGTCTGCTATGGGAATAAGCATTTTAAAATCTTCAAAAAGGAAAGAAACCAGTCATACGGGAGTGCAGGAGAAAAGATAGATGCATAAATAACTTATGTTATTTAAAAATCCTGTCACTGCCTCAACGCCCAAATGAGCTCAAATATCTGCTCACAATGCCTGTTTTTTGTCTTTTAAAGACTTTCAGCTGACTTAGATTCATGAAATTCACGTGAGAGCATCATGTTTGTTTTCTTCCATCCTCGTTGCAGTGCTCATGTGTGATATGTAACACCTCAAATAACAGGGACTGACTCTGTGAGGTTTGTGGCTGTTCAAAGCCTGTTGAAACACACTCAGCAGCTCTTTGTCTCAAGTCTTGAAATCTCTCTTCACCCCTCTAACCACCTCCAGGTAAGATCAAGTACTCGGAGCAGGTGTACGACTCCTGCATGGAGGCGTTTGATTGCTTACCCCTGGCAGCCCTGATGAACCAGCAGTTCCTGTGTGTGCATGGGGGGCTTTCACCGGAGATACACACACTCGATGATATTAAGAAGGTACAAGAAGAACACACACACACACACACACACACACACACACACACACACACACACACACACACACACACACACACACACACACACACATACACTTTTGTCTCTTAATGCCATACACAGTGATTAAATTTTGTCACTGAATCAGACTCTTGAATATGTAGTATATATGTTACTGTTTCAAACATAACATTATGGGAAGGTTTTATTTTCAGTAAAACAGCTTTGTACATTTACTGTACAGTGATTTTTAAAATTTTGAAACCGTTGTGTGACAGATGTGTTATTTTGCTGACTCCAACTGTTACCTCTCACTTTTTTAGATAAACTAGCGACACATCATAAGTTTAAAGCAGCTGGGCTCTTCGGGTCCAGCTGTTACTTTGAGTAAAGACGGTTTATTTAGGACCACTCAGATCAAAATGAATTATTTTCATGCCATGAGTTATATTCAGTAGTATAGATCTTTTCTAAGACCTCCCTGAGCGTTAGGCTGAACTTACAAATTCTGCCTCAACTAGCTTCACCCTCTGACAGGTCTCCAGAGGGCTGGCCAATCAGAGGGTCTGTGGAGCGAGGACCCTTAAAGACACAGCAGCTAAAATGAAGTGTTTCAGATAGTAGAAGGTTTTTCTAAAACTACAGTTAAACAAATATAGGGTTTTCTTTTGCTGTGGATCATGTAAAGCTACTACGGGGTACAAGAAGGACAATATAAAGCCTCACAAAAAGGGTCATACCCTCTCTTTAAGCTAACGGCACAAAAATGTTAAAGCTGTCGTAACCAGTAAGATGTCTTTAACTAGACATTATTCAGAGCCTATTGCAATTATTAAGCCGTTAAGTTTATAATAATAATAATATGAGGACACATATGCTGATTTTCTCAAAGACAAATTAGCTCTTCTCCTCTTTTTCCTCTGAAGATGTCAGATGGTCGTCTTTTACAGTAGAGCAGATATTATGCATTAGAAACCTTTGCTGTAGAGGATGTTAAAAAAGGCTGTTTGGACGGTCAAACGTGTTCCAGATCTGTTAACAAGCTCTAAAAACATCTGCAAGACAACAACACACAAACAGTGTTGTTACTTTACATGCAGAGAATCCATATGAAGCCAGTGAGCACAGCTGAGACTCAAACACATGCTCCATGTATACACAACACAGATAAACACACATGAACACACAGACATGAGCATACACACACACACACTTCCTCTTCTAATGGCAGTGTTTCCATGGTGAATCTGCTGGTGTGACATCTTCTCTCTCCTGTGTGGTGAGGGTTGCCATGGAGATGCTCTGCTCTAACAGTGTGTGTGTGTATATGTTTGTGTGTATGTATGTTTGTGTTATTTGTTTGCTTTCCTCTCTCTCTCTTCTCTCTCTCTTTATATATCCAACATGTGCTGGTGCATTTGTCTGTGTCTGCTTCATATTAATGTTTTAATGCTGTGTTTCTGTGTGTGTGTGTGTGTGTGTGTGTGTGTGTGTGTGTGTGTGTGTGTGTGTGTGTGTGTGTGTGTGTGTGTCTGTGTGTGTGTGTGTCTGTGTGTTCTAGTTGGACCGGTTCAAGGAGCCCCCAGCATTTGGGCCCATGTGTGACCTGCTGTGGGCCGACCCCCTGGAAGACTTTGGCAACGAGAAGACTCAGGAGTACTTTGGCCATAACACAGTCAGAGGCTGCTCCTATTTCTACAGGTAGAGGAAGAAATCAGCCCTCACTGGGTCTGTGCTGCTGATCAGGCAAAAGAAATATTACATAAGAGTCCTGATTTTCTATTTGAGAAGAAAATCAACTTGAATGTGAGTGAAGATGCTGTGGAAACTGACACGTGTGGATCCCTGTGCTTATAAAGTCCAGAGAAGTCACCTTATATATATAAACGAGCCAAACACAAGTTTCCTTTAAAATAAAATCATACGACAGGTACAATATTCTTAGAAAATGAAAGAAGAGACACTTAGATGAAGGTTGATCTGAGTCTCGTGTTTTCAGAGTTTTGTTCGACTGGTGTGATTTGTTTGAATAATCTGGGCTCCTGTGATGGACTGGAGTTATGAAGATGTGACTTTCTGTTCATAAAACATGAATTAAATTAGTTTGAGGTGGACTTTAGGCTATTGTTTTGGGATTCTGGGGAAGAGAGAAGAGGAGAAAAAAAAAGCTTTATAGTTGCACGGTTACACCACACTCAGGATCCAATAACAATCACAATCATTGGGATTTGTTCAAAAGACAAAAAATCTTGGTCTGTATACACACACAAACACACACACACACACACACACACACACACACACACACACACACACACACACACACACACACACACACACATTCAGAGCACTAAGAAACAAATAAACACAGCATGTTCACAAACACACACACACAGTTCCGTTTCAGCATGAAACGATATCCCACAATCCCCAGGGAGACTGCACGGTTCTGTTGCTATGACAACTGGCTACTCCTGCCAGATACGGAGTGATATTAAGATACAGTGAGAGAAAGAGGGAGGGCAACATGGGAGGAAGAGGAGGAGGAGGAGGGTGATGGCAATGATGTGGTAGGAGATGAAAGATGGAAGTTAAAAGATAAAACATGGAGGGATGTTTGGAGAAGGAGCTGAAGCTGAAACGCACAGGAGAGGGAGAGAGGAGGAGAGGGAGTCGCTGAGTCGTTCACATGGAGAAGTTTGAGCTTTGGTATGTTTTAAGTTGAACAGAGGGAATGCACACAACATCAATCAACCATCTACTGTACAGGCCATAAGCCCTCTCAGACTTTGTGCTCAATGATGCTCCCTGCTGGTCTGAGTCAGACACAGCGTCAGAAAACAAGAGGCCCACTCATCTCCCACTGCGAGACAACCCACTAAACACTTCCATCTGTTTTACAGCAGCGTCCATGAAGTAACATGTGACTGTGTTTTCTGTGGAAAGTGTGGATTTAGTTCATCTTTTTGTTCCTTCTTTCTGTTTGTTTGTTTCTATCTATTACTCTGTTTCTCTCTTTTAAGTTACCCGGCGGTGTGTGAGTTCCTACAGACCAACAACCTGCTGTCAATCATCAGAGCCCATGAAGCACAGGATGCTGGGTAAGCCGACACACTACTGCTGCTCTGTCCTTCTCTCCGCTGTTTAATGCCATGGCTTACCTTCACATTTTATGTTCTGAGCTCTTATTTTCCATGTCACTGGGTTGGTACATTACAAGGAAACAGGCTCTACAACTCTCACTTATGTCACCCCTAAACTGTGCAGTTAGCATTAACAGAGTTTTTCTGACTGAGAACACTGGAAGCCTGAAGAAAAATCAAGTTAATGACTGCTGTCTCAAAAATAGAAACATCTGGTTGTTGTTGAAGTCAAAGGTTCTGGTGGCATGCAGACAGGCAGAGGGCATGACACCGGACAAAGAAAATCACAAAATTAGCTCATAGACATCCTCACTGAATAGACACAAAATAGTCTTGAGTTCATCGTCTAAGAGTCCAAATCTGAAATACCATGAGCTGGTGAGCAGACAGTCTGGCAGGGACAACAACAAACAAGCAGTCAGTACTTCAATATCATGTTCTGGATATGAGCTGTGCCCACCATCACACAATTCTGTCCCATCAACCATAAAAATCTGGAGATTATACATCACTTAAGTTTTTCTTCCTGTTGTCTAAAAAAAGGTGAAAAAAAAGTCGTAATACTACTGCAATAAAGCCATTGATCAAGAAAGGAAAAGTTTAGACGAGAAGATAGGTGGCGCCGTGTCCTTTCTTTTCTGGGACTGTCTTGCACAGTACAAACTAGTCTAAATCTTATCTAAAGGACAGAGACTGTTTTGTGTATATCTGAGCAGACAAAAATGATATGTGGAGTCCCCCAAGGCTCCATCCTTGGGCCTCTTGTGATTCACATCTGTATGCTCCCTCTGGCTCAGATTATAGAAAACAACAAAGTCAGTGACTGTAATTATGCAGACGACACAAAGGTATGTATTACAATGTCATCAGCAGACCATTGCCCCATACAAGGAGCCAAAGCAGAGATATTAAATATCCATTAGCAACTTCAGACGTTCCAGTAAAAAAAAAGTTACCAGTCTGAGCATAGACTCAGAACATGATATTGAGTCATAGACTCAGACTGGTTTTAAAACCACAATAGGACAGTCATAAAGTTGTACTATCATCGCTTGAAGAATTTGTCAAGGATTAATGGAATGAGTAATGTCTCAACAAGTACCTGGAAGAACAGGTTCAAGCATTTATCTTCAGTCGACTTGATTTACTGTAAACGTCTGCACAGGTCTCACTAAAGCAATCAGTTAGACAGCTGCAAAATATGATGTGGAAATATATGAACGAACTCCAGAAGAGATTATTTTAACAGATTTATTAACATGTTTTTTTATTTTGCACAATTCTGCGCAGTAACTTTTGTGCTTATATTTAAAAATCTGCTTTATTATATCTTAACGCTTTGTTCATGCTTTTGATTTTAAATGCTTTCTTTTGATGTGTTTTTGTTGACAGTCCTAATGACTCTTTTCATGTCTCATGTGAAGCACTTCAAATCGCCTTTTTGCCAAAATGTGCTATATAAATAAACTTGCCTTCCTTTGAAAGCTCAAGAACAGAGACCAAGGTCTCAGCAGGATTAGAAGAATTAGAGTCGTGTCCACACTGAAACAAAACAATGACATAATAAAGCTCCAAGAATTAAAATATCTGCAAAAAATGAAGATCCTATAATGCACTGTAGTAGAAGAAACGTGAACACTTGAAAATAGAAAGTCAAAGTACGGGTTCTTGTGCAGTACGCTTTAAAAAGCAGTTCACTGTACATTCTGTGTCTAAGGGGAGAAACTGCTGTAACAGGCATGAAGCCACTGATTTACCTTGATCTGATGAGCTTGTGATCAGGCACAGTGCTGGATAGCAAATAAGCAGATCCGTCAAAAAACTATGTGAAGTGCCAGAAACATTGAAAAAAAATGCATTTTACTTTTTTTAAGGACTGCCTCCTACATCAGTCAGTTCTGTGGTTTGTCTATGGCACGTTTGATATCTCTCATCTGTTCAGTTCAGGAGTTTTAATGTATGGCTCTTTAGCAAGTAACAGCTGCCCACACAGCTTTATCTGTTATTTGTTTTTCACATGCAGGGCTGTCTCTCCTTCAAATATTTTTTTCTGTCTCTGTTCCAAACATTGACCTGGGTGATTTGTGTCTCCATCCTCAGGTATCGTATGTACAGGAAGAGTCAGACTACAGGTTTCCCTTCTCTCATTACCATCTTCTCTGCTCCAAACTACCTGGACGTCTACAACAACAAAGGTCTGATCCAAAGTTGCATAAATAAATTCACGCATACAGACACAAACACACACACCTGTATGAACAGAAAAAAAGCTTAAAAAACTTATAATATTTATTATTAATAATATTTATGTGCGTGTGTGTGTGTGTTTGTCCAGCGGCAGTACTTAAGTACGAGAACAATGTGATGAACATCCGTCAGTTCAACTGCTCTCCTCATCCCTATTGGCTGCCAAACTTCATGGACGTCTTCACTTGGTCTCTGCCATTCGTGGGAGAAAAGGGTATCAGATACACGCACACATATATACACATTTTAACTCTTTTAACTACAGAACATTACAAACCTAACTTTAAAACTTCAGTTTATCTTCACTGGAGCTGAAGTCAGTGAAAAAGTTTTCAAATGAGGTCTTAGATTTAAGATAACAGGCTTCTCATAAAACCTGGATGGAGGCTGAAAGTTAGCTCTGCATACGCTTCATTTTGTAGGCTATACATTCATCTCATGGACAATACCACTGCTGAGTTCACTCATGAAGATTAAACTAAGACACAGGCCTGGAGTACAGATGGCCTAGTGGTTAAGGTGTGCTCCATATGGCAAAAAGCCCTTGAGCGGGCAGCCCTGGTTCAAGTCCGACCTGTGGCGGCTTTCCTGCATGTCACTTCCCTGTCGCACCCTGTGTCCTCCTCTATCCGCTGTCCTGTCCTCTCAAAAAAAGGCACAAGAAGCCCCCAAAAAATAAGAGGCCTGATTTCAGTCATCCATGGTGAACTTCTGCTGTTAGTGTTCACAGTGAGTTTATGCTAGCTTTAGTTAATGGCGTCTAAAACACAGGGGCCACCTGATGAACTGTGCGACAGAGTGATAGAAGCTGGTATCATCTGACGCTTCTTCCCCTCATCTTGCTTCTTTTTTAATAATGGAGCTTCAACCCTTCCTTGTTTTTTTCCACCAGGAAAGTCTGAATAACACAGTATTTTTTTTAATCAAGGCTGCTAAATGAGGAATAATGTAAAGCAAATATGTGTCGTATTATGGGTTTTATTAAAATTAAACTGAAGGTTTTATATTCAGGGTAAAGTCTGAATATTAGCTAGTTTGTGTTGGTAGTCTTGACAGATGCAGAATAAAACAGCAGCTCCTGTTGGCCTGTAGGCTCCTCTGTGTTTTTACAGCCAATAATTGAGACTAATGGTACAAATTTTCTTCTGTATTGTTTACCGATGCTACCAGAAATTGTAAACAAGAAAGAGATGTAAAATCATAAACAGTGTGCCAGTGTCGTCACTCATCTCTGTGGATTGATTTGATACGTTTTACATGTGTGATTAAATTTTCGCTAATATTACACTAAACCATTTATGCTCATTTATACGAGAGACAGGTGATAAACCTTTATTTAATGCCAGCAGACAAAACTGTAGAGGGATTATTCTTTTAAAAAACCTGGAAGGTGGACGACATCTACTTAAAGGATTAAAGTTTACTCACCAGGCCACCAGGACACTTCTGCATCCACTGTTAAGTGGATTTATGTTTTTTTTTTTGTGTGTGTATTTGTGTGTTTTTCATCTGCAGTGACGGAGATGCTGGTCAATGTCCTCAGTATCTGCTCTGATGATGAACTCATGAACGATGGAGAGGAGATCTATGATGGTAAAAGAAAAATCATTCAACACTGACATTCAAGCTGTGTAATTCAAATGTAACATGGCTAAAATAGGTCTAATTACGCGTGTTACTGAAAATTATTTCTTTATTTGATACACTTGGATGATGATTTAGAAAAAACAATCTTAAGACATCTCAGGTTTTCTGTTTCAGAGTGTATTTTGCTCTTTTACAGCGAGTGCAGCAGCAGCCAGGAAAGAGGTGATCAAGAACAAGATTCGAGCCATTGGGAAGATGGCTAAAATGTTTTCTGTTTTACGGTGGGTTGAGTTGTGTTTGAACTTGTTGTGCAGATTATACTGGATATATTGCATACTATGTTCACTAATAAGCCATAATATACAGCACATACCCCTGACAGGTGAAGTATCACTGATTATCTCTGCAGTGTCACCTGTCTGTGGGAGGGATAATACAGTATATGTGTACATAGATAGGCAGTGAGTGAACATTTCAACTTTCAACACAAGTCGACGTGTAGAAAGAAGGAAAAACAGTCAAGTGTGAGCGATTCTAACAAGGTTCACATGTTTATTTGTACATATTAGGGGTGGGACTTTAACATGTTAATAACAAATAATTACTGAAAAAAAAAGTTTTGTTAAAAAAAAAGAATTTATTTTAATGCAGTTTATCGTTGCAGTCCTGACAACATGGAACATGTGTCGTATCGTATCGTATCGTATTGTATCGCATCGCATCGTATCGTATCGTATCGTATCGTATCGTATCATATCGTATCGTATCGTATCGTATCACAAGGTGACACCCTAAAGTTGGGAAGCACCCCAGTAATGCCATGCTGATGACAAACAGCATGAAGGGGACAGATGAGATGGTGTGGTTTGAGTGGAAGTGTGTCATTTCTCAACATGTAGTGGCCATTTTTGGCAGCTGACGACAAGCACACAGTGTTGCCAACCCACACTCAAGTTTACAAAAACCTGAAGTGATTAGTTGAGCCTTGTGAACATTGCCTGCTTGAAATGTAGTAACGTTCCTCCTCCATATTATAATTGTGTAAATGGCTCTGTGTAACACACAGCACATGTTTGTATGGTTTCGAACCGTGCAGACCGGCTGAAGATGTCAGTCACGTCTGAGTTTGAGAGGATGCTGTCAATCATCTTCCTTCTCAACGTCACCAGCTGACGCTCAAATGAGCTAAAGCAGATCATGCACACATGCTAAACTGTGACTGTAGCTCCCCAGTGTTAAGTGCTGGTTGTTTTATAGCTGGTGGTTGTTTGTTTTAAGGTGTTCAGTTTAATTCTGAGGAGCTGAACAGGAGATTTGACTTCACTGTTTGTTTTCCAGCTCATTCACTGAGAGCTGTCAGCTGCTTCATAAGCAAACAGAGCTGGGTTAGGGTGCGGTTGATTTATTCACTGAGCCTGTCTTGTTTGTGGAATAGTTAAAGTGGAGGGGTGTTATTTTTGCCAGGATAGGACATTAATTTCTTGGTAAGCTCTGTACTAGTTTTTCTGCTGTAACACAATGAACATAATTTAAATCCTTCGTCTCAGTGACTGACCCTTGTGGTCTGATCAAACAGAACAGCTTCTGTCGAGGCTGGAGAAGTGACAGAAAGGTGTCAGAACATGTTACGGCACTTTGTGTGTGGAGCTGTGTGGCTGTAGACATGTCAGAGTCCCGATGTTGACCCCTGTCCGCCTACAGTGGGAACTTGAGCATCAGAAACTGGACCACGTAGCAATGAAAGAAGATGGCCAGAGGAAACACAGCAGTGTTTGTTTGGCCTCCAGATTCCCTGGATCTTAGATCAAACAAGCGTCTGTGGGATGTGCTGAACCTACACATTCAATCCATGGAGGCTCCACACTGTGGATGCCTTGGTGCTGGGCTTCACAATATTAGGCCACGATGTTTACAGGTGCAAAGTAATTTCTTCTTTTTCACCTGGTCTTGTTTTTTATCCACAAACATGTCACCTCTGTGTGTCTCTCAGGGAGGAGAGTGAGAACGTGCTGACCCTGAAGGGGCTGACCCCGACAGGCATGCTGCCCAGCGGAGTGCTGTCTGGGGGCAAACAGACCCTGCAGAGCGGTGAGTTTTCACACACTGACACACACAGCAGTCTACCTTTAATCCTGGACATCGAAGATAAAACATACACAAGAACATGCAGACAGTTAACATGTCTGCAGTGGGCCATCCTTTGGTTCCCTCCTGCCCTCTTTCCTTCTCTCCTCTACTGCTGTTATTCTCTTCTCATCCCTCTGCCTCACTGACTCGATCACTCTCTTCACCTTACCTCATCAGCACTGAGGTTACTAACAGCCTGCTGGTTGTACGTGTGTGAGGAGGTGTGTGTGTGTGACACAGAGAGTAAAAGAGAAAGTGAGGGCAGTAATGAAAGGAAAACACACATAAAAGGGTGTGAGAGGCGTGTGTGTGAGCTAACACCAGCTACTACTAATGCTAGGTGCCCTGTGAACCTGCCATGGTCCTACAGTGCTGCTCTGAGGGCCGTCACATGACTAAAGCCTGAAACATGCGTCTAAGTGCAGATATTTGCAAACGTCAGGAGTTAACAGTCACACACCATTGTATGTGTGTTTCTTTAGTTCATGTGTGTCATCATCAGATACGGGGACTTGTGTTTGCTCTGAAATCAGAATATTAAGTCACACCAAAGCTAATGGCTAAAGTTAGCAGAAACTCCTCCTTTGTGTTTCACGGTCACATTTGCATCCAAAGACGTTTACAAGCAGCTGCACAGAAGCATGTTTCAGCCTTCACTTCTTCCTCCTTCTTTGTACTTCACTCCCCTCTCGGAGTCTGTCATCTTTTCTATCTGCCTCTCCTCCTTTCTTCCTCTTCTTCACGTCTCTTTGCCCATCCTTCAGCTACCATTGAGGCCATAGAAGCCATCGAGACAGTTAAGGACGCTGAAGGTAAAATCACGATCATTTCACTGTGTGTATGAGTGTGTAAGTGTGTGTGCGCGCAAGTGTGTGTGTGTGTGCAGCATGGCTGCGCTCTCAGCAACCCATGTACATAAGGTCATAGATTTTCTTTACCCATAATGCACTGAGCTCTTCTAACCATATCGGTGCTCACAACATCCTAAAACTAATGCACGCTGCAACCACTACATCAAAACATGCACACACTCCTCTGTTTCTTTCTCTTGGGAAATAACAATATACCACTATCGTTCCCAGTTCAAAGACACACATGCACAAAGATTTTAGTTATACACACACACAGACACACACACACACACACACACACACACACACACACACACACACACACACACACACACACACACACATAAGGAGAGCAGGCTGTGGGTGGGAGTGGGTGTGAAGGTTAGCAGTGTCACTCAGACTTCTTGTAGTCTGACTCTGCAGTGAGTTACAGTCTCCTTGTATTTTCCTTAGTCTTTGCTGTAGTTCTCTAGAAGACAAACATGTAATCAATCTGTTTCTTTACAAGCTACAGAAGAACAGGAGTCACTGGTGTTGTAAATAAATAAATTCATGCTACGAGAAAAATCAAACAGACCAATCCTCAAAACAATACAACGGAACTTTGATTGAACTTTTGACCAGATCCTTCAGCCTTTTTCAGAAAATAGTCACAAGACTGAAGTACAGAACTTCAGTCCTGTGAAAATAGGTTCTCTTCTTACAGCGAGTGATGTCATTTGCAAAAAATAAGACTTAGGATTAGGACCTTTTGAAGATGGAAAAAATGAGTTGAATGAGACGAGTTTCAAGGGCTTCATCTCAACAACATGATAAATATTTTCATTTAAAATCTGTTTAAAAATGTTTCCTACCTCTGCGAGGACTATCACTCCACTACAGTTGTACTTAGGCCCTTTTTGAAAAATGGCTGCTCTCAAAAATTTATTCTAGCTAATTTTCAAGTTGTGGTAAGAATAACATCTTAATTGTTACTCCTTTTAAATAATAAATAATGCAAATTTACTAAAAACTTGACTAAAAAGTTGCCAAAACCACCCAATTTATCAAATATGATATAAAACTATATCATATACAAAATGATATAGCAATACTTTTTTGTGGATTTTGTTAAAGGGGTCAATAAAAATTTGACTAGTTTTTTAAGAGTCAGGCTTTTAAGGGTTAGGATATAACTTTCTTAGAGAGGCAATGGTTAATCTCTATGAATGCTGAAATTTCATAAAGGAGGTTATCAAAATATCAGCAGGTCTCCTGCTCTAAAGTGAGTCACATGTATCATCTTGTGAGGTTACATTTAGCAACTGAGGATGAAAAGATATTGCAGAAGCGAGCATGAGCTGCCTGTTAGCTTGATGTCTTAATAACAGACTCAGTTTGTCGCACAGTCTTTCCAGAATCCTGATTCTTTTGACACCGTGGTGTTGATAAAGTTAAACTATTCAGATTTTAATAGATTTCATATGTAAGTTAAACTTAAAAAGATGCTCCAAATTCCTCATTGGAGTGTGGGCAGCTGCAGGCTGCTCTTTCTGTCTCTTCTGTCAAACTAGCATACATGCTAACTATAGCCTAGATTTATGACGTCATGTAATTTACGGCTGTAATCCAAGCGATAACCTTGAAAATATGAAGCCTGCAGAGAAGTGATAAAAACTGCAGAACCACAAACACGCCAAGCCAACATTAGAATTTTTAAAGCAAAAATAACATGTTTATAGACTGGTTAGAAATATAGTTTAGTCTTTATAATTTATTTCTATATTGACACACACTGTAGGGGAGATGAATTATTTTATTTTATTTTATTTTATTTTATTTTATTTATTTATTTACTTACCTTTAGGCCTCACTGACTTGACTTGACATCCTAAAGCTGTCAGTGAGGAGGCTAAAGGACGCCTCTCTTCCTCATCCTAACTCAAACAAAGTCAGGTCGAGTCCAATATGGCCCCTCCCATCGATGAGCTTCAAAACTCTGTATCAGAAGATGCAAATAGAAGATGCAATAATAAGACTATGTTGAGTTGAGGAAATATGAGTATTGGTCTGTGTTCCACAAATAAAGAACAATTTCTTAAAATGAAGCGAACTTGTTATTTTATTCTTGGCTACCTGTGACTTTTCCTCATCCTGACTCAAGCCAGGATGAGTCTTCCAGGTTCTTCTGTGCTGCTGAACGGATTGTGTTCATGTTTTCTGGTGTTTAGTGTTTAGATTTAATGTATAGAAGGTTACCTATTACTCTGCACGACTTAGTCTCCTGTGTTTGTATCTCTAGTGCTGTCCTTGGCTTACCTGAACTACAGTCCATAATTTATTTAAGCAAATGAATTATGGGTAACTTGTGTTTGATTTACTTGTTTTGTAACATGGAGTGCAGCTGGGTGTCCTTCCACTGTGCAGCACAGTGGTGTGTTTGTGAGTTATGCGTATGTGTGCTAAAGTAGTGTGACAGTAGTTGTTGTTCAACAGTGGCAGCAATCTCTTCAGACAGACAGAGCTCCTCATCGGTCCCAGGAGATTCTGCACATTCAGACGCTGCATTTCAGCAGATCTCACAGCTTCAGGCTGCAGACGGTTTCCTTAGTGTGGTTAAAAAACATGATTTAAATTATATATGCCATCACGGTGGTGTCAGTTTTTCCTTTTACCTGTTAAACCAAAATGCAAAGGGTAACCGTAGCTACAGAATACACAGAATAAGACACGCTCCAGCTTTTAAGGGCTGGTTTGGATCAATCTTCCACTGATCCTGTTTCCTGAGCATCCTGTAATGCAGTCAAAGGCATGTTTGTGTAAGCTCCTCTGTCTTTTAATATACACAATCCTCTCTTCTAATGAGACATCTGTTCAGTAGTTTCACATTTTATATCTTTGTTTGTTGAATGAGTAGAGAAACTGACAGCTTGTTGTTTTGCAACAACTTGTTGCAAAGACTACAAGCTGTGTTTTTAGTAGAAGTTACTGTGCCAAGAAATAGTTCCAATAAAAAAACAAAACCCTGCTTTTTTATGAATAAGATTAACTTCTGCAGTTTTAACACTAAGCCAGGCTGATGGCCAGAAGGGGCTTGCTTTGTATGCATCAAACACACAGTATGATGTTTTATTTCTCATTTAACTAAGAGAAAGAAGTTAATTGCCAATAATACTGAACTATTTCCAAGATGACCCTGGTTTTGTCACCCTGTGATCAGTGGTCTACCTCCCTGTGTTGTGTCCCTGGAGTGTCTTTGGAGCATTTGTTGTGCACCAGCATGTTACTCACTCACGCGCCGAGGAGACTAAAGCCATGCAACCTTCTGTCCCATCTTAAATTTAGCTTGTAGGTCTCCAGTTTTTGTAGGAAGTGGTATCTTCCAGGAACATTTGTTACAAACTCAGTGCTGACTGTCAGAAACTCTCCACTGTGGGAATAATACTCTTTAGGACTTGTGAACGCTTCTGTGCAGCTGTGCTTTGTTCAGTACTCTGTGTCTCATGATGGCTAATCGACTGTAGCTGATGTCTCAGACTACTGATCTAGGATCGGTGGCAATGTCACACTGACTGCAATTTTCACTGTGAGCCATAGTCTCAAACTAATCCTAGCCCAGTATTCAGACAACAGATGAACAGCGAGTGATGTGTGTTGATATGGGATATACGTCTTTAAGAGAACCTTGTACATACAAACCCAAAAGGCCGTCTTGTAAGGGATAATCAATCAGGACCAAAACATTAAATATTCTGCTGAATGTTTCGAAGTTACTCATACCAAAACATCTTTTTAGGTTTAATGTTTTTTCAACATCCATCCACACAGAAACCTCAGACCTTGAGGTCTGAGGTGCCCTGACTATCCCTTCAAGGCTTGCAGCGGTCTGTATGCACAAGATTCATGAAACATTCTCTTGAATATTAACCCTTTGCATGTATGTATGTTTGTGCGTGTGTCTGTGTTTCTGTGTATGCGCATGTGTGTGTGTGTGTGTGTGTGTGTGGGGGTCACGCCTGCCTGTCTCTGCAGCCATCAGAGGCTTCTCCCCGCAGCATCGGATCAGCAGTTTCGAAGAGGCCAAAGGTCTGGATCGGATCAACGAGAGGATGCCTCCACGACGCGACGCCGTCAACAGCGTGGGCCTGTCTATGGGCCGCATGAACATGGGCGAGCCCAATGGGACCGACAGCAACAGCAATATACAGTGATGGACACACACCGTCAGATGCCCAGACACACACCTGCAGTTACAACTCTGATATGGTACCATATTTATAGGTTCGTGTACATAGGCATATATACAAAAGGAAAATGGATCACACACTTAAATACACACACACACAAACAGACAAACACACACAGTATTTCATACACCGAGGCTACAGATAACATGTTACACACACATACAGTCACATCCACACAGTTACCTACCCCTCTCCTGTTGCCCTCAGCTGTATTGTAAAGGCATGAGCGTACCCGGACTTTACCACCAAAGGCTGAGTCTCTTCAATGAACTCATCAGCTGTATTTAGAGAACTACAAATCCCATGTACCTGCACAACAACAGGAAAGAAGCTACAAAAACACTCCCCATGGACCACAGGGTGGCCTGCTGTTCACCGTCTGTGTGGGGATCACCAGTGGGTCGACAGTGTCAGCATGACGTGTCAGTGGTGTGTTGTGTCAGATGAGGTCCAGTGGTAGCGAGGAGGTGGGGCGGAGGTTAGTGATAAAGAGTGGGAATTTAACATAATATATGCCTCTTTTTACTGTTTGCATCCCAAAACAGGAAGTGAAACTAAACTTGTGATTGGTTGAATTTATAGGGTTGTGGATATGCCTGCCTGTGTGCGTGCACATGCTTCAAGATGTAAATGTCTGTGCAGTTATATTGGAAAATGTGTTTTTGTTTGCAAACATGAGCGGTTCTCCCCGTCAGCCGGGCAACAGCAAGAAAACTTTTGAGGTGAACCGTGGCATGGTGTGGTGGTTTATCTGTTGCCAAGAGAGGTGCGGGGATAATCTCAGCTGCAGTCTAATCTGAGCCCTCACTGTCCTCTTCATCTCAGGAGGAGATACTTGTTTGCTTTTGTAGCACTACACTGCACCCATCCTCCACTTCGAGTCACGTGAAGGATTCCCCCAAAAACTCTGGTCCCAGCCCAGTTAGCACTCGGGAAAGGCTTCAAACTGGGCCAAGATCTGACCTGAAGCGTGCGTTTCTCCCAGCCTGTTGCGTGTAAATAGGTTACACAGATAGGTTTTATTGTACATCTGATGCATATGGTCACGAAATACAAGATGCAGTATAGCGACAGTAGGATGCTTCATGTGTGTGAGGGAGCTGGGGCGGTTTGAAATGTGAAGTTAAACTCATTCTCTTTCTACATCCTTCCTTCTTTCTTCCTAAGTGGCTGTCGCTACCGAACAGCAGCGATGGCCGGGATCTCTGGCCTAAAAAGCAGAAAATGATACGTCAGAGATGAAACAGACTCTTCTGTTTAAGGCAGCAAAGAAGAGGCAGAAGAGAAGGTCTTTGTAAAGCATTTATATTAACGCATCAGTGCATGCAGAGTTAAGTTCTTTGATAATAATGTGAAGATTATATTTGTGCTCTGTGTTTCACTATGGTAGGAAATTTTGTTCTTTTTGTTCTTTTTTTTCTGGCTGATATAAATGAACTGAGGAATAATGAATTATTTATTTTGTACATAATGCTAATTTATTTATTTTTTTGTAATCATTCGTCTTTTTTTTCACGTTTTGTTTCTTTTTTTTTCACAACTTTTATTTTCCAGTTTCTTTTGACGCTGTACAGACTGACAGTGCGCTTCTATTCAGAGTGTCGAGTCCACGTTCTCTCCTCTCTTATTTGTCAATGTACAGGAGTTGTTTTTAATGATAAATATGAATAACGATAAACAATTATTAAACTAGCATTGATGAATGGCCATATTATATACAGAGGCACAGGCATTCAGGCAGCCAAAAGCATGATTGCATGGTTAGAATTTGCGCTGTTCAAAGCAAAAAGCAGCAAGACACATTTTAACAGAAGAGCTGGTGTGTTGCCATCACAATTTAAAGGAAACAAGTGTACTCTATCTGATCATAATTCTTGATGATTCCTCTTGTTATTTGATGATATTTATGATTCTATGATTATTATGATTCTATTTATTATGGACATTATTCTTAATATTTAAGCTCTCTCTCTCTCTGCTGGTTGCTCTTCATGTTACGTTGCTCCTTGGTTGATCTTGTTGTGCTTCTTTGGGAGAGGTGAACCCCCCTGGGAGACCCTGTGCCATAGAAATTGTGCCACGGTTCTTACTTTCTCTCTCTTACTCTCTCTCTCTCTCTCTCTCTCTCTCTCTCTCTCTCTCTTACTCTCTCTCTCTCTCTCTCTCTGTCTGCTCTCTGCTCTCTTTCTGTTTTGACTCCCCAGTCACTAACACTGTAAGCATGCCCCATGGGACGATCCACTTTTTTACTCTTGAATAAAATATGCATGAACCTTTGACATGGATACGGATTCTTTATTTACTTTCAGCTGAGCACTGAAACCCACAAACACAACCCCACCATATGACCAAAGTCCCCTGTCATACCGGGTAAGGCTTCATCAACCCCAGCTGAATTGGTTCATTTCAGTAGACAGTCTTTGTCTACATTTTTGAACCATAGATCCTGCTTTGTATGTTTCAGAACAATTTCCAAGGTAACTCTATCTGGTTTTTCAGCAGAAATTAAAACAAGACAAAAAAAAGAGAACTCTTCTATGAAGCTATTTCTGTACTTCCCCCTAAAAAAAATCCCTGTGCACATCCTCTAGTTCTTTGACCCCTCACATGAGCGTTTTTATTTACTGATCTGAATACAGGATTTGACTTTAAATCCAGTTCAGTTAAAGTAGTTATTGCAGAATAATTACTCACTACATTTTAGTAACTTTTAAGAAGTTACTCACTGCTGAAAGTAGCTATTTAAACTTCTAGTTAGAATAGTTTTGTAATACTCCATAACTTCACCTGAGATGCACCGCTGCTGAATATGCAGCTATAATATAAACTGTTACCCTATCTGTAGTACTCCCTTTTATAAGGAGGACACACACAAAAGCTAATGTGACTGTGAGGACTTACTAAGAGATCTTGAAAAGTCTCACTTCCAGATTTATGCCTGATCGTGATCCACAACAGAAAATGAGATTATCAACCATTATAGGTTATTTCTAAATGCTATTTCTTATCTACAATCGACAATTTCATTTAGCAGACACTTTTTTCCAAAGTGACGTACAACACAAGCAAGAATTTAAACAAGAAGGAGAAACCTTATTAAGTGAACAGGTGAGTCTTCAGACCTCTCTTAAAAGTAGAAGGGGACTCCGCGGATCGTAGTGAGTTGGGTAATTCATTCCACCATTTGGGAGCAACAGAGGAGAAGAGTCTGGCTAAAGATTTAGAGCCATGCTGGGCTGGGAGCACCAGGCGTCTCTCACAGGCAGAGCATAGCGGGCCAGAGGGAGTGTAGACCTGGATGAGGGACTCAAGGTAGGAAGGAGCCGTTCTTGTTGCTGTTTTATGAGCCAGAAGAAGAGCTTTGAATTTGATTGGAGCTGCCACTGGGAGCCAGTGAAGAGAGATTAACAGCTGGGTGACGTGTGCTGTTTTGGGCAGGTTAAAGACCAGACGTGCTGCTGCATTCTGGGTCATCTGCGGAGGTTTTAAAGTAGGGAGGCCTGCTAGAAGAGAGCTGCCGGAGTCAATGTGTGAAATCACAAGAGCCTGTACCAGGAGCTGTGTAGCCTGTTGTGTCAGGTAGGGTCTGATCCTCCTGATGTTATAGAGGGCATATCGACAGGACCGAGCAATCGAGGCCACATGAGCCTTAAAGGTCAGCTGGTCATCAATCATGACACCCTATTAGCTTCCTGATCGGGGCGGACAGGACCAGATTGATTTACAGCACGTTGTAGACTCTCTGACAACACCACACCGGCTGACCAAGTTTAGCAGTGAGAAGAGACATTTGTGTTTTTCTCTGCTGAAAACGATTTCTGGGATTAATTTAGTAGTGATGGTGGAGACTGGAGCTGAACTGACAGAAAGAAAAAGGACGACAGAGCAGAAGAAAGCTAAACGAGAGAGCGGTAGAGCACAAGCTAAAGGCTAAAACATGAGCTAAACTGTTTGTGATAATGTTCATTCCAACCCACCTGCAGCAGTTAGCAGTGAGGTTATGTTGGCTCTGATTGGTAGGTGAGCACTTCGCTGACATTACATGTTAGTCTACAAACACATCTCACAGCACAGGGCTGCAAGTAGCACTTAAATAGCCGGCTGCTAAACTACAGAACAAACTGACAAAGTTTACTTGTTGTCACATCTAAAACAACAGCGCTGCGTAACTGTTGATAAATAACTTACCTCGTCATGTTGTATCCAGTAAAAAGTTGTCTTGAACAAAGTAGCGTTAAAAAGACGTTCTGATCTCAATTCATTTCCATTCAAACACACACCTTGTTCAGTCTTGCGCATGATTCCAGCCATATGTATCATTGCAATTCACTTCAAGCAGATAGTCCTCACAGCCCCTTTTAATAAACTAGATGCAACAGAAGAATTGTGAACATCACTCTAAACAGCACTGCACAGAAAGCTGATCAAAGCTGAACTGAGACACATTTAGAGCGACTTATTGACTGACTAACAGACACGGTTTAAGGTCTTTTTCTGGATGGTGAAAACAAAGTCTTTTATCTCTTTTTCTGGGAATCATTTAACCTAATCTTTATGGCCTTTAGTACCTGGAGTTTTTAATCTGGGCACAGTTGTTGGACCTGTACTTTTCCAACCTGTTTTAGCTCTGTTAACTCTTCCAAATCATTGTCAAGGACATGATGTCAGTGCTGTGAACAGCTGTCATGGCTCTGTCCAAAATGTCAGAAATATTTCCATCTAGCTTTGGATACTTGCACCCAGACAGGTGTTTCTTTAGGAGCCATCGGACAAAAAAAAGAGACATTATTAAACGAAATCATTAAAATAAACGTATAAAAAAACATATCAAAAGAATCAAAATCCTGTTTTTTATTTAAAGTCATCAATAACACCTAAGAACTACTCTTTACATTAACATGCCCATCATTTCAATTTTAAAACTGCGAGCTTGTTCATTGAAAGTGCAGTTTAAGCAGAGGGATAAAACAAGTGACTAAATGGTAGAAATAGCCATTAAGAGTAAAACAATCAAAAATGAATATACTGTGATTAAGTGATAATTAATAAAAATGTTACATTTTAAAAATAATGGATAAATAACAGGCTTAAGGTATGAAATGCATTGAACCTTGAAAAGGCAGGCTTCAAGTGTTAAATGTGTGAACACTGTAGCTGTTATTAATGTATTAATGTAGAAGGGTCGACAGTCTCTTCATCTGGACCCGGGAGCAGACCAGGGAAAAGCTTAAAGAGGGTTAAACCGTCAAACAGGAGCTCAGGAGAAACCAGCTGCTGCTGAGTGTCTGAGGCTGTTTGGGGAGCTTTGAGGCAGAGACACTGAAGAGGTGAAGGTACAGGTAAGCTGCTGAAAGTGTGAGGACAGCTCAAAGGACAACTGATGGGTTGAGTTTGGGAGAAGCACTGGATCTCTGGAGGCTTTGAGAGGACCAGGCAATGAGTCAATGAGGAGGATGACTCAAAAGACACTGGAGTTACTCAAGAAGCTACAGCTGGAGGCCAACTGAACTAAAACAGAAATCATAGAGAGAGAAGAGTCGAGTTTAAGTATGCAGAAAGACACACCTCTGACTGGAAAAAAACACAAAGAGAAAAAAAAAAGTCAAAGTGCCCATGGAAAACTTGTGAAATAGATGACAAGTACAGGTTTATCACACACTTATTGGATGATGACCGATAGTTATCTGACAGGCATGAAGCATTTTGATTTAGTTATCAGGAATCCTTCTATGAATGCTTTAAAGAGTCGGAACTCAGGGTAAATAGTATGAAAATGATCTAATAATCATAAATACATGTTTTAATAGTCACGTGAAAATAATGTTTAGATGGTTTAATTAAGAGATAAATGTTGGATGAGGATGCGTGTTATCCTTTCTTTACAGTAGAGCTCAGTAGAGTACTCTGTTATGATTTCTAACCCTTCTTATCACATGTATTTTCCAAATGACCAAAGAAGTATCTGACATGTTACATAAAGCTTGAAACTAACACACCAAACAATCCTTAGTCATCATTAAAAAAAATGTTTCATGAATTAACTTCCTCTCTCATGACCTGCCTCTCCTTTACCTCCATGAGGGATGGGTTTTAACAAACACTCACTGCAGCAACAGGGAAATTCAGCCAAAATGAAAGTGAAACTTGGATGTGGGGGCGGAGAGAAAAAAGGCGAGGAAGCTGAGACAGGAGAGCAGACGAGAAAGGGAATCTCTTTCACTTGGATCACCGGAAACCATTACGGTGAGTGCTTTTAAATTCTGTTCTTACTCATGTTTGACTTTCATCTAAAGTGTCGGAGCTGCTAAAATCCAGCTGGTTTAGACTCTTTCTATCCTGTTGGTGAAGGATCATTACTGACAGTGATCAGGAAAGATTAGCAGAGGGAAATGTGATAGCAATACATAACAGCAGAAAATGTTCCTTTTTAATCTGAGAGGCTGCCTGAACATGTAGGAAATACACTGATGATGAAAAACCTGCATGAAAGAGTTAATAACTTCTAAAGCATGACTACTGACAGGCAGACCCTAACATCTGCAGACTGAATCAGTCGTGGAAAGACTTAAAATAACATTTTTAGCTGTTTTTATGTCAAAACTTGTGTTTGCATATCATTAAATAACGCACAGTGCCAGCTGAGACTGTTCCTCTTACACCATGAGCCTGCCTGAGCATGTAGAAAAAAAAACCCAACACATCGCACACTAATGTGTTTTCATAGATAAGCATCTAATGAATGCCACGTGTTTCATATACACCATAGTTATTTACATTGGCTCTTTAGTTTTGTGTACACTGAAACTCAAAGAATGTTGCGCAGCCAGCCACACCCGTTGCAGAGAGGAGGCCTGCTGATATTAGAAATGGTGGATCTGATGCTGTGAAAACTTTTCCGTCTGAAGTGAAGTCTACAGGAGTGAAGATTAACCCCATCATAAAAATAAAGATTACTTCATCAGTTGTTTGTTTTCCACCAGATGCATTCTTTGGGAGATGAGGACGCTCTCATCCCTCGTCCTCGTGGGACTTTGCCTAAAGTGTGTGCTGTGGTCCTGGCAGTCCTAACGGTCGGGGGGTTTGTCTTTTTGTCTCCTGTGGCAATGTGTGGTTGCATTGCCATGGGGACACTACTCCAGACCCTCGGGCCTCTGCTGCACGGGCTCTTTCTGCTCTTGGAGGAGCTGCTGCACCATTGGAACACAAGGTGAGAAAAGTGACCGTGAGCTGGAGCACAGGCGTGTGATCTTTTTATGAAAGCATTCATCAGCAAAATAAAGACACTACAGCAATGATCACATTTCCACCTCCTTGTCTTCTTTCTTGCATTGGTTTATGTATTTTCTGTTTTAGGTACCGCAGCAAAAGGCTGCTGAGCCATGTGCTGCCAGCCTGTGGTCTGGGAGGAAAGACTCTGTTGGCTGCAGTGCTGGCGGGCTTTTTACTCAACCTGGTTGGACATCCTCTGCCACATGAATGCCATTGCTGGGTGCTCTGCCTCCTGGCGCCTGTTCTTCACGCACTGTTCAAAAGCCTGGGAGTCTTGGTAAGGTTTATACCTGATACACAACCTGCCTATCAACAGAAAAATGGATCTAATGTGTCTTTGGGTCTCTGTAATACTGAGCAAAGAATTCCGAAAGTTAGCAGGGATCAGAAATGAAAGGAAAAAAAAATCCTCTTCTTATAGGTTTCAGTATGAGGACTTTACATGCAACATTTTCTCTGGAAGGTCAAGCTGGAGGGACGGTTTAATGCTTACTGCAGTCGTTTTCAGGAAGATGTTTATCATATTTTTTTATTGCTTCCTTCCTCACTCCAGGCCTTCTCAGGTTATCAATGGGTATATGTTCCCTTTTTTAAACTAAGTGATTGCATCATATTTCCAATGAATCTGAGTGACTGAATGCATCATAATTCAGCGTTCAAGGTTCAAGGTTACTTAATTTGATCTTGTTTTTATTTTCTATTCTCTGTTTTGTTTTGCTTTCAGTCTTTAAACAATATCCAACAATCAGCACGAGAAAAGACACTGTGACAAAATGCTCAGTACTGAAAAAGGAACGGTCATAAAAAATACAAAAAAAAAAAAAAAGAAAAAAAAAAACAAGATAGAAAAGAAATAAGAGAGACCGTAGGTTAATAATAATAAAGAAAACAGGACAGAAATAAAATCTACCATCAATGAGTTAATTAAAAATAAGTTTAAAAGTGACATCAGTGAAAACAAAGTCAAGCAAACAAGATAAAAAAGGCATAAAACACCAACAGGAGGACACCAAACTTTTGACTTGCTCTCCAATTAGTAAATGTTTGATTCTGTATCTTCAATTGTAGATTTAAAAGAAACCGACAGCAGTTCTCTCAGTCACCAGCAGGGGGAGCTCCACTGCTTATTTACAGTCTACAATCAGAATTCACTGTCAGGATTTGAGTTTAGATCATCTCAGATTTAAAATCAAACATCAAAGACTCTTTTTAGGGTTTCTTTAGCACTTCTACACTTGCTTACACTGTTTTACATATTTGAAATACTCCTTCATTTCACCTCCCAGTAGCTTGTTTACTAAAAACAAATACAATATTTACAAGCAATTAGCCAAGCCGGGCAATATTTAATTCCATATGGGAGTTTACGACATGCTATTGAAAAGACCAACAAAGGACAGCTCAGGTGTGGCAAAAGAGCTTCAGTTCAAACAGACCTCTATACGATCATTTCCTGAAGAACAGGTCAGATGGGAGCCGATACGATCACTGGAGTGAAAGTAGGTTCAAACAAAGCCTTCACCAGCAGGGAGAGTGTTGAACTCTAAACAGAGCACAACCTCACTTTATCTGTCTGAAACAAATTATGTCTGAAAAAACTTGTGGCCTCCAAAGAGGAGAGCAGCTGAGGTACAGGGATGCGTCTACCTGACACCACTGTAAAGAAGTGAAGCACCTTCAGACCGAGGTGAGGTGTTGTGACATCCTTTGGCTGTTACTGTTGGTCTACAGAGTCCATCAGAGGTGGAGGTGTCAGACATCTGCGAGGGAAGAAAGATGAACGTAGCCCACGGCTTGGCCTGGTCCTTTTACCTCGGCTACCTGCACCTGGTGCTGCCACGTCAGTAACAACATAAGACCACACACACACACACACACACACACACACACACACACACACACACACACACACACACACACACACACACACACACACACACACACACACACACACACACACACACACACACACAGTTCAGTTGGTGTTTAGATTTTGCTTTAGCTGAACATGGTACTGCACCTTGTATCTTGCTCTGATGAATCTAAAGGCCTGAATCAGCATGAATACAAAGAGCTAAATGATGTGTTTGTGTTTGTGCATTTTCAGACTTAGAAAACTCAATCGCAGCGTTTCGTGCTTGTCATCAATCCAGTGGCCCCTGGGGTCGTGGCTCCAAGAAACTTCACATCCTTGTGCCGCTCAATGCCAACATCTCTCACAAGCTGGAGGACGAGGACAGCAACATCACCTTCTATGACAACCTCCCAAACACAGAGATTGACAGGGCAGGAGTCAGGGGGCGGGTCTACAAGCACAGTGTCTACAGAGTGATGGATGAGAATGGGAAGGTAGGTGGAGATCTATGATAATGGTGGGACCGGGTCACAGCATGATGTTGCATAAGATAACATAACAGATGAGAAGACGTTTGCAGTGTGTAAAGTTCACTGAATTTTGATAACAAAAGAGTCTGAAAGTATCTCAGCATGCATCAACCAAAAACAAGGAAAAATCCAACACAGGTCTCTTTTCTATGGGAGTCCATTTCTGCAAAGTAAATAAAAGAAAAAGGAAAATTTGGTCTGAATGGAATAATAAAAGTAATAAAAATAAGACTGTCAGTCGCAATTATGAGATAGAGTCCAAACCATGACATAAAAAGACAAAATTGTAAGATAGAAACCAACATTGTAGCAGAAAAAGTTGAAATTATGATAAAGTAAGTCATATCATAGGATAAAAAGTCCTTATTATGGGATAGTGAGGCAAAATTATTCATATATTATAACAAGAATGATATAATCATGAGATTCATCTTCTATACCGCTCATCCTGTTCAGGGTTACAGGTGGCTGAAGTCTATCCCAGCTGTCTTGGGGTGAGAGGCAGGGTACACCCTGGACTGGTCTCCAGCCAATCACAGACTGACACATAGAGACAGACAACCTTTCACGCTCACACTCACACCTACGGGCAATTTAGAATCACCAGTTAACCTGATGAGCATGTTTTTGTACTGTGGGAGGAAGCCAGAGTACCTGAAGAGACTCCACACATGCACAGGAAGAACACGCAAACTCCACACAGAAAAGCACACCAGGTGAAGCTAGTTTAGAACTGGTGTCTTTCCTGCTCTGAGGCTGCAGCGCTGACCGTTGTGCCACCGTGCAACCCAAAGTTATGACACTGGAAGAACTGTTTTCATAGTAATGAAAAAATAAGTTATTATTATTATTATTATTATTATTATTATTATTATTATTAATAATAATAATAATAATAATAATAATAATAATAATAATAATAATAATAATAATAATAATAATAAAAGTAAGTCATAATTATAATAAAATAATTATGAAATAATAGTCAAAATTAAGAAAAAATAGGTAATAGTTGTTTGAAAAAACATTCCTCCTGAAATGAAAGATAAGAATAGTGATAGCTAGTCATCATTTTGAGATAAACAGGTAAAGCTGTGGGGTAAAAAGTAGGTTATAAAAATCAAAAGTTAAGAATACTGAAAAATCATATTTTAGGACACTTCCCTATCCTAATCGTTGTGCCTCGCAGCATTTGCGAGATGCTTTCTACTTCCTGCATCTTTTTAAATGACAGCTTTAGAAACCTGAAAGATTTTACATTTTAATTCTAAAATTTAAGCAGTCTCTTGGCATCCAGTTTGACATTTTTAAACGTCAAGATTTGTGTTAACATCAGTCAAAAAAGGAATAAAGAATAAATAAAAGGAAAATAAAAAAGATTACAAAAAAAAAGGTGATTATTCTAACTTTTTCTCAGATTTCTGAGTCTTTCAGACTTTTTTCTTTCATTTTCTGAGACTGAAGTCAGAATTTAGAGATTTTTTTTTTTTTTTTTTTTCAGAAAGTCCAATCTTCTTCTATACATGCTCACTCGATGTTTAAGTTTATGAGATCACCATCAGGGGGATTTGGTGCTATGTTGTGTGATATTTTGTAATATAACAGGGCTCTTCTTTTACATAGATTAGGATATCATTTTTTAGATGTCTTGCTGAAACTGTGGGGAATGTTTTACTGTGAGGTTTAAAAGCTTTGAACTAATATATTCACTGCATGTCCTTCTTCTTTTTCATACATCTAAAGACATACTTGTTAGCTTTGTTATTTCTTTAACACAAATGTGATTTTAAAGAAAGAATAAAGAGTAGATCATATTGCACACAGTATCTCCACCATAGCACAGCATTAGTACCATCTCCTGGTTTGAGGCAGAGAACCTGTCAGCATAGGACTAGAGGAACAGTAACAGCACCATCTACCTGTACATCGTGTTCATGAAATGAGTCTGAGCTCCTCAAGCTCTTCAAGGGTTAATGTTCATGTAATAGATCAGTCTGTGAGTTTCTGCTGTGCTAATGTGTGGGTGCATGTGTTTGTGTGTGACCAGACCCATGACTTTGTGTGCGAGTACGCAACCCCTCTGCTGACCATGTACAGAATGTCCCAGGAGAGCTGTGCTGCTTTTGGGGAGAGTGAGCGCAGACAGCAGGTTCTGCTCTTCTACAGGACCCTGCAGGAAATACTGGAGCTCTCACTGGAGTGTCGCAACCGCTACAAACTCATCTTGCTCAATGGTAGGCTGACTCATGAAGTGCGTATGTGTGTGTTTTTTAAACCTTCTTTAAATGAACCTCAAGTCATGACCGGGGGCCTTTTTTTAGTTGCATCTTTCATAACTGATCTGTTTTGAATGTGTTTAGTAACAGCAGCAGACAAATTAAAGACTGTGTTTATTCTTCCCACAGACAGTCATGAGGATGACGCTCACTTCCTGTCCAAGACCATCCTCATGCACCTGCAGCAGCAGGAGACTGAGGAGTTCTGTGTCACTCCACCTCCTCACCAGGAGATGGCACACCCGCTTGCGAGTCCCCGGTTAATCGCTACAAATGGAAACTGCCATAACTCTGACCCAATGAGCAGAGAGCCCTCGATCGAAATAAGCCTGGAGACCCCTCAGCCCCTGAAGGTGCCTGAAGAGTGCTCTGATCTCTTTGAGAGATAATAAAGAAAAAGAAACTTCCAGGGATAATAATTAACCATGAATACTTACTGTTTCCACTATTACTCCATGAATTGGACGGTAGAAACTGTAAAACGGTGTCTTAAATAAATGTGGTCTGTTTTAAGATGATACTTGTGTTCAATGTTTGAGCGCAGTGTTTTGGGGTTAGGGTGAGTGACAGCTGCCAAAGACTTGTGGGAACTTTCCAGAGCCATGACAAAAGGAGAGAACAAGCTTAGAGAGTTGGCTGATTGAGATGAAACACACACACACACACACACACACACACACACACACACACACACACACACACACCTACCTTCAGTGCTGTCCTAATGCAGAACATGTAAACCCTTCTTCATGTAAACGACATGAGAAAAGTTCACGTTAAAGCCTGAAGTCTTCACGCTATGACACCATTAGCTTCATTACATACCTGCCTGTGTCAATGAAATATAAAATATCATTAAATAAATAAATTAATAAAGAAAGTTGTTTTTCTCCTTTACTGAAAACCTTGAAGTATGACTTAGGCAGTTATGCTCTGAGACTGATGATGTGCTGCAAACTAGTTTCTTTAGCAAACAGCTGTATCTGAAAAACTGAAGACAAGCTAAAGGGCTCTGACATGTTGTGCTGGGTGTTTTTGTTAACATAACAGATTCACAAACTCGTGAGGACAATAAAAACGTCTGTATTTACTTTTGGTTTAGAGGAGTTCATTCAAATGTCTGTAAGGCCTCAGGGGAGATTTTTTGTTTTTTTCTACCTTGAGAAAACAAAGGGATTCATTCTAAATGGATTAAAGCTCTTAGTGGACCAGGCTGCACTGGAAGCTGGACTTTGAAAGCGATAAACTAATGAGAACATTTCTAAACAACGTTATTGAGAAAGTGTATGGAATTATAAAATATAAATTTTGGGACCTGACGGTCCACCTTGTGTTTTTTATTCAGTGGAAACACCGGAACACATAAATATATATACTGTAGATAAGTTTGTCTAGAGCATGTGTGTAATATCCAAATCAGTCCACTTGGGAGTCAAAGCAGCTAATGACAAGGATCAGTTTGCTCTTTTGAGTTTGACTCATTTTCAAGAAACAGGGACAAATTAAAATCCAAGATTCAGAAGTGTCCACACAATCTTATTTGTTTTGCCAAAAATTCAGATAGTCATGAATAAAGATGTGGTAAAGGAAAGCTGGGTGTTTATTTTATTATTCATGGCTTAAAAAAAAAGACGAGTAACAAAACTGGAAGCTGCTGAATTCAAAAGAGTCAGGTGTACTGGAGTATGCTTTAAAACTATGTAAACAACAGAGAGTCACAAGACACCTGACACCACGCCTGTTTGTCTGCGCACACACACACAAACACACACCTCATGACCTGCAGAGCTGCAGCTGAAACTGCTCAGGATGGTTGCATCAGACATGTTTACAGCCCCACTAACATCTCAGCAGGGCAGAGGTGAGAGGAAGGGCAGACAAATCTCAATGAAAGCACAGTCAATTATTAACACAGTACACTGTGTACTGGAGTCAGGTGATGATGACTGTAGCATGTTTAATCAGGATTCAAAGTGAAATAATTAAAAAATGAAGCATTGTTTGAATAATTCTATGCAGACAGAGTGGATGGCTCAACATGATACTTTCTGAACAAGTACAACATGACTGTACGTTTTATTTCTCTTACATTTATCAGTTTTTGCTCTTTCTAGAAACTATCAGAAATAATATTCCCTGGCAGAAGCTTTCTTTGTCTTCTCTTTTCCATGATATCCATCCTCTGTGATGAAAGGTCATAAGACTCTGTAGGCTTCTAAGATCAGCCTGTAGAGGGGCTGAAACATATGAGAATCAAAGATTTTCCTCCAACAACTGCAATAAGACACATATGCAGAGAATTTGCCTCCCTGTGGTCCACCAGTCTAACACATCAGATAGCAAGTCTTCATAAATAAAAGCCAGCTGTAGGGCGGTCAGCTGCACAAGCTTCATCACTCTTCTTCTGTCACTTTGGTACAGACTGACTTATCCCAACAGCTACTGGTTTGACTCAAGCTGTATTCCATTAAGGAGCTCACACCACAGAGAGTCAGCCTTCAACACTCATATTCCTGACTGTTTCTCCAACACCACACTGACATTTAGAGTCTGAAACAGGGATGCACTTATCCAACTTCTTGAGTCCTGATACCAATACAGATACTTGAGCTTTGATATCAGCTGATACTGATCTGATCTGATACCAGCATTAATTTAACGCTCTCTAATCCTTAATTTGAGGATGAGCTTGAGAATTCTATTTTGGCAACTTCCGGCTTTTCTAACTCTGTAAACCTAAATAAGATAAAAATATATTTTAACTGACTGAATTTCTATTTTATAGGATTATAAATATGCAATTTGCATGTGAAGCAGATCTCCAAACTAACAGGAATTACAATTTAACTCTCAACTTCAGTAAGGGAGAAATTAAACCAGCACACATGGAACAGTTGTTGGTGAAACAAGTTTGAAATACCTCCAAACTTCTGAGCCACTGCAGTTATCCTCCCTCATGCTATTTTAGCTCTGCACCATCCTGTTGTCACTGATATCCAGTCTTACTTTTTAAGTCAGTATCAGACCAATACCAGATATCAGGATCCCTAATTTTGACTAAAATTTATTGTTTGCACCACAGCTTTTATAATTAGCAATAAATAATATCCCACATCATAATCAAAAACATGTTTCAAGCAATAATCCTATAAGAGCTTTGACCCTTACAAAGAGCAGCTTTGGGCCTAGCTGAAGAGAGGGGTCATCAACCAATCAGAAGGTTCCATCTCTGACTCCTGCATACATGACGCACCCTGCATTGCACTGCCACTGTCTCATACTGTGTGCGCACGAAGAGCGAAAATGTACACAAGGAAGTCGTAACAGCAGTGCAGTCGATTTGTTGTTATGAATAATCTCAGTCAACAAAAAAATCTAATTTAATTAAAGGCAGGGTTTGTAGTCACTAGAAAACTAGCGTGAATTTAGCATCTCCCCAGACTTCTTTTTTTGGTTGGTGTTTTCCCAGGTTTTAAGAACACATCATGTACTACTTGTCATCAGAACATAAAGATCTTTTATAACCAGTATAACAACAAGTGTATCTAAATCTGATTACCAACACGGCCTTTAATGTACACACTCAAAATCAAAAATACCCAATCAAAAATATAAGACCAGTTAATCTGGTCTTAAAGACTAGATCTTAAGAAGGTTCTACGTAGAGTTCCGAAATGCAAAAAGAAGAAATGGGAGACAAAAAAATGAGTAGGCAATTTATTAAAAACAATAATTATAACTACACAAAAATGTAGATTCAATGTAATTTTCTGTCAGGTATTCACACTGTAATAACCTGATGGCAAACGCCAGAATGCTGTCTCTCATTGACTGTGGACGGATTGTTGAGCTGCATAAGCAAAGCCCCTCAAGACGTGCCACCGCTGCTGAGGTTGGATACAGTTAGACAGTCATTTTGAATTGTTTTAAAGATCCTGAGGATTATGGAACAAAAAAAGTCAAGCGGCAAAGCAAAAAAAATTTTTTTACTGTGCTGAGCTGAAAGATCCTGGACCCAAATGAAGGCTGTTACTGGTGCAGACTGCAGTCCAATAACCATCAGACGGCATCTGAAAGAGAAGAGCTTTAAGAACAGAAAACCTCTTCAAAGGCACTGGAAGATGGAAGAAAGTTTTATACTCTGAGGAGAAAAAAATGTCACCTTGACAGTCCTGATGGCTTCAAACGTTCCTGACATGACGAGGAGATCCCACTGGAGATGTTTTCTAGGCGGCACAGTGGAGGGGGCGCCATCATGATCTGAGCTGCTTTTTCCTTCAATGGAACAATGGAGCTTCAGGTTGTTCAGGGTGTCAAACGGCAGCTGACTATGTGGAGATGTTTCAGGGGGTGTCCTTCATGATTGAGGGGCCTGGTCTGTGTGCTAATGACTGGGTTTTTCAACAGGACAACGCTGTAGTGTACAATGGCCGCCTGACAAAGGACTTCTTCCAGAGGAATAAGCTCACTCTTTGGGACCACCCTGTGTGACGTTTACAAAAATGGATCTTCACCACTTGGAGCAACGTTCCCACGAGCTTCCTGGAAACACTCACATCAAGCATGCTGAAACAAGTTTTTAAAGTGATGAACAAGAACGGAAAGGAACTCCCTTTTAATGAGTCCTTTTTTGAAACCTTTATTTCTATTTTAGGAGGGTTTTTGGGTACTTAAACCCTTTTAAAGACCCAACAGTACAAAATATAATTGCTAGCAATTTTTTAACTGGTCCTAAAATTTCAGGTGTATGTTTAAATGTCATGCTTTTTGAACATGAGCACATCCCATTTACATTGCATCACTCTCCATTAGTTGGGTCTTACATTCTTAACCGCTGCATGGTACTGTCTGTATAAATGAAGACACTTAATGACAGATAAAACAAAGGATGGCTTCACTTAGCACTGCCTGCTGCAGATAACACGTGAATCACGTTTCAGAGTTACTGTTTTAAAACGCACACTGAAAGATTACATGACTGACCCTGTAGTTCTCCTGTATTTCTTCAGACACTTCCTCCTTGATGGGAAGTCTTTTGACGACAGCTCTGAGTTTGTCAATGATTGGTTAGCTGCTGTGATGTCACAGGTGGGACATTTCCCAAGAAAGTGAGTCAGAGGAGTGAGATTAACTTTCAAGAGCTTCCCCTCCTTCCACAGTGACAGCTGTCACATCAGCCCAGAAAAGATGACCTGAAGGCGAACAGTTCCAGCTACACCTCACGTGTTAATACATGTTGACCTGATCGCCTGACAGCTGAAGAGGCTGTTTGTGCCATAGTTATAGTTTATCCACAACACAGTTATTTTTCTGTTTCTTTCCATAATCATGTTCCCTAACACTACAAGTAAAGACAGAATCAAACTATGTGAGCTGGATCAAAAGCGCTTTAAACACCTCGTGGGCTCTGCAGTTCAGTTAAGTAAAGATTATATAATTGACAATAAAAACTTTAAATACATTTGAATCATGATCAGTAACTAATCAGTAGATGAAAAGGGTGAAAATCTGATCATGAGTACACTTCATGTGCTCCACCATGTGTGTGTGTGTGCGTCTGAATAGCATGTGTCAAACCAGGTTACTCACCTGTGAGTAAGGCAGGGCTCATGGCACCACGTCTAGACCTGACAGGCTTTATCACACAAACACAGGACGGCCTCACAGTAAACCTGTGTTTGCTGGGAGCAGCATGGCTTCACAGTATCCAACCTGGGGAATCGTGTAATGGAACAAGTGAATAATCTGTAACCGAGAACATGTCAAAGTCCAAATATAATGAGATTAAAAAGTAAGAGCTGCAGGATGTTACAGTCAGTGGAAAACTGTCTGAATAAACTAATTCATGTTTGCAATCTTTCATCAAAGCTCACACATTTGTGGAATCAAAAATAACATTTTATTTTATTTAACCTATCAAATTAGCCACACTTTGATACATTTATTTATTTCTAACTTGTTTCCCCATATAAAATCCTTTTGATGAATCAGATGTAATGGCAGATTAGAACAAAATCTGCTTTATTTCTCAACCATTCTTTATAGTTAGAAACATGCTAAATAACTTTTTTTCAGAGGTATTAAATTATGAACTGAGAATCTGATTCAAATAATATAGACATGAAATTAGCACTTTAAATGTTCAGTAGTTTTCAGAGACTGCAGAGACATGTTTTCGTCACCTCTGCTTGGTTATCCTGGTCTTTGACATCAAAGGAGAACCTCTCCCTCCTGTTGCTATCTAGACTTTATGAAATAAAAGAAATCTGGTGTGGCACTTCTGTCTGTCCATCGCCTGGATTTGAGATTAGAAGAGATTCAGCTTTTTCCATGAATGCTCCTGAACTGAGCAACACTCTCTTAGAGGAACTGAGATCAACACCAACAACAGTATTTAAACCTTCAAGAAGAAAATGGAGCTGCATGTTAATTTGTTTTTGCTTACTTTGGACTCAATTACATCTTTTCAGATATCAGTTCTGTTACATCCTTTGTTAATCACTTTGTCTTCTCTTTTCGATGAATCCAACTGCCTGTCTGTTCCAGTCATTAAAGTTATTTTTCATAGACTCTACAGTCTTACAACTTTTCCACTGTGACAGTTCGAGGATATCTTTTCATGTCATCACACTGATCAACACCCTGCATGTGAAAATACTTTATCAGACCACATTATGTATGACTGATTTGTTAGTCATTGGCTGGTACATTTTCATTTAACTTTCATGTTTATCAGGCTTTTGAGGATAGATCTTAATATTCATTATTATCAATGTTGAAATAAGTACTTAATATATCAAAGTTTTTCTTTTTCTTTTAAATATTTGAAATGAACTGTTTTCTAGTAAAATGAAAAATGACAAAATAAGCTTTGTACTGGTGTTCTAAGAAATATAGAGAAGAATTTTTATTTAACCATAATTTAACGGGAACTCAGTTAGATAAAAATCTTTTTCAAGAGTCTTGTTGCAGCCACACAATTTGCAATGTTTCTGACAAAGATTATCCACACACATTAATATATTACAATGCAATTTAAGACATTTAAATATATGACATATTATTGTTAGTTCAAATAATCTAAAATCGTATGCAGGCCTACATTAGGCAGAACACCTACGAGGCTAATGTGTTTGTTCAGAAGAACAAAAGTCAGTCTCTTTGGACTAAAATGGCTCCAACCTGTAAACACTGCATTTGTGATCACATTTATGGTCTTGTCTGTCACAATTTTGGGCCCCAGTAAAACATATTTAGATTTTTGGAAGAGATTTTCAATTCTTTTTTTTTTTTTTTTTTGCTTTACTCCTGTTGAGTATATTGAATAACCTTTACTTAACGAGATAAGGTTAAAAAAAAAAACAAACAAAAAAAAAAAAAAAAAAAAAAAAACATTCGCACCGACACATACATTAAGGAATCTTGAAGAATTCCCACTTAGCCGCCTCTCTTTACTTAATTTATATATTAATTTATTTAATCTTTTTTTAATAATAATAATAATAATAATACATTTTATTTGTATAGCGCTTTTCAGGGTACTCAAAGTCGCTTCACAGTATATAAAAACATTAAAACAAGACATAATATAACAAAGATTAAAAGAACGTATATAAAAACATTAAAACAAAACACAATAAAACAGAGATCAAAACATTAACAATTAAAAGCAGTTCTAAAAAGATGGGTTTTGAGTTGGGTTTTGAAAGTGGTAAGGTCGGTGCAGTCACGGGTGTGTTTGGGTAGGGAGTTCCAGAGGGAAGGGGCAGCGATGGAAAAAGCTCTATCACCCCAGGTTCGGTGTTTGGTCCTGTGCGGTGGGGAAAGGAGGTTACCGTCAGAGGAGCGAAGACTACGAGGCGGGATATGAGGGTGAAGCAGGTCAATAAGGTACTGAGGGGCAAGGTTGTGGAGGGCTTTAAATGTTAGCAGAAGGACTTTATACTGGATACGATATGGAACAGGGAGCCAGTGGAGGTTATGTAGGACAGGGGTGATGTGATCACGGGAGCGAGACTGGGTGAGTGGACGGGCAGCTGAATTCTGGATGTACTGGAGTTTATTGAGGACTTTTGATGATGAGCCATACAAGATGCTATTGCAGTAGTCGAGTCTGGATGAAATGAAGGCATGTATGAGGGTTTCAGCTGCAGTGAAGGAGAGTAATGGGCGGATACGGGCTATGTTTTTGAGATGGAAGAAGGCGGTTTTGGTGATGTGGGTCACATGGTGTTCAAACGTAAGGTGAGTGTCCAGAATAATGCCAAGATTTCGGATGTGTGTTGACGGAGTTAGAGTGGTGTTATCAAAGGTGAGGGAGAAATTTTGAGAGGCTGTAGTGAGAGATTTTGGGCCAACGATTAAGATATCTGATTTATCACAGTTGAGTTGGAGGAAGTTGTTGTGCATCCAGGTTTTTATATCAGTGAGGCAGTCAGTTAGTGCAGAGAGGGTTGAAGAAGTGATGGATTTGGTGGAAATATAAATTTGGATATCATCAGCATAACAGTGGAAATGGAAACCATGAGTGCGTATTATGTTACCAAGGGGGAGCATGTATAGAATGAAAAGGAGAGGACCAAGCACCGAACCTTGGGGGACGCCCTGGGACAGAGGGGCGATGGAGGAGGAGCAGTTATTGATATGGATGAATTGTTGCCTGTTTGAAAGGTATGATCTAAACCAGGAGAGAGCAGTGCCAGTGATGTTGATGTGGGATTCCAGTCGGGAGAGGAGGATGGTATGGCTGATGGAGTCAAAGGCTGCGGTAAGGTCCAGTAGGATGAGGATGTTGAGGTGGCCAGAGTCTGCAGATAGGAGGAGGTCATTGGTGATTTTGACGAGGGCTGTTTCGGTGCTGTGTTGTGAACGGAATCCAGATTGAAATGGTTCAAACAGATCGTTGGAGGCAAGGTGGGCTGTAATTTGGGAGGAGACGGTACGTTCTAGGGCCTTTGACAGGAATGGGAGGTTGGAGATGGGCCGAAAGTTGGATATTGTATCGGGGTCAAGTCCTGGTTTTTTGAGAATCGGTGATATGACAGCAAGTTTAAGAGATTGTGGGATGGTTCCAGAGCGGAGGGATGAATTGATGATTTCAGTCAGCAGAGGGGAGATGGTTGGGAGACAGGCTTTTATGAGAGTGGACGGGATAGGGTCAAGGATGCAGGTTGAGTTTTTTATTCCTGATATAAGTTTACAGAGTTGCAAATCAGACAGGGGTGAAAACTGTGACAGAGGTTGAACGGTAAGCGGTAAGGAGAGAGACTGGGAAAGAGGTGGGATGGAGTGGGGAGGGGTGGTGGTGATATTACTGTAGATTTTGTCAATTTTTTCCTGGAAGAATGAGAGAAATGTGTTGCACTTATTGACTGTGAATGTACTAGAGATGTTATTTGGGGGTCGAAGGAGTTTATCAATTGTAGAAAAGAGAGTTTTGGGGTTGTTGGAGCCTGAGTGTATGAGGTGTGAGTAGTAGTTTGACCGGGCTGAGTTTAGGGCATCTTTGTACTGTAGGAGAAAGTCAGAGTAGAGTTGGAGATGAACTGTTAAGCCAGATTTTTTGTGAAGTCTTTCAAGCTGTCGCTTACGGGATTTCATTTGCCGGAGTTCAGGAGTATACCAGGGGGCAGAGTTTATGAAGGAGACAGTTTTGGTTCTGATGGGAGCAAGGTGGTCCAAGGTGGTTGTTGTTTTTTCACTGTACCTGTAGTCATTGAAAGAAGAAGAAGAAGAATTGAACAAGAGCAGGGGGAATTTCACAAAAATACAATAAATGTACCAAAAAACTAATTTATATATAGTTTAAGCCACATTATTTAAGTTAAACGTTATTTTTTGTCTCTACGTGACAGACGTCAGCTCTGCCCGGTGTAATGCTCAGACATGTTGCATGAGACAGCACCTCGACGAATCCGGAACGTTCCTGACTCAACCGATAAGCCCCGCCCACTTGTAGCTGACGCAATGAGTTCCAGTATAAAACCCTCGCGCTTCTGTCTGGGAGCTGCTCAGCTGAACTCAGTCAATACATGGAGGAAACACAGACGTCACGCTCGGAGGAGATACTGGTGCTTCACAAACTAGAATCAGGATGGTGTATACCACGGCTTTGCTGTTTGGACACGGAGTGCCCGTCATGTCGGAGGAAGAGACCGTCATGGAGATGATAGGAAAATATTTCTCCGAGCTCACCTCCACGGGCCGGAAGAGGCGCACTGGCCGGAGGGGCAGCGTCGAAAGCTGCGATGAGACTGATAATAACCCACCTGGTAAGTTGTTTTAAAACGCTGACTGGTGTTTTTCCTGTATGATAGACAAAACAAACAAACAAAAAAAAAAAACCCCAACGCTCTTTTTCTATTTCCTGAACAGCTGATTTAAGTGTTGAGATGTAATTGTTGAGAGAGATCTATTAGCTTATCACCTGGATGGGGACGCAACTGACGCAACTCCTCCTGGTCTGAAGTCAGCTGATCAGGGCTGTTCGTTCTGTTCCTCCTCACAGCTTAGCTGCTGATGCAGGCTTCACTTATGACTTACTGATGACTCTGGTTATTCTATGCAGTATTGCAAGACCTCCAGTCACATGATTATCAAAGAAGTGAGTCAAACGAGAAAAAGGGTCCAGCTCTTGCTGTGGCTATTGTATACTGGAACTGCATCAGACTGATGTCTTTCATTTAGGAAAACTCTATTGGGTTTCTTATTATGCATGGTGATGAAATGATACATATTTTAACTCTGGGTTTTCTTTCACAGTCGCACACTTGGATGCTGGCTTGGACGCTCAGGAGAAGAGGTACATGACCCAGCAGATCGAACGCTGTCTAACAGAGGCCAAAGCATCCACTCTTCACTGCCAGGTGCTGCTGCTTCCTCGCCACATGACCACCAGGGTGGGCCAGGATGTGGTGCACTCCTCTGCTGATGAGCCCTGTGGGCTCCGAGGTGCCTCCATCAAAGTCTATGTGGAAGACAAAGAAGGCCTTAGGTCTGTGGGGAGCATCTACCCAGACCCGAGTGTCACCCCAACATTTGAACTGTCTGTCGTCTTCAAGGCGGACAAGAATGATGGCTGGCCATCACTCAAACACATCTTTGATACCAACAAAGTGTTGAAGCTGAGACCAGAGTACAGGCTGGTGAAGAGGAAGCTTTACTCCTCTGCCAGCCCGGTCATTCATGAATTCAACTAGGGAACAAGTTCAGAATGTAAACTCCAGCCTCACTGTTTACCTCTGTTATTGTTTATTTTGTTTTGTGTTAAATTTTGTTAAGATTAACTGTTCACTTGGACTGCACTGTCAGGAAAAAATGCCAGTCTTACTGCATTTTTTTTTTGTCTACCCTAAAGAAAAAAATTAAAGTATTTCCTTTTCTTGGACTCATTTGCCGATGTGATTAACATATTTTGCACATCTTTTTCGGTTGAATGTAAAAAGTGTACACTGTTGACAGTAACATCCTTCCAGGACCAGGCAGGTCCGACTCCTGAGGAGTGCTGTGATTTTGTTATTTATGCAAACATTAAATACATTTTTTTACACTATTTCTTGAATCTTGTGCTTGATTTTTTTTGAGTGTACTTGATGAACATCTGCTGTTAACATTTACAGGCACGACACTGAGATCCACATGAGTTTGGAGGTGTTACTGCGAGAACTCACATGATGCAGATTGCAGGATCATTTCATCACACTGAACAGTTTCCTTTAATCAAAACAAAATCCTGAAAGTAATTTTAACAATAATTTAGTGATCCAGTGATAAAGCTAAAAATAAGTTGGTCTGAGGTTTCAGGTTTTGATCAATAAACTTATTTATTTAACAAATGTACAACATAAAACATGACATGTATCAGCTACCCAGACACAAATCTATGATCCATCTTACAGGTACAAAACTTGTTTTTTTTGTACCGCCCTCTAACACAAAACTCACATTCTTATGCTATTTAATCAGCACACTGACTACATACTAAGTGAACAGTAGGGACACATAAATAATTAAGCAACAGTATCCTCACTGTCTTTTCTAAGCCCATTAACACACTCGACTGTATTTAACATAACTGACGACTATTTCAAAGGGAAATTTCTTTTGCTTGAGAATAACTTAATAATTATCTGCCTTCAAAAGCAGCAGTTTGTTTCATCACAACTTCAAAAATGCTGCAAAGTTCAGGTTAAGTCCCTGTGCTTAATGCCCCATGGTGCATTCAAAGACACTTTGAAATAAAGGTGTATAATAGGGAACCTCATGGGTAAAGAAAAACATGAATATGAATTTTAACACTTTAATAACAGCTAGTGTTTATTCTGCACATAGATGTCAACTTCCTAATGCCGTAGTGTTCATGAATGCAACACCAAATAGACTCCAAACTAAATTGTCCGTACTGGACAGTAAAGTCTGCTCTCCTGCAGCATCATGTCGCTGAAGGACATTTTCTAAATACCTAATGAGAAGGTCTGTGAGAGGGTCTGTGGTTCATCTACTGACATGAAAAGCATTCGGCTGCAGTATTTACGCTGTTTGCAGTCGGTGAGCTCTGACATGGACAACACAAAGAGGCATCCTCACCCATGAACTAAACAGACAGAGGCCACCAGTTTGATGACACCAAAGAAAGACAGAAATCAGTGATAATTACATTTATATATATATAAAAAAGGCATTTCTCTACATGGGTTACCAAATAGGTTTTCTGTGTATGTCACATTCATGTTTTCTAAGTGATCAAGCTGAATATCTCGTTTACATTTGGTGTAGCACATTTGTGCTGGACCGGTGTCTCTGGATCTATGATTCCACATGTTGGATCCTCTTCCATTTGATCCTAAACAAACGATTGCTGGTGAAAAAAAGTCTCTTGAGCATTGCTCCTTTGTGAAATAAAATGACAAACTACTACCCCTGCTGGTGAAATGAAACGTGGGTAAAGTGGTGCCCTGCACATCAACCAATCACACGAGCCAGATGAAGTGGTCAAGAAAAGGTTTGATGCAGCTCTCTCACACAACTTAATAGATGTTCCAGTCTACTTATACCCTTATCTATGCGTATGTGGGATGAATAAGGTTACACAGTCTCTCTCTCTCACACACACACAGTAAGAAAAACAGTGTGTGACAGAGACACATTCAGCTCCATGTTCTCTGATCCACAGAGCAGCTCTTTGACGCTTCAGAGATTGGAGATACTCTGAAAGACAGTCTATTTCTTCATTTTGAGGTCTGCCTCCATGGCACTACGGCGACCCCTGGTGCCTCCATCCTGCATCAGAGAGACAGATGATAGAGAAGCAGCGAAAAAGATAGATGGAGAGCAAGAAAAACAGTTAGCATAAAGGTGTAGAGGTCAAAGGTCAGCTGGAGAGGGTGAATGAAGGCCCTGTGGTGGGCCTCCTGACGAGACTGAGCTCAGTACAAAAAACACAGCAAAGTCCACCTAGAAAGGCTTCCTCCCAAAACGAGAAACACATAATAAACAAATCAACAACAAAACAATACAATGAGAATCAAAAAAATGTCCATCAAATCATAAAGAAGGAGAAAAAGAAATTAGAACATGCAGAGACACAGACGACTGCACAGAACGGAAAAAAAACACAGGAAACCGGCATGGGCTGATAAACGGAGGGTCGACGGAGGCTTTGATGATGAAAGGTTACTTCAGCTTGTGTGTGGAGCTGTGAGAATAACACACAAACAGAACTTAAAGTTTATGGGGATGAGTCAACAGTGTGTGAAATGTATTTGTGTGTGTATGTGTGTGTGTGTGTTTGTGTGAAACCTTCAGAGACAAAGAGAGTCAGTGGCCCTTTAACAGTTTTAACTATCAGGACAGTTTGAGTACAGCCGAGGACAGATGCTCCTTTCATGTTCTATTTTTTATTATTGGGGTGATCAAGAGTACCAATAAAAACATCTTAGCATCTGATGGGTGGCGTCAAAATGACTTTAAACATGTGATCACATCTGTTCCCTGTGAGTCATGTGGTCAGACAATGGAAGTCGTTACCTGAAAATTTTTTTGTATCTGCACGTATTTTTGAAAGATTTCTTCCTGTTTCGATGAGCTGCATGTGACCCAGTTAGAAAAAAGGTGATGTCACAGACTTTTAGTACATGAATGCACCAATCAGAATGCATGTGAAAGCCTGCCCAGAATATAAAATCTCAGAAACGCAGGCAAGATTTTGGAATTAATTCATGAATTGCTATACTATCAGTAATATGGTCCTGATTTTAATTCACGCAGAGTGACTGAGACTGGTTAGGGAAGTGATAAATCAACATTAGTTTGGTATTTCAATCCCAATATCAAGTCAGGTACATTTATTTAAGCAATATTTTAGTATTCATTAGCGATAAAGCTTGGCTAATGAACATAGTGAAATAAACGCAGGTGAAGGAACCAAAGCAGGATGAAGGAACCAAAGCAGGATGAAGACCATCTGAGGAGCACATGAATGCAGCCTCACTTTGAGTCCATGAGCAGCTGTGAGGTTGTTTCTTATGGTACCTGCTAATCAAACCTGATCTGTCAGTTCCTGAGCGAGGTTCTGCTCACCCTGTCAGGATTATAATTCACATCATCACCTGCTCACCATAAATTATATATTATGGCAGGGACTTTAAAGTCATTATAATTTCCTTAAAGCTTTAACATAAGAAAGTTTAAGCTCACGAGAAGTTTTGTGATGAAAAGACTCAGAACCTCACTTGTTCTTAAGTCATAACTTAACTATCTGTGAAGATATGGGCCAAACATCTCTTTCATCACTTTGCAAAGGAAGGTAACTGCTGCCAGCATCAGCATCTCTCATCTTTTTGGTCTCATACCTAAAGACATTCTTCACTACATAGCCAATGAACAGGATTACTACCTTTCAGGATTCATTATTATTTTTACTTTTTATTGATTTTTTTGCTCCAGATTTGAATCCTAATTCTGCGTTTTGCTCAAACTTGACCAACATACATTAAATTCACTGAGATCGAATCTCTTGTAACAGTATACGGAGTATTTTTGTTGAAAGCACAAACACATCACAATATTCACCTGTACGTATTATTTTTTTCCTCCAATATTCTAAGTCTTGGGTTGAGTTTTCAGTTGTTTGACATCCTGCACAAAATATATAATAAAGTGATCTGGAGAGATTAACATTACAGAAGATTTTAAGTTTTTGTTTTGCCATAAATAAGGTTTGTTTTCATACACAGCTGTAAACTTGAACACTTAATTTTTGAAAGTTTAAATATCCATTCTTCAGTGTTTTTAATAGCGCTAAGACGTTTCGTCCTCTTATTTTATGAACTGTTTGTCTTCTTTAAAGCTACTAATATGGAACAGAAGTTACAGAGACGGGGAGAGGATCAGATGGATGTGGACAGAGTGTAATCCATTGTGTTGGGTGTGTTGTGTGTGTGTGTGTGTGTGCTCTGTTGACACAAGCATGTGCGGAGCGTGGCCTGGCTCTGGTGAAATCTGAGGGAGAACCTGAATACTTACAAAGAGAGAGAGAAGGAAAGCAGGAGAGGCCATTGGGACACTGTCCTGTAGGAGGACAAACATTGGAGTGAGAAAGAGAGAGAAAACACACACGTGCGTGAGAGAGCAAAGTTTCGAATACAAGTCTGCTTCAAACACAGGGGCACACTGTGGAGTGAGCGTCTAATCCACTGCTGCAAGGCACATTTGAATACACAAACACACACACACACACACAACTTCAAAGAGAGAGATCTGAACAAAGTAAACAGTGAGACTGATAAAAACAGACGGATACAAAGGCAGAGATAAACACATGAGAAAGTCAGGTACACACAGGAGCAAGTCAGCCCACTCTGAAACACAATGCTCACAACAGCCAACCACATTTTTCTTTTCAAGACCCCCACAAAAAAATATCCTGAGCTCGTAAATATTAAAGATAAAAACAGATCTCAGAAATATGTGGAGCCTCTCACCCACAAATATTCTGTGAACTACATTTATCCAGATTTCTTGACCACCCAATAAAATTCCCAATTTTTCCAGTCTGGAACTTTCCAGATTCCATGTAACTTAAAAAGAAATACCCTGAAAGCAACACACACACACACACACACACACACACACACACGGGTCTCCAACAATCACACACGGACGAACACAACATCAAACAGAACAAGTCATCGCAGATGGAAACAGGCAAACGGTTGAGTCAGTGACAAGCAGATGCAGACAGAGAGAAGTTGGTGAGAAGAGGAATAGCCAACATGCAGGAGATGAATCAGCCACTGAGTCTAGACCAGGAAATATTCCAGAGAAGCAGGATGTAGTGAGCAGAGAGGAAAGTGGATCTGGTGACTGAGGACTGTGAGGAGCTAACCAGATCTGGATAAGAGCCCTGTGGTTTCAACAACGTGACCTCGCCGGCTCCAGCACTTTACACTACAGCAGATATCTTTATGTAGAAGCAGTCGGGCTCACATGAACACTTCAGTGCAGTTATTCAGTTAAAGTTAGAGCAACAGAAGCTCAAAACAAGAGTGAACAGAAACTTTAAACTTTTCATGGGTGCAACCCACGTACTCAACTCTGCTGCTCATCCAACAAATGCAGCTCCATTTAAAAGTGGAAAACACAGACTTTCCAACAGTATAAGATTCATTGCCAAGAGGCATTGTTACTGCAAATATAATCTACCAAACACACATTTCCTTACTCTTTGTAGTTTGAGATTTTTTTTGTAGGAATGACAGAGCCATTCAACCAGTGCCTTAAAACACTCAAAACAAATAAAAGTTTGTCTCTTAAGTGTGACTGTGAAACATTTTCTGTTCATGAAACAGAACCCTTCCTGTCCAGAAAAATAAGAACGGTTTTTCAGAGCATTAAGTTTCTTTTTAACTTATTGATGTATTGTTTTTCGTGCTGCTTTCTAATATTATGAGAAAAATGCTACACGATGCTTCTGAACACTGATGACAGACACAAAGCTCCTGTGCTGAAGACACAACTTTCACAAACATAACATTTTGAGCTACTCACGGGATGTTTGAAACTAATAACTCTATTTTAATAACAAACTACTGTCTCGGGATTATCAGTTTGCAGTGAAACCCCTCACTGAAATTGGTCGAGCTTTTCCGTGTGGTCACTAACCAATCAACATACACCATCATGTATCAAGATGCAAAGAGAAGCAGCAGCTTGGTGAGCTGATCACTACAAGAAAAGTTCATATCTGGAGGCATTTTTATTGGAACCGAGCTGTTTAATGAAAAGTCAAAGATTTCAGAGGGAGACACAAGTCCACAGTCTGAATATATGAGACAAATAAGTCAGTAGTAGCAGGAGGACATGGTTTCAGTATTTTATTAAAAATACACTGATGTATGTTTATTTAAAGTTATTAAAGTTATAATGTATTCAACTATTTTGTGAAGGTAAAATCAGTTTACAGCTGTATGTTGGAGTCAAAAGCAAAGGGTTTCTGGTTCTGGTTTGCGTCCGTGGGCTCTCTCTGGGTACTCCAGCTTCCTCCTACAGTCCAAAAACATGCTCTTTGGGTTAATTGGTCACTCAAAGGTGTGAGTGTGTCTTGTGTGCCCTGGGATAGGCTGACAACCCTAAACAGGACAACTAGTATTGAACCACTTCTCCTGTTTGAACAGATGACAGATGGAACAGAACAATGAGAATAATGTTTGTTATCAATGAAATCCATGCCGTGATTTATTGATAATCTCCAGCTGCACTTTAAATTAATCAGCACTGATATCGTATTCAGGGTCTGGAGAGGTTGCAGGTGTCCAAAAGTAGCAGAACTCACAGTGCAGAGAGTGAGCTCACAGGTGATCCTGATAATGACACTTAAGAGTTTGTTTATGAAGAGCTGTACCAAAAGAAGACTTGTTTGACACTTAAAGACACACCTTAAATAGAACAACAAGAAGAACTCATCTTTGCTAACATGTGCTCTGATTTCCTCCACATCAAGTCAGTAAACCCACCTTCTCAGCTGGCTCTCCTGGCTTACGGTTCCCCTCCCTGCCGCGAAGGCTCTTTGCAGAAATGGCGCTCTCGGAGGTCTGCATGATGAGCTGGGTGGCCAGAAACTGCTGGACGTGCTCCAGGACGTCTCGCTGCATCTCTAGAGCCATGTGGTACACGTCGTGATCCGATGAATTGTACATGACGGCGTTCTGAAACATCAGCATGATGTCTCGCTGGAACTCAGCCGTCGTACGGATCACACCGGACTCGATGTTTTTCTTGATTGCAGACAGGTCCATCGGTCTGGAGCAGGAAGAGGAGAGAGGAACGTATTTAACAAAAAAAGTTCCAGTATTTAGAATTGTTTAACTAAGTGGTTAAAACTACGGTTTTACCTGTGCACGATGCTGTGGTAACCAGGCGCGATGTCGTCTGACACGGGCTGCAGGAAGACACTGGCGTATCTGTGAGAAACACAACTTTACAAACTGACACATTGTGACATTTTTTTTGCAGCATCTTTCAAACAAAAGCTTCCAGATTCAACTCCAGAATTACAGTTTGTCAGAAAGACACAATAATGAAGCACACATATTGTTCGGGGTGTTGATGTTGCTCTTGTGGCGTGAAGAATCTAAGATCAAAAATGAGAGGATATGAGGCATGTGAAAATGAATTTTGCACCTGTGGTTGGCTGCAGCTCTCCACACCAGCATTATGGCTTTCTTCCAGATTTTCTGAGCCTGTACCGCCTCCTGGTCCTCACCACACGTGGATCTATTGCAGGAGAAGAAGTGAAATTAGAGAGGGAAAGAAGAGAGGAGAGTGATTTCTACATTAACTAGAAACGAGAAGGGGAAGAGAAATCACACGGCTAAACACTCGTGCTGTTAAATCTGTCGTGTTAGCAGCTAAAGAGTTCTGAACTCAGACATTCCTGATCTGATGCAGAGGTCAGGACATGAATGTGAATGATGAATGCCAGCTAAACTTTATTTATTTCCAAATAATCGTTTCTCAAACATTTAGCCGTGGAGAGAGCAGGGGTTCAGATGAGCTCTTCCAACATTAAGACTGAGCCGAGGGCTCTGCCCTGTGATCACAGGCCGTTCTTTACACACCAACACAAGCGGACACTCACAGCTGAGAGGACGAGGCCGGGCTGCTGGCCAGTGAATCTGCGGTGTAACGCTGGGAGGGTGGGCCATAACCATCCTCACTTTCGCTGGCTGCCCGTTCCACCTCCGACAGGTAGGGACCCTCCCCCTCCCCACATTCCTCCTTCAGCTCCATCCCTTCATCGGGGTCACCCTCGCTGCCTGCCTCCTCCTCCTTAACCTCCTGGACACAAGGACAGACATATGTAGATTACAACGAAGGAATTCAACGGGTTTTTTTTACTTGCACTGGTATTTAAATGTGTTTACCTTTGATTCTCTCCCTGAAACTGAGCTATCCTCTGAGTCTGTTGAACAAAAATGAGAAGGGATTAGATAAACGTGAAGAAAGGAGCGTGATTCTTGTTTTCTGTTGTGGAAATACGGCACCCACCCAGACAAGGTGGGTTCGGCTCCGGCTGACTCCATTCCTCACTTTCACTCTTCACTGTTGCTTCGGTGACCTCCCTAACTGCCACCCCCTCCCCAGTAACCTCACTCCCTGCTGCTCCGTCATCAGAGTTGATAGAAGAAGTGACTTCACTTGCTGTCACTTCGGGTCCTTCACAGTTCACCTTGCTCTGCTCGTCTCTTTTAGTTTCTGGTTGAGTCTGGGTCTCTATGCCTGCAGGGATCAAGGACGCTCCTGGGGTCACGTCTTGAGGCTCTGATGTGGGGTCTTGGACTGTTGGTGGTGGGTCGGAGGCCTTCAGCTCCTGGGTCTCCCAGGGGCCAGGTAGGGTGTGTCCTTCTGAGACGGCCTCTTCGCACAAAGAGAGAGCTGCTTCCACTGCTGCTGCATCTAAAGCCTCCACGGAGTCATCCACCTGAGCAGAATGAGGCAGACACAAGCACACAGGGCTGGATTAAAAAAGGACAAAAAAATGAACACAACACCTGAAAACATCACCTTTTAAATGTGTTACAGACAGATGGTTACAGTGTTCACCTTCTCCTCAATGATGGCGATGATGTCGCCCACTGTCTCCAGGTCCAGCTCATCTCCCATGTAAGACACAGCTACAAGGTCCTCTTCCACTAAGCCCGTCTCCTCTCCGAGCTCTGCTTTCACTGCAGCTTCAGCTTCACCCTCTGAAACACACAAAGAAAGGAGTAAATAAGACCAACTTGGCCTGTCACACTGTAGAGCTGTTTGTAATTATTAGATTTAATCTCATTACATTTAGAAACACAGTGTGAGTCAACAACAAGAACAACAATCCAATTTCAATATTTCAGAGCAAAAGCAGGGATGAACAGGGTACGCTTGAGCTGCAAAGATACCTTAGAAAGTATTTGACATCTTGAGTTCTATTTCTCAGCTTTAGCATTTGCTAGCGGTGTTGTTGAAACTGTCATAACCAAGATTGTGTGGGGACTTTCAAAATAAAAGTGGAAGGAAAAAATGGTGATCAATGTTTACACTTTTAATTGATTTGACTGAATCATTGCTCAAATGATCAATATATCGATCCAGATTGATATATCATTACAGCCTTACTAAACAGCGACAAAGTCGCTAAGTTGGCAGCACTGTCCAGCATGCTGCAACCACTTGTAAAGTTACAGCCAATCACCGGTGACATTATCAGACTTTGATCATGTGATTAACCCTTTGGGTACTGAAACTTGACACCAAAAGATGTGGCTTATTTTGATACTCGGTACTATGGAAGCGTTTCAGTCGTTGCCATAAAAGAACTGAAGTTCAGCACCGAGCCCTACCTGGAGTCACCTGGGAACTGACCACTACAACCTACCATTGTTACAATGTGGAGCCGTCCTGCTCTCCTAATTTGCTCACCTCTCCTTCCAAAAGCTAACTTTGCAGTTCTATTTTTATAACATAAACTAGAAATGTTTTAATTACCTTAGTAATTTCAATTATTCTTTTTTAAGTCAATAACTCTGCACCTGTAATCATCAGCAAAGAGTGTGAGTTTGTGTTCATCAGTGATGAGTCGTTCCCTTCACCTGTGATGACATCATGGCCAGTGGGTAGAGCAGTTGCTGTGGTAGCTGTTTGGACTCCATTAGTGAGGCTTCCTGTACAGTCTCCTTCCCCAACCTTACATTAAAAAGAAAAAATAACACAAATGTGGAGCATGAGAACTGTTGAAAAGGTGACAGTCAAAGTGACAGTACAGCAGTGTTACTTCCATGGGTTTTAAAAATACAGATTAGTTTAGTAAGAGTAATTTAGAGCTTAGCGTGCTCTTACCAGACGAGGGCTGGCTGAGATGAGGTTTCCTTTCTTCAGCAGCTCTGACAGAAGAGGCGATGGTGGTGGAGTGGCTTTCTGGGCTATGAGCCTCTTCTGCGGTGTATCATCTACCAGAGCGGCCAAGCCTCCATCTTTGGGCCCCGGGCCTGGAGCATCTGTCGCTGGTAGAAACACTCCAACCCCCTGGGCCTGGCAGAGGTAGCAAAGACTCATTTGGCACAGTGAGCTGCAAAATCTGAACCATTCCCTTACAAGAGGAGCGGGGTTGTAGAAAAAGGGGTTTGGGTACTGAAAGGTATTTTGTGGAGTCAAAAGTGAAATCTTTGATAATTAAAATCAGAAGTTAACTTTGATAAAAACACAGCAAAGATTCCAATAAAACCAAGGATCCTTTAAAAGGTCCATTAAAGAAACTAACAACCCTATAACTCTTTATTGACTATGAATACTCTCTTTATTCTCAGAAATTCTTTTCATACTACAGGGCAGTTAGCCATGACATCGAGAGGGTTCTGGGATTTACTGAGAAAGAAATCCCCTTTAGACACCTTCTTGTGAAGTACTGACAGGATTCTTGTGATGTCTCATCAGTGCTTTCAAAGACAAACACTGTTTTGAAGAAACGTTTTCTTACAACTGAGTGGGTGGTGGTGGTGTCCTCAGAGGCCACGCCTCCGGTATCCATGGGCGGTGTGGAGACTGAAGAGTCACCCTGAGAGTCCATGGCGGGTGGGCTGGCACCCAGGGGGGAACGTACAGTAACACTCGGCAGACGCTTTGGGGTGTTTTTCACCGCCTGACGAACTGCGATGAAGAAAAAGTTCAGAGGAGCCGAGAGAGAGAGAGAGAGAGAGAGAGAGAGAGAGAGAGAGAGAATGAATCAACCAGCTTTAAAACTTAATTTGTTAAGAGAACAAACAAAATGCTCAACAAACAAAATGGAAAAAAAGAAAAAAATGTTCAAAAAGTTGGTTACAGTTTGTTGCATTTTTATTGATCAATTCACAATGACGGTTTTAAACTAGCTGCTAAATCTTTGTGGACCCTTTGTCAGTGTAACATTTTTTGCCCGTCAGCTTTGTGTACATTTAAAAACAGCATTCAAAGGAGGCCCTGTGTGCTGTGTGACCAGCTGTAACCTACGTTGGTACGCAGTTTCTGTGGCTTTCCTCTTCTGCTCTGCTTCCTCTTCATCCTGCTTCTTCTTTCTGAGGATAGAAAAACACAGGTTAACTATTCATACAAAAACCCAAGATTCATCTTTTAAAAATGATCTTTTTTATTATTATTTTAATGCATCAACAATAAGATATAGAGGTACTCTGAGACCAAATATTACACCAACAGACCAAACAACTCATGGTTCAAATTCTGGGCCGAGTTAACCTCATAACATGCTTGGTTGAAAAAAAAATTATCCCAACAATAAAAATGAAGCAGGAGAAAAGTCTTACAGTGTGATCTCTGTCCACAGCTCCTTCAGCTTGGAGTCCATGTGACCCGTTTGTATAAGATCTACCTCCTTCTTCAACTTCCTGTCGGGGCAGAAAGCACAGGAGACTTAAAGCCTCATCCAGCAGTTCTCACACACATTAGAAGAGGTCTCTATGGAAGCGTTTATGTACCTGTACTGCTCTTGTGTGTCTCGCAGTAGTTTCTTCAGTTCCTCTATCCTCTCAGTAGTTAACCTTCGAACAATAACATCTTCAATAGTCTCCACCACCTCCCCCTTCTCCCCACGCTTACGCCTACAGCAAAGGAGGGAAAAAACACTTGAAAGTCAATTCAGAAACATTTTTCTTTTCATGAGAAAATATTAACAGAGCTGCTCAGAAGTGTGGGTCTTAGTCTGCACTTTAACACTGACTTAGGTGCTTCAGTGGCCTCCAGCAGCTCTGAGTATTGTGATGCACAGTGCTGCAAAGAGAGGAGGATGTGTTAGAATGAGGCAAATGAAAGTCACAGCCTGAGAACAGATCCACAAGTTCGTTTTCTCACCTTCTGTGAAAACCAGTCTGGTGGACGGCCAGGCTCTGAGAAAGGCTTGATGGCTCTACTTACAGACACCCTTTCAGAGAGAGAGAGAGAGAGAATAAAGAAGTAAGACAATGAGACAAAATGTGATGGCTGAAGAAATCAGGGCTGCTGAGGAAAACAAACTGTTTATCAGAGCTTACACTGCCTGACTGTATAAAGATTCAGTAGCCACCAAAAACAAAGAACTGATACAGTTGCGTCACTTTCTTTATAAAGACTTCTTACCCTGGTATTTCTTATTGATTGATTTAATCAGCATCCCCTACGAACTGCTTATTGGTTGGAAAAGTCACGTGGGGACAATGAGTTAGCCCTTATCACTCAGTCTGTATTAGTAACCCAAGGCTGACCTCTAGTTGTGAAAACTGAAACCTAACATCAGATATTTTTGCTCACAGATTGTAAGAACTATTCACACAGGATTAGTGCTACTTGGGGACCTCTGGTGATTTTAGAATTACCTGCTAACATCATCAGTTTTTGGTGTGGTGCCTTTGCACAGGATAAGCAAAGCCTGTAAATAACTTGGTGTTTCTCATGTTTCTGATTGAAAAACGCTGCACAGACCCAACATGCTCGAGTGGCAGCACCTTACTCTGCAGTGCAAAGCCAGCCGTACATTCAGATAATGGAAGACATCCAGCTTCAGTCAAACAATGTGCATTCAAAACTTCTGCTTCTTTATTGCTGAATGAACTGAATTATCTTAAAACTTAAAAGCTACTACGAAAAAGATCAGTTCTTGTTGAGTCCTACCTCGAATAGATTTTATAAATATGATCATGCGCTCTGAGACAGCAAAGCAGAGAGACTCCACATCGTAACGTATTTTATGTTTTTAGACCTCTTGGGTTATGGAGCAGTCTAAATATGTGGCTGTAGTATATTTTACTTGCCGTTATCATGATTGTTACGTGACGTGCCTATTTACTGATGCTATAAGAGTACAGAGTGAGTTTCATTCCATCTTATGACTATTCAAAGTGCTGTTAAAACATTAATTTTAGATGATCAATGCTGCCTTTATCATTTTTGACTGGAAAATGATCACAAAAAGCTGCGGGGAGCATCTTAAAAAAATTATCACAACCCGAAATTACTGAGACGCTGATTTGGACTGGATTCGCATCATCAGAGGACCTATGTGTGTCTGAAAAAAGTGACCCATACAAAATAAGTCTTCATGTGTGCAGCAAAACCACATTTATGTTTTCATAAAACATTGATGAGACAACATTGTTTTAAAAACATTTATATTGTTCCTTTATAGTGAATCTGTTTTTGAGGGTAGTTTTATCCCCTTTTGTTAATACATGCAGGGTTCTAAAGTTTAAGAAATCAAGTGACATTCAATGACACCCTGAAGAAACCGTTAATTGTCACATTTGTGCTGAGGATAGTATCAGATGCTGGCATAAAGCAAATTTTCTCTTTATGTTGAAGGTTTTTGCATATAAACATGAATAAGTCCCTATTCATCTCCTCCATCATAATTCTATAACTAGTTGTTTAAACTGTCTCTGATTTAGATAAAAACTCCTATTAAACACTGGATGAAGGAGCCCTGTATTTACCAGTTTTGGTCACCACTCCTCATAACAGAGGAGGCCAGGCAGAGCTTCTCCCTGACGGACCAAGGCTCCGTTGGCCCCACATTCAGTATCTTGTGTTCTGGAAAAGAAATCAAAAACACATTAAAAAAAAAAATAAAAAATAAAACAAGGCATTCAGAAATTCAGCTCCATAAATGATTTCTAAATTGTCCGGGCAAATAAACACTGATAATTTTGCAAAAGCACCGTCAATTCACTGGATGTTCCGGACAAGATTTATTATGACATATTACAAATTAAATGTAACAAAAACAAAAAACGAATGTTCAGTAGAATGAAACACAGTTCCCTCTGGTAAAGTTGGGACAGCTTTGTGTCCTCTTCTTCATTTTAACGGGAACTTTCCTCAGGTTGGAAATCTGCTTTGTTGTGTTTGATGTTTGTTCTATATATCCTACGGTGCTTTCCATAATTTCACATCTCAATCAATTCACAAGTAAGTAGAGTATATATGTGGGATATGCACACAAATGCATAAAGACAAACTTTCGTCGCTCTGGTTTGCTAATCTAATTAAATGTGGTATTTATTAAAGTTTACTCGCTATCTTTTGTAGGCGGCAGTGTATACCAACATGCTAACTGTTTTCCTGTTGTTGTGATACATGTGATAAAACCATTTCCTTAATGTTACTTAAAAGCGGTTGCAAAATTTGAACGACGTAACACATCGCAGTAGATATAAAATATATATTTCAGGGTACAAATAACATACTTTGCATTAAACTAAAAATGTAAAGGTGCTATAAGCTAACAACACAGAATACGGGGGACACTTTCATGAGACACACAGACGACTACATAGTGAAATGTTGTTGTTTGTTTTTTAACAAAACATGAAGCAGAAGGACAAAAACAAAACAAATAATTCACAATGTAATGCGTTTCATAGCACTTTAGTTTTGCGATGAAACCTCCAGGAAATTAAAAAATAGATAAACTACTCACTGCCGATTCCGCTCGCCATTTTTCGACCAGGCTGTGAGCTCCACTTCCGCCGGAAAGATTTAAGTGACACACAGAAAAACTGTACGGGAATTACAGCGTGAATGAAAAATCACGTGAAAGTCAATAATGAAGAATATTAATGATAGTTTTGCAAATCTTTTCTAATTTTTTTTTTTTAAATCTGTTTGTATGTCCAGTTCAGCTCACCGACTGATTTGAGTTTAGAAAATTAGTAACGTTTATATTGTTGTGAGCGTATGTCTATGATTATAATACCAACTGCCACAAAGTAAACCTCAACCATAAATACGCACGTACAGGGTGGATTCAGCTAAAGTGAGGCGGATTGGGAAAACAGCTTAGTGTTTCATCTCTTTAAAGGTAAACTCAAAAGCAATTCATGGAGAGACCTAAGCTGTACAGTTATTACCAGCACAAAAGGGCCATATATGTGAAATGATACACTCTTTGACAATTTTTCTTTTCTCTGGCTTTAATCTGAATTACAGTGAGTTCACAGATTTACTTATTTTGTTGGTTATTTTTCAGTAGTTTTGGTATTGTAAACATGGGACCACCAACCAACCACAACCCAACTCCAGATGGAAGTGTGCATGGAACAAAAGACATGGGCGCCTAAGTACCTTTAAGGGTGGAAAAAAGGCGGTGTGCAACAATGCCTGCTCATGATGAACCACGATGATCAGGGAAATCATCACCTTCATTTGTTATTTGGTTTAAAGGGCAGACACAATGGCATTCTTATTGAGGCCTCATATAAAACTCTGCTGCTGAATAACCCGAAGGACAATAATATCTCCTCAGATCTGGATTGGCCTACACTATGTCTAAATATATATCATATTGTGGTTATTTCTCATCTTGAATGGTCTTCTTTAAATTTTCAATCATATACTTAAGGATGAAATATAATTGGTTAACAGGCAAGTTTCTTGAGTTCCATTCACTGCCTAAACTCCATGTTTGTGAACAGGTAAAATTATGACGAAAAACCATTGACTTACAGTCTTTTTCTGAGCTCTGTATTTGTACCTGAAATGTGATTGGCTGATAGGTCATGGCCACAGCACTCTCTTTCTTACGTCTATAAGACTGAATTCAGATTATGAAGTAGCTGCAGTCTGGTTATTCTTCATTTTGAATACCATAAATTATTCTATTACATCTACAAATCAAATGCTACTTACCTGTGAACACAGTCAGCTAGTGCCTACTAGTCTCTAACTCGTCAAAAAAAAGTGACAACACATAAAAAAGTCAAATAAATGAGAACATTCACAATCTTTTAAATATTGGTAGTCTTTATTTCAACAAGACTAAGAAATGTTTAATATACATTTTCTCTTACATTTTAACATCTATCTCATCATGTTTTTCCATAACATTTAGGAGATACTCTGACAAGTAAAAATCTGGTTTCCTGTTATGGCCTCTTTTAGAGACATCTAAAACGGCTGCTCTTTATTTACACATTTTTTTAGTCTTTTCAGTCACTCATCACAAAATGAGTCCTTCTGTTCTTGTGGGCCGATGGCTAATGGAAGTTTAAACAAAACTCCATTTTAACTTTCAAGTCACTAGACTGATGTTACTCTGTTGATCCAATGAGGAACATCCAGCAGCTGGACCAGCTCCTGCCAGCCGGAAAGTGTTGCTGCCCTGGCCCGCAAGCACAGACATTTACCATCATCACCCAAAACATTTCCTACGACTCTCAGGAAGTCGGGTGTCTTCACACTCAGCACAACTCTTCCACATGACACAAACACATGCACAAGCCCTTGTAGAAATGTTGGTGGAACACAAAACTGTAAGAACTTAACTTGACACATGCACAACGAATGCCTAATCGAGCTGCTTGAAGCACAGCTTCATCATTTTCTTTTAGGGCTTCAGTATTACACATGCCTGATTGGATGTTCGTAAAACACTTCAGTCACAACCTTTGTCTTTAATCCTCAGTCAATTTTTGCCAATTGTGCTTGATGGAATATTTTTTGGAGGAATTTTCACGTTAGCTTACAATCAACTTGTCAGTATCAAAGCCAAGCGAGGTGGAAGGTCATGTTCAGTATTTCACTTAACTGCAAGTCCTTTTTTTTTTTCTTTTAGTTTTTTACAAAATGCATTTCCAACCCCCCCTCCACCCTCTCTCTTCAGTTCAACCGATGACTTTGAGAAATGTCTTATTTCAATGAATACTGTGTTCTGGATAATCTATAACAGTTGAAGAATTATGTTTGCAATGAAATAAAAATATGCATAAGTTACTGTACAAAAACTACATGAGGCAGCAACATTTGGGAGATGAAATGGACAGGTAGCAACTCACAGACCCAATCAAATTAGAACAAAAATAAAAATAAAATAAAATCCTTTGTTGTGCTTGTCAGTTGGTAACAATACCTCAAACACTCTTCAGGGAGGTGAAGTAGATAAAAGATACAAACCAACATTTACATTTGCTCGTTACCTCACAAGGTAGCTAATAATGTACCAAGCTTGTACAAAAAGATCAGGCACCACAGATTGTATTCATTTTGGTAGCACTTGTGACAATATTTAAACGTTTCCCCTTGAGTTATCACAATGACAATATGAGGTTAAGGATAGGTAAGATCAGGTTCAGGATGAGTCTATCTATACTGACACAGGCCACTCTGGAGGTACATGTATGTGTGTATGTGTGTGTATGTGTGTGTGTGTGTGTGTGTGTGTGTGTGTGTGTGTTGTGGGGCGAGGAGGGGGAGATAAGCACCCAAAACTGTGCACACTGAACAAAAAGTGCCCATATATCTGTACACACTGTTCTCTTCAACCACATTAAACTCGCTGTAAAATCGACTGTAGTACCTAATATATATCTTCATACCAAAAACAGCTAGAAATCACAACACCTCTTCAACATAAAACCCTGTATTAAAATACTCTCTTGATTTTAATTTGATCTTAGCACTGTCGTTTGTTCCTCTCCTCGAGTTAAATGTGAAAGGCTCTGAACACCTTTTCTTTTCAAACAAGTAAGACTGTATAGAATCAGATCCTCTGTGCTGAACTGAGCTTACAGTACCAAAAGGGGCGTTCAAGACTTGTCAGCTTTGCCTTCTTAAAGGGGTAATGCCAGGGGAGTCCTTCCTCTTCCATAACAGTTACCTTTCACCAAGATGCTGACCACATCTCTCATCTCTATCAGTTACTTTCACTTCATCACCACTAGATTGCATTGACAATGACAGCAAGCATGAGGTATGACCTTATTGATGAACCGTGTAAGCTAAGGACATTAAGATAAAATCAAATGTGGGAATTAAACATTAGGTTGTAATAATGCTTAAAGCAGACATACAATATGCATGTTTGGGCTTGCGGAGTGCCTCAAAAGATCTTAAAAAGTGATTCCATCTCCCCAGGTTAAATAAAAAAATACCTGTGCAGTAACTCCTCTCACTGTTTCTTGGAATGAGCTGGAAGATTTCAATGTTTCTCCAAAGCAAAGGGACAAAGGTTCCAACTGCAGATGAGATCAACAGCTAGCTTCATAACTCCTAAATGTCTAATGTATTAAATGTATTACTGGACAGACAAACACTCACAGTATGCACATTCATAATGTACAAGAATGGTCGATATGAAGTGTTAACATTCATGAAAAAACGCTTTAAAGATCCTCAGAAATATGAAGGGTTGTCCCACCACAGGCACTTAATGTTCAACCTAACACTCTGCTTACTACTGAGTCACCAGATGGCAATCGTTGAGGAAGGCACATTTTTGAATTATTAAATAAATTGCCGAAAATGACAATCGTTTGCTATGCTGCAAGCAAGACCGTAGTGTGGCTCCATAAGAACCAGAAAGAGTAGAGGTGTATCTGGGGAAAGGTAGGTGTCTTTGAAAAGAAGATCCAATAGCTCTACACTGATGTCCTTAAAAACATAAAAACAAATAATAAAAGGTGACGTTATTGTAATATTAAGAAGAGTCTTTCCCCCCGATTGGCGGACAGTCTTAGGTCCTGAAGGCAGTCTTAAGAAGTCTTTCTGGCAGTTTTCCCCTTCGCTCCGTCATTCCTGGTCTCTCTCTTTCTCCAACCTGCCCAGCCAGTTTTATCTCAGGTGAGGAGCAAGCAGGGCCAGGGCCAGCCCGCAGAGCGCCAGCGCCATGCTCCTGTGTAAGGCAGCTGCAGGTGAATACACCACCACTTGTTTGACCTGGGGATTACCCCGGTTTGGGGGAGTTGAGAAGTAGATGTCCTGGTCTGTGTTGCAGGAAGGAGTGTCACAACCGCTGCCGCTCTCCTCTTCTCCGCTGCCATCATCCTCTGGAGGAAAAGAAGAGACCGTGTCAGATCTAAGCAGCCAGAATCTGACAGACAAAATAAATGAAATTAAAGCGAGTTCAGCCTCCTCACCGCTGTCGAAGGAGATGTCATTTCCACTGTGGGCAGCTTTGAGCCAGGTCGTCATTTCCTTCAAAACTGCAATCTGACTGCGGATCACAACGTCTGGCTTCGTAATGTCTACGTCCACATCAGGGTTTGACACCTGATTGGCCAGCCCATTTCCAATGACAACTGACTCGTACCTATGAAAACAGACAATAAATGTAGCTGAAGGACTTCTTATCTATACCTAACAGTCAAATCAATCCCCGTTTGTGAGATAAGCTCACCTGCTTTTAGCCGTTCCATTCCAGCACTCATCTCCAGGTGCAATCCTCTCCCCTGCACACACCGTCTCAGGCAGCGTGGACCAGAACTTTTTAGCATGTTTGAGCTTCTTCTTAACATCACTGGTCTGCATAGAAAACACATGTAAGAAGAAAAGTTAGAAACAACAACAAAAAAAGTTTCTTCTTAACCTTTGTTTTAACTTCCATTTCTGTTTGGTCTAATTTCAAGTCAGTGATAACATCTACCAGGACACATCGTGCGAAGTGTCTCAGTTGTACACTTGTGTTGAACTCATGGATGCATGTGTCAAGACCAAGTAAACAACTTGGTCCTTACCAATCGATCTAGACTTGTGCCGGCAGCAGTCGTGGGCCTAGCATCAGGACTGTAAGGACGGAAGCGGCCGGTAAAGCCTGTTTCCTTGATAGAACGAGTGGAACGCAAAGCCATGCTTGGTTTGGGCTGCCCACATCCCTGGAAAACCTGTGAGCAATGAAGAAAAGGAGGAGTTAGCGGATCTGAATGTCTCAGTTTTGTTTTTACTCTCTTTTAAGACACTAAAAATGATCCTGACCTTGTGCGACACTTGCATGCTGTTCTCCTGCATGTTCATGATGGCTTCTGAGATCTTCACATCGATGGGATCCATGACGGACTCGAAGTTGAAGGGGCCTTCGAGCCTCTCGGCCAGACTCAGCATGGCATCTAAAGAAGACGGGAAAAGACTGTTCTTTTAATATCAGCCTGCTTTACATTTGACAGTCACTAGGGGGAGGCACAACCCTACAAGCTGGAGACTGTAAACCAGTGAAAGGGATCACAGCTGCTGCAGTGAGGAGGCAGCAGAAAGTCCCTGACTGGAGCTAGGTCAGCAGACAGGAAGAGTCTTGTGTAACGGTGATATATAGAAAATGGGAAACTTCTTGTCATGAAAGTATGATAATGTAGAAAAACATTCAACAGTGGATACATTTATCACTCTGGATGTAAAGAGACTGATCTGGTCACCTCATGCTCATTTCTCTTTTAACTGGTACAAAAATAAAACTGTAGGATGAGACGTACGCTCTTATTCTTATTACTTTAATTCTGTGCATTCATTCTCTGGTGAGTGCTGTGATCTCGTTCATCACATGACGGCTGCTTACCGAGGAAGTTGTTCCATTCTGTGTCCAAGTCAGCCTGGTTGGCCAAACATCCGCGCATCACATTCAGACAGTAATTCTGGCAGGGTTTCAGGGCCACTTGGCCTGAGCAGTAGGGACAGTACAACATCTTCATGGCTGCTCGCACACAGCTGGGGGATGCATTGACCTGGAGAAGGCACAGGGCAGTCAGTGCTCTGTTTTTCCCCCTTCAGCACAAACACTCACCCAACACCACAGCAGATACACACACCCTGAACATGATTGGTCATCTTTGTAAACTCTACAAAGCAGTATAATCTAATCATCAGTGACTCAATCAGTGCAGTGGAAAAACATGCCATCGCAGAGCAGTCAGAGTGGTTTATATTATCAGAGACACTGCACTGGAGTCAGCTTTTCCAGGAAAGATATGAAGTCAGAAACCCAGAGGGGAGGGCCGAGCGGAGCTTCAAGGACCAACTCCACGGTAACTGTTAGCAGAGAGAGTGCTGTAAACTCACCGTCGAGACTTTATGGACCACCTCTGGCATGATCATTAGGCCGCGCACAAAGGTGCGTGCAGCCACAAAGGACCGCGTCAGCTGGATACGGAGCTTGCGGGGAACATCACCGAAGGGCTGCAGCTGCTCTGTGTACCGGCTGACACACTCCATGTAGGCGTCGCTGAATTCGTACTGCACGTTGACGAGTCGAAACATCCTCTCCAGCAGGTCTGCCCAAAAGTCCGACAGCATAGAGTCCAGGTTGACGGCAGCGCTTCCAGACACATAGTACCGAGTCAGGGCATCGAAGAAGTTCTTGAACAGCTCTGCGTTCTGCACGTACATCATGCCGTAGGTTCGCACAAACATGCTGTGCAGGGAGACCTCGGCGTTTTTCAGGAGCTCACGGAAGAACTCTGTGGAAAGAGGAGAGGAGAGGAGGAGGTTAGTGTGATTGGTGAACACAGAGCTGCAGAAACAATCTCAGGTTATTCACATCTCAGAGTACCGAGGAGGAGTTTTTAGAGATGTTACAAAGTGAATTCACATGATGGAAAACAACCTTCTACTCAATAACATCAACAACATGTTGAACACTCAGTGGGTATCTCGTTACACAAACAGGGCGACACAAAAGCACATTGGAGCACGTTTTGGAGTTTTCATCAAGCAACTCAAAAACAGACATTCCAGCATGACGACAGTGTTTATAAACCGGTCAGAGCACTGCAATATTGCTGCCACATGGCTGTGTCATGTTAGCTCTCGGTATGTCGAAACCTCCACCTCTAATTTCTGACTCTTAGTGTGTCCCGCTGCCAGCACTCAAAACCTGATTGCTTGATCTTCTACTTCACCAAACACAAACTGTCCTGACACTCTGAGTACCTCCACAGGAACAGCCAAAGCATGAAATCTGTGATGAAAGGCAGAATGATGTGTGCTGTGCTACCAGAGGGGACGGTTGGAACCAGGAGATGAGAGGAGGTGAAAGGTGGAGCTGCAGCATCTCTGTCAGGCAGAACAAGCGGCGCTGCTCCTCGCCTCTGTGGACTTGCCATTCAGCGCAGACGTCTCTCCAAATCAAGCCCGCTTCAAACTGACCACCATCAATGGCATTTTTCTGTTGTCACATTCCATTCGCTCTCCTTTCTCCCAGCTTCTCTTGGACTGTCCTTCAGAGACATTTTCAATAGGATTACTGAATAATGCACCCCCCCCCCCCCCTCTCTCCTTCCCCTATATGGACCTGTATCCCCCATCCAGGCGAGCATCTCCCTCCCTCTGCTGCTTTCACTTCATCAGTTCCTTCAGAGAGCTCTCTTCACCAGAGACAGGGAACAATGACCTACTTCATCCTAAGGAATGTCCATCACCCCCCTCACTGCTTTTCTCCACCCCCAATAATCCAGGTCCCCTCTCCCACAGACACCACCACCTCCTCCTCCTCCTCCTCTTCGCCCCCCCAAACTTTCTTAATCTGAACAAAATGAGAATTCCTCACAGTCTCTGAAAAATGCTTCACCTTCAGTCTTGCATGCATGCAGCACACACTCAGGCCTTTCACTCCGCTTTTTTTTTTCTCCATCCACTCACCCGCTGCCTCTCTCCAACCTGTGCTCCCCGTGCTCTTTCCCTGGGTGCCCTCTGCTCGGCTTTGAAATGTAAAGTTCCCATGCTCTCACAGAGGGAGTCACTAAACGCTCCCTGCCACCAGTACACACACACACAGTCCCCGAGTAGCGCTGTCACTTCCACTTCAGACTGACACACTAAAAAGGAAAAATGAGGAAGGGGAGGGGTGCGGGCGGCTTGGGGCGGGTTAAGTTGAGGGCTTTTTTAACTCCAAATCCCCACTGTGTCGCCAAGGATACCGGAAACACTGCAGCCCCTCCATTTACCTCCCCACCATCACTGCCCCCCCCCCTTACTCTATCACACGCACACACACATATACAAACACAAAGCCAGGCAAGAGGGGGCACCAAGTTCCACGCTCCATTGACAGAGATTAAAACAAAAGGTCCACCCTCGGCCCTGGAATGTCATAGCTGCCACAAGTTTAAAGTCAGTGAAAGGAGACGCTGAGGTGGAGGAGGAACGGGCATGAAGTAGAAGGACAACGCTACACTCCTTTATTCTCCCTCCACACTTTATTAAAGCAGTAATGCCTGTATGCTGAACAGATAAGCTCTGTAATGAGTTTGGACAAACCCACGGCTAAAAGGGAGCGGGGTGTGTGGGAGCTGTGGGAGCAGTGGCAGCAGGGTGGGGCTGGGGGCTGTGGGGAGCTTTTTCACCAAGCACAGGCTCTGAAGTATGAGCAGCATTACACAGGCATCTTGCATTGTCATTAAAAACAGTTTATGACACGCAGCCGTCTGCCAACGGGCCGAGGAGCTGAGCACTCCCTCTGGATTTTTCCATTAAAAAATGAGCCCCGCCGCTCAGCCAATGGTCTGCCAGAATCTGGGTGAAAGGTTGCACGGCAGAGAGAGAACGCCAACGAAATGTTAAGAAAGAGGACAACTCCAGCCTCTGTGAGCATCCATCTTTTCCTCCCTCACTCTGCTTCTCCTGTCATCATCCCCACATGTTGCAAAGAAGGCCCTAAATTATGAGCGCTGATCCCAGGCCCAATCCATCACAGGAACAGAGGAGCTGACCAATCTCCTCCCACCGTTTCCTCCTACTTCCTCCTTCTCCCCTCACCCCCACCAGTGGCCCTATAAACCCTGCTCCTCCCAATCCTTGCCCAGGCTGTAATTGCATCCTATTTGTGCCAATTAGTCCCTGCGCTTCTCCCTTTTCTTAGAGGATGGGATTCTGTCCCTCCTGCTGTTGTACTTCAGTGCTTCGGATGGACGTCTCTTGTTGTGTGTGTGTGTGTGTGTGTCTAGAGACAAGGGGCCTTAATCCCAGTGCTTAAATTCCAGACATAGGCTTGCTCTGTTGGACGGGGTCAGTGCAACACGACAGACAGGCTGAGGCCAGGACAAACACACAGGGAGAGGGGAGAACTATTTCTGGCCCAGGTCTTAATTGGCCATGACTCCTCGCTCCAGGCGCATGATGAGAGCCTGCCTAATCACATACACCACTTCCTGAGTTTGTTATAGTGTGTGTGTGTGTGTGAGTGTATGTTTCTGCATCTGTCTTTATGTACAGACGCAGCTGTGTTTATCTCCCTGAGCATCCACTTCTCCAGAGCAGTTAGATGACACAATCATCGTGACCATCTTTCTCAGTAACAGTGAAAACACTGACGAGCACTTCCTGTGCCGGTTTCACAGGCGGGCAGAGCTTCCTTCTAGGTGTCTCGATGAGACGACTGCAAATAATGGGACAGAAACCTGATCCTGTCACTGAATCCAGTGAGACAGAGCGTCTAATGGCTGAGCTGAAAAAGAGCACTGCCTTTGTAAAAAGATCCAACATCCAACAGTTCAGAGACAGCAGCTACTTATCTGCAGCGGTGAGGAGGGGGCGCAGGAGGAAGCACAGGGGAGCCAGAAGGCTGCCCCCTCCTGGTGGAAAACAGAAAACCGTGGGGGTGAGATCAGATCTTTTGGGACTCTGTTCTGATGATCGTGTTGTATAAAACTGAAGTTTGAAGGAAGAAAATCATCCTGAAACAGCTTCAGTGAAGTTGTTTGATGCTTTGATATAACTGTGTGAAGAAATGTTGCTGCTTTCATTTCTTTAACATCAAACACCATCAACTTTCAAAACTTGCCTTTTTGTTGGCTGTTTAAAAATGACACAGGAGCACATGAACCTCTAAATCTATTAATAAAAAACTACCTGAAGCCCTGTTAGCCAAAGAGCAACGCAGCTAAACGCTTACAGTCCTCTCTTCTCTTTGAGTTGCCATGTTTCAGGATAAAAAGAAAAAAACAAGGCAGTTGTCTACTGTAGCAGCACCATGTTAGACAGCAAACAAGCAATCTGGAGAAGAATCAATAAAAAAATTACCGCTAAATTTCCCGGACGTAAAAAGAGTGAGGTAAAACAGACAGATGAATCAGAGACAGAAATAAGGGTGTGAGGAGGAGAGGAAGAGAGGGCTTTTTGGAGAGTTGAGGCATGAGATGGGGACAAAGGGTAGCAGGAGAGGAGAGAGAGAGAGAGAGAGAGAGAGAGAGAGAGAGAGAGAGAGAGAGAGAGAGAGAGAGAGAGAGAGAGAGAGAGAGAGAGGGGCGGGCCAGCTCCAGCAGCCACTGCATTCCGACACGTCACATTCCTGTTCACATCTGGCTGCAATACACACGCTCCCTATTGCTGACTATCCCTCGCTCCCTTTCACAGACACATAAGATCTAAAGGTCTCTGACCCGTGTATGGACGGGGCTGTGTACACAGAAACACATGAAACCACGCACACAACAGCCCGACACACTGATGTTGAGAGCTTTGGGAGTCCCCGAGACACTTGGGCAAAGACGAGAGCTGCTCTGTTACAAACGAAAACCCCGGATAATGTGATGTGTGCTATAGCCGCAAAGGCGATTTGAGGTATGACTTTAGATACACAATCGTAAAGAGTCTGTACATCAGTTTCTAAAAAAAGGTTGATAGTAGCCACCTGAAAAAGAAATCCACCTTTGAAGCAGACGTATTCTTTCAGATGTTTCCTGCTTATGAATCCAAAATACAACATTTTCAAGATGAATCATTTTCACTCCTGCTACATCCTGTTTGTTGGCTCAACATCAGCACTACAGCTGCAACTATTAATCAAATAATTAGTATTAATTAATAATTAAAATTAATTAATAATTAAACTAGTTTCATAATCAATTAATCAGTTTAAGTAATTATTTAAGAAGAAGAAGTCAAAATTCTCTCATTTCAGCTTCATAAATATGAACATTTTCTCTATGACAGTCCTGAATATCTCTGGTTTGCAAACAAGACATTTGATGATGTCATCTTGTACTCCAAGAAACATTAATATTTTTCACCATTTTATGACATTTTATAGACCAAACAACTACTTGACTTATCAGGACCAATGAAACAGCCTGCAAGCTAACCGAGGCTGTCAAACGGAGCTCATGCTACAAGACTGACATTAAAGGGATAGTTCCTTTTTTTCTTTTCTAAAGTGGGATTGTAAGAGCTACTGGTCGACACTGAGGGCCTGACTCACTGAAGAACAGTAGCCTTTGTTCACACTAAACCTGTGCAAATATGCCGAGAAGATATAATGGAATTCAAAAAGCAAAAGGTCCATTGAGCTTGTCATAAATGTGGATAGAATGGTGCGCTGCCAAAGGAGAGTGCACAGCACAGCTCTGTGCAGCAGAGCATGGAGACGCCATGTTTAAGTCCGACCTGTGGTCACTCCCCACTCTCACCCTGTTTACTCCTCTATCCACTGTCCTGTGATCTCAAAATAAAGACATAAAAAGCCTAAAAAAGAACTTAAAGAAATAATAATGGATGACTGGTTGATGATAAAAACAGATGTCTGTTTGTATCTCGGCTATCGATCACAGCAGATTGGGTCAGCACTACTTCAGTATTTAAGTCATTCTAACAGGCTCCAACCCTAACCAAATCTCTGTAAAAATGTTCAAATTTCTGTAAAATTTCCAGCACTTAACTTTGCCTATTTGTCTGTGCACCATTCTTAGATGGAGAGCTGTACCCCAAATGTCTCGTTCTGCATGGGGAAAATGAGATGGGTAGAGAGTTTACAGCAGCATCAAGGACTAAGGATACAAAAGCAAACATGGTGGTGAGAAAGTTGCAAATGTAGAACTTGCTTTCTTGTCAGGTCACAAACTTTAAGAGAAGTAAAAGTAAAAGAGAAGTAAAAGAGCTGAAGCAGGACCACAGTTTGGGGGCCTGGGGTAGTTGAAGCTGCCCCACTTCCTTGGTGACTCAGCACTGCTCCATGTTCCCATGCACTCTCAGGGAAACCTGATCCCAATATTTACAGGCATACACACATGTGCTCACACACAGAGGAACAGGAAGTACAGAGAAGACTAAATCTGAAGATGTGTGTGGTCCGTCTGGAAGTGGGCATGCCTCTCTGGAGAGAAGGAAGCGGGCAGAGGGGGACCAGGCAGTGTGTGTGTTGGGGGGATGAGGCAGGGAGTTTAGACATTGAGAGACAGGTGGACAGACCAACAGACACAGACTGACTGTCTCCGCTCCAGTCCGTGCACTGGCAGGTGGAAGCGTCCGTCAAAAACCGTGTGACACAAGTTAAACTGTGAGGACACTCGCCCACAGCACAATGCTGCCAGAAAGGCAGCTCACATTTGCGTGTGTTCGCAGGTGTTGGTGTGTTTGCTTACTGTCAAAGTGGTCGTGTCTCTGTCTGAAGGTGGATTGTAGGTTGGTGCTAAGCCTGGAGACGGGAGCTTTGATCTCTGTGTGGCTCTGCTGGCTCAGCTTCTCCTCCATCTCCACCGTGCAGCAGGAGAAACCCTGTGGACACACTTTCAGCGGAGCCCCTGGAAGAAATGAGAAGAAGACCTTCATTAAGCGCTGTGTTATATCAATATAACTGATTCATAACTGGTAAAAGACACATATTAACACCTGTTTCTGCTTTAAAATGCTGATTTACAACCTCACCCGTTTCTAGATCAAACACACCTTGGCTGTGAAAAACCACTTAGCTGCACTTAAGTGGATTAATTGCAACTCTCAGCTCAAAGCAGTCTTTATCCAGACACTTTATAGAGCCCCGCTCTTATCCTGGCTCTCCTCTCCTCTGATTGATAGCTCTGTGCTTTAGCTTTCTGTGAGTGCCATGTCCTTCCAAAACAGAGCTGTAAAAGGTGAGGATCAGCTTACTGCAGAATAATGCAGATAAAAGTCATTTAGACCTCGCACAAACCCTGGGCAGTATTTTGGAAACAGTCGTACAATTGTATGTTGTTTGTTCTACCACAGCTCAACTTTTCAAAAATAAATTTAAATGACTTCCATGTGATATCAGGCATCTGACTGTGAAGTGATTCACTTTTAAATGCCTGCTGCTCTTTTTTTTTTCTCTTCCAGATTCCTCTGATGTAAAACAGCAGAGAGCTGTTGTCAAAGCCTCTAAATCACAAATAGAGAGATTTAACTAGTTTTATACTAGTTTTGAGAAAATGCAGACTGTTTTTAACTGTGAACACACTGAGAATGAGCAGAAAACTTCATCTCAAACTAGTCTGCGCTTTTTTTTTTTTTTTTTACCCGTTACCAAAACAATTTTTAAAAACACAAATACTGTCTGGTGAAATCTTAAATACAGAGAAACTGCGAGTCAGTTTGACATCCAATTAAGAGCAGGGTCAGGGGAGGACAAATGCAAAGTTGCAGCTGCAATAATGTTTTGTTTTAAATGTGGCTGTTGGAATCTGGGAGAACACAGGGATCCTTTCACTGCACTCAGGCACCAACGGCTTGTTTAGTTTTCCCCACCAGCTTGTGCTCACTGACTCGCTGCCTGTGTTCAAGCACAGGTTACTGCAGCTTTAAGGGCTTAACTATCACCTGCACTGTTTTCCAACAGTTGCTTCAAGATTTCCAAAACATGCAGAGTTACTTTAGCCTTAGAGTGGGTGCTGACTTGATCTCTTGATCTTTATGTGGAATCTGAAGTGAGACATGTTTCAAATGCCTCTTACTTTAAATCAGAGTCGTAGTGTTTCTTATTGGATCACATTTACTTTACTTAAGAAAAACTGTGAGTAGATCTTGAAGTGTGTTAAACGATTATCAATTAGTGTTAGGGTTTTTTTTTACTTTACATCACCCTTTAAGTTTTCTGGACACATTTTATACCATGAAATAAACAGACTTTCTCTGAGTGACTGCACAAAAACAGAAAAATGATAAAATGATCTCTGAAGCCTAATTCATCTAAACCACGAGCTCTGTAAGGCTAACATCATTAAACTGATCTGATAAAACCTGCTGTCTTTTATTAGGAACAGGATAAGAGCCACTAAGAGTATTAATTTGAAAAACAATTTAATAATTATTTTTTTCTGACTCTTAACCCTTAACTGCTGAACGTATCATATTTGATACATGGGTTTAAATACCTCTATCTCATCAATATCATAAATATTTTCATTACAACCTGTTTAAAAAACAGACAAATATATTATATGCTCTTGAGGATTATCTTTCCGCTACAGGCAGCTGTTGTTGTATTTTGGCTGCTCTTAGGAAGTCATCCACATCCGTCTTTTCAGGATTATTAATTTTCAAGAGACTGCAGTAAGAATAACATTGGAATCGTAACTCTTTTTTAAATAAGTATTTTCTGCATTATATGGATTGTTAATTAAAAACTTACCAAAGAAGTTGCCAAACTGCCCAAATATCAAATATGATAGAAATGTATCAAGAACAAAGTGATACAGCAATATTTTTGTGGATTTTGTCAAAAGGGTTAATAAACCTCTCAGTTCTAAAAAAAAAAAAAAAGCAGAACTTCCTGGCTATTTTTTGATGGGTCAGGCTTTAAAGAGTAACATTCAGCTCGGAACCGACTCTGATCTCAGGTGTCAAAGATCAAAGTTGGAATTCTGAGACTAAAAGCTCAATTCTAGAACTTATGTCTAAATTCAGATTTTTTTCCTCTGAAAACTGTCACTCAGAATTCTGGGTAAAAAAAATGTCAGAATTCCAAGACCAAATTGTACATCACTTTTTTTTTTCTTCACGGAACTCAAACTGAAACTGAAGTTTGAGGCTAAATTTTCTCCTGAAATTTCGGAGTCGAACCTCAGATTTCTTTTCTTTAAAGGCAGAATCTGACTCAATAGAGTTCAAGGATAAAAGTGAGATTCAGAGAAAATCAGACTTCTTTAACTATAGAAAAAAAATCTGTTTTTCACACTCAAAATTTTCAGATTTCTGAGACAGGGGTCTCTTATGAGAACCACGTCGAAATACTCACTTTTTGTCTCAGAATTCTGACTGACATTGAAGATTTTTTTTAACTTTAAAATCAAAAATTTTGCCTCAATGGGATTCTAAGAATAAAGTCAGAACTCTAAAACAAAGTTGGATATCTGAGAGTCACAATTCGGAACTTTTTTCCTCAAAATTTTCAGGAAGAATACTGAGACTTACATGTAATTTGATCTTTTCTCACAGAATTCTCGGTTGTTCCGCAGAATTTCCCCCGGATTCAGAATGTGACTTTAAAGAATTCCAAGACTGGAGTCAGATTAATAAGACAAGACCAGAACTCTGAGAGTGAAGTCAGAATTCTGACTGAAACCACAGAAGTGTTTACTTGACAGTCAGATTCTGACCATAAAATTTTAAGACTGAAGTCAGAATTAATTCCAGAATTTTGAGAGAAAAAGACGAACTTCTGATTTGAAGTCAGAATTCTGTTGATGCTTGTGTTTCTCCTGAATAAGTTTTCTGTTATAAATGAGGCTGAGTGTTGTAATGGGATCAGGTTAAGTTAACCTGTTGGTTATTAAATACAACTGAAATATATTTTCTCTTCTAACATTAAAGTCTCCATAAGACATGTGGATTTATTTCTGAGACCTCTTGGTGCTGTTTTCTTTCTTACAGTGCACACAGCTGGAACGTCCTTCAATCTTCATTAAAATGTTTGAACTTTGTTGTTATTTCACACTTTTACTGAACAACATTTCCAGACCCAGTTTCCAGCTCAGCTTTTTAAAGTCCAGAGGTTTTTCTTGTTGCAGCACCACAGCTCAGTTTTGACTCAGCAAACTTTACATTATAATCAAAAACAAAACTCAGAGCATTTCTGGAATAGCAGCTAAAAGGCTGAAAAATTGAACTTCAGGGTCAGAAGTGACTCATAGGAATATAATCATCCAAACAGGGCACAGGAGGGAGGGATGCACCCTGGCGCCATTAACTGGACCCCTCAGTCTGGGAACAGGTCCAAGTAAGCCTCAAGTCACTCCTTCTCTCACAGCGCTCTCCCCAACTCATCGCTCCGCCTGCAGCCCTCACCCATCCGCTCAGCTCCTCCTCTGCACAGGCGAACATACACATGCAAACACTCACACATGCCCAGGCCTAGTTGGCAGCCACTACCTAAACATATTCACACATCACATCACTACTCAACACATGGCTCTTTGTACCAGCATGATTGGAGGTACATGGAGCAACACACACACTCACACACACTCACGAAACTTTTAGGTGAACAGAAAGCCAGTCTCTCCTCCAGCAGGGCCCCCTGCCTGCCCACAGCACAGGCACACAATCAAAAGGGTTATGTCCACGTAGGAAATGGCCTCAGATACCAAAGTACACAAATAAAAGTGAGATGCTCAATATTTCACAGGAATGTCTGTACAAATGTCACATTGTTAGCTCAGAGGATTAGATCTCTGAAAACTGGAGATTCTTTGCTAACGCGCACTTTGTGAAAACATTTTGGCAGCCAATATCTCCAACCACTGGGAGAAAAGTGACCCAGCTGGAAGAGGAGCGCGAACAGTTAACAGGAACAGTTAGATCCTATAAAAATCAACATCATGCCGAAGTTTGCGTGACATGTTTCAGCCTCAGTGTTTCACAACAGGCTCCGTCAGTCCAAGCGTCCGTCATTCCTGGACCATCCCTGGCATGAATAGTCTTTGTGTGATGACTGAACTGGCTCTCAGTTGCCTTATGGAGCTTTTTTAAGGGGCCTCTCCCTCCTCCAGCTTCCCAAGTGCTTCAAGACGTAATAAGACACAGAGACAGAACATTGTTGGAGTGTCACTCAGAAGAGGAGGACTGCCGTTTATGGTGGTCAAAACAAGAGGGCAGCGTCTTGTAAACAAACATGTGACTGTGTGCCGTGGCATTCATTAGTCCTCCACGGCTTCTCTGCTTTTCCTTTGTGGTGAGACCACCATCTCCTTTAAACGGCTCATAAAATAAGTCACTTCCCTTTGACATTGTCCTGCCTCTCAAACTCTGTTCTCAGAGGAAGGGTGGTGGGGGAGGAGAAAACGCCTCATAGACAAAAACCAGATTAGACACCTCACCGCCCCCTCTGCCTGCCATCATGTGCCCCTGAACCAGACGGACCTCAGGGTGCCCCCCCACCTCTGCATCCACCACCACCACCACCACCCTGCAGGCTTAACCAGGGAGGTCAAAGGTTAACAGCCACTCCTCTGAGAAAGGTCCTGTCCCCTGACCCCCCCCTGTCCTGCAGCCAGCACATTCACCACACACAGTAACTCACCCCCCATACACCACTAACTCCAATAATAATACCACCAACACACTCATACACCCCCCCAGATACACACCAGCAATCAAGGGCTGTAAAAGTCGCGGACACAAGCAAAAAACATAAATAGTCGACTCGAACCCTCAAATACGACAAACTGGAGTCATAAAAGTCGTAACGGGATTATTTCTGTCCACGTCTAAACTCAGGACGTCACTAAAACTTCCAGCGCAGACATGAAGGAGGCCACGCGGTCCGACGTGTCAGGAACCATTCACTGACATCTTTCACTAATTGGAGCCTGGTGGTCTGTGACTGAACCAAACCCGAGAGCTCCGACGTGAACGTTTTTAAATAACTACAGGCTAAACTGAGCTGCTCCCAGTTATACACAAACTCATTCAATCCCAGAAGGAAGCAGGTAAACTGAGACACCGGCGCTCACATTCAGTTTGAACAATAAGAAATGTGTAAACATGCTGAATAACAAGTCTGACTAATCCTCAAAGTTTCAGAGGTGTGAGCTCTGCCCTCACCTGGCAGTGCTGAGAAGAACAAAACAACACTTCTGGATACAAAGGTTGCGTACTAATTGTCACATTACGCTCCTTGCTGTAACATGTAAAGGAAAGTGCTGCCAGTCTGCTGAGCATTACTCACACAGACTGTTGTAAATTTGCACGCCCTGCAGCAGTAACACTCTCCTCAACTCCGTCTAGGGTGTAATTATCAGGCGGGGGAAAGGGGGATTGAAGGATCGGTGCCATTTGTTGGATACCTCTCTGTTCTGCGGTCTTTTCAGCCCTGCTATCAACCGTCATGAGCTCAACCTGTTGTCTCAGACGGGACTCCATTTTGAGAGACATCATAACGTGTTAACGGCCTCAAACATGCAGAGTGAAGGAGCTTTGAAGATAAAAACTCAAAAGCAATGATTACAAGGCTGCAGCAGAGCGGAATATTCCATTTCTAAAATGATAGCAACTGCTTTCTGGGCCGGCCCTGTCTGAAAGTCTTTCCTGTCAGAGCATGCTGTCAAACCAGCCCTCCTGTACCACCTCGACCATCTTAACAAGAAAGAAATCTAAAAACTGACTTTTTTTATTTACAAAATGCATTATCAACTTATTTAATTTTCCCCTCAGACCTGATAAACATTATTAAATCTGTCACTTGAAAGCAAACCTCTCAAGTAATTACTTGGCAAGAAACGTCACTTAGAAATGAAACTGAGACACCTATTTACAATGATGGAATAAATGCTGACAAGATTTATTTATTCAGCAGGAGGATCTTTGCATAAGTTTGTTCTACTGTAATAAAAATGTTCAAAAATCTATAAAGAAGGAAACACAACCGTGTGGGTCCCAATTTTACCAAAATGTTTTGTCCCTCACGTCACATTAGATGTAAAATCTGTCAACTAGGTGAGCTGACTAAGACATGAGTCGTATTTACAAGCTGGAGGAAACGCTGCAGGGGAAGGGAACATTTCAAACATCCACACATCCACATCAGGCCACAACCACAGACTTCTGCTTCAGGGCAGTGTGCCCAGAGAAAGTGACAAAGAGCGAGAGGCTAATCCTCCTCCTCTACATTTCCAGATACCCATTCTGGTGAGTGAAATAGGAGATTTAAAGTTGTCAGATCTAGTATTATTACTTAGTCTGAATGTTGTGGAAGGTCAGAGAAGATTCTCTTAGATCTGTGTCTTTATCAGGCTCTCTGATATCTAAAACACTCAAACAGGAGCAAACCTCAGCTACTTTCAGTCAAAGTAGAGTTTCTAAAAGGAAATGGACACACATCACTATTATCATCAAACTGAACTCTGTGTGAACTTTGTCTTGTAGCAGAATTGCAGCAAAGGTAGAAAACGTTCATCCTGTGCTGTAAGTGTAAACCCTTACTGGAGACTGTGTGTATGGAGGTAATCAGGGTCACGTCATGGTCTCACCTCCTCTCTTTGCACCTCAATGACAAGTTTACGGCATCTTGGGCCACACCAGTAATTTTCTTCAGATCTCAGCTCATTAGAAACATCTTAAAGAGACCAAATGAGCAGGCAGTGGACTTCTGACTGTGACTGGAAAGTTCGAACCAAATCGTGTGCAGCGATGCCAAACCTCAACCATGCATCTGCACTAATGGGTTTCACTTGACTGCTGCTTCGTTTCTTCAAGAATTACTCCCATCACAAGCAGAAGGAGAGACAAAAAGTGTTGGAAGTTGTTTTAATGACTCTTCTGAGTGTCATTTTATCTCTGGGTCTGAAATGTTTAACTGTGAAATGTGTTTAAAAGAGACGTTTGGGGGTAGGGAGAGACATAAAGGTGACAGATTTTAAAGCCTCGAGCTTTATTAAAATATGAAAGTTATGAGAAAGTTCAGTCTCAGCTGTTGGCATATAAATCGGCTCTTACTTTAGGACTGATTTAGAACAGAAGTTAGTGTGTTTGACAATTTTCAACCTAAACCACTTCATAAAAATGTCCTTAAAATTGTAAATCTGAACCCCCCTTATGTGTGGATAAATCCCAGCTCAGTGATAAGTAACAAGTGTTCATGTACAATTTCTGTTAATAATTAAGCAAAGCTGAATGCTCAGTGTTTGCTAACTTTTTCATGCAATTAGAAACATCAGGGGCTAAATTCACCTGAATGTACTTTCCACACAGATATTTGTAGGTTTGAGGCCCGGCACTTGGTGTTACAAAAAGTTTTAAGCATAAAAATCAAGTTTTAAACCAAATAAATTGTTCGCATCACAATGCTTGGAGATGGGCACTTCAGGCAAAAGTACTACACGATAGTCTAACAGCTAACTACTCGCCTGTAATTTGAGCAGACGTCATCCCCCCAGATACAAGGAGACTGAAACAGATTAAATATGATATAAAAATGGATATTATCCAAGTATAAATTTTAACAGGCAAAGTTTGAACATAACCTCATTTTGTTGTAGAAGTTTCCCCCCAGATCAACTATGGTATTTGTCCTCAGCTGGCGTTCTCTGTTTCTTTTGTTTTGTTTTTTAATGTTATGTGAGGTTTGGGTGGGAGGGACCTGGGTTCTTGCTCATGGTAAAGCCAGTATTGTTGTTGTACTTAGTTTTGCCTCTGGTGCACACACTTTTCTTATTTCCTTTTTGTATACTGTCCATGCTTTAATGCACTGTATCTACAAAATTCAATGAAAAGAATTGTGAAAGAAAGGAGCTCCCCCTCCCAGATCTCTTTGAGGCTGCAGGAGTCTGTTGTTCTCCTGCTCTGAATCTCACAGTGCTTTTTCATGTTTATTCAGTTATTATAGAAGTTTTTTGTTACTGAATGACAAAAAGCAAACACAGTCTGTTGGTTATATCACATCACAACTGGGCTAAGTACACACACTGGAAAAAACTAATAAAATAAATTTTGAAGATGATAAATTGTTAAATGAACTTTTGATTTTTTTTTTAATTATTGAACTATAATTTGAATTTTTAAACACATAACAAAACAAGCAGAGCACATGAAGAGAACAGTGGATCAGCGCGGCTCAGTGGTGGAGTGGGTCATCTCTCAATCAGCAGGTTGGTAGTTAGAGCCCCGCTCCACAAAGAAGCAGAACCCCAGATTGCTCCTGATGACAGAACCAGTGTTATGTGAATGTAGTTAGCTAACACCAGTTTAATCAGCAGCCATCCCTAACAGGCTGAAGACACAAATTGATATGATTCATGAATCAGCTCAAGCCGGAGATGTAATGATGACGACAGAAGAGCAGAGCGTCACTCACATCCATAAATTACAGGATCCACTGCTGGGAGGAAACGTCTCAGTTGTGGTAAATGTGGGGAACACCAGCGGAGCTCGTGACAGGAGAGATTTACTCCATCAGAACAATGCTTGCCATCCTCTCACAGGGCAGGAAGTGTGGCTTTGTACAGATTACTCTGTGGAGCGGGTATTTTCAGATGTGCAGTCACTTCCCACAGAGCTGAGGATAACCTTTAAATAAAATAATGTTCCTTAAATAAGAGGGATTCAATTATCTTTCACACAACACAGCTGTCATAACATTCAGCTACAGAAATCTGCTTGTCCTCTGGCCTGAATACAACAACAGAGAGAGAGAGAGAGGCGCTGCTGTCTTCTTGTACAGAAGTCATTCATTGCAAGAAACGATGCTTAACGTGCGCTTTTCTCATTCTGAGAGGTAAAAGTTAAAATGTGCTGCCGTCTTTTATCTTTTCTGTGAATTATTCTCCCAGAAATAAACACCAATGTTTGACAAACAACGCTCACACAGGGATCCATAAATCTGTGCCTTCTGCCACCAGAGTCCACCTCTGATTGCTAAACCAGTCGGGGCCTCTGGCCAATTAAAACTCTCCATTTGAGAACATTCCAGAACGCTGTCATCCATGAACATTCACTCAGAAGCCCCTGGAGAGATTCCACAACATACCCGCTGCCTCTCACTCGCTCCGTTCCCCTCTCCTGTCCGAGCCCGGCATCTCCGCCTTTGTCCCCCGACACAAAAGCTCCCTGCCTACACTACTTCCCAGGTCACTGCTTTGTCAGGGTTTCAGCTTGCTCCTGCACTTCCCCGAGAACATTCAACAAGTCAGAAAATCACATTCCAACCACTTGTTCTCAAGCAGTGACCTGCTGCACTTGTAGATGAAATCGCTTGTGGCTGTAAAACCTCAGCAGACATAACGGTACGATGTGAAAAAGGAAAAAAAGATTCTGTTTTTGTTTCGTGACATGTTTGAAAACATTAATCTGTGTCAAACAGTAAGTAAATATACATTTTATAACAGAGAGAAGAATGTAGCGAAAAGGTAACTTAGAGGATGAGAAGAAATTTATCAGTCACAAAATAACTTACAGTAGTTACTCATTTTTTTAATATTTGTACACACATACAGCTCAAAATGCAGGATGAAATTTTGAGGTCAGTCTGCCAAACTGAGGTAATAATTAATGATCCATGCACAGCAAGTTGTTGCTGCCATGCTGACAGAGACGTGTTAGCTCTTTGCTGCTGTCATGAATGTATTATCACTTTCAAACGCAACTTCAATGCAAGAAGGACTGAGTTCAGAGAGAAGAGGATGTTAGTGTGGTGATTGGAGAGCTAGCTACTACAGCAGCTGGCTTCATTCGTTTCTTAATGCTCCACATCTTTCAGTGTCGATGGGTCACATGGTTTTTCAATGAGATTAAATTTTTCCCTGATGTTTTGAGAACTTGTAGAAACACATATGAGTAGTTTCATGTGAAATTAAGTTTCTCTATATTGTCCTCTTGCAGTCGGATTAAATATTTGTATAGAATTTTTTCCTTCTTATTTTTCAGTTATAACCTTTCATGGTGAACTGACCGACAGGATAATCAAACTGAGTTGGTTTTGAAGGTGCACAGGCATGTAAAGCTGAAGCTGAAGTTTTATAGTAGGGCTAAACGATTTTGGAAAATAATCCAACTGAATTTTTTTGACCAATATTGTAATTTCGATTCAGTGTGCGATTTTTTTTTCTTTTTTTAGGGGGGGGGGGGGGGGGGGGTTATCCTCTGAATTATTCACTTAACACAAGCAATCTCGCTTGTCGCCTCTTCTGTGTCCTCTCTTGGTTCTTCTGCTGAGGCCATTTTTAATGATGTCAACAACAGCAACACAACAAATTAACACTTAACATGGCTGAAGTTGATTTCCATACTCTCTGCTCACACGTGTCTCGTTCTCTTCGATTTTTTGCCATTTTTAAATCAGTTGAAAGTGCATTACCGCCACCTACTGCATGCACGTCGTGTCAGGTTGCGTCTGTGTACAGGAAACTTTTTTTTTTATTGCAGCCTTTGCGATTTGAAAATTACATTCTGTTACATTGTTGATTTAAATTTTATTAATTGTTCAGCCCTACTTTAAAGAGCTACTCATGGTTTGATGCCTTTTTTATGTTTGTTGATAACTTCAAATATGTGGCCACTTTATATGTGTTTAAGATTTTTAATCCGTGAGCAAGATTCAGTACTTTATCTTTAATTTAGTTTTTATTGTAAACTGATGTGCTCTTTTACCTTATTGTTTGATGAAAGCTTGATAAAGAGACATTTAACAGTCTTTTTATGACGTGTGCTGCTGCCCTCTCAGCCAGGTCATCCTTGTGAAAGAGACCCTGATCTCAGGGGGTTATTTACCTGGTTAAATACATAAATAATAAATTCTAGTTGAATAGTTCAGCATCCGATGACAGGACACAGGCCTGGAAGTGACTGTAGGACAATCTAAAACTGTGATTATTGTAATCTTTGTTTAAAGCAAACATCAAAATATGACATCTACAGGTAATATTACAACACATCAGAGCAGAAGAGAGGTGATAAAAAATGAAAGCTCCCTCAAAAAGACTTGTGCAATTTTGGTCTCAAACTACAGACATTTTCAGACATGCCCTCCAGAGCTCTGTCCCAGCAGTTTACCTGAGCTGAGTGTTCACACATGTCCCGTCATAGCGTGAAGTTTCCCCTGTCAGAGGGGGATGTGAGGGGGTTTCAGAGGAACTGTACATGACGTGGGTTTTCTCCAACATTAGAACAACCGATCCTTTCATTTTCATCATCCATGTGATTCACTTTTTCTTATCTCTCTCAGTGCTTGATGTATGTGTCTCTAGGGCAGCATTTTTCAACTGAGCAGCAAAACTAGACAGAACACCAGTGGTATAAACATGATCACTGCGGCCCATACATGGAATTTTCCTGGAGTATTCCTGCTGCACTCTGACATGAACTCACTATGACTTTACTTTGAAACCGTACCAGGGGACTGGCAGGAAATATTGAGGCTGAAACATTTGGTTCTTTGTGTTCACACATGAAGCTCACTTGGGTCATTTTGGGGAAATTTTCTGGAAACAGGACTTTGAGATTTCTGTCGACACAGTTAAAGGGCTGAACAATTTTGGAAAATAATCCAATTGAAATTTTTTTTTTGGACCAATATTGTAATTGCGATTAAGCATGTGATTTTTTGGGGGGGACGTTTATCCTCTGAATTATTCACTTAACACAACCAGTCTCATTTGTCGCCTCTTCTTTGTACTCTCTCAGTTCTTCTGCTGAGGTGATTTTTAAATGATGTCAACAACAACACAACAATCAAACACAATCAAAACTTGAACCTGAAGTTGTTTTCCTTATTCCCTGCTCGCACATGTCTCGTTCTTCTTCAAGATTTAGTCATCGCTAAACCAGTTGAAAAGTGCATTACCGCCACCTACTGCATGCACGTCATGTAAGGTTGCGTCCTTCGCGATTTGAAAATTACCGTCTATTACATTGTGCTGTTGGTTTAAACTAGATTTATTATTCAGCCCTACACAGTTATAGGGAACAAAAAATTGGGGAATTCAAGACGAGACTGAATCAGGCACATTTGACTCGATGTCGCACTCAAAAAACTCTGAGACTTGTTTCACTTCCTCTGGTAAACACAGCATCCACGGGGATTTTTCTGACTGGCTTTCAGATCTGCAAATTCCATTCAGCTCAATCTATTTAACACAGGGGCCTGAGTTAAATACATAAAAAAAAGAAATAGCACAAAAACCAAACAGAGGATTGACCACTCTTCTTTCTACCACATCGTCTCCTAACAACAGCAGGACTTTTCAAAAGGAGTCCGTGGCGCTGATTCACAGTAACAACTGTTCTAATCTTTCAAACTGTCCTCAGCTTTCTTTCAGGTTTTTGAGCCTTTTGATGAGCCGCAGAGTTGCTGCCTTTCATCTTGTGCTACTACAATAGACAGCACCTAGACATGAGTATGAGTGTGCGTGTGTGTGTCTGTGTGTGTGAGCGACGGGAAAAAAGAGAGAGAGAGTCCGTGTTATGTTTAAGATTTGCAGAGACAGGCAGAGGTTTAGACAAATGGCAGAGGACAAGTTAGAGCACAGCGTTATTATCGCAGGGGAAGAGGAGAGGAGGAGAAAAAAAAGGAGCACAAAAGACCTTCCTTGCTTGTCCCTCGTCTCCAGCCCTCCGTCTTTCCACTGACTTATGGCGCACAAATGAAAACAAGACTTTAAAGGAGAAAAAACACTCTACTTAAAGCCAAGTGCTTTACCAGGGGACCCTGCACAAACACTGTTGTGCTGTCAGAGAAATGGACTACCGTTGAGCATACAAATAGGTCCACTTTAAGATGAACTTCACACATGTTGCAGAGAAGCCACGGAGACACTGGATGATTCAGAGAGGCTCAAAAACCAGCTTTGAGGCCTGATGGTTGACAGTTTCTGAGCAAGTTTTGTTTGATGATTCGTCACAGACTCACTCTGATATAAAATCAATTTCAAAAAATATTTGAAGGACTTTAAAAAATTAATTTGATCACATCCAGTAAGAGGCAGCACACTCCCCCTGAAGACAGAGAGCTCTTTGACAATGTTTATAACAGACATCCAAAAGCAACTGAAGTCCACCAGATGTTTCAGCAGGACGGGGCCCGGCGAAGCCCCCCAGGCAGAATGAGGTCAAGCATATGATCAGGTTTCTGGGAGCTCAAAGCTACAAAAGGGCAACAAAGATTCTGATATACCTGTTGGGCCATACGAAACTGGACACCGTTGGAGGCAGTGGGAAGAGAACCGCTCAGTGCCGGCTGTCAGGGGGACTGGAGAGTCAAACGGTCTGATAGTTTAATGGTTCTCCGTCATGGATAGCTCAGAGTTTTCTAATACAATGTACTGTGTCAATAAATCAAAGCTGCTTTCCATCACTGGGATGCAAAATACTTCAACTCCTGGCAAGTTAACGCACATTCCAACATAACGACTAATATTTTACTGCCAGCGAAAACCACCCTGAAAACACACTGACCAAATGACTTACAGCTTTGGAGCCATCACTCAACTCAGCGCTGGATCCTTTCATGTGCGTTTTATTTTGCTCCTCGCTTATCAGGACATCTGGCATTGTTTTCTTCATGTTCGAGATCTGAGCTCTGATGACCTGCATTTAACACTAAGTATCGACTTGTCAGTCAAATTCACAGGTCGGTGTGACGCAAATAAAGAAAAAGCAAAGTTTGATCCCAAGAAAACATTTCAAAGGCACACAGAGGGATTAGATAAACATAAGGAAAACTATTAAGCTAGCTGCAGTTTGGAAAAGTAGTGAGCTAAGTGTGAGTGACTCCCTCATCGGTGGGCCTTGGGAGTAATTAGCAGGGATTACAGCTCATCTGGCTGGCACCCAACGCTGGGGTTTCAGCCCAAACACCCAGTCAAGTCCCTGGCTGAGCTCCCTCGCTGCTCCCCTAAACCACAAGCATCGTAATAATGGTGATCATGTCCATCATCGCACACAACAGGCTCGCTGTGGCTTCGTTAGAAATCAATAAATCTGAGTTACATCTCATCATAACCTCACTCCCACACTGGCAGCTAACGCAGGCTAATGATAGGAGCTTTGTCAGGTGATGGGGTTCACACTTCACCCCTGCAGCTCAGGATCAGAGCCCACCGCCCCTTCGCCACACTCCTCACAGCTGGTGGAGTGACACCGGCACCGGGGTGATGAACACAAAGGAGACGCACAGAGGCTCAAATATCAGAGGAACAGAAAAGTTACACCACTGCACAAAGGACCGGAGCAGCCAGAGGAGCTGAATGATACAGACAGGTTGAGGAGGGAGACGATGTACAGGGAAACGTGGTATTGGTTTGGCTTCATTATTCAGGTACGAAACAATCAAACCACAAAGAGATGTTGGTTTACCAGAGGCGTGGTCTGGTTCTGGCAAGTGCATCATCTTTTGTAGTTTTTTTTTTTTTTGCAGACAGGAAACTACAAAGATACAAAGCAAACATAACACAAAAGAGTTGTAAAGTCTGAAGGAAGCATGGCAGCAAAACCACAACCCACGGCAGACGAGAGGAAATCACCGAGGGAGGGCAAAGAAAGGAAAGATTAGGAATGAAACAACCTCCCAGAGGAGCTGCTGAGGAGAAAATGAACTGATGTGTCAGTCAGCCGGTGCGGGGGTGGAGGGCTGACTTTAACAGCGTGTTAACAAGGAGTTTCAGGGGTCTGAAGAAGAGAAAACCACCAACGTCAGATCAGGGTTTGACACAGTTTGTATCAGACAAGGACCCACACAGAGCCAAGGGGCTAAAAGCTGTGTTACAGCGGGTATTGTGCTGGACGGACATGAATGCATACAGGGGTAACTAAAAGGAGCAGGCTGTATGAACATGCCTGCATGGCTGAGCAACGATGAGTCACAGCTCACGTATGCCTGCAGTCACCTCCACTCGTTCTGTATCATGTGTCCTAAACATACACTAACAGAGTTACCATCAGGATCCAGGAGCCCGGCTTCCCTCAGTTTGACTCTTTCCTGTCAGATATCTCTCTTCCTCTGAACACCTCTGTCAGCCCGTCCAGCGCTCTGCTCTTTGTTGCCGTGTGTTCCCAGCTCCAGGGCTTCCTACCAGCAGGTCTTGGTGGTCTGGTGTGGAATGTGGTGAGGAGGGGGGAGGCAGGCCAGTCTAAAAAGGGGTGCTCAATTGTTCCCACACACACACACACAGCATCTAGCCCCCACTGATCTGCCGCTCACTTGGCAATTTTTAAAAAGTGGGAAGAAGGGGGGGGGAGAAAAAGACGCAGAAAGATGGACATCCTGACGCTCTGAAGGCAGACGTGCAGTGTTAGAAAAATAAAGAAACACACTCATTAAAAGAAGTCATGTTGGTATTCTTCAGTTTCATCTGCCTACATTTTTGGTACGCTGTGATAAGCTGGTTTATTTTGCTGCAAAGATAAGACTGATGCTGCAAGCAGAGCAGAACCGGACACCAGGAGAGCTGCTGATCTCAAAGCCGCCACTCTGTGATTGCAGGAAGTTGATTACAGAGGCGAGATATGGTGGAGCTGGCAGGCACGCGTAGCATCCCTCCCTCCCTCCCTCTCTCTCTCCCTCCCTCCCTCCTTTGGCCCTGTTTGTACTCTGAAAGTCACAGCCAGGCTCCCTCTGGCTTCATAAGACCTCAGCCTCATGATACCTCAACTCGGTTATCTGGAAGGCTTGCCAAGCAGGGGGTAGATGTCACATATCGAGGGCAGGGAGTCACAGGAACCAACACATTATCACTGCTTTAACTGATCGAGAACAACACCAGAGAGGAAACTCAGAGCCTACAACCCTCTGACAGACCAGGAGGGGGAAAACCATCACCGATGAGACTGTTTTCCAGTGTTTACACACCCTCACTGAGGAAAACACAAGAAGCCTTTTCATCCCCTCTTGCTTGTTTGTATTTCTCTCAGCTAGGATATTTTCTATCAGTATCAGTAATGTGCTCTTCCTCTCCATCCTCGTGTAACCTCCTGCTGCACAACGCAAACATGGCTGCTGTCATTTCTGACAGCTGAGATGATCGTTTCTGCTTTTTCACATCCAGCCCATTACACTCGCTCTCCCAAACACAGAAGGAGGTTTTGTTGTAGTACGAACTGATTGAAACAAAGACGTATAAGGCAAGTGGAAAGAAGCGCTTGAACGGTTTCAAACAAGGAAGCTAAAAAAGAATATCCCATCGCTCAGGAATGTTATCAGAGATTAGCGTGCCTGCTTGGCTTTAACACAGCAGGAGTATCTGATCTCAACACCCACAAACATTTATGATGTTCTCTTCAGATTAATCATCAATACTTGTGTTTGAACAATGTTTATTGTGCTAAAATGAAAGCGATTTAGACTGAAGCTAACGGCACAGCACCTGATGGTGACGTCACATGGCTCGGTTTCTCACTTCAGATGGTTTTAAGGGAATAAATCTGTCACAATGGTTCACTTAACCCGATCTTAAGTGCTGTTTTTATGCAGCATGAGTAACTCCTTTTTACTGGCATGACTCAGACGTCCATGTGTAAAGCAACCATTGGTTGTAACCACACCCACTGAGCAGACTCAGTCTGCTTGACGGCACACCTCAATCTATTCGATCCCTCCAAGTCTGACATAAAACCAGTTTGGTCTGCTTTCATGTGCCGAACAGAAAAGAAAAGAGAACTTTGCAGTCATGTCCTCTTCAAGATAAAGCCCACAGTTACTATTTGAGAGTTGAGAGTTAAATATGTAGACGTTAAGATTTGGTTTTCATAATAAAAGTCATTTCCTGTGCAGAAATAGAATAGTACTTCCTGCGGTTAAATATTTTGATCTGAGCCGTGCAGATCAAAAGTTTTCCTCACGCTAAAGGGATTCGCTCTGGAACTGACTTGCAATTTTTCACATAAAACAAAGAGTGCTGTTTGAGTTTTATAAGACTGACCTTGAAAGCAGGTCGAGACGCTCAGTTGGCAGTTAAGTAGTTAATTATTACAGGTGTTTGAAATACCAGGCCACAGCTCCACCGTAGAGAGAACCACTCAAAGATTGGTCTCCCGGCTATAAAAACTCCAGCAGACAGCGTTTGCTCCAGTTCCCTGCTCTTATCTTATCTGCTGAATGTCACTGCAATAACACAACCCGTTATTTCCCTGATCGTAATGATGCAGGGCACGCAGCCAGCAGCCAGGAGAGAAGGAGAGAAGGAGCCCTCACCATGTGAGACTGCAGATTGTCTCCAGCTCACCCAGAAGCCGACACGCTGAGGTCATGCACGCTTTAAGTTTCAGTCATAATGCACTGAGTTGATTGTGAGCAGGGGATGCTCCTTGTACTGGGGGGGAATGGGGGGAATGGGGAGGGGGGGAACTCTCCTCTCTTTGATCTCTGCTATTGTCCCATACCTGAAGTATGACATCAAGCCTGACTGCCGGAGTAAACCAAAACAGATTTGACTTGAAGAGCTGCAAAAAAAAGGAGCTGGGGGTCTGTCCATCCCTGAAACAAGAAGCTTTTGACACAACAGATACAAATCTGCTCAGTGTGAACTGTTCTGTTTATCACAGTATCACCTGCAGCTGTAAAGAAAGATATACACCACTCACTATTATCTGATAGGTTTAGCCAGTAAAACCAACATTTACAGTCTGTGTGATCTGAAATTATTCAGCTGTCATCATAAAGTCTGTGAGCGTTATTTATTTCCACAATTGACTGAGTTAACCACAGCCCCGAAACAAATCATCCTCAAGCAGACAAGAAACTTGGAAATGAGGTCTTTAACTGCTTCCACGTGAGCAGCAAAAGATTGATACCATGGGATCAAGCAGGAATTTACCAACTGAGCCTGCTCTTCCTCTGCATTAGCCTGATCCGTCTGTGCAGGAGAAATCAGCTTTTTCATCCCAGGTTTACATAAAAACAGCTTTATTGAATCAAAAGTTTGGCCTCAGCTGAGCTCGTCTATAATATGAACAGTAACGGACCTTTTTATCCGCACGCCGCCAATAACAACACGAGATGTTTGTGGTTATGAAGAGGCAAGATTTAAAACCTGTCTCCAAAAACACTCAGAATCAGCTCATCTTCTCATGATGCCGATATCAAATGAGAGAAACACTTCAAGAGATTCATCCTCCATGATGACTTGCAGAAATACTGTATGATTTGCAAAGTGTTCCCTCGATTAGGGCGTGAAGTTTTCCTTGAATTTTGTGTCAAGAATTCAAACTGAGGAAAAGTTTCTCCTGTAATAATTAGTAACTCCAACACTCTGAATGGAATGTTTGCTCAGGTAATTGGTGGCTGAGCCCTTCAGTTTGATTTAAACACAGACCGTGTTCATGTCAGGGGAAAATGTGGGTCTTTGAGCTCTTCACAAACATTACTGAAGTTCATTCAGGCTGTGTATCAGGAGCAAGCAAAACCAAACATTTCCAGAAAGCAGAGGGCCTCTGTGGCTGCTGCTTCTTTCATGGAGACCCCCGGCTCTTCTCAGTGATAGCAGACCTTGTTGCTTTCTATGGATTTATTGTCTCAGTCTCTTTCAATGACAAAGAGCTGCTCATTCAGGTCGGCCCTGTTTTCAGCCCACTGTATACTTCTGCATTGACTCTACACCACAGATACCTCTCTCATCAGGAGTAACCTGCATTAGGGTGTCTGTGTCACTCTGTAATTCTCTACATTAACACAAGTTAGCGGCACGATTTCGATGCGTGCATGCATTTCACATCGCCATTTCCTGGTTCTTCGACAATCCCTGATTCTTTGTTCACAGGAAATCATGGTGACTGAATCGGAGCTTTTTATGTTCGAGTTGGAGATGATAAATGTTGAGCAGTGAATCGAAGCTGGCAAAGAATGGGAAAACTGTAACAACGCCTGAAACTGGGTAAATGCTGGAAATATGCACGGAGCGTTGGGTCTGTATCATATCAACATGTAGTTCATTTTTCAGGAGGTGCAGATCAGGCTACATGTCGGCTGTCTACAGGTTAAGGGTTATGGAGGAAGGAACCTATAGTCCAGACTACAGCATAGATTCAAGTAGAAATCAGGCTCTAGGCACAGATATACAGCAGGAATCCATGGTAAAGAGAAGGCACGTGCGTATAACACACACATCTGCATAATAAAACCGCCTTTGTTTGGATTGTTCTTTGAAACTTTGAGACACAAGACAGCCGTATCCGGCTATTATGGATGTGCTGGAAATATCCCCCATGACATTTAGTGCTACAGATGAATACAATCAGAATGCAAAATGACTCTTAGGCTGTAAAGTTTAAGATCTATGCCTCTTTTACAGCGAAGTACGATTAAATTCCTAATAAGCCAGCATGTCGTCAGCAGAGATACAAGTCTACGCTTTCTCTTAAAGCAGAGCGTAATTTCAGGACAATAAAGAGGAGACACGTGTACGATACTTGTCAGATCAAAAATGACAACCACTTGCTGCCAAAATGGACCAAAGAAAATCCTTTAAAGGTAAAAAAAAAAAAAAAAAAAAAACACGGAGAGGAAAATAAATCAAGCATGTGATGAGCATGCATAAAAGACATTACTTTTAAAAAGAAACAAATCAAGACCTCAACATGACAGCCACCGTGCCAGAAGGACCTGGGTTTAAATTATAAAAGATGTCATGCAAAAGCCACCACAGAACTGGCAACCAAACCTGAATTTAAGTTTGAATACATGTGTGCATATTCATTTTAACCACCATAAAGAATGAAAGGGAAATGAGAGAGGGGGAGGGATTTAAAGTATGCAAGGCACAGTGGAATTTCAAACCCCAACTCCCTCCCCCTGCTCCCCACAAGCCTCCACTGTAAACCCCCTACCTATGTTTCCATCACTTGGGTTTAACTCATGATTAGCCTCATTGATTTGCCTGATCACCTCTGTACGACCTCTTAAATTCAGCAGCTCCTATTTATTACTCAGTATTCTTCGCCGGTGTGTTACATCCTGTCCTGCAGCGGTTGACAAAGAGGACAACATGTGCCTCAATTGCATGTTATATCCACAAAACCAGTGTCCCGTATCATAAATGAACAGAATAAAAAAGCGTTCAAAAGTGTCCACCAGACTTTTCCACCACACCGCACAGGAGTGTTTATGAACGCATGGCAGCCTGCTGCACTTCACAGCCATAGGAGCCTCTGTTAAGGAAGCCTGGAAATAAACAAAGGCCTGGCTTCTTTCAGTGGGGAACACAGCTTGTGTGTTGATTATACCCCTTTATTGTTATGAATTACCTACAAGTATTTCCTATGAGGACTATATTTACCCGGAGCAGTGGTGGAGTGTTGCCAGCAGCACATTTGGCTGAAGAATTCATCCCCAAATGTTTCACAGCTACTTTCCCCCAACTTAACAATGTACTGTAACTTTTAACACATGGAAAGAAACACCACGAGAGTATGGTGACTCTGTCGGAGACACACAAATGTATAAAATGACAGTTTAACTGGGAGTTATACCTCATACTTTACTTTTCTGACAGAAACTTCAGAGGTGCATGATGTTTGAGGAGATTTACTTCAAGAAAACCGGCAGGAAATGTTACAAAGCGAGTTTCGAGTTAGAGCATGATGCTGTTTTAGTGTAAATGAACAGTTAGATAGCAAATTCCTGAGACAGCTCTGACCTGCATCCAGTTTCACATTATGCTAAAGCTGCTAACTTCTTATAACTCTCCTTAGCTCAGGACCACCGAGACACCTCTGAAGGACCCGTGAGGCGACCCCGGACTCCACTTTGGGAACCTGAAGCCTGTACTTCAGTAGTTAAAAAATAAATAATAAAAAAGAAAAGAAGCACAACCAACGTGTAAAAACTCACCGGTTACTCCAATGTTGGGAACATCGTTCACGTTGAAGCCTTTGGAGCTGTAAGCAGCACGAACTTCGTTGCAGTTTTTCAACTTTTGCTCCGCAGTGCCCGACACAGACGACATAATGAGCGAGCAAGCCACACACAGCACCAACAGCGTCTTCATTTTGTGTCAGTGAGAGACGAAAATGCAAAGTTACCAGCGCAAAATAAAAGAAAAATACTCGCTCAGGTGTGTATGTGTGAAAGCTAGGACAAAGTTTCAGCGACTCCCACGCTGAGTTTCCTCATGGAGACGCGCTGATTTCTTCTTCAGCTCAACAGAAACTTCATTCACAGCAGCTCTGAGGCCACTCTGAAGAAAAACACCGAAAAAAAACGAGAGCAGCGTCGACTGTGAATTACTGTGCTACCAGAGGTCAATACCGAAGTCCAGACACGATCGTAAAAAAAGGCGAAGAGAAGGTTTGAAAGTTTTTAATCACGTAGAAACTTTTCTAACTTCGGGGCAGAATCTCAGAAACGCAAAGTGAATGCCTCACAGCCTCGACGCGTGAAAAAATCAAACCACGAGAACAGAGCGGTCGGTAGAGACGAGCCGGGAAGGTGATTTTTCTTCTTTCCTCCAGTAATTTCTTGCTTTCTTTTCAAACTTAGAGGACGCCGTGGTTTCTGTGGGACAGGACTCAGGACTGGGATCCAGATGCGAGCAGAAAACCCTAGTGGACACCCAGGAGTGACTGCAAGTTCCGGGGACAAAGACGTGGAAAACTGGAACAACCGGGATGGAGCATGGAGCAGGGACTCTCTCTCTATCTCTATCTCTATCTCTCTCTATACCATATGTCTTAAAACTCAGGACTGGAGCTGAGGGTGGAGCTGTAACATGAGGACGGGATTCACTATTCGTTCACATGACACACAGGGAGAGGACTCAGAAGTCCTCTAAATCACGAATCATTGCAGACCCCATGTTGACCCGGACCTCAGAGCTTCCTTATCTGTTTTTATGTCAGTGTGGAGATACAGTCAGAGCAGAGATAATCGAAAAATCCTTTGAACTTAACAGATCCATCATGTGTTTCTCATTCTAATAACATAAATAACAGTTGATTTATTAACAGGTACATAACTCTTCACTTCCCCACCATAAACACACAGTTTATTGCTGTCCATGCTGTGAAATACTAAAAGCAGATAACTACTTATTATGCTATAACTTGATTTATTTGGCACGTGTTTCCAAATTGTTTGTAATTTACTTTGACACTCCCAGGACACATTTTCTCTGATTGTGTTATTTCTGTTGAGCCTGCCTTGCTGGATTCAAACCTGCCTCCTGCAACAGTAACCATGGAGTCAAAATTATAGGCCTGTTCCTTACACAAACACAGGCCGGGCTCTGTGCTGTTAACAACGAGGCAGTTAGTGTCTAATATGCAGCTGTTTGTCATGTAGTGTGGCCAGTGAACCACAGTAAATGTTAGGTTGGTGAAGCTGTTCAGCTTGATAGAACTCGCAAACTAAACTGGAAGGAATAATGAAAATATGTCAAGAATAACTCCAGCAGCTGCACAGGAAATTCACCAAGATCATCAAGTTAGGATTCTTAAAACAAAATATATCCTCATCTGTCCTCTACATTTAAGGAGCATCTTCTCTTCCGTCCTCCCCTGTTTGTTTTACTGGCCAACCTTACAGTGTATTTCCTCTGGTAACAGTGTAAAGTGCTTTTAAGGTTATTCTTAACTGAACTGATCATCACAAACATTATTTATGTGCACAAAATTACAAAAATGAGCCTTTAAAGTCAACAAAAAATATCAGCCTCACAGAGAATATCTAAAGCAGCAGATTCACAAGTGTATTCATTTTGAGGAAAGAAACGTGAAAGACTGGATTTATGGTTTTTAATGTTACATTCAGTCTGAAAAGTTATAATTGGACTTTTTTTTACCCCCTGTGTTCAAACATGCCTGGACTTGTAGGGTGCTTCTGTATGTGTGTGTCTGCGTGTTGTGTGTGTGCGTGCACGGGACCATTAGTTTGGGGGGTAGCACTCAGCAAAATGACATTCCTTCTTTTGTGTCCACATTCCTCAGGCGGCTCCATTCATTCTGTGTGACTGCGGCTGCTGCAGGGGAAGCCAGGGGTTGCTGAGGAGCAAGAGGAGGATGCTGGAGCTGTGTGCATGGGAGAGCGTGGGCCCGGCGCTCCGCTCAATAGGCCAACAAAAGGTAAGAAAATGGTCCAGTGCCATGGTAATTAGACATGAATGAGCTTTGAACGATGTGACATATCCCAGGCTTTTCTCTCCAGCAGAGGAATTTCAACATCCAGCTTGGTTAAAATTGGACTGGACTGGGGAGACCATACTCACTCAAACACCTGAATCATGTTGTTATTTTAATTCTCATACGCTGTTTGATGACTCTTCAGAGATAGCCTAGCCCAAACATCTCTGAGCGAGCATGAAATAGTGCTGAAATACATACACACTGGGAGTCAATCACTCGGGCAGAAAATGCAACACCTCCTGATACTCAGCTATTCTCACTGTTCCTGCTGACTAACATTAAACTGACCTTTCACACTGATAATGTGTGCTGTTCCAACGTTGCCCCAATATTACCCTAAGAAAACATGTGAACTCTGCATTTCAATGGGCCTGTTTGCCCTTTCTCCAGCCTCGCATTAGCATTCAGTGTAACCCCTCCCCAACTCCATGCCTGGTGTGCTGCTGCTCTCCCTGCAGCCATCGTTTGCTCATCTCCTAATAATCAGACCCTCTTTTCCATCTTAAAAGCTGCAATCTATTCCAGGAGAGAAAAGCACAGCTGGGTAACAATGGCGTTTTTATCCGGATCTGGGGAGCAGAGGGTGCGTGGGTGTGAAAAGTTACAGCAGAGCGGGACAGAGAACAGGATTTTGAAGTGTGTTTGCAGTGACAGGCGTGTTATATATAAGGCTGTGAGTGATTGACCTTGTTAAGAAAGTAGACAGGCTTTGAAAACAGAGACAAAACACAAACAATTAGGACTAATGAAGCTCATTTCATTGTTTATCAGGGGATGGGCGTCTGTTACCTGGGAGAGGTGACTTCAGGGGTAAAACTAATAGGCTTCAGCGTGGAGAGAGCCCAAAGAGGGTTTGAGCAGGTCTTATAACCAGAGCAATTTGTCATCTGTTAGGAGAGAGAAATACTGATCCAAAGAAAAACACATGATTCACATGCTGCTTTGAGGATTCAGCGCAGAGTCCAGAGAAACATAAATTATATGATTCATGAAAGGCTTTGAAGTGGATCGGCAGCTGAAAAGCACATAAAGTCACATATAAACTTGTAACTTTCACTGTCCTCATCTTAACCTCTGCTGCATGCCATCCGTTTTCTCTCACTGTTTGCACATATGTACTGAACCCCGGGACATTTCTGGAAAATTCTGTGGTGGGCTGCCTGAGCCACATTTTTACCCTGTCTGTACCTGGGTTTTTTTTTCTGTCTGCTGATAAACTGCGAGCAATGAGTTTGCAGATGTGTGAATGCAACAGGCAAAACGTTTCTTTTCTGGACTGCACCATGTTATTCCCACTCATTTGTTCTCTACCTGCTGTCCGCAGACATTGTTTATTTTTCTAAACTGGCTTCATGAGCACAAGTATTGGTTATTGCTGGTTATCTCAGAGGACACGTTCTTAACAGCTGTTTTTTTTCTGGATCAATTCCTCCCCTGATTTTGGAAAGCCATGCAAAGTTCAGGAAAAACAAACTTATCCTGGAAAATGAAGGAACTCACACCAGTATCTGACTGATAATGGCTCTTTATATTGATCTCCATGTGACGGCGATTAGATGACCCTGATAACTCCACGTCCCCTGTGTCAGACCTGTTAAACATAAGAATCATTAACTAAATGGACTCAGCTGTATGTTAGTGTTTTGTTTTGTTGATTTCATTCAATTCTAGATTACAGGTGTTTGTGGTCACATGCAACAGACCTCACTTGATCGTCCCTTGGTGAAATTTTTACAGGCTTGAAGTCAAATAGACTCAGACAATCTTTACCGTCTGATCTGAATTCTTAAAGCTGCTGTGGGGAACTTTCTGTTTGTGTGACTTTTGGTGCCCCCTTTTGACAAACTGGTTCCCTTTAACTGTTTTGCTGGTTTTAGCCTGTTTATTTGTACAGGACTAAAAGTCTGTTCCTGCTGTCTTTTCAAAGTAAATACACATCTGTCGCTCTGATTTTTTTTAGCTAAGAAAAAAGAAATAAAAAGACTTCCTCTTTTGTGTTCTGTAAGTGGTCTCATCTGGCAGTAGCCTACCCCTCAAAGAGGTTCAAAGCCTTCAAAGTTATAATAAAGAAATTATCACTGGCATGTTGATGAGTACTGAGTTACTTTTGACGGTCATAAAGAAGCTTCGCTGAAAATTTCTGTTTCATATCCAGCCAAAAAATTCCTGACGGGAACTTTAACTTGTAAATCCTGAAATTAGATTTTCACTTCAACAAACATCATTTTTGTCTGCAGTTATAACAATGTTTGTTATTTCCAACTAAAAGTTTCTGCTATTGAAGTAAGTGGGCTCTGCTTTTGTTGAATAAGATTATATTTCATCCTGGTGTTTACAGTTTAGGATTTAAGACATGAAGATCAAAGTCTATCAGCTGCTGTGGTGATGTTTGCTTATATTGTCATGTTTCTGTCAATGAATCACTTCACACAGTTCCACAGATAAGCTCAGTTTTTTTCTGACTTATACCCTCAGCAGATCTCTTGAAACATAATCTTTAGATAGCTATTAAATCCAATATGAATACTACAGATTATCTGAAGCCATTAAAATAGTTTCCTGGAGTTGCAATGTAAAATGGCATCAAATTATTGTTTTAGACTCATAAAAGAGGTTATACATCAAATATTTCATTTTCAATAAAATTTGACTATTAAAGTTTGCATTCATATTTGAAATTCTTTGAACAACATCTCTAATCATGTTTTAAATCTTTAGAGGAAGAAGCCTCATTTGTATGTTTTTGTGTTAAATTTCTGATGAATAAATCCCATTAAGTCCCACTGCAAACAATTGATCCCACTCTTTATTTATTTATTTTAACCTCTGGAATCTCTTGAAGTGTTGGTTTGACTTTGGGTAGCAAATATAAGTTTCAAAATGACAGAATATGAAATACATGAATAACTAACTAAATGAATGAATAGATGAACAAACAAACAAATAAATAAATAAATATTGGTAATAAAATTATAACAAAAATACGGGGGGAAATCATATCTTATGTACTTGGGAGGTCTAAGGAGTAAAATGCATGCACTTCTTAGGATGGAAATTTTGTGATGAAACGGGTCAATAAAAACACGATCAGTAAAAGATGTATAGTTTATTACACAAGGTACTTTCTCATCAGTGGACAACTTAAATGAAACAACAGAATTCTTGGAAACTGTCAACCTCTGATGGTTTAATTGTAATGATGGACGGATCTTTGGCTAATAATGACGTTAATCCAGACTGTATCCTGTTAGGTGTTCCTGTAACAGGCCTCTTATGCTCTGCATGCTGCCTCACTGCCATGACTCACTCACACACCTGAACCGAGCAGAGCCGTAGCTACTGTTAGGAGATGAACCTTTGCTTTTCCTGATACTATGTGTCACATCTTGTTATCTGTATATACGTATACGTCCTTCCTGGAATGAACTGCTGGATCATGGAGTTCCTGCTTCTGTCCCAGAGTTTGCTTGGTTTGGCTCCAACAGTTCAAGACCCTGGGGGAGCAGCGGGAGCAGCTAAAAGATGGATCGTCTGGGTGAGTACAGTTACACTCACAGCTGTACGAGGTCAGCTGAGTGGCAGCAGCAGATGCACTTTCAGTTTCTAATTAGTGTCTTTCCATATATCCATCATACTTCTCCCAGTCCAAACAAGGGAGCTGGAATTCAGTTTTCACCACGTTTCACATGAAAAAAACCAAACAGAATAAACCAAACAATTTGAAAATATGCTAAATAAATATATTACTTAAAGAGACGACTGAACACAAGAGCCATTCTATTTTTTTTTTTAAATATGTGAGCTAATGCAAACGAGCATTACAAAATACATTTACACATGTTTGTACATATTTACCTCCCATATCACACCTCTCTTTATGCACAGTGCTAAAGAATACGCTAGAAATTTGCAGCAATGTTTCAGTGTTTGTGTTAAAAACAATCATCAAACATGGACTTATGAGTTAAAACCCATTAATCACATCTTTTTTTTTTTTAATACGCCAGGATTACAAGTTAACACATCTTTGTAATCATGGCATCAACACATGAAACAATCATCTGTACAGTTTTCAGGCTGGTTTTTAAACGTACATTTTCATCGTAGCCCTTCAGCCTGTTTCATTCTAGGGCTGTTTCATTCATCAGTGTTACAAAATGAGGTGAGGAGTAAAGATTGGAGTGAGAATCAGTCTTAAGTAAGTGAACTGTCAGTACACAAAAATGAGGGCGAGAGAGAGGGAGAAGGAGCTTTAAGTAATAACAGAGAATTTCAAGGTACAGTGCATCTTTAATGAGGGTTAAACCTCAGCCTGTGGGGATATGGAGTTCACAACAACTCTCCATCTGAAGTCCAGTCCTGGCAGGAGATCACTCATTGCCATGGAAAGAGAAAAATGTTTTCTTTTTTTTCCAGACTTTTTCTGCACGGCATTAACAGGTTGCAGACTGGGAGAGGGAGCTTTTTCAAGAGGTCTGTTGTGCAGCTCGTCGCCTGCAGGTCCATGAGAAGCGTCTGTCTGATGATGAGGGTCCCTGTCGCTGTTATTTTACAGAAGTCAGCATGAGAATACTGAGGAGGGAATTTTAGTGGGCACAAAAACGGCTATAACTCTTGTGGAGTGTACTAGAGGGCAAGTTTGTTTTATATACACAATGGCACAAGTTTCTCTGGTGTGCTTCAAAGAGTTTATATAAACATCCAGTGATTCTGAACCAACCAAAAACAGGTTCCTGCTGAGACACATAAAAAGAAACTGAGCGTTGGTTTTGTTGTTCATGCTTCCTTTGATGAGCTGCTGGACTTTACATTAAGGGCTTTAAAAAAGTTGTTAATGGATCCAAAAGGGGAAAAAAAGGGTGATGGGAGAGTATGAGTACACTGGTCAGTGTGGACAGAGCAGGATCAGAGCTAACGTCAGAGGAAGTATCAGGACCAGGTCGCTCCTCCACAGTGGAGCCGCAGTCGAGGAGACCCCGCCGACCCCGGCTGTGGCCAAGCGAGGGGTCAGAAGCTGCTCCTGGAAGGTGAAGTCGTCCATTGCCAGGTTATCAGCAAGGTCTGTGAGACGAGGGAGACAGTTGGAGACAAAGGAGATGGGCGGGAGATAGAAAAAGGGGGCAAAGAATGAAAAGTATGAGAGAGGCAGGAAAAAGGATGGAGACGATTAGACTCAACACTGTCACAAAAGCAGAAAAACAAGTGTGGTATGTCTGTCATCTTTTTGCATGATGTCTTAAACAGCTGTAAAAACAATGTTACATCTCAAGAACGAGAAACACAAGCCCCACATACAACCAGATGTCACATGTTCTTGTTGCAGACGCACTCTGAAGCACAGACACATATTTTACTGGGAGTTAGTGTTGAAATGTTGATTTAAGGAGTGAAAAACTGAAAACAACAACAGAAAAAAACCACAACAGCTGTGTGAAGTAATGTCTGCAAATCTGAAACACGCACATGAACACACATCTTCAGTAGAGCGTCTCTTTGTCTGATAAAACTAATTGTTTAAAAATAGGCTTGAGTGACTTAAGAAGTCAGCCACATAAACAACATAATATATATATATATATATATATATATATACATCTTGGCGTATACATCTAATATCATTTTATATAGACCCTGACCCTATATAGACACAGACCCTGAGATTTTAAATGCAGCTTATACTCTTTATTTATAACATTTTTGCCTGGAAACCAGACTGTATAAACTATTTAACAAGTTGAAGTGTGGCTCAACATCAGCTCTTTACTTATGTTCTGTAAAAAACTACCCCAATGTACATAAATAAATGTGAAACCATAAAAATTAAAACAGAAACTGCAAAACACTTTGTTCCTGTGTATCTTTTTCTCAGAATTGTTCCTTTCTAGGGCAAAGAAAATGATCATGTTCAGGATCCTCATTTCTACACCACAGGTGGTAGTGTCCACTACAACAGGCCTGTAATCTTTAACTTTCACTTCTCCCTTCACAACTACTGTAAAAACCACCCTCGAGCACAGCACGTAAACAATTTGCTCCAGTGAAGCTGTCTGGCTGACAGTAGCTCTGTGGTTTGACTTGGAAACTCTCAAGTGTCATTGTTTCCAACTAAAATCATATGAGGCAGGAGTTTTTTTCTAGATTCGGCCTTGGTCAGGCAGTTTTGAGTTTAAAGCCAGAGTGAATCCTGCAGTACTCCTCAGTCATTCAGGCTTTTTCTGGTCTCCATCTGTTCTGCTTGCTGCAGTGACTTCATTGTCACCTGCTGCTCCGCTCTGACTTACTGCTGTCTCACTGCTCTGCATCCACAGCTGCTCTCCCACTGACGTTGAGCAGAGCAGAGAGCAGAGCTCCTCTTCCCAGCGTGTGTCTCTCTTGCTCTGTGTGTGTGTGTGTGTGTGTGTGTGTGTGTGTGGGACGTACTCTGTGCTGCTTTGTCTGGCTGAAAGCTGTGAGGGAGACTGAAATAAGAAGGCTGAGTTATGAGAGAGGGCAGGAGGATATCAGTAATAAAGCAGCTCTGAGGTTAGGAACGCAAACTATGAGCTGAGCTGTCCCCTGTCAAGTCAGATGCAGAGCACCTCTCCAGACGCACAAACACGCAGAAACATGGGTGCATTTTTGACATACCTATTCATCACACAGCCATTGTGGACACATACACTCAGTGTCCCAGCTGAGCTCCTAAAATAACAGAGAGCTCCAAATTGAATTAGCTGTCTCATCTGATCTGTTTACTGCTCTCCCTCGTGGGAGTGATCCATACGGAGGAAATGGCTGATCTGACCTGGCGTGTGATCAGGGAGAGCAGGGGGAGTTGTAAAACTTTTGCTCACCCTTCCTCTGTAGAGACAAAGAGAGAGAGAGAGAGAGGGACAGAGAGAGAGAGAGAGAGGGAGAGAGAGAGAGAGAGTCTATTCCTCCTGACTTTCTGGGTGCCCACATGTCCCCGTGCTGCCAGACACCATCTCAAACAGAAGAAAGAGGCAAATGAGTAAACCTCCACGCAGCATCTCTGATGAATTTCTTTGCAGTTAACATCACTGAATGATGGCCAGAGGACAATTAACTTTTTTCTCCTCCTGTGTGCTCTGACATGGCAGCGGGCAGACATTCTTGGAGGGTCTGAAAGAACGATTTGTCACTGTCGACAGCGGCGCGCTGTACTGCCGAGCCAATTAGGCTCAAGGTGCAATTCGATACAGCTTTTATATACACTGTGGATAAGAAGGAGGGCGGGGGGAATTCACGTCTGCATTTGTGTGTTTGTGTGCAGATGATTGAGTGGGGTGTGTGAGCCCATCCCCGTGTGTGTTTGTGAAAAAGCAGGAGACTAAGTGGGAGCGCATTGTGTTGGTGTGCTTTACAGCGGCAATAATGTGAGAGAAAAAAAGTCTCAGGCTGTGAAAAAAATCCCTCAAACCAGAGAAAAAAAGGGTCTTTCACATAGTTTAAACACTTCGACATGAGCAGCGCCACAGAGGGGCCTTGTTCTGCAGGCTTTAAAACAACCCAACAGGGACCGAACACTATGCAAACTTAGATCCCCTATGCTCCCACACAGGCCTGGGACTAATAATATCCTGGTATCATTAGTGATGAACACCTGTGCCTGTGTGTGTTGCATAGTGCAGACAAAGTGAGAGTGAAAGACGTGCAAACACAGACAGAAGTAATCCCTGTTCAGCTTCTTTTTCTCTTTTCCTGCTGAGGTCACGCAGGGAGGAGCAGGACAGAGTCAGCAGCAACAATTAGACAAATAGATGGATAACTCAGCTAAAAATAGAGCCACAATCCCAGCTGTGATTAATGTGACAGTTGGAAGCCCCCTGTGTCTTTCAGTGGAGCCGAGTCCCCCCTCCTGCTCGGCCATTCAGACCGTCCAGTCTGAGGCTATCACTGCTCAGAGGAACGCCACCTTGCTAGCGTACCCCTGCTGGCTTTATCGTGCCCTCATAAGCTCAAGTTACGGCCCAGGGGAGAGGTCAACAGTCCACCCATTGACTGGTTATGCTAAGGTTTCTGACTGAAAATGAGCAGGTAGGTTCAGTCACATGCAGCAAACAGTCTGGGACACATTCAGGTTTTTGTTTTATGTTTTCTTTAGCAACCATTCTTCAGGAGAAAAGACAAACGATTCTTACTGTGGTTTTCAGTGGGAGCTGATGTTTGTTTTTATCCCCTAACAGGTCAAACAGTGGCTGGACTGTGTACATGCATGCCACGATGTGTGTGTGTGTGTGCTGTTTCTGCTCGTCTGTTCAGGGGGAGATAGTCTGGAGCTCTGATTTCAGCTCTGTGCTCCAGGCTTGTCGTTTACAGTTTGCAGTTGTCACAACAAGCAAAATATGCGGAAAAAATTGCAACAGTGTGCAGAAAGCCATGTTTTCAAGCTCACCACAGCCATAGGTGATGATTATACGACACAGGAACCCCAGCTTTATTTGTGCTGTCTCGCATTTTCAGTAAACATGTTTGGCAAGTGCAGATAAATTACCTGGAGGAGTTAGAGCACATCAGGTGCAGGTTGACACATTATTATAACCCCTCTGGCGAGTGTGTACCTCCATGGTCCAGTACAGTTTATTCAGTACATGTGTGCTCTGCACAAAGGCCTTTTTTTGGTCAGATAAGTATGTGGAATGTTAAGTCTCCAAACACAGGTGCTCCTTATGAAACGTGGAGATGGTTTAGATTGCTGCTACATTGGCAGACGATGTGCGCACATAACACACCTAAGCTGGTCAAATTTGATCTAGGTCTTCAAGATTCAACAGCTTAAAAGATATTACGCTCTCTGAGGTAAAGCAAATATTTTATCACTTGTCTCATCTCTGCAGAGCAAACTATTCCCTTAAACACTGCACTCAGCACATTCAGAAATTGAGTTGGCTGCCGTGAATGCATGTGTGCAGTCTTTAGTCGGAGGCCGCTGCTACAGCTGTGAGGAGGACGATGGTGCTGTGAAAACACGATAGGAGCTCCTGGATGGTTTGATGAGGTCTAATCTTATTGAGGGCAACAGATTCAAAGTTGAACTGTGATTATTGGCCTGTTGGTCACATTCTGCAGCCTGTGTGACTTGGCTGAAGCTGTTGGTCCCGGGACGCTGCTGATTGAGCTGGGAAGGAACTGAGGGAGCGGTGCAGGATGCTTCTGTCCTGGGCTGGCGGGAATGTGACCGTCTGCCTCCACACCCACAGGCCGACCACAGGGGCGCTCGGAGAGGCTGGGAATGTTGAGCCAAGACAAACGGGACGCCCAGAGGAGGCCCTGCCCCGGGCCTTTGCAACAGCACCACTCTCTGAGCTGCTCTGGCCTCCCAACCTCCACAACACTCACTGTTGTTCTAGGCAGAGGGATCCTCCCTCGCAGAGGGCAAGAGAGTAAGACAGGGAGACATGATGCCAAAGACGGCTGAGGACATTACAAGACAGATGAGTTTTAAATAAAAAGTAAAGCCTTAAGCCAGAACATGAAGTTAAACAGAGAGGAAGCAGAATGAGGACAACAACAGAAGTTTATGTGGTGAGTCGACATCCAAAAATCTCCAAACTGAGCTCTTAATGTTTGGCGTTTGCTCCGATAAGAACGGACTACACCCACTTGTCAAACAAACTGAAGCTCACAGACACATTTTTTAAATGTGGCTCTGTGAGACCAATGCAAGTCAACACCTATTATTTAAAGTGTTCAGTGAAGAGTCAGTGGTGTCACTGAGGGGCTGACCAGCATGTTGCACCCATTAGCCTCCTCCTGTGTCTTTAAATTAGACTTACTCTGATTTATTTATAGTCTCCACGTCCAGTAACAGCTAATATGATCGTAGGAGGCAGAAAAAGGGGGAGCTCTGAAGGAAATATAACTTTTAAACAGGGACATAAATTTCATCCAAGAACTCCTCGTAGCGCCAGCTCTACAGGGTGGAAAGTGTGCGCGAGAGTCAGAGGGGTAAAAACCATAACAAATCAAACATACAAAGAGTTGATTCTGTGCTGAGGGCAAGGGGCTCGTTCAGGGTGGGAAGCAATGCTGTGTACAGAGAGGGCCTGTAACCTCCGGCAGCTCTGAGGCCTGTGTTGACGGAGGGTCAGAGGTGTGGAGGGAGCGCCGCGAGGGGCTGTTCTGGAGAGATGGAACAATGGCGGTTCTTATCAGTGAGAGAGGGAGAGCGATTGGGAAAGAGAGTCCGACATTAAGAGAGGAAAGGAGAGAGAGAGAGAGAGGCAGGAGTGGTCATGTATGGAGCCAAGGAGATGACCAGCAGGTCGGCCTGGGGGACGACCCGGTCAGGGCGCCTCTGAGGAACACATTCTTTGGATACTATCTTTATCTGTTAATAATGAGGGAAGCTCACATCCCACACTGGCCTGTTTATATTCCCCCGCTGTGTCCAGCAGTCAGTCTACTGAAGGAAATGTAACCAGCAGATTGAGACGTGTTTGTTGTGCAAGCGCTCAGCCAACAAACATGCAGAATTCCCTCTACATTCCTGTCATGAAGAGGCACACTGGAAACACAGCCAAGAGCGACAATTTGGCCGCTTTGACTGTACACACAGAGAGCTGCTGTCGAGCACTTTCACTATCTCCCCAAGCCCTTTCAAGTGGTTAGCCTGCAGTTTTCTTCCAGCAGCTCAGTCTATCGACAGCAGGACTCCTGCAAAGCTTGCTGCACCGTTGAGTCACTTTCAAGAAGGGTCTGGGAAAACAAAGTGAGGGCAGGCCGAAGAGAGGGATGAGGGATAGAGGGAGAATTCAGGAAAATGCAGGTGAAAGTAAAGGGTTAATACACAAAATACAAACCAAAGCCCTCAACTTTGCTTTAAAGACGTTCCCACAAAATGGCTGCAGTGTGTCATTGCGGCAGAGAGCAGTGGAGTAGCGGGCCTCGAGAATGGTCCCGCTGTGTGCTGAGTGTTTGTGGACTGTGGCTGAGCTGATGGACATGACCCAGGAACGGGCCTGGAATCAATTTAGCGCGTCCAAAAAGTGCCTGTGAATGTAAATAAAGCTCTTGAGCAAACAAACGCTTTTTCCGAGAGGCACACACAAACACAGAAAAATGCACGGGGCTACAAAATGGATCAAGCACTGGTGGCCCCCCCCCCATGATGAGAACTGAGTTGACTCTGTGCTCTTGTATCCACAGAAATTAAAACCAGGGCTCTTCTTCCTGCCTTCTGGCTAATCTTAAGGGTTTTATCCCAGGACTGATTTGAGAAAGCTCCATGGCGGAAGAGCAACAAGAGTCCAATAAGAGGGTAACTTCATCCCTATGTTCCTCTCCTCCCTTTCTCCCCTCTTCTTTTCTACTTCTCCCTCCACTGCCAACGCTCTTGCTCCCGTAACGGGGACATGCAGGGCCTTGTGGTGGCTCCCGGAGGAACCAGAGTGAGAGACTGCAGCTCTTACTGGCCAAGCCTGTTTACACAGATGGTGGCAAGCTTCATTATTTTTGTGAGGGGCGTGGAGGAGGTGGGGAAGGAGGAGGATTGGCTGAATTTACAGAAGTTGTTTATAAGCTTAAGGAGGGACGGAGGAAGAGAACATTGGGTCAGAACACTTTCAGGGTGTTATACATTATTAGGCTCTCAAACAACACCACCCATCAAACTCTCAGCACCTCCTTCACCACACAGATTTGGGGGTTTTAAGCTGTTTGAAGACTTTAAAGTGTTTTGAATCCATTCTGGAAAGTAAATTTTATTTTGAGTTCTTCATTAATCACGTCAAAGATAAACACACTTAGGTTGGCCGAGGAATGATCATTTCATAAGCCAAGGATGAGAGATACAGACATCTTTTCCAGCTCTTTATTCTGGAGAGAAGATTTTGATTTGGAGTGAGGCTGCAAATAACTTCACACTAAAGAAAAACATCTGTTCTTTTTTTTCCTAACTCTCTTTTATCTCTGGGGAAAAAAATGAATCATCATTAGGCTGTTACATGGCAACACTAGCTACAGAAACATACAAAGATCTATAAAATTTATCTCAACCAAAGTTCTCTGAGAAATATTAAACAGGTTTTAATTGATAATCCGTGTTTCTCGTTGGAGTCCCCAAAAAAGAGCATCTGCAGCAGGGCTCAGAAACCACACAGAGGTTCTTCAGTAACATCACTTATGCGCTCACAGTTACAGAGCTAATACTAACGCAAGGCAATATAATGTTTATCATGGCCACCCTCTGAGTTTAGCATGTTTATATCTGATAAGAACGTAAGGCAACAGCCAAGTTATCATGCAATGACCTTAAAATATAAACTTAGCACAATAAGTGAGGCACTTTGTGTCTGATAGATTTGTTGTAACAATGCTTCTATGCAATAAATATTATACTGCTGGAAAGTTTGTTTATTCCCCTTTCAAACAGAGCCACATTTGTAGGGAACATGCATTTCTTTGGATGAGCAGCAGAGCTCAGTATGTGAGTTACACCCATGAAAAAATTGCCAAACCTTCTGTCAGTGCTAAAGCTTGTCCTGCCATCAACTCTTGTTTGGTGTTATTTGGTGGATTGGATGACTGAGAAATGAGAATTTTTGACAGCTCAACAATTTATCCATTAAACTAACAGGAGTCTAAGTAGCGGGTTGCACTGTGGTGCAGCTGTTAGCGCTGCTGCCTCACAGCTAGAATGTCTCCAGTTCAAGAGCTGTTCGGGCAAGGCAGGTGTGCCTTTCTGTGTGAAGTTTGCATGTTCTTCCCGTGCATGTGTGGGTTTTCTCCGGGTACTCCGGGTTCCTCCCACACTGATTCTAAAATGCCCGTAGGTGTGAGCAGGACAGGTTCTGTCTGTGATTGACTGGAGACCAGTCCAGAGTGTACCCGCCTCTCACCCTAAGACAGCTGGGATAAGCTCCAGTCACCTGCAACCCTGAACAGGATAAGCGGTATAGAGGATGGACGGAGTCTTAGTTCCCTTGGGGTATGCAAGGCTAAAAAAAACTGGCTCAAAATAAGCTGTTTGGCATTGGCAGAAGAAGATTTGGATTTTTTTCCATGGGACAGGCTTTGGTATAAATTTTTTTTCCCAAGAAGTTACAACAAAGAAATATTCTACCAAACACAAATTTCCTTACTTTTTGTGCTTTCCTTATTTAAGCTGCCAAATGAGACCATCACAGACACACATGTATTCATCTGACCAATCAACTATCAGCTCATGAAGGCTATAACTAATTTTGTTTAGTGTTCTGGTAATTAAGTATTATCCTCTAAAAACAGATGAAAAGAACAGGGCTTGTGTAAAAAGTGTTCGTGTCTGCCACTGATCACAGAGCGTTAAGACCATCACAGCCGGGCAAGCCGACAGAGTCAACATGACGCCACTGCTGTGGAAGTTTAAAACTGTTTCTGACTAAACAGACCATGTGCCAAAAGGATTCCCAGAGGAGGACAAAAGTCTTGAAATATTAACACAATGAATTAATAATTGCCTGAAAACTCGTCATCCCCACAGAAATGCTGTTAAGTAAAATAAAGCAGTTACAGTTGCAACTGCAAGATTTAGGACCAAGAAAGAGATGAGTGCCCATACGAGAGGCTTTTAAAAACTTACAAAAGTTTACAAGAGAAAGTCCAAAGGCAAGAGCAATTGCACTCAAATTGACTGCAGTTGTGCTGCAAAATGTGAAAAGTTTTAATTCATGATCAGAGTCATGACTGTTGCTTAATTTCATTTTAAGACTTGAGACTCATCTTTAGCTCTGATTGGACAGAGTGGACCAGAATCCTGCACACTTGGATCCTGTATTTACTTGCTGTTGAAAAGAAAATGGAGTTAAGCTATGTGGGCATCCAGATTCCTCCTCCACCTAAACACCTGCACCCGTCCTCACACATCTGCATTGTCTGAGGTTGTTTTCCTCTGTCTATGGCACGCATGTTTTCTACCTGGTGACCACATGTGGACAACTATTTAGGTGGAATGACAGCCATAAGTGCAGTAGCGCAGCTTTATGAAAGTCTAAGAAGCTCAGAGGAGAAGGAAACAGAATCCATACAGGATGCTTCCTGAGCTTACAGGGCTAATGTAGACATTCTCAGGATTATGGCTTTTTGAGGAAGACGTAATAAACCCTGCTGAGGAGGACCAGCGCTGTGTGACTCACCTATCAGGTGCTGAGGGTCAGGGGTTGCAGCTGCTGTTAATTAACATACCAGGTTCTTGTTCTGGCAGCGTGTACGGCTGTCAACTTAACCCACATAGAGAGGAAGGAATGTTTAGGTTTCCCAGTGTATCACTCTTTAGACTTATCAAAGGTGTTTTTGTCTCTTTCTGTTCTTTCCCCACATTCTTTCATCACATTCTTCTTTTTTTTTTTTTTTTACATGCTCCTTTGTTCTAGGCACAAAATTTGTTACAGACCTGAAAGGTGAGCCCAACCCAGACTTTCATCTTAAGCTGCGTGTTTCACATTACAGGAATATTTCCACTTTGTATTTTGCTAACCCCTGGTGCTGATATAATGCTCAAACGCTTCTAATAGAACGGCTTTGGTACTTACAGTGACCGAATGTCTCAGTGCAGCAACATAACAAGAAGCCTATTCATGTGGCTCCTGCTGAGCATGGCAAGGTACAGCACGCAGCAACAGCTCGTCCAGCTCAGCAAGAACACAGGAGGCAGGGCTCTGGGCTGCTGGGCCATGGCAGAGCCCACCAACAGTTGGCTCTCAGACTACAGAGCGTTTCCACACTGCATCAAAAACCCATTTTAATGAGTTATTTAGTCTAGCAGTTAGCATAAGACTCTTAAAAAGCCATATATGAAAGTGGCTTAGAGTTGAGTAGAGGAATGTTATAAAAACACAGCTTTGTGTGGGTGATTTCCACATTTTCTCAGTGTGACTCATCTGTTTCAGGAGCCACATTCAGTCAAGAAACTTGTGAGAATCAAACTGGTTTCTGTCTCTCATTGTGGTGCCAGCTGCTTGGCTGTAATCTGACTGGCAGGATGTCACTCTAACACATATTTTAAGACTCATTACAGTAATTGAATCAGCATTGTATTAGAGAGGAAGCACAGTATAGCTCTATTTTTAATCACTGCATGACATTTTGAAGTGAGAGTGTGGGAGAAAGTGAGTCAGGATGAGGGAATGAAGATGAGCGATGAGAGTGTTTAGTCAGAGACCAGGTGGGCAGGAGAGCACAGAAACATAGGTGAGCATTCATCATAAGCAGAAAGAGTCATATGGATATCAGGAGAACAACTACAAAGGAATGATTCATTTAGAGCCAAACACAAGCGTTATTGTGTTCACATAAAGAGATCTGGAAGACATAACACAAACACGTGTCACAGGGGCCTGTCACAGCTGTTACTGAGGTTTGAGGGGTTTCAATCTGAACAGGCCCCCACAGGGTTAATATGAAGAGACATAGTTATGTAATGCTAAACATCCTGGTGGGACATCTCATAAAATACAAGGTTAGATTGCAACAGGTTAGTAATTTGACTGGATGTTAGAAGGTCATTCCAGAGAGGCAGACAGAGGCACTCAGAAGTAAAAGACAGACAGAGGTTCACTACTCTGGGAAAGTGAGCATAAACAAATGGTTTCACAATTTCATTTAATGTTCCTCTGCGTAAAATCAGAAGTAATTTGTCTCAATGGATCATTATGTAATGAAACGATTCAGAGAATCTGGAGACAAACAGCACTGTGTAGCTGTGATCTTTGGGTCCTCAGGCAGCTCTGAATTACAAACAGACGTGACTCTAGCTGTTCGATCTCTCTATTTTCAGAGCAAGAGTTTGGTCCGTATTGCCAACAATAAGTCAAACTCGTTCCCAGTCAGAGTTGGGCTCTGGGTCTTAGGATCCCACCTCTGCTCTTTACAGATGATGTGGTCCTATTGGCCTCATCGAACGCTGACCTCCAGCTCTCACCGGGGCGGTTTGCAGCAGAGTGTGAAGCAGCCAGGATGAAGATCAGCACCTCTAAGTCTGAAGCTATGGTTCTCAGCCAGAAAAGGGTGCACTGCCCGCCCCAGGTCGGAAAAGAGTCACAGCCCCAAGTGGAGGAGTCTAAGTATCTTGGGGTCTTGTTCATTAGTGAGGGGAAAACAGTGCAAGAGATTGAAAGACAGATCAGAATGGTGTCAGCAGTGATATGGATGCTGTACCAGTCCATTGTGGTGAAGAGAAAGCTGAGCCAGAAGGCAAGGCTCTCAGTTTACTGGTCAATCTACATTCCAACCCTCTTCTATGGCCACAAACTGTGGGTACTGACCGAAAAAACAAGACCGAAAAAACAAGATTGCAATACAAGCGACTTAAATGAACTTTCTCCACAGGGTGTCTAGGCTTACATTCCGTGCCCAAGCTCCCTTCAGCCCTAAAGTTAAGTTTGTTTGGCCAGAGTGACCGCAAGTATACCGTGCTTGAGCACTGTCCACTTCTCCTGTTTGGCACGCTTTGGAGAGATGTACTTCTGCACAGTACACTGCATGCACAGCATGTGGACACAACAGCTGCGACCACTTCTCTTGACAGTTATTTTAAGCAGTAACATGGGTGTTAAAGGACTGTGTCAGACCAAAACAACTTAATATGAGCCAAAAAGTCATTAAAGTTGTAATCCGGTTCTCTTTGACTCACTCTGTTGACTGATGTAAACAGAAGCTTCATGGCGTGTGCCTTAAGCATAGGCCTAAAGTCTGGTTCATATATGTGAGTAGAGTGACTGCGGTCTGTACTGGCCAGCAGAGAAGCAGCGCTGCTTTGGGGCAATCATGCTTCAGTTGCATGGTTTGGATGGCCAGTGTGACTGTGCCCTTACAGGGTTCAGAGCTTGGGGGGAGACTCGGAGTAGAGCCGCTGCTCCTCCATATTGAGAGGAGCCAGATGAGGTGGTTCAGGCATCTTGTAAGAGATGCCTCCTGTAAGCCTTCCTGGTGAAGTGTTTCAGGGATGTCCAGTTGGGAGGAGATCCTGGGGTAGACCCAGGTCACAATGGAGAGATTATATCTCTTGACTGGCTTGGGAAAACCTAGGTATCCCCCCAGAGGAACTTGTGGAAGTGGCTGGGGACAGAGATCATTTGTCATCAAAGATGACAGATGACATTGCTGCCCCCATGATCTGGACCCAGATAAGCGGTGGAAGATGGATAAATGAATGGATGGATGGATGGATGGATGGATGGAGGACTCTGCAGTGGAAATCACTGCATGAGCTCAAAATCATATCTAAAAAACATTCTGTGTGAACACAGTTTGAGGCTGCATCCACAAATGCAGGTTGAAACTGTACCACACAAAGACGAAACCACATAAACATGACCTTTGAGCACATTTAAGATGCACAATGAGAAACTGTCATGTGGTCTAATGAGTCAGATTTGATAATCTTTTTTGCATACCATGGATGCTTCATCCTCTGCTCTAAAAAGAAGAGGAACCATCTGGCTTTTATCAGCAAACCTTAACAGGCAGTGGTGGTGTTGGGATGCATAAGTGTCCATGGTATCTGGAAAGGCACCTTGAATGCTAGAAAACAGACCAATGCTGCCATCCAGACAATGTCTTTTTACAGGGTAGGTCTTGCATAATACAGACCATATTCTGTGTGGACACTGTTTCCCATAATGTTGGAATTAAACATTTTCTACCTCTTGTCATGAAATGAGTATAACTAAGTGATTATTCTTTATAGATCATGTGTTTATCTTCTCAAAACTTTATTGATCAGTCTTTCCAAACATATCACTGTGAAAATTAAAGCACACTAAGCCGTGGCAAATCACAATCATTTCATGAGAAGAGATCAAAAATATTCATTTCATCTTTATGGGTGAAAGTGTATCACATTACACACTGTGGCTCTGTAGTGGAAGAGTGCAGGGGCTAAACTGACCTCCTGCAGCCCCGACTTGTACCCACTGAAAACATTCATGTAATTCAAGAGCTGAAAATACAACAAGGAGCAAAGTTTGACATTTAAAACTCTAGAAACTGGTCTCCCCGGCTCCCAAATGTTGACACAGTGTTTTTAAGGGGTGGGGCAATGCTGTCTCAACTGTTTTAATAAAAAATAAATTAAACAAAAATTATCATAAAATTTTCACTAAAGGATCAAATATTCCACATTTAAAATCTGACAAGTCTTAGCAATGTGTTCAAACAAATGCAAGGTTTGAGTGTTTTGTGATCTGTAAAATTCTGTCTTTGTAAATATTTTACACGTCTCAACTTTTTTGGAGCTGGTCGATGAGTGACCTGTCTGGTGTGTGAGCTGTGTCAGTCTTGTAAGTAGCTGATGGTCTGACTTTAGAGAGGTGGGGGAGGTGAAGGGGAAGTCCCTGTCCTGGAATAGCTCCCCTGGACTGGAATGCTCTGGGGAATGTGCGGCTTGGGGCTTGATTGGTCGGGAAGAAAAGTGTGTATGTCTATGTGTGTTTTGTGGATGAGGAGTATTAGTGATCAGAAGGTCATGGAATCTGTTGGAGAATGAGTGAGGACAGATCAGTCATTACGCTTGTATGGGAATGTCCTCTGTGTGGTCAGCAGGTTGACAGCTGGGCTGGACTGAGGTTCCTGCGCTGCCTCGGTCCTGTCTGCACCTTGTTGTTGTGGCTTCTGTCACCTTTCCCAGCTCTTGTGTGTATGTACCTGTGTGTGTCTGCTCTGAGTCAGGCTTTGTGAAACCAGATCTGCCTCCTTCATCTCAGAGCAGCAGACCTCAGACAGGCAGCCCATTAGGCCTCATGCTCTGCAGGTTGACCTTTGAACCCCAGTCCTCTGTTTGACCAAAAGGGGCTGAGCGACCATGCTAGGTCAGCATTTAGCTGGGTCATCACAGGCTATCAGCAGCTATCTGTGTGTCTGCCAATGAGCAGGGACTCTCCAAGGTCTGCAAACATTACTGCTCGTGTACAAACAGGCTCAAACAGGCATTCATGTGCCTGCGTACTCACACACACACACACACACACACATACACACACACACTAGAGGAGCAGACAGACACACTCAATGCAAATCTGCTAACAAACAGAGCAGATAAGAAAATTTAGGGTGATGCAGAAAATGACGTCTCAGTCAGAGTAAAAAGTCTGTGTTAATTTCCTTCAGTGTGAAGTGTCAGCAGCTTGTACAGAGAACAGTGTGATGACTCTGTGTGCTGAGGCAGAACTGTAAAGTCATGCAGACAGGAGTGCACAAGAGAGGGCAACGCGCTCTCACGGCCCAGCCTGCTGGAAGTGATGGTCCTGCAGGATTCCTGTGTTAACCCTGGGCTCCTGCGCTCGCTCTCTGCCCGGCGAACCCAAATCTCTGCCACAACATCTCTGACGGGAGGACTACTCCCTCGGTCGTGTTTGCTCAGCTGCGCTGGCTTTGTGTCGGCGTATCGAACCCTCTTGTTCCTGCTTTCAGACTGTTTTCTCCCTCTCTTGCTGTTTGGTTTCTTTACTTACAGCAGTTTGTAACTTCATTTGTTCTTTGTTTGGCTTTCAGCGAGCTCGTCTGATGTTTCCAGCGGATTGACAGCAGTGAGGTCAAGAGGTTGAGGACGGGCAGCTACCTGAGGAAGTCTCATGTCTCAGGCTGCATAGTGTCACGGTGGTGTCAACATGTACAGTAGTCATGTAAACACCTCTCTGCTGTGCCCACTGCTTGTGTTTGGACTGAGATCACTCTGACTCACTGCAGAAGAATCCAAACCTGTTCATGCATTTAAAGTAAATCGCTCCAATTTGGAAAGCAGCAGTAAACAACTTTAGAGCTTGTTTCAGCATTTTTCGCTCCACTTATTGATGCAGTTTCCAAGTCTTTAAAGTTAAGGATACAGTACCACACATGAAACTACAGTTACCGCAGTTAAAGCTGCATCTCGTGTCTAACCTGCAAAGATGCGCAACCGTTTGCGTCTTGGTGGCGGCCCCAGTCCTGACACTCCAGCGCATTCATCTTCATCGTCACAGTCTCCACTCTCAAATCCTTCCTCCCCCTCGTCGCTCCACCCATCCACTCCACTTCCAGCTCCACGCGACCGTGCTCTCCAGCGCTTCTCGGATACTGTCACCAGCCGCAGTAACTGTGGGACAAACAGGAAGACTTTAGAGGTTTTGAGGTTAAAAAGCACTTCACCCTCACCATGTTTATGATTCGTTCTGTGGACTGGAATGTGCCGGTGCATTAATGGTTTACAAAGCTGTGAAAATAAGTACCGGCTGTCTCTTGATCTGAGGGTGTACTCTGTGATTAGCACAGTATGAGGGGAACTCCACACAAAAAAACTCAGTGAGATCTAAAAGCACTGGTGTTTACCAAAATCTAATTATAATCACCAGGCAGGAACGCAATTTAGATATCTTCGCCAGATTTGTTGTTTTCGTCCAAAAATGATTCATTCAAAAGGATGTGGCTGTCTCCCCGTGTAATTTACTGGGAGAAAGTAAGAGTGGAGTAAGCAGACTGGTGTGACTGCGTTGTTACTGGCAAGCATCATTCTCCTGAGCGGTTGTGTCAGGGCAACAGTGCAACAACACTACATAACAAAGTCCATCTGAGTCGACGCAAAGGCCTCAGATCTACACCAGGAAAGTGGGATGATGGATGAAGACAAGAAGTGTATTATCTTTACTTATTCCAGTTTGCTTTAATGTTTCATTTATAAAACATCCTGTTATGAAAAGGACAAAAGTGCCTGAGCATAGAGTTTAAGGAAAAAGAGATAAATACACAGGCTGAATAACAAGACAATGAAACGATGCCAAATAAACAGAAATAACTGGTAACAGAATCTTAATCCTGTTTGTGCTCTGGGCTGAAAAAGCAGTTGTTGTTTAACTCAGATATTTTCTCATGATTTACAGGAGCTCATAACGTTCAGCAGCACATACCAAAAGTGTTTATTGAGTACTGCGGTAAACTAATCAACTTATAAATATTACAGAAATGTCTGAGAGCTGTTAAGCAATTACACATAAACCCCTAAATGCCTTCTGACCGACAGTTAAGACATGGGAAAGATCACTGAACATTAATTCACAGAAAACTTTCACACTATATGTTTTTGTTGTGTGGCTTTTAAACATTAGAAAAACACAAACTAAGAAAAAAAAACATTTCCCGTCCCACAATCACGGGTGAAAAACGTGAGCCAGCTTGGAGACAACCTGAGCAGCCGCCTCTGACCATCTTTCAGCCTCCGCAGCTCTGCACATGATTGAAAGCCCTGCCAAGGTAACAGATGTGCTAAATTCCAGCCCCCCTCCCTCCCGGCCGTCTTTCATCTCACCGCTCTGCCTCCTTGTTTGTTTTTTATTGATTTCCTTCCTATCTGCATATGTCAGCATGCACTTTTTGTTGTTGTTTTTTTGTTGTCCTGGCTGCCTCTGGGAGAAAATTGAATTCATATGGGCCCTGTCTCAGGTCAGCTGCGGCGTCTGCCTGGGTTCAGACGCTGTGTTTGTGTGTGTGTGTGTGTGTCTGTGGGTGTGTGAGGAGAAGAGCGGAGGTATAAAAACCCAGAGCTAATCACAGAATTACGTCAGGCTGAAGATAAACAACCCTGTTCCCTCCGCCTGCGTATACAAAGCAGTCAATCTGGGTTTTACAAGTGACATAAACTCTCAGGTTTAGAGAGGGAACACACATGACTTTGTTCCCAGCATGGCTGCCAGACAAGCCCTCATTCATTTCTCTACATTGAGGCCATACACTCAGGATGACCACTACATTTCTAAAAGCCTGGTCACTCGGTCAGAGGACAAACAGTGACTGACAGACAGGGCAGCTGATCCGCACGCACATTTGGACTTCTTTTTGGCTCTCAGGTGTCTCATTAGCAGAAAACTTTCCATGTGATGAATCCGTGTTTAATGTACTGAGCTGTTTTGTTAAGGACTTGACCATATTTGTGTATATTTGCTGAAGTCCCTAAAAGATTTACTCAAATTCCCTCTCATGGTCTGTATCCTAGCAACTCATCTGGACTTTGGGAGGAAGGGGGCGCTCTGCCAATCAATTAAAACACGAGTAAGCACTTTTAAAGCAGGGAGAGGGAGATGTTGTTTGTGGTGTTTCGAGCTTGAGGAGAGTGAGATAAACAGTCACATTAAATAACTGTAGGGCAGGAGCAGCTCTGCAAGGCTTCTATGAGGTGAAGCAGCTGCTTTAAGGGTTAATTTAAACAGTTCTTACGATGGAATTCGTGCAGGTGAGATGCTTACAGTCCTATCACAGCTTTTAAAATGCTAAGGTCTGCATATTAACTTTTTATACACAGCTGGTGGAGTTAGATGCAGTCATGGATTATTAACATTTTTTCCTGTTAATATAATTTTTACACCAATTTCCATGGCAAGCATCTGATCACTGTCAAGACATCAGAAATGTTAACTAAATGTGCAGAGTCCATTTCTGCAGTATTACATGGTTGCTTTGATGTTTAGTATTGATGACAGTGGTGTGCACAGAGTTTTTGAAGGGCAGGGCCAAAAAGAGTTTTATTTATTAATTTTTTTTTTGCCAACCAGGTAGGCACTTAAGCACACGTTTTGGCTCCTGGAGGGCACTTTAACATGTATTTTTGCTCCCCTGGGGACATTTTAGCACACATTTTTGCTCCCAAGACAGCACTTTAGCATGTTTTAGCTTAAAGCGGGCACTTGAGCATTCACTTTGCCTCCACTTGACTGTGCATTTGGTCTCCCAGAAGGCATTTTAGCATGTGTTTTGCCTCCCACTAGGGAAGTTAGGACAGGTTTTGCCTCCCCAGAGGCAACTTTATTGCATGTTTTGCTTCCCTAGAGGGTCCTTTAGCATGCATTTTGTTTCGAGAGAGGGCACTTTAGTGTGCGTTTGGGCTCCCAGAGGGCACTTTAGCACATGTTTTTTAACAATTGGGCAACAAGGGGGGCAACCCCCACCCCCCTGCCTGACACCATTGCTTCATGAGCATAAAGTAAATGATGGTTTGCTGGAATGTTACAACAACAGAAGAGTTTTACATTCTTAGACTGAATCCAGTCTTTGGCACATATGAGAAAGAACAAATGTTATACATAGAAGCCGATAAAAATAATTTAAAATATAGAGTTTTGGGGATCAAAAAGAAATGTTGAATATTTGGCAGCCTTCTTGTGCCAGCACAGCATCTTTATTTTTCTCTACAGTGCGACACGAGGACAGTCCATCTATCTGAGGCTCTGTGCACTGTCGTCTGCCCACTGGCTGACTGCCTTTGCCACGGCTGCGGTATGAGGGAGGGGTGGGGTGCATGTTTGTGTTGAAAGTGACGCTGCGCTTTTGGCACGGCTCAGCCACAGCGTGATCCGGCAAGAGCCTCCAGATTTACCACAAGAGGGAGAAACCTCAAGTCGCTGGAATCTTCTGCAATTAAAAAAGAACCCAGAGCAAAAGGAAGCAGAGAGGAAACAAATAAAAGAGACATTTTTGCTCAGTATGTTTTCCATTAGCAGCAGAGATCTGGCCCTCTCTCCTTTGCCTCCTCTCCTCTGTGTTTGGAAAGTTGCATCAGGAGATGGTTTGGGGCAAGCAGCTGGACACATGCAACATGTAATCAGGGTGGCTGCAGGCATCCCGCGGGCTGCAGGGTTAACCTCCCCTCAACACAAAAGCAAAAGTCACACCAAGGAAACACCAGCTCAAAGGCTGCACACAAAGACCAAACATGTGGCTGATTGCTCAGCGCAGGCCAGCCCAGACAGAGACACAGAAACCACAAGTCTGTCACTGCCTCCCACACATGACATGAACTCCACGCAGGGTCACTGTTCAACACGACATCTGCAGCTGAGCCAAAACACAGTCACGTTTGACCTGCACTGACAGAATCAACCTGCGCTCAGCGACCTTCTGCTGAGCACTTCAGCACAAATTACAATGAAGGAGAGAGAATCTGAAGATGAAGTGAGGGAGTGATGCTGGAAGGAGTGAAAGCAGAGTGTGAGTAATGAAGACAAAGCGTGTAGAAATAACAGGCGTCTTGTCAGCGTCTGAGATTGGGATCAGGCCCCGTGTTGTGTCCTCCGCTCCACGCACACAACATGTCTGGGCAAGCTGCTCATGACTCGACCCAGACGTAATCTTCTGCTCTGAATGTTTCTATCAATGCTTCATCACATCTTGTCTACAAGTCTAATCTAGAGAGCTGAAGACTTCCCCCTGCTGTCCTGATGTTTACCTCTTCTGTCGATGTTTCTCTAACTCCTCTGACTGGAAGATGTCTGATGCACACAAATGACACGTGAATGTTTCCGTCAAACACACTGATGAAAAATACCGACCCCTGCTCTTTATTTACACAGTTTACTCTCTTAAGACTGATTTACAGGTCTCCCTAAAAAGTCAATCAGACAACTGCAGCTGATTCAGAACAATGTGAAAGAAATATTTGGTTTAAATCTTCTTATTCAGTATGAACTGTTCGAATTTTATTGCTCCAAATATCTAAACAAACTCAGAGAAAATACCAGGAAATTCATGAAAAACAACAACAATTATATTTTAGTACTAAATATATAATTTTAACCAAAGTACTTGTACATCCTGGTGGATTAACCATCACAGGAACATAAAAGCATTTTGATAGTCAACTTTATACTGTTAATTTAGGGCATCTTACACAGACACGGTGGTGGTCTCATATATTTGTTAAGCGCTGTATATTTTAACTCTCTGTTTATGCTGTTATTTTTCTTTTGCTAAATATATAGTCTTGATTAAATGACATTAATGTTTATTCTTCTTATTTTTTCATTTATCTCTATACGCTTCCTTTTGTGATGATTCTTTGTATTTCGTGTTAAGATTTTTAACAGCCTTGTTGCCAATTGTTGCTATTTAAATGAACTGAGAAGAAAATAAATCATCAAACTGAGGGTGAGAAGATGATCCCATAAATGTTAAACTCTTTATTTACCCTTTTTGAGCCTCTTCTGCATCTTATAGCTCACTCATCCTCACCCTTGACATACTTGTTTTTATTTACTCTGTAAAGTTGTTAGAGACAACAGAGACTCGAGGGAGTAAAAATATTGGTCATGAATTCTTGACGGTCCCCCCCAAAAAAGCAAAACAAACAAACAAACTCCAGACTAATGCTGATGCTGTTTCTGCTGGTTCACTTAAATCATAACACAGCAGAGAAAAACAACAACAACTTTACGGTTTGTTTTCTTGTTATCAACACATCTAACTTTCTGTGTGTTGTTTCTTGCTTGATAATATTTCTTTAAGATTGGTGTCAATCCTATATCATGATTCATGAGATGATTTGATTGGTGATTGCAGATTTATCCCCAAATTAAAATGAAAACCAAAGACAAACTGTTCAGAGGTTTTCAGATCAGCAGGAGAGCCGATGCCTGGCTGAGTGCTTTAGACTTTTTCCAGCTCACACCTCTTTTTGTGAAAATGCATGATCCCCTCAAGGACTCTGAGCTTCTGAAGAGACTGCAGGCCCTCTTTAGAAGGAGAGAGCCAAGAGAAAAGACATACGATAGTGGGATTGAACGAGGTACAGCACAGGAGAAAGATGGACTGAGAGACAGAGGAGTGACAGGAGGCCTTCTCCACAGAGTGACTCATGGAAAGCTCCTCAGCAGGCCGACAGGCAGAGCTGTGTTTTTGGGAATGATAGCCCGGCCTGCAGTTCCACCCGCTGCCTGCGACTTATTACTCAACCAAATCTGTAATGAAAGGAGGGGGGGGGGGGGGGGGGCTGCGGTCCTTCATTTTTTTTTTATTTTTTTTTCGGTTTTCTCCCCCCTCCAACCCTCTTGACTTCCTCTATCTGTCCGTGGTCAAGTATGTCACGCAACAGGAGCCCAGCTCCAGACAGTAAATGCAGACAAGATTAATTTCCTGATGTTAATTCCAGTTGGAAGAGAAAACAGAGGGGGGAAAAGGAGCTCTCCAGTCCCGTGTTAAACTGGGCGTGTATCCACTCCACCTTTCTGACTAAGCCCATAAGGCTATTTCCAGATTTCTCCAGAGTGAAGTGAAATCTGAATGAATTTTTAGACTTTGTTGGCAGGAAAAAGTTTCCTCTCTCCATACATTTAACAAAGAGCAATAAGTTCACTGTTTCCAGATCATTTTCAGTGAGAATTAACCACCACGTGTGTGTGTGCGTGCGTGTGTGTGTGTTAAGCTGTGCTTAAGTCCACCTGGACTAAGATATAAATGGTATGACAGCATTTTTGAGTCTTTTTTGAGGCTGAGTGAGTAAACATCCTGACTCATGTCTGTGAATATGCTCGATTGTCTGCTTGGGGTTTAATAGTTTAAAACGTCTCATTCCTGCACAGGTCGCTGGATGCTAAATCAGATTACACCCCTCAGACAATCTCTTTTTGTCTGCTGCTCGTCTGCTTTACACGTTATCGCCGCGGTTCCCAGAGTCATGTGTTGCTAAGAAACCCTCCATTTCCACATCAGCAGACCGTCACTGTGTCCCATGATCACACCTAGCGGTACACTCGTACGGGTGAGCGGGTTTCGCTTTCTGTGGTAGTGGAAGCAGCTGCCTGCTCTGGCTTGGCCTGTAGCTAACAGAAACACACAGAAAACAGCATGAGAGAGCTGAAAAGTAGCAGAGTAAGAGCAAAGACAGACAGGAGGAGAAAAAAAGACAGACTGAAAGCTACCACATGATGACCAGGTGGGGTTTGTAGAAAGATGAAAAGGCACGGAGGAAGGAGAGGGGAAGATAAAGTTAGGGGAGTGCTAACACTTTGACAGGTCCAGAGAGGAGCCTCAAGCTCCGCTGTGCCCCCCCCCAGAGCCCTGACGCTCCAAACAAAAGGCAGAGGAGGTCCCTGACCCTCACAGGGAGACCCTGTGACGACCTAGCAGAGACAGGAAACAGGAAGTGTGACCCTTGACCTTGTTGGGAGGGGGGGGATCCTGTTACACAGCAGCACGTGACTTTGCCCAGTGACAACAAACCCAGGATGTGTGGATCAGCTCAGATACCACGGCAGGAAGATTCAGCTGGTTATGTACCTGCTCCCTGACAGCTCAAAGATACGTTCAAATGAAGAGATCACACACTCACACACACACACACACACACATTCACAGGTATGAAGAGTGTGTGTGGTGTGGTTCCTGGTTACAGGTTGCCTGGCTTGTGCAGCAGGGTTTTTATAAGCCGGCTGCGTGATAATTATACCCAGTGGGGTGGTAGTGGTGTGGGAGCGACGGGGCGGAGTAGGTAGAGAGGTGACCCTGGTTTGGGCCTCAGGGCTGATGGCAGTAAGTGTGTGTGTGTGTGTGTGTGTGTAGAGAGAGAGAGAGAGAGAGAGAGAGAGAGAGGGAGGGTGAGGTAGAGGTATGGAGGTAAGGAGGAATGGGTGGCAGTGTGGTACAGGGGACGGTTGGGCCTCATTAGCAGGCAGACTAATTGGGAGGAAAAGGGCCCTCACATGCTCTGTCTGACCTCCCAGCCAGCGGGGGAGACAGCCAGGGTGGGAGAGGGGTGTGTGAGAGTGTGTGTTGGGACAGGGGGTGTCTGATGGCTGGATTCCTTAGGTTAAAGAAGCATAAGTTCTCATAACTCCTTCTATCCAAAACTTAGCTTTAAGCCAGAAGTCTGCAGAAAGTAAGAGGATCACATTAGAGTCAGTGTGCATGTATGCATGTGTGCGTGTGTGTATATGTGTGTGTGTGTGTGTGTGGTTCTGTGACTCCATGAAAGCCCTGCAGCGCCTCAGAAGTTTACACCAGGTGTCACACTTCATTTAAAGAACCCTCATGGCTTATCCCTGCTCACAAATATAGCGGCATAACAGGCCTTCTTCCTCCTCTGCTCCCAGAGCGTTTGTACCTCACACACATAAAAGTAGGAAGGCGAGAGGACAAAGGCCCTGAGGGTGTATATTAAATAACGCTTCAGAAACCCTCAGTAAATAACATCAAACAGAAGTCAGCCTCTTTGACTGGAGCAGGCATAATGGCCAGGTTAGCAAGTGTAAGTTTACCAAACAGCAGGCCTCGTCTGACACCCACGGTGTCTATTAGTCTGATTGTAAGCACACCGTGCAGTAAAAGGCTGCTGCATGCTGGCAGCTTCAATTCCAGCTTTTACCTTTTAGAGTTATTTATGTGAGCGTTTGTTCAAACATTTTAAAGACTTTTAAAGTAATGCTGCATTTTAAAGCTCTTTTTATGCTTATAAGCCAATGCAATTAGCTCAAACATCATCTGTTGCAGCTTTGCTCTTAACAATGCGTGTGCAACATTAACTGCTTCAAGTACGTACAGTAAAAACTGGCCCAGTTTGAGTGTGTGTTTGACTCGTTTATTAAAGAGCCGTTCTGAGCGGGCATGCACAAGGTGTCGAGCTCACGCTGCCCAGGCTCTGGTGGCTCGGAGGAAGTGAGACTGCGTGATGGAATTTGTGGCGCTCGGGATCTGGTTTATTTTCCACCCTGGATTCCTGTCCTACCTGCAGGATTTTCCCAGGTTCTGGCTTCAATTAGACTGGGAAGCTGGGGGGAGATGTGGAGGAGGTGGAGGAGAAGGAGGAGGAGGAGGAGGAGGGAGTCTTGGGTTTTAAGAACGGAGGAGAAGGAGGGGGGAGGGAAGGGCGACAGAGCTGGAGTCTGTCACACACAACTCAGCACAGCTGGGCAGACGGAAAGAAAGGTATCAAACAGGGAGAGGAAGAGACTGAAATGTAAGAATGTGCTTAAGAACACAAAGTTTGGCCAACAGAATGAAGATATTTGTTATCCATCAAATCGACACAGAAATTTGAACAGCGTAAAGTGAAATTTGTGTTTTGCCCAAAAGAGATTCTTAAAAATGTTCAACAAAGATATTTTATATCCATGTTTTAAATAAGTCCCTGCAAACAGTGTTGTGTAGCCAAGAAGGGCTGTCAGAGAAATCCCAGGAGGTCTGACCCTCCAAATGGCAAACTCATCCAACAAATGAGCGGGAAACAGTCTGTAATCAAAGACCAATCACATAATTGCTCTATTTTGCCACTAGCTCAACCATCTCCTGTGAGATTAGTTGTTCAGAGGAGAAATCTGATACTCTGGGAAGTTAAACAGATGTTCTGCAAAACAAACTCATCTCTGAAGAACTAGAACACATCACCCAAATAATATGTTCTAATTTAAGAGCGCAGCCTCCAGATATGTCTCTCCTCCAGGGAGCTCACTTGGCCAGTTTGTGCAAAGTGAGAGTAATTAATGAAGTGCCACAGTTACAGAGAAGTCCCCATTAAGAAAAGAGCTGGACGTGTCAGACTGTCATCAACTGACAGTCATATTGTGGACTTAAACTACACAGCCAAGGAAAGCATGTTTGACTACACTCGTCTCTATCAGCCCCCGCTGCATATACAGGTCACAGCAGACAGACAGGACCTCACACAGGAATTTGTTACACAGTGTAAGCATGCACAAAATGTCCACGGCTCCACACAGTCCTGCACTGTTTGAAGATTCCAAGTCGAGAAGCAATAACCGAGGGAGAAAGTCATTTCTCTTCATCCATTTATAGAGCACAGTTCACTTATAGTTGGCCATGGCTCAGTCATGACATCAGCTGCTTTAGGCGTGAGAATGCGTTGTTTAATAAGCGGAGGCGGCTGGCTTGGAGTTTTTTTTTTTCTTTGGTGTTTAGTTTAGCCTCACATAGGCACAAACTCAAGGGTCTCTCTGCCAGACACTCCGTGTATCTGCTGGTACTCTGATCAACACTGACAACGTGAGAAATGACACATTTCCGCTGCATGGTTACATTTCACAGGGCCATCGTCACGGCGCACTTAGGAGAGGAGGTATGAAACATCAGGGGGATTAAAGCTGGAAGGAAGTCAGTGCTGTGGAGTGGTCCCATGTTCCCCTCAATGTTGGAGTGCTTAGCCCCTAAATTTTATGACACAGTCATGCAAACTGAGGGCTGGAACTGATTCTTGGTTATAAAAATGGGTCAGTACATTCTGCAGAAACCAATAGTTGTGTGCAGTTTGAGAGAGAGAGAGAAAAAAAATCATTCAAATGTTAAACCTGCAGGAGAAAAGAGCCTCATGTGGCCTGTAAAGACCTGAATTTGAGTGACCTTTGACCTAAATGTGGAGCTGAATGCATATAAAGGACAATAATGGACAGCCTGTAGTTCTTCACATACTGTACCGGATGCTCCAACACAGACAGAATCATAAGATTGAAATGCCACAGTTTTTATCAGCATGGCACGCTCCTGGTTGACTTCCAGGAACATTACATATACGGCCTCATTGTAGGCCTGTCCTCATTCACTCCACACAAACAGGGCAGATGAAAGTGGTTATCTGTGAGTGTTTGGCCCGTCCTCTCATATCAGATGCTTAATAAGTCCATTTGCTCTCAGCTGCACAACATCCAGAGCTGGTGGTCTTTCAACTGATGGGGAGGCGGATCCCTTGTAAAACTGCTTTTAACTAAACAGCCTCACTTTCTCCATAGCCTTCAGAGGTTGTTTACAACATGCAGGCTCAGAGCAGTTCAGACCAAGAAACACTGTGTAAAGTCAATAAACATTTTGTAGGATTATAAACTGAGTGAAGAGATCTGTCTGTTCGGCTGAATATGACAAGAGTCGTCTGGCTGATGGATATGTTTTCCGTCACGTGAGCGTTACAGCTCCTCCTGTGTCCTCTGAGCGTTTTTTTTTTTGACCACAAAAAGCTCAACGACTGCTGGATGAACTTCACCAAACTCCAGAAAATGTATTATGTGTGGAGGATAGATCTATATGACTTTCCATCCAGCTTTCTATTTTGAATCTACGAAAAAAATTAGTGTGCCAATGAAATATTTAATCCCAGACCAAGTGTGTATGTGAATTTATTTGTGGTTTCCAGAGGATGTATCCTGATGTTAGTGAAGCTTGACGTCCTTTCTGTATCACAGCAGAGGTCTGTATGAGACGTCCTGAACATTTTTGATTGGACTGTCATGACATAATGCACTTTAATTCATAGTCCCCTGAGGATATAAATCTTACTCTGCACCTTTCTGGCTTCTGAATCACCATCATGATTGACTTTTGGAAATTAAAGGAATATTTCAGGTATTTTTGAATTGGGGTTGTTTGAATTAAATGTCACATGTAATTGTACGAGCTATGGTAGTTTGACCCCTTCATTGAGAAACAGCTTGAGGAACGGCACGCAAGCTGGGTTATACTACTCTACATGTTTGTGTTGCATCTGCAAAAAAGTGCAAAAAGAAACATGCTTTCTGATGGTAAAGCAGAGTGCAGAGAAAGTTCTTAGTAGAGCTTTCACTTAAGTAGAGATTAAGTGTTTTGGTCCAATCTGTCACATTAGCTTGATTAGCTTACATCCTGTCCTGTCTGTAGAAATCTGCAGCTTAGCTCGTGTGCTGTTCCTCCTAACAGTTTCTTGTTAAAGGGGCCGAGCTGACCAGTATCGGTTGTTGCTAATACAATTATTAGAGACAAGTGACTCACACAATCCTTGCTTCAGAAATGCTAAAACATCCCTTTACATTTATGATTTGTTCGTCCATCGGTCTCTTTTAATGTCAAACAACCAGCTGGTCTCAATTTTCTTCAACACTAAATCTCAGCAAACATGAGCACTTAAGTCTCCTGATCAGTGACGGTAAACAAAAGTAAACATGATAATTCAAAACATCAGCCTGGAACTGTTTTCACTGTGAGCACATTAGCAGGATGATGTTCACATTTCTCAACATTAAAAATACATTTTTCTTCTTACAACATGTTGCAAATTTGACAAATGATTATGGGAAAGTTTAGAGAAAGTAACAGGAACAGCTTACAGTGAAATGAAAACTGACATAAACAGAACCTCACTAATACAAACTACAGAAAGGTTTTTTTTTATTGCAGGACTATTATTTGTATTGCGTCATATTGAGGCGTTCCTTTTGTTCATGCATCCTGATGGAGTGATGATTTGAAGTCAAAATATTTGAGTAATCTGATTTCTTCACAAATATCTCAGAGTCATAAACAGTTTTAATGCACATGAAATACAAAGTCAGGCGCAGTCAGTCCTTTGTCAGATGTTAATCCAGCCCATTGATGTCGAGATCTGAAGGCAAGTTGGAGTTCAAGCAGCGCCGTGTTTGACTTGTTCGGTCATCAGATATAGGATTAAAAGTGCACATGGGAATTGTCAATCTGCATAAATATCAGGCTTTAATATAAACAGAATTAAAACTTCATTTATGTCCACATGTGCACCATGTCATCAGAAGGACATGGGAGCCAATAAGAAATGAATACACACACGTACACAGACACACACACACAGACACACCTGTGTCCATGTTTCTGACGGTTTGTCTGAACGTTTGAAATTCAATTAGCTCACTCATTTCATCAAACTGCATTTTCTTGCACCGTCTCTTTAACAGCCAATCAAATTAAAGCAGCCTGCTGCTCATCACAGGACCTCAAATGTTTGTCCCTGTCAGAGCAGGAAGTTCAAGTCTGCTCTAATTTTAAAGTGCATGTTTATCGAACTGTGTTTGTTTTAGATTCAAAGATAACCCCGGTTTATTGGTTAAAAAAAAAAAAGTTTCATTTAATTTGACCAAAGAGATTTATAACAGACATTTGAAAGATCTGGTAATGACCTTCACTGCTAATAAGAAGTCAGAGGACAGAATCAACACACAGTGTCATACAGAGCTCAATAAAGAGAAGATAAGATGAGCTGTAAAAGTTTATGCCAAAGCTGTTCCTTGTAAATGTTCATCAGAGTTAAAAACCACCAATGTTCTGCTTCACATCTTACCCAGCAGAGCCACAAAAGCTTCTTTTTACCCTTTTCTTTTTATAATGTTAGGTTACTATTAGCACAATTAGACTTGCCATGTATCAAGGTTTACTCAAAGGGTTTTTCATATAAGATAGAAATTAAATCAACTCAAACTAATTCATTCTTTAGGGAGTTTTTGCCTTAAGCGGATAGGACAGCTGAAGAGGGACAGGGAATGCGGGGAGCTGAAAGTCAGGGAAGACATGCAGCAAACCGTGGAGGCCTGGAGTCAAACCAGAATACTGCAACAAGGACGAGGTTCTCTGTATATGGTTTGCACGCTGAAACTGTTTGGCCAACAGCGCCCCTAGAACTGGTTTTTACAAACATAAAACATGCTGTGTCCAGTCAGGGTGGATGCTGTCAGGGACGTTTAAGGTAAGGAACACCTGACAATCCTGTCTCTCTGAGGTCATACAGCGAAACAATCAAGAAAATTATAGTGTCTTAAACTCCAGCCAGAGGGTCTCTGGTTGTCACAGGGAGATGAAGGAGGGTCCTCAGGTGCTCCTTGGATCTCCCAGGTAGTCAAAACAGCAGAGGAGCACTGTAATCCAGAGGCCTGCAGCTCTCTGAGACTCAAACACACACACACAGCAACATGTTGACAGCTACAAGAGCTGCCACCAGGAACCAGGAAATGTACAGACAGATCTGTGGGCTGATACTGAGTCTGTGTGAAGCCGGCACCAAAAGGTGGTTTCTATAGAGATGGTAGCTGGGTATGGAGGTCATGTTAGAGAAGAAAACAAAACATCACCTTCAGAAAATGTGTCCCCATCATGTGGATGTGTCTGTTTCTTTCTCTGAGGCAGATGTGACAGATGTTTCCCATCAATAAGAGCTCATGTGTTTGAAAAGAACAAGGTTTCAACATCACCTTGAACACAGATTATCCAAAATGAAAGAGGAAGGTCTGTCACAGCACAAATCCTTCTCATGCCAAACTTTATATGTTGCGTAACAAAATGAAAACATGCACAAACACACTTTCACCCAGTAACACACACACACACACACACACACATACACACACACACGGATCACCTGGTTGATGTGTTTGAGTTTGTCTATGATCTGGCTGATGACTGGCTCTGGGGGTTTGTTGCTTCGGGACTCTGAACCGGGATTCGTCTTCTTTGGGCCCGGCCCTGCAAACCTGACGAGAGAGGGAGAAAAAACTGATTCAGGTCTCTGGTGTCTGATCGTTCAGTCACAAACTCAACACAGGCTGAATGAGAAGAAGACACAATGGACTCAAATCTGCTCCACACAAGGTCTTTATCACCACCTAGTGTCCATAAAGTGAATGACGGCTCCTCTGGGGCTGAGTTTCAGAGCCAACCTGCAGGTCTGGAAAGATCATTTGTAACTTGACCGTAACAACGTAACAAAAAGACACTCTTATCTTCCACTGGATATTTTTCACTGAAAAAAGTTCATCTTATATATTCTCCATAAATAATCTTTTATAAGCTGTCGAGACGTTTAAAACGAGAGGCATTTATGTTCAAAGTTTAAGTCTCATCCTCTAAACTGGCGTATTTGATGTAACTTCAGACACCACAGAATAAAAAATCTGAGAGGATTTAATTCTTGTGTAAAGACAGGCTGATAATTAATTTCATGCTAATCAAACAGGCCAATTATCAGTTCCCAGTCTTATCTCTTTCCAGTGAGGACATTAACACATACAGACGTCTCTCTTTCTTTAGCACGGAGGGTAAACTCAGGCTCAAACGGCCTTACAGGCAGGTGCTTACATGTCTCCGTGTAGCTGAGGAACACGGCTGTGTTGACACCTGTGTCTGTCATCGAGAGGAGGAGCTGAGGAGACTCAAACTTTCCTGCAGGTGTTTCTTTGCTCTTGGCAGTGCCAGGTATTAACCCTTTCCTGTCACACCATCACAGACCAGCTGTAAAAACCTGAGCTTCTCCTGAGGATGAACTGAAGTCTTCATCTTCCCCATCTGCTCATGATATGAGCTCCGAGGAGGGCAGAGGTCATATTCCTGCATAAGTGTCAGCTGTGATATTGCAGCAAATGCTCAGAGGATGAAGAACAAACAGTCGGGAGAGAGAAATGGCTTTGAAAATAAATAAATATGAGCAAAATATGAGGCCTTATTTTTTTCTCCTCTCTGTGACAAAGCCTTGAGCACACATGAACACACATGAACACACAAACTCACACTCACACCTTTCACCTGACATCGCCATTTATCAGTCTCTCTCTCTCTCCGGTAAGTCAGACTTTTCATTAAACTCATATTACATTTTCCTAGTTATTTATTCTTCTTATTAGCAATGATCTCATCCCCTCTGCACTGCTAATTATCACATTAATAATTGAGAGAAGTACGTGATCCATTATGGAGAGGCAAAGAGGAAATATGGGCCGAGGAAGGAGGATTAGTGAAGGAAGATTCAGAGTGACGATAAGGAGCCGAGGCAGCTTCGTGTTTCACATGATAGATGTCAGCCGGATAATTTCACCAGGACAAAACCGAGCGTGTTTCACTGTTAATCTGTTTTTCCACCTCAGAAAATCTCAGCTGTCAGCTCTCAGTTTGCTATCTGATCATATCTGTGTTATTGTTTGCTGCTAGCTGAGCCAATCAGACCACTTAACTCCAGCGATAACCTAATCTAATCTCACACCAATTACCATGCTATTAGGTACAGTCTGAGAGAGACACCTCTCACTTCAGAGTAAACATCAGGAGAGAAGTGACACGCGAGTCCAGGTGTTGAGAGAACACATAATGCAGTCTGACACTCTTCACACCACCTGATCACACCTCCAGTCTGGTGGTGTGGAAGAAGGAGGTTATTGTTGTGAACACACTTCTTCAGGCTGAATATCACTGAGAGGAAAAATGAAACCAAGTAAGGATGAGGTCGTTAGGATATTTGTAAGGCTCTGTGAGTGTAAATAAGTGTGACACAGGTTGGGGGGGGGGGCAACATCTATGTTGTTATTTTGTAAACTAAATCAAAGCTGCCTGCAGGGGGTCTTTGTTTGACTCAGAGCAATGAATAATACAGAGCTGAAAAAATAAAACTTCAGGGTTAAACTGAGAAAAGCTTTTCTTCTGTCTGCCACTGATGTGGATAAAGAATGAAGTTTGCCTTTATATTTGTTGCTGTAAATGTGCCTTAACTTTTTCAGCTCTAAAGTGCCAAAGTTTTAACCAATATGCAGCAGTTTGACTTCTTGGAATTGAACTCTTTCCAGTCAGGACAAAACACAAACTATGTAAACATTTGGATTTTAAAGTACCAATAAAAACACTTTACCAGCAGGCTGGCAGAAGTGCATTAAGCTCAAGGAAAAGCTGCACCAGAGTACAACCAGACTACTTAGCATCTGCATTTAAATTGATTACAATTTAAAGAATAATCCAACAGCTGTCTCGCAGAAAACAGGTTAAACTTCTTTAACTGCTGAGTCAGAAACATTTTTTTAAGTCGATCCTTCTGACTTTTTTGGTTTTAAGCAGAGGTATCAGAAAAGTTACCACAGGAAAATGAAACTAAGAATTATGTTTTGCCAACTTTCATTTTGCCTCTACTTCTGTAAACTAAAATAAATGATATATTTAAAATGACTAAATGATTGTTTTGTGGGATTATAAATGTGAAAACGTGTGGTGAGTAAATTTCCAAGAATTACAGTATGTCTGTAAACTTCAGCTGATATTCATGATATTTTAGCTCTGCTAAAACCATAGACTGTTTAATGTTTGGACATAGTTTCCATGACCTTACACATCTGTTCCTGATACAGAAAAATGAAGTTAATCGTTGGTAGAGGCCATGTTGGAATTGCTGACACAAGGGGCAGGCTTTAAACCTCCTTACTAACAGCTATAAAGTGCCAGACTTGTCAATCATGTGAGCTGCGCCTCTGATTGGATAAACTTGTGATCTTAATATCTTCTAAACTGCTGAGTAGAAAAAAACTCTCCCTATACAGTGTGTGCCAATAAAGAAATGAACGATTCAGACCCAAGCTGTTTTTAGGAACAAGCAGTAAATATGTTTTTTGTTTTGTTTTGTGTTGTTGTTTTGGTGTGTATGTGGTTTGCAGTCTGTCTGCAGCCAGCCTGAGTTGGACATTCAATGAACCGCGGCTTTTAGCGCTTCCAACAACAGGCTTCCTATTTTAAATGTTGCCTCTTGGCTAAAACAAGAAAACACACAGAAGTACTGGCATTGATGACGAAGTACACACTCATAATTGTTGTAAACACAGAGGACTATAGAGCTGATTTAAATAGATCTGTCCTTTGAATCAGCTCCTTATCACTGACATCCGTTCTAACTTTCTCAGTTTGAATCAGACAGATACCTGAAATCAGGACCAGACCGGTGCATCCTATAGTCTGTATAGTTAATGGACGTGGTCTCCACGATGTCACCCGTCTGTTTCCGGAACAGATTTTTGAAGCAAATTGGCTGGTGCGGCCATATTGCTCTTAATCTGCACACCAACAGCTATTGGGTGCCTGTCAGAGCTGAGCTGTGCCTCTGATTGGGCGAAATTCGCAATCTTAGTATCTTCTAAACTGCAGAATTAGAAAAAAACTTCACCCTTGTACAATGTGTACCGTTAGCAAAATTAGCAGTTTAGAACAGAGACATTTTTTGGACCAGACTGTAAACATGTTTATTTCTGCTGTGAAAATGGCTTTTTTGTGACTTCTGGTGCTTTTGTCACCAGCCTCAAGTGGAACGAACTGCAGATTTTAGCACTTTAGCATCATCTCACATTTTCAGATCAGAGGTTTTTGCTTGGTGCATCTCTACACTGAATTTAACCAAACTTCTGCCGAGGTAGTGTGAGGTAAGAGGCAGGCCGGCTCTGAACCATTTTGCTAACAGCTACAGAGTGTCGTGTCAATCAGCTGATTGGGCAAACTATCTTAATATTCTCTAATCTTAACATTTAACTAATAAATGATAAGAAAGTCACCTCTCTTTGCAGTGTGTGCTGACTGAAGGTGAAGAGCTGTTCTGCTGTTGTCTGCTGTGGAGATCAGCTGTTTTAACTTTGTGTGTAGGTGCTTTAGGGGTCAGCATCAAGCAGAGGAGCTGCAGTTTTTTGGACTTCTGCCTCAGGTTTATTTTCTGGAGTCCTTGCAGCTTGGTTGGAAAGAGCTTTATGTTTATTAAAATGTTGAACATTTTTGTATGCACCTTTGTTCATAACTTTGGACAGACAGAAAGGGCACCCTTTGATTTGTGTGTGTGTGTGGGTGTATATTTGGCCATTACAATCAAAAAAACTCTGTGCACGTCCCTGCCTGTGACCCCAAAGAGTCATACTCCTGCTTCAGATCCAGTAAATAACCTTTCCACCGTCTTCGCCTCCTCCCTGCTGATTTATTTCTTTACACTCCCTACATTAAATCTTCACAGGTGACACAGCAGCTAATCTTTCATCACTGATCACACATAGATGAGTTTACATTGTTATGGGATCCACAGGAGGACTAGAGATGTAATGCTTTGAGCTGACACAGCAGCACATCTGTTATCACAGTGATCAGTGTAACACTCTTTGATGTGCAGTGTTACTCCTCTGATCTTGGCTCCAGGTGAGGTAGCAAACACACCTGATAGAAAGTGCCACATTATCCTCATCACACATCAAGTATTGGTAACATTTAATACTGAGCCCTTTATTGCTGAGTCCCTCCTAAAGCCAGTCTAATTTTATCTGTATGAGACAATATGAGAGGGGAAGCCAAGTTTAGCTCTGGAGAAGGTCCCGTCTGGGAGGATAATGGAAGACGATCCAGAACAAATCTCAGAGTGAAAATGTACCTGGAGTGAATTTGGAGGCATATGCCCTCGCAGATGACACAGGGAATTGCTTGCTGCAAGACATTGTAATCTCTCCATCATTTCCTGCCTCCCTGCACCTTCCTATCGCACTGCTCGGTCCAGCTTGTAATCATCCCCTCGGGACAGCCTTGCCCCTTGCCAACTTGATGTCTCCTTCAAAGATTGAGGCATTTTTTTCTTTATCTTTTGACAGACTCTCGTCCAAATGTTGGAGAGAGCTCAGATTTATTTCCAAGTCCTCTTGGAAAAAAATAAAAGAGGCAACACATTAACCTGCGGTGCTTCTCATCTGAAATTTGCGCCTCTACATTGATTAAATTCCTCACATAATTTACAAAGCAAGAGAGCAGAAAAGATGATATCTACACCTATCTAAGCTAAATTGAAATTGGGGAGGGCTGGGGGGGGGTTATGATGTGTGGAGGCAAAGGACAGAGGTGAAGTGAAATATCACAAAAAACCAAATGAGGTTCTGCAGGGTGCACAGGAGATGTTGGATGGCGGAGGAGAGAACGATCGAAACAGCAATTAACTAAGCAAGAAGAAGGTGACAGCATGCCTGACATTAATAACATCCCATAGAGCCAAAGTCAAGATTTACACGCACACTCAGTGGGAGAGGGGGCTCCTCTTGTGCAGCTCATCAGCTCTGGGCAAACTTACCCTTCAATTCACCTACACACTCGTGGATGTGCTGCTGGAGTAATGGGAATTCAAGAACCTGAGCAGACTATTTGTATAACCCGGATTTTAGTGGGCCAATGAGACGCCTTTCTGCAGGCTGAAGGGTGGATTTATCTGCAGGTGCAGACAGGGCATTACGTGTTTGAGAGCTTTTAATCCAAAAGGAAAAATGTCTCACCTTTCTGTCATCTCCTGCCCATTCCAGCAGAGGGAGTGGTTTGCTGGAGCCGGCTCACGGCTGCACAGTGCCTCCCCCAGACCGCTGTAGAAGGAGCTGAAGCCCCTCAAGCTGGCTATGAACTCCCTGAGAAAGACAATGACAGGAAATGTTTACCATAGCAGGACAAAGAATACACTTTTGATAAATCTCAAACTGGCAGATCCGCAGTGAAAAAAGTGTAAACTACAACCCCAATTTGAATGAAGGTGAGACATTGTGTAAAATGTAAATAAAAACAGAATACAACGATTTGCAAATCCTTTTTATCCAATATTCAATTCAATATACAACAGAGACAAGATATTTGTTGTTCAAACGGATAAACTTTATTTATTTGTTACTTTTTGAAAATATTCACTCATTTTTTTTAATCTAATGCCTGTAACATGTTCAAAAAAAGTTGGTGCGGGGGCAAAAAAATTTGGGAAAGTTGAGGAATGTTGAAAAAAAACAAAACACCTTTTTGGAACATTCCACAGGTGAACAGGTTCATTGGAAACAGGTGAGTGTCATGAAAGGAGCATCAGTTGTTCACAAGCAAGAATGGGGCAAGATTCACTACTTTGTGAACAACTGTGTGAGCAAATAGTCCAACAATTTTAGAACAATGTTTCTGAATAGATAATTGCAAAGAATTGCTGGATTTCATCATCTACAGTCCATAATATCATCAAAAGATTCAGAGAATCTGGAGAAATCTCTGCACATAAGCAGCAAGGCTGAAAACCAACATTGAATGCCCGTGACCTTTGACCCCTCAGGCAGCACTGCATTAAAAACCAACATCATTGTGTAAAGGATATTACCACGTGGGCTCAGGAACACTTCAGAAAACCATTGTCAGTTAACACAGTTCATCACTACATCTACAAGTGCAAGTTCAAACTCTACCATGCAAAGACAAAGCAGAATGGTAAAGAATTTCACCTCCAAAGCTTCAACAATTAGTGTCCTCAGTTCAAAAACACTTATTGAGTGTTGTTAAAAGGAAAGGTGATGGAACACAGTGGAAAACATGACCCTGTCCCTACTTTTTTTGGTGTGTTTTAGGCATCAAATTTGAAATGAGTGAATATTTACAAAAAAAACCTATAAAGTTTATCAGTTTGAACAACAAATATCTTGTCTTTGTAGCTTATTTAGTTGAATATAAGTTAAACATGATTTGTAAATAATTGTATTCTGTTTTTATTTACGTTTCACACAACGTCCAACTCCAGTGGAATTGGGGTTGTATCTTACAGTGTCAGAAGAAAAAAGAGAAGGAAAAGTCTGAAGACAGAGGACATGTGAGAGACTTCAGTTTAATAGGAGTGATGCAGCTCGATGAGATCCCTCTTGAGAAAAAGAGAGTAAAGGAGGCAGCAGTAAGCTGTGTCTCCTCTTCTAATTGACATTAATCTGGCCATTGTGCTGCCAAGGCAGTAGTCCTGCTGGGCATTATTACACTGCTCATTTAAGCCTGTTATTGTAAGGCGGCCGTTAAAATCACTTGAGAGGAGGAAGAACAAGTGTCAAGAAAAACTGTCCACAGTGTCAGGATCATTATGTGTCTGTCAGACACAGACTCTGTATGTCCCAGTCCTGCTTCATCAGCTGAAAGTCTCTCAGTCTGGATTATAGATCCTGATTTTCTCACCTGCGGAGACCAGCCAAAGTCTCATCAGAGTCTGAGGATGAGGACTGCACCTTGCGGGTGTCCGAGGCAGCAGGAGGCTGAGGAGGAGAGGATGCCACGGAGCGAGAGGCCCGCTGAGGAGTGTGTCCACACATACCGCTCACCTGCAGAGGAGAGGACAAAGTAAGGAGTGAGGGAGTGATTCAACTCCCTGAAACCTCTTCACCCCGATTACACTGGGTTGCTGCCAGGTCCTGGCCTTGCCCCTGTTTATTGAAACCACTAATAGCTCTGACACTGCAGACTGTAAAGACCTGTCAACAGCCACTCTGCCAGCCTCAGTCAGCTGAGCTCCTCTGCAAATTGTCGTATGTTTGGGGTTTGTTTATTTTTGGAGGGATGAAAGCAGAGGGATTTGCATAACAAACAAGTCATTGTATCCTCCGCCAGCCGTTTCTGCCTTGTACGAATTTGTAATCATAACACTCCAAAATCACAAGCGTGAGAATGAGGCTTCTTCATTCCCCATATAAATGCCATTGTGTTTCCACGTGGGACAACATAACAATAATAAATAAGAAGTCCCCTCTCTGTCTCTTAGAGATAATGGACCTGGCACGTTCTTTTCAGGTGCAATAAAAATGCAAATGGCTGTTAATGTTTAGCTTGTGGTTTAATGATTTGCCGGTGGTTTAATTTCCCCGGGGGAAACTGGCCCGGGCTTAATTCTGCCATGTAATGTTCACAGCTAATTGTGCCCAGCTCCCCTCTAAGTGAATAGGCTGGCACCACTGCTGCTGAATACTGATGTGAGCAGATAGAGCAGCACTGGACATCTTTATCTGGTGGCGACTCGGGGCCACATACACACTCGTATGCACACCGTGCGCACTCACACACACAAACACACACAGATTCAGTAAAAGAAATGTTTCATTTTATGCCATTACTCATGTGAACATAATACACCAAAACACATTAATATGATAAACATGCAGCCCTGAATAATATACTCAGCAAACACACACACACTATAATGTAATACACATACACACACACACGAAAGCATGCACACACACACACACACTTCATTCCATTGAACGCTGACGTAAAAATGCTGATTGGTTATAAGAGCGGATCTTTGTGGTTAATCAATACAGCTTTGACATCCAAGGATTTGCAACAGACAACTCAATCCATGACTCTTCACACACACACACACACACACACACACACACACACACACACACACACACACACACACACACACACACACACTCACACATTTATGATAGTTACAGATACTTAAGTTTTCATGCACCAAGTATTTACGAGTACCAAACATCCCTGATAGCCATCTCCACGAACACTCCCCTTCAGTGTACTTGAGGGAATATCACACACACTTGCAGTCACACACACTCCAGCCTATTGTCCCCGCTATTCCATTCGCTCTTCAACATCTTCTTCTGGTGTAATTCTCTCGTTCTCTGGCGCCCGAAGCGAGTGCCAGTGCTCCCAGAGGCCATGATTAATGTGATCGGAGCAGCGTTTCTCTTTTTGTTTGTACGTTCCCAGGAAGCCGTAGGGGAGTAGTGGCACAGGGGAAGACTGATTCAGCGCAAGGTCCCCCCGCCCTCTTCCCCATACCCCCCCTCCCTAACCCACCAATTGTTTCTTGATTCTTCAAGGAAGGGGCTCATTAGTGGAGTATTAATATCACCCAGGGCTGGACTAACACAACCAACAGGAGAGTGTGCAGATAAAGGCTGGCACAGCGTGAGAGCTGCAAAATATCTGCACACTTTTATCTGCCCTGTGCAGCCTCTCTGAGAGAGAGAGGTGCTGACAGCCAGTAATACAACACACACACATCCACACACACACACCTCACTGCCCACATGCCTGTGCACTTGCACACCTGCATCTTGGGTTTTATGTTGCACTTTGCTTGTGCAAACAGACTCCAAACAAATCTGTGGTAATGCACATGGATCCTGTAACTATTGACTGCATACAGAAAGAGCTTCCATTCCTGCTCAGTATGAGCAAAGCCATGGCTAATAAACCCTGGAAGCCTGAACTACCAAAAAATAGCCAGGAAATACTAAACTTTTGGAGCTGAGATGTTTAGCAACTTATTTATCAGAATCAACAAAAAAATTGCAACATCAATCTGTTTATGGTATATTTGCTGTATCACATTTGACACATTGGGTGGTTTTGTCAACTTTTTTTAGTGTTTTTTTTTAAATCAAATATGCATTGTTTCAATGCAGAAAATACTTGTTTTTAAAAAGAGTAACAATTTAGACGTTATTCTGACCACCACTTCTTGAAAATTAGCAAAGGCCAAAAGTACAACTCCAGCTGCCTTTAGTGGACTGATAATCCTCAAGTTAGTAGTCAACATTTTTCAACAGGTTTCTCATGGAAATATTTATCATGTTGATGAGATGGAGGTCTCTGACACTCGTGGCATTTAGGGTTAATGTTTTAACCCTATAACATTTGGCGTTATAGGGTTAAAGGGTTGTAGGGTACTTTTTAAGTCCTGATACGTTTACAGATATCTGGGTTTTGGTATCAACTGATCCTGATACTTGAATTAATTTGACATTCTCGGTTCCTTGATGATGAGGCTGAGAGTTGTGCTTTGGACACAAAAAATATTCAAACTGGCTTTATTATTATTATTATTCTATGGGGTTGTAAATGTGCAAATGTGTAATTAGTAGATCAATTCTAACAGGAAGAACAATTTAACTTTAAACCTCAGCAGTGAATAAGTGAGAGATTAAATTTGCACATCTTGCACGTTGCCATCAGAGTTGTTGGTGAAACAAGTGTGAAAAAGCTCCAAACTGCTGAGTCCCTGTAAATATCTTCCCTACCGTCAACTTTGCATAGGAAAAATGAACTGACCTACCCGTGTTGGTGAACACAGAAAATCATAGAACTGATTTGAATAGATCTGTCCTATGGATCGATATGTGATCTTACTTTTTCAGCTGGTATTGGAACCAATACGTTATACCAGGATCAGTGCATCCCAATGTTTAACCTCCTGATAAAGTGTTGATAATCCCTCAGGCCGGTAAAGTCAGCATCAGAACAGATTCTCGTGTTGATTTGAAGCAGACACTTATGCCTCTGGAAGGTTTTTTTCAGTGACTCAGGTTTGTTTCCGTTTCTCTCTCTGCTGTCTCCTCTACTCTGCACTCTGGTATGGAGTGCTGCTAGTGTCGTATTTGTCAACAAAGCTGTCTATGATTAAGGCTGGCATGATATGCTTTTCTCCCGATTCCATTCTTTTACTTGTTACTAGATAGTCAAAGAAAAACATTTCCCCCTCTGCTGGAGAAAAGCAGTAATGTTTTTTCAACCCAGCTAATAAATAAAGACTAAAATGAAGGATATAAATTTGAGGGAAAAAAAAGGAAAACAAATGTTCCTGATACTTATGTGAAACAATTTTTCTCCTACCCCTATCTATCATCTCTCTTTTTAATATTTAATAACTAATTTATACTAAATTTAAAAATTGTCATGACAAGAACTAACTAAGGTTGCAGAATTTATTTGGAGCATATTTAAATTTCCTAGTCTGAACTACATCTCATCTGCTAATGTAAGAGAGGTGGGTTTGCTATGCACCCTGCAGCCAGCCCTCTGAAGGAACTCAGTTGACTGGCTAAATCATTTGGCTTTACAGTCATTAAATTTAAATAAATAAATGAATGAATATATCTTACATTCATTTGTCTTAATGCTTAAAGGAACAATTACACAACTGCATTAATGTTTCCATAAAGCATTACTAATGAACAGTTTGAGGAGGCGTGGTGATACGATGAGTGCTGTAAAGGTGGCGGAGTGCCAAGAACAGCTGTGACGACAGACATCAGACAATATTTCGTGAGTAATGGTTTTGTTCAAGGGGAGTCCAGGCTCATGGGAGAGACTGAGTCAGCACCCAGCCCTCCTCCTCCTTCTCCTCCTCCACCTCCTCCTCCATCTCCTCCTCCCTTTGACAGCGAATGAACTGTGCTCACATTACAGACATCCTATTTCAGATAAGCCCTTAAACTTCACTTCTCCCAGTGAAGTAAATAGAGGAAGATGAGTCTCTCCATGCATAAGGAGCAAAGTAATACAAGACAGCTAGCATGGATTTACTTTCATTAATATGTTACCCTGCCTGTAATGGAAATGAGTTACAATACAGAGCATATCTTTCAGTCTGATGAGGTGTATAGATGGTTCTTTCATCCCCTGAACTGTTGTTTTATTTATCCATGCTATCAAACAAACCAAAAAAAAATCAAAGAGTTTCAAGCTTTGATCAGTTTAGCTTAAATGTCTTGATAAATCGAGACTCATCTGAGCTTAACTTATTTTACAGTGGCTAATCATGTGTTTGGGACTGGATGTATTTAAACAGCTTCAGTGGAGATATTTATTTATTTATTTATTTATTTATTTATTTATTTATTTATTTATTTATTTATTTATTTAAAGCATACATAGCATAAAAGAAAACATGGACAGCACATGTCCCGAACCAACAAACCAAAACAAAACAGGCAAACTGCCACAAGCAACGTGATGCATAAAATATGCTTGAAAAGGAGTAGGAGAAAGTCATAGACTTATATAACCCCACCCCTTTTTTTATTTTTATTTATATTTTCTTTTAATTATGATTATGATTATTATTATTATTTCTTTAATACATCCAGCAGTCTTTAGAACTTCTTATTAAGAAAGCTACAATGAGACATACAATAGATTCTGTTGTCTCTTTACAAAAATATCCATTTGTATACAATACCTTTATGGAGAACAACTCTTTTTTTCTGTATTAATGATGACGATATTTTGCAGGTTTAACATACACAAACACACAAACATCAGAACTGTAAAAAGACTTGCTATTTTATTGCTCATGCAATGTACTTTTATGAAGTGGCTCCATGGTGACCCTTAAATAGTTACGGAAAGTGGTCCCCAAAAAAGAGGTTACGTCCACCTATGTGCAGTAAAATTGGTACGCAAGTGTGGCTTTATAAATCATCACCTGAGTCTGACATAGAATCTGTTAGTTTATGAAAAAGCAAAATTAGTGTTGTTTTTGGCACAAAAGAGGTCAGAGGGATCAATGGTGACAGAAAAATCACAGCTTAACAAATAGGAGGCAAACCAGTCAAGTCCTGACCCTGTTAAACCAACCTGATCCTGAAGCTTACAAAGGGGAACAGAGCAGTCAGCCTCTGAAAGCTTTTCTGTGGGTGTCTACAAATTTCTCAGCATCAGTGCACACAAAGGATGTCATTTTAACCCTGACCAGAGCTTTTTCTGTAGTGTGCTTCAGATGAAAAGTATCATCCAGGACTGGCACAAGCTGTTCAAGCACACGGCCCAGCCTCCGAGAGCTATTAACCATTCAAGCCTTTTGACCCTGAAGAGCAAATAAATAAATTATGATGAGTTTTCTTTTAAAGACGAGTACAAAATAGTGACCACACAAAGGGTGTTTGGTAGACAGCTCTGACCCCTACAACAATGTTTTGCTGAAGTGGTTTAAATTTACTGTGGTCCTGACAATTCAATACAGGAGCACGGAAAGACTGCAAACATTTCACAGCAATCTTTTGAGAAGACTACTCTTTGGGTTAGAGCAGGGTTCATCAATCTATTGACTGGGCTTAATAAAACTCTGGGACTCTTCTTGTAAAAATCAAGAAGTTCTTTTCTTATTTAGTTCAGGAATAAATACAAGATGTTCTTCCATTTCAGCGAAAAGAACCTTTGACCTGTCAGTCTCTTTCAATTTCATTCATTCATGTTCTATCCCGCTTATCCTGTTCAGGGTCATGGGTTTCTGGAGCCTATCCCAGCTGTCTAGGGCGAGAGGTGGGGTACACCCTGGACTGATCTCCAGTCAATCACAGGGCTGACACACAGAGACAGACAACCTTTCACACACACACACACACACACACACACACACACACACACACACACACACACACACACACACACACACACACACACACACACACACACACACACACACACACACTACAGGCAATTTAGAATCACCAGTTAACCTGATTAGCATATTTTTGGACTGAGGAAGGAAGCTGACACATCTGCAGGGAACCCACAAATGAGAACATGCAAATTCCACACACAAAAGCCCACTGGGTGAACCGGGATTCGAACTGGTAACGCTCTTGCCTTGCAACAGGATATGCGTCCCCAAGTGTGGCTGTCTGTTGGTCATCTTGGAGTCAGAGAAAATGAACTTGCAGTTACATCGACTGACCACTGAATGAAGCTCAAAGGAGTGGAGCAGCAGAGAGCACTCTAGAGGCTGAGATGCAGCTCAACCATAGAGACCATTGACTTTAGGAGAAAATGACTTTAGAACAGCTGTTCACTGCAGTCACCACTATGCTCCAAAGGGTTAAAGCATTGTTACAAGAAGCTCCGCCTCCACGATTCTCTTACTGGAGTCACTCAATCATCATGTTTACTCTATTCAGTGTGACTATAGTGTCCCTATGACATATTTCTACCACATCTGTGTCCTGTCAGTCTCAGCTCTGTTGTGGTTTTGCTCTGTTCCCTCATTCGGCAACTCCTAAAGGTTGTGTTTTCAGAACACAACACAGAACAGAACCCCTGGACTACAGTCATAAAACCTGCAGCAGTTACTCAGTCAAGGTTTTCTACTTTCATGATGAGCCTCTTCTCATTCATGCCGTCTTATTGGTCTTTGAAATCTCTCTTGCCTTATAAGTCCAGGCATTGCTCTTCTCATCATAACAGTTTGATGTTGCAGTTAAATGACTTATGATCTGGATGTTGATCTGATCTGGATGATCTGCATCTACAGATGTTTCATTCTGAAAATCAACTACAGTAGAAGTCGATGTTGTCTCAATGTCTGACTTCCTTTCCTTTTTCTCCTCTGTGTCAATCGATGTGTTGTACTATGGTCAAATTAGAAGTCTTTGAACCAGGTGCAGAGGTCTCCAGGCTACCGGGTCTGAAAGAGTCCCCATAGTGTGCTTAAACATGCATTTCTGTAACAGCTAAGAGTGTGGTGAGGTCTTCTTATACAAGTCTACGATCAGGATGTAGGGATCATATTGACAGGTTTATTGTGTGGATATGAAGCAATACACCATGTCCTCACTAAGAGTTTCAGGCAAAGCTTTGCTTCTTTCTGACACATCTTAAGATCTCAGTCGTCTTTCAACTCAATTCATTCATTTAGTAAACCCACAGGTTCAGAAATCTCCCGCACTCTTGGCTGTACATTAATGAGATAAACAAAACCTTGATGAAAACAATCTGTTTAGATTGTAGTCAAAGCTGGATTATGAATGCTGGAGAACAAATATATTGGGAAATGAATGCTAAAGTTAATTAAAGATGGTAATCGCATTAAAACAGATGAGTAAACTGCAAATTTCAGTCTAATTTAAAATGTTGAGCTAATGTTCAAACATCAAGGTGAAAGAGATTAAAATAGGAAAAATATTAATTCAACACTCTTTACTCAGAGCTCTGAAAAATCCTAAAGCATTATGCGCTGCAGCTGGATGTCTTTTTGATTTTATAGATGCTGTTCAGATCCAGATGAGACTGTGAGATGTTGGTCTGAAGTAGGTACATCATGTTTTCTTAAAGTGGGATGGAAAATGGGTCTAAGAACGTTACGTTTTCTCAGAGACAGTGTGGTGATGGCTGATTCCTGGGGGCCGATTAGCTATTGAAGAGAAACGTGAAACTGAGATTTGTGATTTGGTGTCTTAGCTTGTTTCATAGATAAACAGAAGTTAGTGGTCATTTCTGTCTACTTCAGGGTCTACGAGGTCTATTGGGATTCTATTTCACATTATCACCTGCTCATATTACATTATCCCATACTAGCTTACTACAAAATCCTTGAACAAACTTGATCCTGATTGTTGCTTTTGTTACCTTTGAATAGAACCAAATCTTAAGCTGGAACCAATTACGCTTTTAGTAGAGATGCATGATACACATTGGTCTAAGGAATTATTAGGACTTTTTGTTATTATTTTATTCTAATAATGCAGTTTTATCTGATAAAAATAACACAAAAATATTTTTTTGATTTGTGTATTTACAAGCCTTCCAATTCCAACATGGTGTGTTCGCAAGAAAGAGGAACAAGCATAGTTACAAGTACAGTAAAACAGAGTCTCCAGTGTGGAAGTTTTGAACTATTTCAGATTAGAGTAACACATTCAGTTAGCGATGTGCTGTAAGTATTCCAAGAAGAGGGAAATCAAATCCTTAAGTTTCCATACAGCAAACCCTCCAGATCTCTTGAAAAGTTATCATCCACACAGCTAGCATCAGCACCATGGACTGTAGTCCTCATTCAACAGAGACAACCAGAAGCTAAAGCAATAAAGTTAAGACACATAATGAAAAAATCATTTTTTCTGTTAGAAATCAAGAATTTCGTTGAATAATTTGGAGTTCAGGTACAGTCTCTTAAGCCACTCAGGCTAATTTGATTTGATGGCGTACGCATCCCTGCCATGTATGATGAGATATCCACACCCATTCACAGCCTGATTCTCCCACATGTCAGTGATTGAAGTCTGACCTCAGTGAGTATGCTGGGTTTGTAAACCCAGTGGCTGCACTTTTTGGTTTTATTTTCATGACATCACATTTTACATATGATGTCAGCTGAATTGTTCTTTGGTACAGTAATAAGTCAGATCATATCAGATTTAATGGATTTTATCTAAATTTGCAGGGAGTTTCCTTTTTCTTTCTGTGCTCTGTTTTTGCACTGACTAAAGTCACGCCGATCAGACATGTTAAGTCTATGATTCTACAATTCAACAATTTCATTTAGCAGACGCTTTTTTCCAAAGCGACATACAACACAAGTAAGAATTTTGACAAGAAGGAGAAACCTTATTAAATGTGAAGAAATGCTTCAAGTTAGTTGGGTCACAGGTGCTCTGCCATCAAGTGCCCACTGACCCCCCCCTCCCCTTTTTTTAAGTATTCTATCTAAATAGTAGCCAATATATGATATTTGTAGAGTTTATTCTGTACGTCTTTGCTCACTAAATTTTAGATTTTCTTACCATTAGGTTTGCAAAAACTACTTTTCATGAACTTTAAATAAAAACAAAAGAAATAAATATTGATAATTCCATCGTTGTTGGAGCAGGTAGGTAACAGGTCTGTATCGTTCATCTTTAATAATTGGCATACACGAGGGAGCTCAAAGTGTTCCTCCAGGTAATTAAGTGACAGCCAACAACTATCTCTGAGCTGAACTTGTGATATCTGGGGATGCAATGTCCTGTGATGCCATGTCTTAAACCGATCGTCTAATATCAACTTTTTATCACCTGAGTATCATACAGACCACCTGGAGTTTCTGTTATTAGGACATAAATGAGTCTGAGATCATGTCTGTAAAGCTCATCTTCTGTTCTTTCAAAAACTGTTTGATTTATTTTCTCTCGCCCAAATGTTTGACGAGTTACGGTTGTGAGAGCAGCTTGCAATGACCATTGCCTGTGATTGGAACATTGTTGCAGGTTGGTTTTGATGCAGTGTACAGTTATACCCCAGATATCACTATAAAGCTTTATTTGCTTCTTCAAGGAGCCATTTAAATTTTCTCTTTGGCCCAAATGGTTGGGGAGTTATGGTCATTTAAAGAGCACTGGTAAAATGGGAGCCCTGTTCTCTGGTAAGTTTTAAATCAGTTTAAGGGACAGTTGAGTTAATATTCAAGCGATCTGGCTTCTTATGATTACAATTTCAGGTCAGTAACTCAACAAACCTGCAAAATTAGTTCATGTGAACAACAGTATGAAAGCCTTTAAACTGATCTGTGATTAAAATAACTCATCAATATTTCATTTTCATCACTAAGACGAACATTTTAAAAGTAAAATCAATTCAAACAGACCTGATCGTGAATTTTTAACGCTGCTTTTTACTTCAATATGTTTCTTTACAGCATATTAAACATGATTTGTTTTATGATTTAATGTTGGGATGCTGTTAGAGTTTAAAAAAAAAAAAAAAAAAAAAAGAAAAAACAGCATGTCTGATCTGTGGCCTCTGTGCTCGTCTCCTCGATGAAGCAACAGTTGGATGTGAACTCACTGATTTGCTGCGTTCAAGCTACTTCTGCATACAAAGTCATAAAATAAAGGAGCTGAAAGGATGTTGGAAGTTGACAAAATATGTGCACACAACGTGGGCTTGATATAAATCACTCTCTCGTGTCAGGTGTGAAATCAAAAGCAGCTCAAGTACCCGGGTACATCTGCTCTGATCTTGGTCAAATTCATCATATTTCTCTCTCAACCTACTTCCTGTCTTCCTTTTCAGCCGAGGGGTCGCACCGTGATGGATGTCTCACTGCATACTCTCTTGTCCTCCTTCCCCTTGGGCTCACTCTTCACACTTCCCCCTCCATTTTTCTTTTCTTTTCGCTCCCTCACTTTGTCCTCCCTCCTCTCTTTCTCCTCAGTAACTGGTAAAAATAGAGCTTCATAAATCATGCATCTTCTCTCACAGCAGTGCGTAAGGAGCAAGGAAAAGAAATAAATGGGGAAGATGAAAGCGAGAGAAGGATGTTGAGGAGGAGATGTAGAGATGGAGGTGAATGACATCAAACTCCAGGAGAAGGCTGAGAAGTTGACAGGGGAATAGATTGAAGCTGCGGGGCTCTTGGCTGCCCTCTCCGTCTCTCTGAGCATGGGTTGATTCACACTGGAGCTGCACCGGATGGAGGAAATGAATGTTAACATGCTGTGGGGAGTGAGCTGGCGGAGGATGAGTGGTCATCTCCCGGGTAGAGAAACATGTTTCAGGTCCACTGAGAGGAGAAAAGATGTCTCTCTCACAGCTCGAGGACTCTTTCACTCTGGAGTCGATCACTTTTTCACTTTTGGTAGCGGGGGTCTGAACCCTCACTGGAGGAGGGTTAAATAAGAGATACCGACTCCAGCTGCAGCTCTCACAGTCACATGAGACACAATACAAGATGAAGAACCCCACTGATCCACTTTGTTACAACAAATCTGTAGCAACCAATCTGAAGTGTCACTTCTCAAGGTTCACACGGCCAGAAACTCACATAATAAAGACAACAGAGGGTTTCAAGACTCTTATTCCTTTTGGTAAATGCTAAGTGTTTCATCATTTACAAATACGCCTCACCTTACCTATGAACTTTCTATTCCAATACAACAAACAAAAGAGGAAGAAGGTAAGAAAGAAAAAAAAACTAAAGAAATATGTTCAGTTCTCTCCCTAAACTGTTGAGTCATGAATGATAAATAACACAGAGTCAAAAACACAGTCTCATCTCTCTTAATCATTGTGCAAACACTTCGTTTTTAAGGCTCATGCACATCATTTATTTCCCTTCTTCCTGTCCACGTCCTTCTCAATCAATTTTCGTTTTTACCCGGCTTTCTTCCTGATTTTCCAGCTCTGTAGGATGCTCAGTCTTGTCTCAACATGCTGGGATTCTGTTTCCCATAACCACCTGTTAACCATACATCATCCTTTACTTAATCTGTACAGTCTGATTTCCAGCAGAGAAGCTCAAGAGAAAGAGCTCCACTCAGAGTCTGAAATGGCATCATGATGTCCTCTTATGCAGGTGAATGCTCAGTCCTGGTCCTCTGGGCCTTTGCTCTGTAGTATTTGAACAGACAGACTCAGGTGATGTGAGCATTTCACTGAGAGCATCCTTGACTGGTTCTCATTGTATCGTTTTGACAGATGCCTTTTTGTGTCACTTGGACCTTACATATCTGAGTTATAGTCTATGTGGTGTCCCTCAGAGTTCAGTGCTTGGACCTGTTTTATTTTCTTTATATATCCTCCCATTAGGCCATGTGGTCAAACAACTCCAGAGAATATCCACTGCTATGCTAATAGCATGTAATTAAATGTTTCTTTTAAGCGTCGCTCAAAGACCTTAAGAAAAACTCAAACTTGCTCAATTGTTCGACTGACGCTGTTCCTGTCCTACCTCAGTAAAAACTGTGAGCTCTCATAAACCTCAGTGTCATCTGTGATCATGGAATACGTTTTAACTAATGCATCAAATCTTGAACCCGGTCATGTTACTTCCAAATAAGAAACAATTGCAAAACTAAAGACTAAGGTATCACCTGCTAAATAAGAGATGCTGTTTCGTACTCTCCCTACATTGGCCAATAATCAGATTCCTAAAATATCTTAGGATCCTTGTGAACTTTAAAAAACGTTTAAATGCATAATCAAATTTCTGTGTATATCTCTGACCTGCTCCTTCCTTACATCACAGTGGATCCCCCAGGTCCTCTGATCAGGGTCTACTTAATGTTGTAGGTTAAAAACCAAAGGAGATGGTTCCTTAGCACTTGTGGTTCCAAATCTGTGTGCTGTTATCACAGGAGCTCTTAAAAAGCAGCTTCAAACACATCTGTTTAAATTCACTTTGGGCTGTCTGATGTATTTACCTTCTCATAATGTGGATTTTATCATTATTACTATTATTTTTCAGTTGTTATTATTTCAGTTTATTTTATTATTGTTTTTCTTTGAAGCTTCACTACATCAACAAAAGTCAACAGCAGCAGCAGAATAAGTTGTTTGGCACTGGCAGAGAAAATTTGACAAAGTTTTCATCAGGGCGACTAACATGCTCAGCTCTGCTGCTCATCTCACAAATGCATGTCCCTTGGAAATGTGACACATTGTTACAACAAAGAAATAATCACCAACAAAAAAATGTCCTTACTTTTTGTTTATTCCTTTACTCTTAGCTTATGCAGTGAAACACCTTGAAACTGTGCTTTGTAAAAGGTGCTTTAACAACTTATACAAACTTTATTCACTTACTTTTGTTTCCCTCATGGAGTGGATTGAATCACTCCTCTCATATTTTCTTTATACTTTCATCATTCCTGGGAGTCTAAGTCATGACTTCAAACCAGAATCTCCAGATAAATGGAGACAGATCCATGTGGGACACTGACTGTTGAACCATGTTGGTGTGAACATGTTAGGAGGTGAAAAGTCCAGTTCTTAATAATATACTGTAACAACATTCAACTCCTGAGCTTCCTGTCCACTGTTTTTCTCCCAAATTGTAAGTAAACATCACAACACCAAAACAGCAGCATTTTTGTTGTCTGAATTTTATTACTTTGCGGGATTCTGGTAAAAGACATTGGTCAACTTTCTTCTGCAATAATACACTGTGGTATTTTTCTCTGCCTTTGTTCTTGGAACAGAAAATAAGGCACATAATCCACACAGTCATGAAACAAAGGAAAGTCAGATTAAGTAAATCTGCTCTCCATGTCATGGTTTCTCATATTTGAGTTATCACCGAACAATAAGGGAGGATTTCTTAAAAGAGCAGAATTGAAACCAAGCCTGTTTTTGATACAGTGGATGAAAAAAACTTGTAGTTAATTGGATTAAATATAAAGACACCGTGGGAGTACTTTAAGCCTTTTATTCACTGTAAGCACACAGTGGCTGTTCCAGGTGAAGCAATCAGGTGTCGTCTAATTTGGATCTCCAGTGACTCCTCAGTGAGGCAAAATTAGCTTTTAGGGAAACAATGTCTCTGTCACTTCAATGTTATCCTCTTAGTGAGGAGTGTCTCTGAGAGATTACATTCAAATGCACACACACACACACACACACACACACACACACACACACACACACACACACACACACACACACACACACACACACACCACCTTGACATGTCTCTGAACAATACACTATCATAGCAGTTTTAATCCCATATACTGAAACCAGACTCAGAGTGAAAAGTCATCTTTGGTGACTTGAGCTGCAGGCTAAAATAATCACAGACAGGACTCTCTCTCTTTCTCTCTCTCTCTTTCTCCCACACACACACACTCAGGGTGTTTTCCCCCAAGTCAGCGATTCATGGAAGCAGCCACGCCCTTGTGCTGTAGAGTAAGTGAGGTCAACCTGCGTGTTAATAAATGATGGCTTCTGAGTGGAAACCTGGTTACTGTGGGGATTTGGGGTGTGAGAGTGAAAAGTTCAGCAGATATACAGAAGCAGAAGCACACCCAGCTCTGTAACTCCGGCAGAAAAAGGCCTCCATATTTCATGAGCACTTCTCCCTCACTTCACATGTGGGCTACGAACAAACTTGACGGCTTTATTGCAGTAAAATCACACATAACGGGTCACCGGCGCTGAGGAGTGACGGATGAGATCCAGCGAGACGTGCTGGGAGCATCTGTCTGCCTGGATCTGGAAATGTACATATAATAAAATCTACGCTTGTCCTCCTGCCACCTCTTTGTTGCTCTAATGTCTCCGTCTTGATTCAGCTCAGTCCGAGGCGCAGTATTGCATTGGAAGTGGGGTAATAATGCAGAGTAGGTCAGGAAAGAGGTGAATGCAGGCAAACCTAGCCTCTCACTCTCAGTCATTATATATGTCTATCATCCATTTATGTGTTGTGTGTTTTCCTCCTGATTGATGGAGTCCAAGCATGAAGTTTGCACTACTAAATCATTCATCCCACAGTGTAAGCACAGGGATGGTGCTGGCTCAACTTTACTGCAGTGAGATATCATTTGGCAGTGGATCATTTCAGTCAATCAAATGCAGAAGCCCATTTCTGGCAATTTACTTTGTAACATGAACATCATGTTCCTGCATCCAACGGAGCACATTAGCTTCCTCTGAAATGTGAAGTCATCATTAAGCACTGCGAAAAATAATTACAAACAGTCTGAGATTGTGCAGCTGAAGTCAGGTTGTGTAAGATAATAATGATGATTATGGTTACCAGCATGCTCATCAACACGGCCACTGTGTGAGTTTACAGGTCAAGGTTGAACAAATACAAACTCTGACCCTCTAATCCTAAATCAAATCAACTTTGGAATCATCAACATTCAACATTATTATTATTAAAGAAGTTGTTTTTCTTCCATCCATGAAACACACAGTCATCCATCTATCATCATTACAATTACAGTTCAGCCTCTCTTTGTAGAATCAAACATGAGTCACTATGTGCAAAATAATTAAAAGTCAAAGACTGATCTGATTATTTTCGTGCGTATGTGAAGTCTACGGCTGAGTGAGTCAGCTCAGACCAGAAATGGGAAAAGCACATCTTTGGAGAACCACTGGAAACTTCCTGCTTCACTTTTCCTTATCAGAGATGATGGGGTCCAGTATCTGTTCAAAACGCCTTTAACGTCTTAAACGCCCCACTCCAAAGAACAGCCCGAGACCGAAACTAATGAATTTGCCTCAGTGGCAGCAGGCAGAGGTGAAATGTGAGGGGTTGTGTTCACTGGGGCATTTTGTTTAACTGGTGGTGCTCAAACTTCTAGTTTCAGAGCCTTTCTCACCAGTGTTTACTGTTGCTCGATCGATGGTTCCCAGCTGGTCTGGCTTCAGGACCCACCATCATCCCTTAATGACAAGCCATGACCCAGACGTCTCAACTTTATTTAATGACACTTTTGTGATGTCCTCAGGATTTAAAGTTGTCTTCGTAAGAACTCAACAGGTTTATCTTTGTGGGAAGGGTGTTTTCTTTCCAAACAGATTCAGTTTTGATGGCTTTGCGCTTTCATGCCCCAGCACCTCGCTGCTCAAAACACACTCAGATTCAGGTCTTCACTGTAAGATAATCCATATCTCATGTTGTGGGAGTTGTACTTGATTAGCACTAGGGCTTGGCGATACGGCCTAAAAATAAAATCCCATATTTTTTCCTACAACAATCGATTTACAATTTTAATTGATTTTTTTCAAAACACGCCCAGTGATACAAAAAATACATTAATCAAGTTTCTGACAGTATATTAACAAGAAACTCTCTAATCAATATTTAATCTCATAAAAAAAACAAATTCAAGCCTTTAAATTTCTTGTGCAAAACCATCATGACAAACTGTACATTTTTTTCAAACATTTCAAAAATTTATAATTGGACTAAGGCAAGAAAAAAAATCTAAATTTTTATTTTTAAATCTGCAGAAAATATTTTGAATTAATCGATATATATTTCTCTACCCTAATAAGCACATAAAAACAAACTTTGAGCATCTTATTCTATACTGTGAAATGGCAGGTGTCAATCAGGGCATCATCGCCCCCTGCTGTTAACAGGTGTGAATAGAGTCACTCCACTGTGTAAAATATCCCCTTCAAAATAAAAGTACAGGTTTTCTTTCTTAACATTTTTTTTTTCTGATCAAGCAGAATCCCACACCTTACTGAGAACAGGTCCACGACCCACTTTCGGGTCATGAACCACCAGTTGAGTATCATGGTGCTAGATTACAAAAGTTTTCCGTGGCACTTTCACTTCCCTCAGTAGTGACTGTAAGGTTGGTTTTAAAATGCTCTGTGCTTTATATCTGCTTTCATTCAACAGCATTTTAACAAGAAACAGGAAAATTATTAAGAAGCAGCTCCAAACTTCAAAATTGTGCCTTTTTCCTCTATACAGACCAATTGATGTTTATAAATTTGATAGCAGGAGTCCCACCCCCTCTTGGTTCTGATTGGCTAGGGATCAAGAAGCAACTTTGATCAGTGTTTTCCAAAAGTTAAACTGTTTTCTATAGAGAGGAGGGGAATGCTGCAACAAAAATCAGCTGACACTGATGCTGAGGGAGTTTTTGTGCTGAAGATGCTGGACATGGAAACATGAATTAACTGGAAGATTTAAATCATATTAGAGACACAGGCTAGAAAAAAGGCTCTACCAGAGCATTCTGGGATGTTAGTGGACACAAAGCCATGGACTGATCTGATGTAATGTGTGCGCTGATTCGTTTTCATCACAGCTGGTAATAAGATTGCTGTAATGCTAACTACACCTTTATACTGTTTTAACTATAAGCAGTAAAATATCATTCTCACATTTCTTTTAACACACCCTGGCAGTCATTTTTTGTGTAGCTCAGTGCTGTATGAAGTCTCACACTGACCTGAAATGTCTGTGAAGGTTATGAGTGTATTGGACTCACCAGTGCAGTGAGACGAGTGCGGGCGTTCACAGCGTGCTTGAGAGCCAGTTTAATCATTGAAGGTAATCGAAGAACAACAGCCTCCATGTCCTGCTCCCCCCTCATCCCGCTGGCCAGCTTCCCCAGCCCGTCCACATAGCTCCTCCAGTGAGGCTGCACCTCAGCTGCTCCCCCCAGGCAGCCCTGCATCACTGTCTGACAGAAGCCCCTGCAGGCCGGTGGCCCCAGCATGCCCTGGCAGTGTGGGCAGTACCACAGCCTCAACAAGGCTCGGCTGCAGTCCCGCCCGGGCCGCAGGTGGTCTGTGGTGTTGACGACCTCGATGCCCAGGTTGAGCGCCTGCAAGAAGACTCGTGTTGCCAGGAGGGAGCGCGACAGACGGGTCATCATCAGTTTGGGATAAGGGCCAAATGCTCCTGAGTCCTTCCAGGCTCCTCTCACACACTCCTCAGACGCAGAGGACACACTGCCCCCCAGCAGGCGGCGGTACGTCAGAGGGAAGAGGCGACCATACAGCATTGCCACCATGTGGTCCACGGTTGAGTCTGAGCCCAGGATGTAGAGCGACATGTCCAGGAAGAGCTGCCCAACAGAGCTCTGGGCTCCACTACCAAGACCAGGGAACTCAGACTTCAGCATGGTCAGGGTGGAGTTACGGCCGTGCCGCAGCACCAGGTCAAAAGCCTCTGCAGGGAAAACACAGAAACAGCAGGAATCAAAGGGAGTGACGGTGAAGCCACCAGTTTAAAAGAGACCACATTTCATTCAGCAGGTGATGATGTGCCTCAGCAATCACAACAACCACGCCAAGCTGTCAGAAAATAGGAAGCAATTTAGCAGAAAAACGTCAAACATTGGAATGGATTTGATTCCCCCAAACAACCATCCCATCCTTAACGATTGCAGTCAGACGAAACATCCCACACACAGACTTTCTCTTTCACATTTTCCAAGTTTTTCTCAGTCTGTTATTTTCTCTAATGGGACTGCTCGCACAAGCGCAAGACTAGCAAACACACATCTAAACACACACCGTTCAAGGATAACAGGCAACAACTTGGAATATAAAGACCGTTAATCTTCTTCTAAAGAAAAGGGGAAGGATTTGAGGTTTTATCTCTTCATGCAACCTAAAAACAGGCTTAAAAAGAGTCAAAGAATCATAAAAAAAGCTCCCTTTAGAAAGTAGTAATTTCAATGTATTAGTCGACCAAGAGCCATGAGGATGTCTGCAGGGAGAAAAGCTTGTCGAGGAGAGGGGTGTGTGGCCGACGCGAGGAGGGAAAATAATCAGTGCCGTTCAAGGCACAAAGTGGAGTCTTATCAACAAGGTGGCACAAGAAGCGAGAGCTCTATCATCGACCCGGTAGCAAACTGAGTGAGGACCCAACAACAGAGGGGATTTAAAGCTCCATTACTGAACTTAGCAGGGGAGCTGAGAGTCAGTGAAATGAAGCTTTGGAAAGGAGAATAGCAAGGGATGCTGAAATCCCATTTACACCGCAGCTAGTCCACTGCATTACTTTGTTGAGCGTGATAGCCACAACCGCTTTGTGAAGGCGAGGGCTCGGGGGAGGCACTGGTTTAGGAGACATTAGAGGAAGTTATTGGTTTTTTGTACTACAAAAGCTTGCCTTTTCATTTTTGTTATTTGATTTTTCTTGCTTGGATAGTTTAATTTCTTTCTCTTCATGCCTCTCTGGGGTCAAATGAAGCTCGTCAGTCAATGCAGAGCTCTGGGTGCTTGGAGAAATGATGTGACAGCTCTGTCTCTTTATAGAACATATAATGTGTTTTTCTGTGTGCAATTTCAGGCGAATAACGAGGTCCATATGAGAAGATGACAATATCAGAGAAAAGGAAATGAACCTCATTCCTTCTTTCTGATGAACTGCTGCTGCTGCGCATTTCAAAAACCCAAGTTTTGAATAAGAAATTCTATAATCATCCTTTAAATATTCAAAATATGAGTTGAATTGTAGGAAACAAAAAATTGGTCAGCTCAGTACATTTCTATGCTTCTACAACCTTCATTCATCAGCCCTTCTGGTACCTTATGGAGGCTCACTACAGATACCGAGGTGTACTGCTGTGTTACTGAGTCTGTTCAGCTTCCTGACTCCTACTCTCATCACTTCATGTGTCAAAGAAGAAAACATAAATGGTTCATCTGTTTTCACTAAGATCATCTTGAGGTTTAACATAAAGCACATGTATTTCACAGTGATCACTGATGGGAACGAACTATGAAATATTAATTTGAAGCTTTTTAAATGTTATTATTTGAAGACATCAAAAACAGGATCAGTTACATAAATACCAAACTTAACCCACTGCGTGAGCACTAAAATGACCTCAAAGGAGAGGGTGAACAATGTGCTCAGAGACAGAGCAGGCAGTATGGAGAGTTGTGTTGATTTTATGGTCGTCAGTACATCTTAGCCTTCCTCAGCCTCAGGTGTGCATAAACCACCCATTATAAACTTTTTTAATGGTACAAAAACATGAAAAAATATCAGTTATCTCATCAGTGTCTGATTTAACAATTTATACCATGCATCCCTTTTGAAAATTCATAAACAGCTGATCACTGATGCAGTTAGTGACATAAATGAATAAATGAATGAAAGAATGAATGAATATATGAGATCATAACTTTCTTCCCCTTTAATATAAGATGAGATTCACCTCATATGCTTCTTGGGTTATTTAAAACAGACTGTGTAAGCCCCCCATCATGTTTTAATTAATTCAAATTATACAAGGTTTCATCTGTTTGTGTTATAAAACCTGCAGTCCACGGTGTTTAGCAGAACACATTCGGTCAAACCGTAATATAATATTCAGAATTATGTTAAAATTACTGTTTAATCACCTGCCTATATGTATTGTTTTTATTCCTTGAATGAATTATATTATCTAATCTATCTACATAAAGAGCTGCACTTGGTTATAGCTCTGAGTAAGTTCAAACTTTGTAGAACTAAATGTCATTTTGGGTATGGATTTTTTTTTAAAGTAAAAAGTACAACGTACATTTTCTAATAGCAGTACATAGCTGTATTGTTTTCTCATTGCTTTTACAGAACCTTGTAATTCTGAAACCAACCCATGATGAACTGACTTAGATGTTAAACCACTCTGCCATAAAAACTCTATAGAAGCCCATATTAAGCATCAGCATAAAAATGAAATCAAAACAATAAGGACAGCTATTGTCTTTTTTATTTAAATATCTCCACCAAAAAAATAAAAAATAAAAAAAAAACAAAAAAAACAAGAGGGCCTTTTTTCCCACCATACGTACTGTCACTATGAGGGAGTTGCAAGTTTACTGCTCAGTCCATTACAATGAACGAACTACACTCTGCTTTCAAGAACTCGTCCTCCTGTTGAACCACTTGGCTACATGTCAACATAACACATACCTTAATAAAACCTGTAAACCACACAAAATCTAACCTGAATTTTTCCATGTCTGTGGAAAGTGATGGAAATCCCTTAAAGATGAAGTACATTTAGTCTTGTAGACACATTTTTAAATTCATCCCAGGTGTGAGTGATGACTGTGATTGGTTCCCTTCTGTGAGGGGCACAGCGTGTGGCCCATTACATATTAGAAAAGAAAAACACCAACAGCCGATGACAAGCTTCCTATAAATGTAGTGGAGTCAAAAGTACAATATTTTTCTTTTAAATGTAGTGGAGTGAAAGCCATAAGTTGCCAAAAAAATAAACACTCAAGTAAAGTACAGATACTCAAAAAATGTTCCCAAGTACAGTACTCAAGTAAATGTACTCCATTACTGTCCACTACTGAGTATGAGAGCAGATAATTATCATACAATATCTGTACACTATTAAAGCCCAATTACATTAACTACAGTATGTTGAAGTTGGTGTTTCACCACTCAATGTCTTCAATGTTATTAGAACCATAGCTGAATTAATACAGTATTGAAATGCTTTGTCATATTTTTCATATCTACACTCTGTTGTTTTGGGTATTTAGCACAAGTTTTGGCAGTAGAGAGTACCCATTGTTTCTATAAACTTTAGGCCAATGGGAGTTAACACTTAAGACATGAAGCTCTTCACTGATTGGCCAAATGGAATGAACACCTCATTGCTGCAACATTAGTTAGTTCAGACATTACGGTCCACTAGCTTTGATGTTGTTTACCTCTTTGTGATTTAATTGAACAACGACACAATTCAAGTTTCAGTCAGACTAATTTCAATCAATAGTTTATTGTGGACCAAACTAAAAACAACTGTCACACTTACAGCGTTCTGAAGTTATTGTTTTTAATCTGATTTAAAAGATGACATATTGTCTGGATGGCAAATAGAAAATAAGCAGTAGAGTATTTTCTCTTCACATTCATCAGTGCCACAGTAGCCACTAAATGGAAGAAGTTTCCTCGTCCTGTTTCTACCCATTTATCCTCTAACTGAATCAGTGGTGAACAGGAGCAGGCTGTGGTTGCAGATTTAAAGGTGTGGGTGAATATGAAACAGGATGGAGCACAGCATGCATGCTCAGCATTACAGTCACAGGGTGAATAAAGGTTAGGAAAAGCATTTGAGTATGAGTGTGTGAGGATGCTCGAGAGGGAGCTGAGCACATCTGTTTAGATTTTCAGGCTGTGGCTGCCCTGCTGCGTCTGCTGAGCACTTCCCCCTGTGATCAATGAGCAGGCAGATGTGCAGAGTGCCAGCGGAGACAAGCGGAGACAGACAGGGAGGAGGAAAGACGAGCACACACATGTACGGGGGGGGGCTTAAAACAATTAAGTCATACAAAGTCCTCCATTCCTTTAAATTAAAAAATCTTGATCCTCTAACCTTTAATATCTGTTTACTTTTCAGGAAGCAGTGTGAAAATACAAAGCCATCTCACAGCACGTCTTTCTTTGCTTCGTTTCAGTGAAAACCTCTTAAATCAAGCCCTGTAATTCAGCTGCCAGCTGAAGTACGTATCTCTTACACCACAAAGAGGAGAGCCACTTTGTAATGGAAAGAGAAAGACTAGAGGACTCTTCATAAATGCATTACAATGCCTCTAAGTACCCAGGGTCATCATAAGAACCATTGCAACCCCATTTCCTGTGCACGCCGCTCGCTCTCTTTCATCAGTGAAAGCCTGCACGGGATCAGGTATCCTCTAATGGAGGGGAGGTGGGCTGTGTGTCAGGGACCTGTGACATTCTGGATACGACTGTAGGAGGTCAAGAGCCCACAGAAATATATTGGGTCAGGCTTAAAATTAGCAGCAGTATTTATTTTGTCAGCGTCACAGATGGAGGCTGTTGGCTGGCTGCTGAAGAAGTGTCTCTCCTCTGAGACCGAAAGCTTTTTACAGACTGATCAGCAGCAGCAGCAGCAGCAGAGAGGAGAGTGAGACTTCTCTGCTCATCTTATTTATTTATTTTTACCTCTGTCCACCTATTTCAGCTGCCAGATCACGTTCACCCCAAGGATTTGAACCCTCTCAGTTTTCGTCAGCATCAAAATATACATCTCTAAATGTAGTCTGTAGGCTCCCTGACTTTGATTTCATAAATCTGCAGCATTAAATTATCTAAACTTCTACTTTATCTTACAGCATTTCATCAAAGCCCTGAATTAAACTATGATCAAGTGCTGCTGGTTTCAGGTGGGTTAAAACGACATCCAATAAATCTGAGTCAAAGTGGGCGTCACATTTCTGACACCCTCAAGTGACTCCAGCTCAACATAAAACAGGCTTTTCACATAATCCATGAATGACCCGTCAAATGAACATGTTTGATGTTGGTGAAGCCATCAGTCGGGGTATTACATAAGTCAACTCTGAAGCTCATAACCCTCCAGACTGATTGACCGACTGCTGACTGTTTGACACGCTGAGAGGCAGACATGCACCCTGCAGCTTCATCAATCAGCAGCACATACACCTATTATCCCCAGGGGAGGGGAACATCAATAAATTACCCAGCCAATGAGACTAATCCATTTGGCTGTGTGAGTGTCACCTCTAGATGCCAAGAGAGACGGATGGAAGGAGCTGCTGCCACCTGGTCCTGGTGACAAAACAGAGCCTGTGCAGGATGCAGGGACGAGGCCAGAGACACATGCCAGCACACTGCACTGGGTGGAACCTCGTGCCTCTGAAGTGTCAGATTCAAGTTATATTTACACACATGCAGAGGCTGACACAAACCTCCCAGCATGCTTTGCTTTGAGATCCCGAGTTTGTCTAAAGGAAAAGCAGCATATGTTCATCGACTGTAAACAATACGCTGTTTTTTTCCAGACACATTTCACTCAGCTCCCACAGAGCGACCTGTCACAGGTAACCTGAGAGCAGCTCCACCTGACGAGCTGCTCTTATGGGAGCGGAGAGTGCAGGCGCCTGGTGCTTATGGGATGGAGGCGGCGGCAGCGGAGAGGCAGGGCAGGGCAGGGGTGGGCTGATTCCAGGAACGAAGCAGACAGGATGCTGGTAAGGCCCAGATAGCATCACCAGCAGACCATGATGGCCAGTGGACAGCGGGGCAGAAATGAGACAAGTATTAGGTTACTCCATCTGTTAGAGAGCACCTCACACACACACACTCACACACATGCACACTGGCATACACAAAGAAATCAAACCGCGCACAGCAGAGGCCAGGTGGTGAGTGTGTGGGCGAACATTTGGCGAAGCATAGTGGGAGGGAAAGGTGTGATTCAGGTGTAAGGACCAGCGCTGCACACAGACACACAAGCAGATTTTTCCTTTCATTCATTTTTTCTGCCTCCACAGGAGCAGCTCCACTGAATAAGCAGCAACAAACCATCCTCTGCTCTGCCGCTTCCTGTGAACAAATGGATGTAGGAGGGTGTTGAATCAGTAACACATTTACATCTTCTTCTCGTTTATGCAACCAAACCCGGAAAGCACTCTTCCTAAAACACCTTATGTTCAAAGAGAGGGGCCTGGATTTACGGCAGAAAATCCAGGCCTCTCTTGTTGTTCCGTGCGGGCAAAGTCGGGCTGATTTTATAATAGGACAGACAGGAAAACGTGAGGCTGACGATGAGTCAACGAACAGAGAGCAGAATTTATGATGTCATATTGCACCCTTGGTTCAACCTCTACAAGGTGAGAGAACGTGTCTGATAGTGACTGAGCATGGTGAACATACTGATTTTTCACGTGGATATTATACTGCTGATGAATTTTATTTTCTCCTCTAAAATGTGATCCAGAAGTCAACAATGTGTTTGTGTGGTTCTGTGTGCAGCTTGTTTCAGTCATGTTGTCGTATCCGTTCCTCACATGCAGAGAAAACAGAGCAAATCTCAGTAAGATCGAGTGGTTCATGAAGGTTCTCCCCCTGAGCACCATGGTAACATCTGAAGCCATGTTTGAGGATTCTGAAATAAAGAGTGACTCATATGGGCTAACTCAGAGTTAACTGAAGCTACTGGTTTTATCAACGTTCTGTGCACACATTTCATCACAGCCTGTCCAACCTGAGGAAGCAGGTCACAGTCAAACACTGTTTGATGTTTTCTGTTCAGGATGGGCGTATCCACACTTACAGAATACTCACCTGGTATCAAATACTTTCAAAAAACAGTGATACCAAAAGAGAAATTCTGTAAATATCTGACTGTTTCTCCTCCAGCTTTTTTCTGTTATTTGGTATCATCATTACTGGGCTGAAACAGCTCTGTTTTTCTGACAGGCATGTTTTATATACACACAACAATTTCTCTGTATAGTACTCTTCAAACTTTGTGAACATGGCAGAAAGAAAGCACTGAAAATGTCACAGTGAACACCTTCAGCATTAGACGGACTGGGTTGTCTTAAACCTGTCTTAATAAGTTCATATTTTAAATGCATTTACCAGATGGAGACATAATCAGATTTTGCGTTATAATGACTTTTATTCTAATATTTGAGCTGTTTTTTTTTAATACTTATTTGCAAAAACTGTTTGATTTAATTGATGGTATAAATATTTGAACCAGTGATGAAGTCTAAAAATAATGACAGATGTAAGTAAAACTGCATCAACAAATGTTGGTGTGGTATAAACTGAAAAAGTCTGGTGTTGCCTATCACTACTGTTTGTGTTTGGAGTAACCTTGTTACTTTTTTTTATTCTTCTTTTTGTTCATATCATTTTGGTACAACAATATAAAAACCTGAAGCATATGAATAAAAAAATGTTTCTAAATATTTATAAGGTAGCAGAAAGTAGAACCGTTTCCTCTTGAGTGCACCTTTTCTTTAAAAAAAAAAAAGTTTAAATACTTCATATTTTTCAAAGCAAGTACTCCTGCACTTTAACTCATGTAACTTTAACTCATGTAAGTAATAATCTAACTGAGCAAACTGCTGACAGATGATCTAGTTTGGTCATACTGTAGATTCTGCTTTATGAATATGATTAAATTAATATTCATAGAGAAAAAAATCCAAGTAATTAAGATAAGTGTCCATATCAAAAATATCTCCTCTCATATCTGAACCACAGACAGGAAGCTGTGACCGATACTGCAGCCTGTACAGACACGGAATATTCAAGACTGCTTCCTCTGCCTCTATGTTTCTGTCTTCACCATCAACACCATTGATCTCTGGCTCTGTGGTCCTCACCAGGGTCAAAGTTGAGTCGAGCTCTGACTCAGACCGACAAACAGGCGCTACCAGAGGACACAGAGTGCAGAAGAGTAGAGGACACAGTAAAGTGGGAAGGACACGGGAGCAAAAGTGAACTGAAAACACCCAGCAGAGAGGAGGAGGAGGAGGAGGAGGGGGAGGACGGGGTTGGTGACTGGTGCCAGAGCATGTTGAGACACATATTCAGCAAGGATGGCTTTGAAGCTGCATTCAAAGGCAGCTGGAGTCAAGCGGTGCCAGAGCTGTGAGACACATCGCACACCTCTTGCCAAAATTTAGCCAGGGTGAGAGAGACCTGACACCCCTCACAATCACTCACCTCGCCCACAAAACACACATACAGGAGACGCAGTGGATGCTGCCTCTCAGAAGTGAAAGCCTATTCCAGTTATGGATTCTTTTCAAACACACATACAGAGACAGAGCACACAAACATGCACTCACACACACACACACACACACACACACACACAGCTCTTGTTGCTCTCCAGGGTTGTGATTTGAGGATGTGGATAAAGAGCCTGCAGCTCATCCAGAGTGCAGACGGTTTGAGTGAGGATGAGGGAGGTCACGACAAACACAGCTTGAGTACTCCCCTCCAAATCAAGCCTCGGAGCTCGATTAATCCGATGTGCATCTCTAAGTAGATCCTGTGGTTTAAGATGAATACACTCCCACTCATTCAGCCTCAGTCTATCCTTTGTGCTTCCAACACCTCACCCTCATTCTGCACAGCTCGCTCACAGACAGAAACAAATGTTACAGAAGAAATATTTGCATTGCCGTCTCATAAAGTGCTTAACGGTAACGAAAGATGACTTTCTTTTCTTTTTGAAGTCAGGCTGTTAAGACATAAAAGAGCAGCGGGCTGAACTGAAGTGAACTTCTGAAGAAAAGCAGCGAGGGGATACAGTGTTTCTGAAGTTCTCGAAACAGATGGGAGCTCAGTGTGAGATAGTGAGAGAAACAAGGAGTGTGAGAGATGGAGGGAGAGATGGAGGGAGAGATGGAGCGAAACAGAGAGGCTGATTACTGGACGGCTGCTGCCCTCATTGTGAAAGTGGAGCGTCGGTGTCGCTTCAACACAAAGAACTTACAGACTAACAAAGTCAGTTACATCACTAACACGAAGGATGTTAGAGATTATGGTGATTTTGTCAGATTTCTGTCTCATTTGTATGGAGAAGGTTGAAGCTCAGTTTCTTTACAATAATACTGAAGTCAAGATGACCTGAGAATTCACAGATTTCAGTCAAATGACGGGCTGCATGGTAAAATGACAGCCTCTGCTGGACACTGTGGAGCTGCAAACAGGCTTGTTAACTGTCCATCAATTTCTATCACCTGACAGAAGAAAGGCACAAACAGAAACTTTAAAGAGGGGTTAATGGCTATTTTTAAAGCTTTTTTACTGACCCTCTGGTAGCTTTACATGAGTACATTAAATCCTGTTTTCCTCTCACTGGTGTTACAGAAAAAGACTTGTTTCAGCCTCTGTCTCAAACGCTTCATTTTAGCAGCTTTCTCTTTAAGGCTCCCAGCTCCATAAACCCCCTTCCCTCTGATTGGCCATTCTTCAGGAGGCCTGTGGAGGGCAGAGCTATGGGCAGATTTTGGTGTTTGAGGTCAGCTTCTCCAACATGCTATGAACCAGTTCGGAGATCCTTATGCGATGACCTCATCGTGTTGGCAAGTCTCGCGAAGACCTTGAGCTATTTATAGAACAATTACAGACAGATTCAGGGATCGCTATGACAAATGGATGTGTAATGGTTTGAAAATCAACACACGTCTAGCATGAACATCCAGCATTGTTACTTTAAATCCATGTTTAAAGTGGGAAAGCAGAATACCCCCTCTTTAAGTTTTGCACACACTCCCTGCCAGAACTGTACGTTAGTGATGTTAACTCATATCTAAACTAGAATCCTTTCCTTAACACTGGCCCCAGGATGAAACCCATAAAAGTAAGGAGAGTTGCATGTCCTTTCAGTCTGGTGAGGTCATTAAGCTGCAGTTTGAGCGATGGAGGGAGATGGAGAAATACTGCATCATCAAAGTAATGGTTGGTATCATTAGAGCAGACAGATAGAACCGTCTCTCCCTCTTAAAAGTTAACTAAAGACTTCACACTTACTGTCTCCTAACTTAACCAAGACAACTATATAACCAGAATATCAGGATAGAAGTGTCTGGCTGTGAAAAGACAGAGTTATTATTTAGTTAGTGTTAGCTGGTTTACCATGTCAGTAGGAGGACTACATGGACTAAACATTCTTATGATTCAAAATACTCAGAGTTTACTTCAGCTTATCATTCATGAAATGAAGGAACAAGCTCCTCCTCTTGGGATTTTTTCTCCTCATCAGATCGCACATCCAGTTTAACTGTCAGGCATCTTGTCTGGGTTTTTAAACTGGCAGCAGAGTCTTCAGATTTCCTCACAGTGTGTCCCAGTATGGAACCTTTCTTGTCCACCAGGAGGCCGGTCCATCAGCGTGTGACATCACGTGAAATTAATGAATTCAAGAGGTTATCAAAATACCTCTCTGAGTGTGTGTGTGGGTGTGTGGGTGGGTGTAAGGTTGATATGAGAGCAACCTTGGCTTCCTTTTAAACTGATATAAGATGAGTTTAATAAAATGTTAGAAAGGCCAGGGCCTTGTGGTTTTGATAATTGATTCTGAATTATACCAGCTCCACTCTGTAGATTATTACACACTAATAATATACATGAAGTACTCGCACTTAAGGGAACCTAAAAGACTCATCCGTGTCATGAGATCAAATGCACTGTGAGTGTTTGTGTGTGTGGATGTGTGTGTGTGTGTGTGTGTGTGTGTGTGTGTGTGTGTGTGTGTGTGTGTGTGTGTGTGTGTGTGTGTGTGTTTCTCTCTAACTGACTGCCTGAGGCCACTGAGGGTTGAAGGACGTCAATGACAGTTTAATTTCAGAGCTGAAAAGTGCAGTTTAAGAACTACAGTGTTTACTGCACCTCTTCCTCGTGACAAAGTTACCTTAAATGTGCCTCAAAATGCTTTGTGTGTGTGTGTGTGTGTGTGTGTGTGCGCGTGCGTGCGTGCGTGCGTGCGTGTGTGTCGTGACTCTCATATCAGGTGGACCAGGGTTCAGGAACTCTGCAAAAGTTTGCAAATTAACAAATCATTTCCAGCAGAAACATTTCAACATAATTCTGAACGTTGAGAAAAGAGGGATGGCCTCGGGGAGAAATAACATGCCAGGAGACTTTGATGTGGAACATGAAAATGTGGAGCTTTTTACCAGCAGCAGTAAAAGAGAAGCGGCAGAGGCAAAATGCTGTAGCTGAGCTTTTAGTGGCTGGCAGGAAGTAACCTCAGAAAACCTGTAAAAAGGTTGGATAAGCTGCAAAATGAAGCTCGCTGCAGGTTATCAGGGACGCTGCCACTGAGGAGAGAGGTATCAGCGCTGAAACGTCGGGTCAGGAGGTCACAGAGGGCAGCCAGGGAGGGAAAAGTTCACGCAGAGATAACTGAAATAACCAGAGGCTGCTAAAAAGAGACAGCTCGAAATGATATGTGCTGGTTTAACAACAGCAGCATCTGACAGATGCTCTGAGAAACACTCAGTGAAAGTGGGGAAGTTATCAGAGTAAAGAAAGAACAGAAAGCTTTGGAGTTTGAGAAGGCGAAGCAGGCAGCTGTCGCAGAATCAAAAGAAACGTTGGGAGACGGCAACAAGTTGAACAGCGAGAGCAAAACAGAAGACAGCTTGTGAAGCCAGACTTCAGAAGACGACAGTGTGCTGCTTTCTTCAGTGTTAATGTGAAGAAGTCCTGATCACACTGACGACCACAAAGGAAAAGTCAGGGAGAAGAAAAAAAGCAAATGAGCTCAGACAGCGTTTTGTGAGGCACGTTCAAAAATCATAAAATCCTTCATCACGTACTCCTCTTCAAAGAGAAGAACATACGAGCCTGTCCTCTTTCAAACACTGCTTTTTTTTTCTCAGTTTCTGGTTTATCTGCATGTATAAACCTCGTCTGATGGAGCTGACTGTCCTCTGCTGCCCTCATGATCTGAAATGTTGTTTTCTTTAATGCTTTTTACAACAATAAGAGATGGCACTGCAAGAATAGGGCTGAGTGTAAAAGGTGCACTTCCAATTGTTTCAAATCTGAAACAAACTGGGTTTGCTTTCACATGACAGACCTTGACCTAAAATGTTGTTTAAAAAAAGGACTCAGAACAGTTTTCAAGTTTGAGTGAAGTGATAGTTCCTTCATGCTGGGTGCTGTTCCTTTGTTGGGATCTACTCATCCGACTGAAAAACACTGATACCGCAAAGCTTTGTCAGCTGGAAACATATCAGAGCTCTAAAGAGGGAGAAAATGATGACGTTTCTCTAAAGAAGACAGAAATTCAATATATCATGCAGAAAGTTCAAGCATCTGAAGTAAACAATACGGCCTTTGTTGAGCCTCCACATGAAACTGTTAAAGCAGAAAAGCATCGGAAATAGAAGCGATGTGCTAACATTTGCTATAAATATCAGAACTCTTTTTCTCACAGTACTTCGCCTCAGAGAGCTGCTGCTGTCGTGTTTCTGCAGGTCTGTGCAGGTGTGAAAAATTGGTTGTTGTAATTGATTTTCAGTCACAGGTCACGTCTACATACTGTACATATTTTTCTTCAAAGCGATCGCTGATTTTGACACAGAATCAGCGTAAAACTCGATTATTTCAAACATGATTGCAGGGTGTTTAACGTACAGCTCCACACAGATGTTCATGCAGATCTCTGCATTGGTGCTTTTTGTGATGATTTATTTTTAGTCATTTGTATATTTTCTCTCTGTACCCGGATGACCTTGTCATTCAGTGCAGGCAAGATCAGTCCAGTCGCTTCATAACGCGGGGCATTTGTTTTATCGACACAAGATTATGGCACTGTCTGTGCAAGTAGTGTAGGAGGCTGAGGCAGACTTTCCTTTTTAATAAAACTGGCTGTCTCAGGTCTGGACCAGCTCGTAGTTATGCTGCTCTAAGCCCTGTTTCAACAAAGCCGTTCAGTTAGCTTCATCTTGGTACGACATGCATTTTGTAGCATTTCTTTTACTAAAATTGGGACAGGTCCTCAAATTACTGACCCGTACAGTCCCACTCTTTGATACCCTTCTGTTTGGGTGTCAGACATACCGATCTGACCCCAAACACTGCAGACCGTTGATTGGTGTGAAAGCGGTAATAAGGAACAACACATAATACATACACTGTGTTGCAATGCTGTGTCGTCACGCTATTACGTAGCTGATGTGGCTATTGGTATCCAGCTAACACGCCGCCTACTAAGAAGGGCACGGTTGGCTGTGGAGATGCAAACAGGATCAGGCTTTACTGATCTGACCTGTACCAAACTGTACTGATCCATACTGGACTGCTTGGTGGAAACGGGCTTTAGGCTTAAAGGGATGACTGGGAACTTTAACTGATGCACAAAGCTCCTGTTTCCCTCTCTCCTCTATCTACTCTCCGTTTTTCAACTCAAGTCAATGTTTTAACTCACACTTACGTTCTGGCTGCGTCTCAGCTCTGGCAGGTCAGAGTCCTCCAGATCAGATTCACAAGTCTCCTGTTTTTGTTGGATGCCAGAGCAACATCACATGAATTTAGACAGAGCAGATTGAAAGGGACAGGAAGTGAGGCACTGAAACCACATTAAAAGGTCTATCTGGTGACTTTCAAAATAAAATAAACCGTGTTGACACCAGACTGTTATCTCAGTTATAATAACAAGGAATTCAACAGGTTTGAGGTTCGACAGCCCATCGTGAGTGAAGAGAGGCTCATCATAGGAGTGGATAACCCTGGACCTCCTCGGTATCATGACTCAGTTGTGTGGTGGACCTGCTACATGTCACACTGAACACACAGGCAGTGTGAGGTGAGGGATGAGAGAGAGCACACCGTCAACATGCAGCGGAGCGGAGACGGATGGACACACATCCGGAGTATTCGTGGTGTAACTATAAGATCTAAACATTCAGATCAGTCCATCAGCAGTAACTGGAAGCTCCTGCAAACGGTACACATCCTTCCAACTGTAATGTTTTCCCTCTGTAACTTACTGAATGCTGCAAAGTGTTGTTTTCAGGGTGGGTTAAGATGAGCTAAGACTCCTTACCTTGTTTTGATGTTGAGTCTTTGTTAATGATATAACATGAGTAGCTCGTACACTTCACTCCTGTTATTTGTCTGTTTATGCAGTCACCTCCCACCTGTGGGGCAGGTAAGAAATTTACTCCTGTCATGTACCATCACCTCTTCACTGATTAAGACAATGTTACACTTAATTTAAAAGTTTTGTGAGGAACATAATACTGATGCCTGTACAGGGCAGGGTCAGCAAAAAGATGAGACACCTCAGTTTGCACAGATAAATGAAGGGACCTTACAGCTGCTTGACTCTGTTGTATTCTTTATGACCAAAACTCGAGGGAGTCATGAAATAATAAACAACTTTTAGAGCTTTACAAACTTGGTGTGAAATTATAGCAATAATAACCAGAGGGATTAATTAATCAGTCCATTTGAAATTACAATTTGCATAACCACAGATTTGGCTTCAGATTCTGGTGGCATATTTTTGGACACGATGCAACAAAGTGTTTAATTTCCACGACTGTTTTACTACAGTGTTGTAAATTATTGATATGGCAGCAGCCTCATTAAACAAGTTGAACAAAGCCCCTGGAGTCTCCTTCTGAGCCGCCCAGATGTCCTCAGATTTTGAGATAATTTCGGTTTAGAAAACAAAACAGAAAGCAGTTAATCTCTAGACTAGAGGGGGGGGGGGATTATATCTCAAAAAGAAAGAGTGTTTGGGGAGAAATGACTTCCCGTCGATAAATCTCTTTAATCTCAAACAAATATTTTCTGAAGCACGAAAGCGCAGTTGTTGGCAAATTAAAATCTGTGTTGATGGGGAAAGTCAAAAGCATCTCTGCCGTTTTTCAACACACGAGTATGATTGGCACCAAACTCAATCAGCGAAACAGCAGCGCACAGATCCTCATGTTGTGTTTTGACATTTGAAATGTGTTTGGCTTGAGACCATTGTGCAGCGCACACATTCTTTACAGCAACAAACATCAGATCTATTTTCTAAAATGTGTTACGGTGCTGGTATTTACTGCAATGTTGCGTCTACTGAGAATTATCATCACACTGCGTGGCATAATCTCCCATTTAAATTCTGCAAGGTGATGAAGCAATTCATTTGGAAAGACATCAGGGAAAATGCTATTGTACAACGAAGGACATAGGAGAGAATGAGGATTAGAAAACAAAAGCAAACCACGGAAAGCAAGAAACGAGCTCACTGAAAGAGAGGGACATGAATAGACACGGTGGTGTTGAATTTAGTGGTGTACTCAATTCAGGGAGCTGACACCGTCAAAGGAAACACTAAAAATATTATCCCATCCTGTCACTCATTGTCTGATTTTTGTGTCAGCCTGTGCGGCATCTATGTGCATTAAACCACAGCAGGGATCTGAGGTCTCCGGTACTTCTTTGTGTGTTGAGTTTTTTTGCTTATTCGCCAAACGTTCTCTGCACTCTCTCTTAAATTTGATCATCTGACCTGATTAATCCAAAACTTCATCTTATGACTTAACTCTTTGATTCTGTTGTTAGTTTAAAGTTAATTACATCAGTAAATACAGAGACTACGATCTGCTATTTGGTCCTTTACAGCAGAAATCTCATCACTGTGCCTGCCATACCTCCAACAGAGGATTTAAAATACTCTGTGACCTGACCGTCTGCAGACTTGGTCAAAACCCCTTGGGAATAGTGGTTAATTCTGTGTAACAAGAGCAACAACAGAGACAGAGAAAAGAGTTCTGGCACATTTTACAGGTCGTCTTTGAGGTAAAAGTGTTAGTTTTTGTTGCATCGTGATGGTGAACATTTGAGTAAAGTGTTGAGTGAGAATTTGTGGGCTAATAAACGCAGATGTCTTAATACCGACACCGTCCTTCAGTCCAGACAAAGGCAGCAGAGTGCATAGACTGAAGGAGGGTGAGTGTAGCTTTAAGTTACCATGAAGAGCTGAAGGAGGTCGAAAGTCAACATCTATGTTCTTTCAGAAGAGCCGTTCAGTTCGTCTGATGTAACCGTCAATGGAAACCTTCAACTCAGCGTGAATAATGACAAAAAAGATAGAAATGTTCCTGCTGAAGTCCAGTTCACACAGTCTGAGGTAGCCTTTAGCAGATATGTGAAGCTAAATGATTGCTATCAAAGCATGTTAATGTTTTAACTTGATGGTCGATTGAAATGTTTGTTTGACAGTAGGGAAGAATCGCACTACCAACCACAAGCTTTGCATCAGGGTCACTGTCGCTCTTAAGGAGTATGACCTCACACAGCATTATTTAACCAAACATGTGAAGCAGTATGTATGTTTTCAGTGCAACAAAATGTATCCCAGAGAGCAAGAAAGGAGGTGAATCAAAGAACAGGTCCAGACTTTGTGGTGTTCATCTTTAAGACATACTGAGGGTTTCACCTGACACCTCCCTCAGAGCCAGTGTGACCAAGTTGTCTGAGAAAAAGTGCTCTCAGGTGTCTGACTGCCCAGCAAGAAAGGCCAAATAATTCACGTTGAGAAGAACAGTGGTTTCCAACAGTTGAGGATTTTTTTCCCTTTTTTAGTGAAACACCTGAAGTGACCCCTTGAAACAAGAACAGATGCTCAGCAGCCCACAGGTTCAAACAAACAAACAAGAAACCTATTTACAATTACATATTTCATCCATAATTGCAAAAATATAAACAAACATTTGGTTTAAATCTGATGTAGAACCGTGACAAACAGAAATTGTAAGATCTGTTTCCCACATTTCTTTGTTGAGAGACCCCAAACTAAACCAGGGTAACGGTAGGATCTGTAGGAGCAGATTAATTCAGGAAACACAGCAAAATGTGCACATAGGTCGTCCAATTTTCAGCTAAATTTAGTATTTTAGCCCTTTTTTATACACTTGTTCTGTTTTTGGATTGATTGATAGTGTTTCCTTTCAGCACAGGGTCATCGGTTTCTGGCGATGCTATTTTGGGAGTCGTGGGCTGAAAAGTTTGGAAACACTGCCTGCCTCTTGTTAACCCTTGTACAGCTCTACAGAAGTTAAGCTCTTGGTTCATCATAATATAAAACTTGAACTATAAGGGTTGCTGTTGTAGTAATTTTATGCCATTAACAGAAGTTCAATTTTAACAGAAGATAAGAAAGATTTTCTTTTCATTCTTAAACCAATCTCTTGAGTGAACTGAGAGTTGTCCTCTCAGGAAAAGCAAATCCCAACACCTGCAATGTGTCAGCTGAACCTCCTGTTCATCAAGAGCTGGTTACATCTCGCTCCATCTAAGGCCACAGAATGACATTTTTACATTACAGCTCATGCATGTTTTAAACTAACAAGGTGTAGCATGTTAAATATTAAGCTTAAGAGTTGCTGGCAAGCTGTTCTTAAAACTCTGGAGCCAGTGCAGCTTTTTCCTGCCATACAGTTTTTATGCTTGGCTAAACTTGGCCAAACACCCCTCACCTCGATTTGCTCCCAACACGGACCAACAGACCAGAGCCATTCTTCGTATTTAAGTTCTTGAGAGTAATGGCAAAGTTTTTGTCCAGATTAACAAAACCAAAGTCATCTCACATTTAGAAGATAAAGCCTTAAATTAGTAAAACTGATTTTTGATTAGAAGCAGAGCAGAAATTAATGTGGTGTCGTTACTCTGATTTAATAGATGATCTTTGAGAAGAACCAGGATCTTGGTCTTCAGGAGCAGGAGGAGGTCTGTTCAGCGTTTCTTCATCACAGCAGCTCTGGGCTCTGTTGTTTGTCAAGATTATATAAAAAAACTTTTTCTTTTTCTTTTTTTGTTTTGTTTGTGCAGTGCAACAACTGTTTTTCATGTGTTCTTCGGCTTTTGTTTTCTTTCTTTTTTTTAAACAGTACAGGCAGGTTGAACAGAAACGGAGAGCAGTAAAGATGTGCTCCTGCTTCCAGGTCTGAGACTCCAGCACTTCTTCTTCTTCTTCTTCTTCTTCTTCTTCTTCTTCTTCTTCTTCTGTCAGAACACTTCAGCTCAGCCTCGTCTTTGTTTGCTCACACAGATGAGTTCCTGAGCGTTGTTTACTTCCAGGAGTTTATTGGTAAACAAGTGACTAATTAAGTGATGCTTGGAAGTGCACGCCACATCTCAACCTGCACCGCTATAAATAGGTGAGAGGTAAGAGAGGGTATTGTACAGGATGGTGGAGGGGAAAAACATCCTCAGAGTCTCTTTGTTGTTTGTGTGAGAGAGAAGATGAAAGACAAACGCCTACGCCACCTGAATGGTTGAGACACACCTCTCCTCACCTCCTCTTCCTCTCCCCCTGCCTCTTTTTTTTCTTCACTGCCTCCTTTTCTCGCATCTGTCTCATCCAACGAGCAGAACAGGGCTCCCTTGGTCCCTCACAACGCCCTCAACACACACATAAACACAAACACAGCTCTTGTTATGTTATATGTCAGGTTTTGTGGCGTTGTTTTTCTCGTTCCTTTCATTTGAGCCTCCCTGACCTCTGATGCTGCCCTTCAACTCCTCCCTCTCTTGTCCCTTCATTTATCTGCACTGGAAAAAGTCATCTGAGCAGAATAAAAAATGAATGTGACGTGTTTTTTGGAGGAGAAACAATGGAGAGGTCCCAGCGCTGCAGCAGCAGGTTAGGTTATTCATCTCCAGGTAAAGATGTGTCTTATCCCCTACTTTTCCTCCCCCCTTTCTAATCCTGCACTCCACAGCCTGCTGTTCCTCTCACCCCTCCTGCTCCTCCTAAGAGAATAACCTTAGAAATCTATACATTACAATCTGGACCTCTGGAACCAGCCAAACGGCAACACTTTCAATTTTTAATCAGGCCCTCGGTCAGAGGGGACCTGACTTTTTCCACTCCCTTTCTCCCACCACCTTTCTCTCACCTTCACTTCCAGCCTCTCCCCCTATCTCTCTCTCACTCCAACTCGCCCACGCGCCTCATCCCTTATGTCTCCCTTCCCAAAGTCACGGTGATGAATGGGCGAGCGCTGCCATCTCCGTGCCCACCAGCGAGAGGCAGAGGCCGGCTAACGCGGCTCAGACGCTCTCGGGGATAACAGGCAGAGAGGAGAGTAATTAATCCAGGAGGATGGGAGGCAGGGTTTCAGGACATACTGTGAGCTTCAGGTCACTGTGTGTATGTGTGTGTGTGTGTGAGAGAGAGTGTGTGTGTGTGTGTGAATATGTGTGTGTTGGAGTGCATTATTGGAAACAGAGGATAGAAACAGCAGTCTATTTTATCTGCATGGAACTGGAGGTGATGCTTTTCAGAGCAGAAGGTTAGAGCAGTGTGTGTGTGTGTGTGTGTGTGTGTGTAAGAGAGAGAGAGAGAGAAAGAGAGAGAGAGAGAGTGGGTAGATGAGCTCCTTAAATAAACACCACTTGGGTACAGACGGGAGCAGCCAAAGGCAACACATACAAGACTGTCCTTGAACTCCTGGGTCAAACACACAGAAACACACACACACCCACACACACTAAATTCTAACGTAAGAGGAAGGAACTCTGAGGAGCCTTTTTCAAATTATGAGGAGGGTGTGAGCGATAATTTCAGCTCTTTTGTTTGAGTTAATTCTCTTTGTGCCGTTACTCAGAATAAACTAATTGTCTGCAGACGGCGGCGGCGAGGTCTCACTTCCAAATTAAATTGCATTCGCCTTGATAAGAGACTCTCCCAGACCACTACAAAGTAAATGAAAGATGTGCAGGAGTTTGGGTGTATAAACAGGTGTGTTCTCCATCAAAGCTGCATGTTAATTGGCCCAATCCATTACCCCACTTTGACGTGGTTAATGTTTTGAGGATGACCGATTAGTGCAGCCGTGGAGTGCCATACATGGGCGCCTGGCTGGTTTCCCCTGGTCCATGACGTCTAACCAGAGGCTACAGCTCCATGCGTCATTAGTCCTGGCCTAGCCGGCATACCAATCACACGTCCCCACAGTCTAATAGGACAACTGAGGGGAAATGGAGGAAATGGCTTCGATGCTGTAGAGCTGCGATGAGTGTGGGGTCTCCCGGGTTTTCGCGAGCTTGTACTAATGGACAAGGTTGGAGCAATTATGGCAACATGAAGCTCGAAAGAAAATATGTCGACCTACCGGGAATGTGCTGTGAAATATTGGATGTTGCAGGAAACATGAAACACACAAGCTGGATGTGAGAGCACACATGAAGAGGGGGGTCACTGCCCGCTCCAGCCATGAGAAGGCTGGATGTTGTGTTCGGATGCCTTGTGTTGAACTTTCATCTTTTTTTTAAGGAGCACAGCAGCCTGCAGGTCTGTCAGCAAAGAGAGAAACCGTTTTGTTTGAAGCTGAGAAAGCAAAACTCTCAACTAAATCTTCCGCCACACCAAGTGTGTAAGGCTGCTAACACACTCTGTGTGCTTTAAATGTTACACTAAGGTACTTATAATGTCAGTAACATCATGTTTTTCCTGCTCACGGACTGTGCATAGAATGGACAGAGTGGCTCTGCCTCTTACTATTGAACGGTTTTGAGGCCAAAAAAATCCCCATAACGGGCACCGCCACTGTGCAGCTGAGTCTACAACTATGAGGGACTCTGAGAAAATCTGAGAGGAGCCGGTTGACAAAAATGATTTATTATTTCTCTATCGACAGTATAATCTTTCTTATCTCTCCTTCCTGATGTATTTTATTATTCCCCCCCAAAAACTGCACAAAAACGGCAGCTGTCCTTTAAATAAGACGTGTTGTTTTTAACATCTAATAGCTAATGAAAAAGAGACTTTTCAGAAAAAAGAGGACTTGAACACTGAAACCCAATATCATCTTAATATCATCACAGCATACGGATGTGAGAAACATTTCTACATAGTGTATTAATTTTTTAAAGTTTGATCACAGCCCATCTGGAATAGAGAGACAGAGTTTTTGACCTATACTGCAGCCAGCCACCAGGGGGAGCTGTTTTTATGGCGTTTTTGTAGCCAAGCAAGATGATGTCCTTTTTTTACAGTCTATGATCCTGCTCACCAAACACAACACTTCCTGCTAAGGTTGATGACTCAGCTGTTTGTCAACTTTTAAGTAGTTGCAAAAATGTTGAGTCGACCTGAAAACTTATGAATAAAAAAATCAACAGAGATGATTTAAAACATTTCAGACATTTCAGAGAGTTCAGACTGATTTTAACATCATTTAGACCAAACACTGAACATTGAAGGTTATGATTTCCTCATGGCGACACAACAGACACAAGATCTCACTAAGGCTTGTGTGTTCAAACATGACTTAAGAAGATACACACTTATGAAAGGCAAAAGAGACATTATGGTGTAATGAATAATAAATAATAAAAAGCTGGTCTTTTTTTCAGTATTCCACTCAGCTCAAGGTTGTTTGTTTTTACGTTCACTGCCATTTTTCATGAGCTGTAAAATTATACGACATTTGGCTGAAAACACTTCCAGGTCTTCTTTTCTCATTGGTTATTGCAGGTATTTCATCAGAGGCAGTCCAGTCATAAATATTAAACATGTTTAATATTTAAGATCAGCATTTCAGCATTCTCAATATGGCAGCCAAAGATGAAAGGCTTCAAAACGGAGCTTACGAATCAGATGGGGGACATCACAGAGACCAAGTCCATGTATGATAGAGTCTATGGTCCAAAACAAGAGAATCAGGCTAACAGACATTCATCTGGTTCTTTTGAGTCCAAAACATCCTAAATATACATCATCATCATCAGGATCTACAACTGTCCACATAACATTTCAAATCTGATGGTATTTTAACTGGATCAAAGTGATGAATCAAAATCAGCTCCTCAGCTCAAACAACAAGTTACTGTCTTGAAACATGAAGCTAATGAAGCAGGTGTGATAAAAACTGCAGTTCCCCGAGCATCCACTTGAGGCAGTCTACAGAAGCACAAGAAGCCACATGCACCCCCATTTGCACATGCTGATTGTTACAGCACAAATAAGCATGTTTAGCCTGTATGGGGTTGAATTTATTTTTAAATCATTAGTTTCAGTGACGATGGTAATGAGCTTTTCTTTGTGTGGCTTATTTGCCTTATTACTCCATATGTGGACCACCGTTTCAAAACAGCGCTCCAGACTCAGACAGATGACGTCACTCCAGCCTTTGTCCCCAAAACACCCTCCACATTGTTTCACTGAGCGGCCTGCTTCTCGTCCACAGCAGTGGGTTAAGTCAAACCCTGCAAGTCTGCCGTCCTAAATTCAGGCAGATCTAGGTGTCATGCTGCAGCCCAAATAATATGACCCATTTTTTTTTTTTTTTTTTTCAGAGTGAAGGAGCAATCAGCAGCAACGCCGTGGGGTGCCAGAAACAGGGAGCACACACGCAGTCCCAGAGGACAGACAGCTATTACAGCACAGGAAATACAATCATCTCCAAGCCCACAGGCTAAATGTGAGATTCAGCACCAATGCAGAGGAGGAGTTAGGTCCTTTTCAAGTCCAACAGCAAACCCCACTGGCTCTTAAATGTGTTCGAGCTGCTTGAAGATTTGATCAAAGATATATGTCCACCTATAGAGTACCATTGTTGATGCACTGAACAGCGTTATAACTCCAAAGAGATGAAGATGGGTTTTTCTTCACAGTTCTCTCTATCGTGAGACTCTTTTAACTTGAGATTATGACACTCTTGTAAAGCAAGCGCATAGCTGCTGGTTTCCAGTTAGGCGAGATGAGGGAAATGAAGAGACTTGATGAAAGAGGAGAGACGAGAAGGGATCAGTAGAGATGAGCGGTCACAGCGGAGAGGAGGCAGACTGACAGATATGGAAATGAAGTCCAGAGAGAGACAGAGATATGAACTTTTCCTCCACTTCCTCTTTGTATTTACCCTTCAAAAAAGAGTGAGGCCTAATAAAACATTTATCATTCCAGGAAGGCTCTTTAATGTCTTTGATATTGAAAGGCTGGAAGAAGGGAGAGAGATGAAAAGAGTAGAGAAGGAGGATGAGAGGAGAGGGAGGAGGATGTATATCTCTGGGTGGATGATGGTGAAAGGTGGAGACATGGCAGGGCTGCAGAAAGCAGAGGTCAAGAAACCAGAGGCAAAGGTGTTGGAGAACATAAATGAGAGGTGAGTACAGGAGTTTAAAGGGATGTTTACACAGATACAGAAGATAAGACGCAGCTCTGACAAAGGATGGATTACAGGAAAAATCCTGCCTGAAGCATAATTTGTCATTCATTTTATAGGATCGTACAGGCATCATCTGTGAAGGTGAACTAATCCGACAGACAGGAAGCAGCATGAGGGTATGGATGAAAGTCTTTAAGACAACATGATGTTTATGTTGCTTCTGTGTCCACATCCTCTTTAGGAAGTGAAGCCTGAGCATCTTGTTCTCTGATCTCCTGCGATTGAACATCTGACCTCGCTGCAGTGATGTAAAGATGTGAGCAGGGACCCTGTGACGATGTTGTTAGGCGTGACTTCAGATTTAACAAGCACGTTTCTCATCCTGGTGTCAGTTCTGTCTGAGGTTGTATGAAGAACCTTGACCCAAAGGATCCAGCTCGAACCTTCACCCTAAACCAGCCAAAGGACTGGCAAAGAATCTCTCTCACACTGTCAACAGGGTCGGTTTTAACAAGATGATCAGAAACTCTGACCCAAACACGAATGTCAGCACGTCTTCCTGCTCTATTCTTAGACATGACGTGCGTCCCTGCGTCTGCAGAGCACTAATCAGCTGTTTGGGTCGACAATGTGAGAATCAGCCTCACTTTCCTCTGATTTATTGTAAACGTTCATGTTTTCGTACCTTGGCTTGATCAGTACCACACAAAGAAACTGACACTTACAGCTTTAGAGATTATTTCAGCTCAGTCTGTCTCAGTTGGATCAGTGAACTGAAGTCTGAGGTAAAAACTGGTATTTGTGTCCATTGATCGTGCTCATATTTTGATGAATGGTAAACTGAATAGGCCGTTTTGTGCCTCATGAATGGGGACATGAGTGAAGTTTACTCTGGAAACAGTGAATGACCGCTCACATTCAGGGAGGACATGAGAGGTAGTGAGAGAGCTCTGTGTTTTATGAGCTAAAGACAGAAATGTGGCATCTAGCAGGTGCTGTAATGATGTTTGTGATTCAGATGTAGTTAGTGGTGCTGATGAAGCCTCGAACAAATCAGGAACGGTTGCACTGGATTCAAACATGCATGGTTTGAGAGGAGTAGAATAATTCACTTCTGTTTGTTGACTCTGTTTTAACCTTGAGCCAATTTAGTTAAGAGGATGTTAAAACCCCCCAAACCACTGCATCCAGTGCTGTGGATTAAATGGTGATTTTCTCTGTGTATTTGGATATTAAAGCTAAAACCTTAAGCCAAACATTAAGCCACTTAATTAAAATAAAAAGTGAGATTATATGTTTACAGATCTGCTGATTGTTTTCTGTGTTTGACTGAGATTTTCTCATCTTTGAAACTTAAAATCTTTGAAACCAAAGTAGAACACAATAAGGTGTTTAATTTCTGAAATGTTGGTGAACGAGGATTTGAAATTGAAGTATTGATTGCTCTACTGGAAAAGAATTAAGTTCCAGCCAAAACAACATGAAGAAAGAACGTGTACCACTTTTTAAAAAAATAATAAATAAATAAACTGAGTTCAAATTTTCAGATAAGACATTATGATTGTGGGCTAGTTCATTTTAATCTGTGTTTTAGACTCTTAGCTAGCTCACTTGTACTGTGAACATGCACAACGCTGCTTTCTTGCTCGATCTCTAGCTGACCACAGTCCTCTCTGGATGATACTGTTCCTATTTATAGGTTCCTCATACAACCCCACTAAAAAAGATGCACTATCACTTTAAGTTTCACTACACAGCAACCATTGTTGAGATGTTCAGGAACTTAGTTTTCATGTCCCTCAAAGAGCCTATTGCAGCCAGCGGGTTTTCCTGGAGACACTTTAGAAAGGTTGCGTTTACTTCTGCATTGAAACTGTCATTTCAGTGTGACGTCACAGAGGGGAGTCCTGCTGATTCTGCCTCTGTTTAACAATAATAAACATGGATCTGACTGTCACTCCTGTCAATGAAGAGGAAGAAAATCTGTATTCCTTTACATATGATGGTCTTCGGGCTTATAATTATGAACCTGTGCGGTAAGATGGGGAGCAGGAACAGGGCAGGATTAGGAGGAATAGGAGAGCAGCTGAGCTGTGGTGTGAGGAGAACCAGTGGAGAACGGAGCAGGTGTCCTGCTGAGTGAGCGCTGTTAGCCAGCGGTGTGTAGCCTAATGCAGTGTTGCAGTGTTCACATCTGCATATTTAAAGTTTGGAATCAGAAACAGTAACTTCAAAAATAAGTAGTAAAGTGTAAAAGCTGATCATAAAGCTTTGAGCCCAAAGACAGAGTGCTCCATCAGAGGTCTATCCACTGATCTAGTATCAGAAAATAAAAATTAAGACTTAACTACAGTGCTCAGCTCACGTTTCCATCAGGTTAAATCTCAGGCTGATCTCTGACAAATCCTTGTTCACATCTGCCACTGGGAGCTGGGCTCAGGGTTGCTGCTGCCGGTGAACCTGCAGTTGCTTGTATTGACCAACCTCTGGTCTGAAAATATGAGGCAATATGGTATTGCCAAAATCTGCAGTTTGTCAAGCCTCTACTTAAGGACACACCAAGCCCCAAAAAGCTGTTTTCACAGCAGAAATAAACATGTTTACAGCCTGGTACAAAAATTGACTCCTGTAAGAATTGCTGATTTTGCTAATGGCACACACTGTACGGGAGGGTGAATTTTTTTTCTTACTTGGCAGTTTAGAAGATATTACGATCGCAGGTTCGCCCAATCAAAGGCACAGCTCAGCTCACATGACTGACTGGTGCCCTCTAGCTGTTAGTGTGGAGACTCAAAGCCAGCACCATTTCCAATATGGCCGCGCTGGTCGATTTGTTTCAAACTCTGTTTCAGAAACAGACGGGTGACGTGGAGACTACGTCTATATACAGTCTGTGGTATTGACAGGACCGCACCCACCATCAGTCTCAACCAGACCTGGATCAGGTATCCCATCCTGAACTCAATCATATCACCAGGTACTTAATCTTCCTGCTGAAAATGGGTTCAACAGACGACCGTGTTTTTTTGAAATAAAGTCTCTCCACCTGCACAAAACGAACCCAAGCACAAAAACTACCTCGATTATCTAGTATTTCTGCATCGAGCGCAAACACAGTATTAACCATCTTAATGATTGGTCAAATTAAATGTAATACACTGAGAGAAACACAATAAACACAACCTGAAAGCCCACTCTCCCTCTCTGCCACCTATCAGGAACACCGGATCAAAACCAGAGAGCAGAGAGCACGAGTCCCCCATGTTACATCAAACAGCTCTACTGAAAACAGCCACTTCCTCCTCTAAATTTGTGCCTTTTGTGATGTATAACAAATTAAACCAATGACTGAATTATTCTACAGCCGTCAGACAATGTTAAAAGTTAATTCACCAAAAAACTGCAATGTGCTCTTTAATGGTGGATACATGTTTTTCATGATAACCTTCAGTCTGCAGACACTCTATGGAAACATTTCTCATTATTGAAGCTTTTCTTGCCGCTGGCAGAGTCTGCCACTCCAGCACTGGATTTAGATAACTGATAAGAGCAACAAGGGATCCACAGTGACACTATGGAGAAAGGAGTCCCTCCTGATTTTATCAGCATCTTCTGTGCCTCCTAGTTTTCACTTCTCCTCCCAGTCAAAAATGAAACTCTACACAGTTTTATATGAAAGTGTACAGCTGGCAAAACACAGGGTGGCAACATCTCTAATCCCATTAATTCTGTTTAAGCGTGCAGACAGCTGACACGCCGACTCATTCAGGAAAGCAGTATACTCATTAAGCAGAAAATCACCAAGCTGTAAACATATTCTGATCAAGGTAACTCAATGCTGCTGAGGTCTGAAACAGGAAGAATAAAACCAGTTCAGACAGGGAGCACAGATACAGCTTGAATAGTCCCATCTTTTAAAAACGCTTTAGTGCTTAAGTGTTGAACATGTTCTTCAGATGGTCTTCAAAGAGACTCAAGTACTGACGTTCAACTGAAGAATCTGCCACTCATCCGCAGAGATCAGCTTTAGTTACAGAAACTCAGACTGATTACCAAGGCGAGCATTTCCAGTGTTTCAAATCAACAAAATCATCATCAAAAGATCTTTGTTCCTCTGATTTTCATTTCTGAAAATGAGCTGCTTTTGTTCAAAACAGACTCTCTCTGAGGATATGAGGGAAATGTTTGTGCATTCCCTTTCAGTGTTTCCTCTGAAAAATGTGTCTGAAGAGATGTGAGAGGAGAAAATAGCGGGTTACAGACTGAGACAGAGACAAAATAAATTGTAAAAAATCAAATACAGGCAGACAAAACACTGACAACACAGACACAGGAGTTTATGAAAATGAAATTTGACGATGCAAAGAAACGCTGAGGCTTCATTCAATCATCCACGCAAAAAAAGATAAACAGGCTGAAAACAGACAAACACGAATCAGTCGACTGAGATTGGTCTTGAATGAAATGTCCTCCTGCTGCCATGACCCTGAATACTAAGACGCTCTGTGCTAACAAGTCTCACTGAGACACCAGGAGAGAAAGAATGTCGATGTGGTCTGCTTTACATAGCATAACATCATAGATCACATGAACAGCTGTAAAAAAAAAAAAGCTCTCCTAACCCCACCATGATGAGCTGTGATAGACACACATGGTTTATTCCAGTGGGTAAGGGTAAAAGTGAATGTACTTTACACTTTCACTTTAAAATGAGTGGTTGAACATTTTTAGAAGGATGAGGTTGTGTTAAGAGTCAGCAGCCACTTAACCTAGCTTAGCGCAGGCTAAGAGGCTGCTGAAGAGGGGAAACAGCTTGCCTTGCAGCCTACAGTGACGTGAATCATGGGATGACTCATAGTACACTATAAAATGCCCTACTATGTACAATACCCATCCCAGAATAACAGTAACATCACAATGCTGTGATAATCAGTGTGCTGTGAGACAAATATGAAACGATACATCACCATATCTGATCAACTGAAGAAAGGCTAAGCGTGGGATTAAAGTGTTGATTTTACTGCCTTCACTGAGATGAAACAAACATGTTTTGAGTCTGTTAGTCAAATTGACAGAACTATATAACAACTTTAGTGTGAATACACAGCTCTTCAAATAAAGGCACATTTCAAAGAAAGACTTTCTGGTGCCTCGCAAGTAGGACCCTGTTGAGACTGTTCACCTGTAAGACCCAAACTTTCAAACATGCTTCCTTCACCCATATGATTGTTGTTGTAACATCTACAGTCATACTGTGATGTTACAACACAGTTGATTCTTAATAACTCAGCTTCCATTCCTCCACAGCCTTCAGGAAAACTTCTGCCATATGAGCAGGAATGCATTTCCATTGTGGCGATCCTGGTGAGGCTGTGTGGCGTGCTGCTCTCTCCTCCTCTCCCCCCTGATGAGCTGGCTCGGCTCTCCCCGCTCTGGCCTCGAGCGCACCTGCAGTGGATCTGCAATCAGCGTCGCCGGCTCTTAAGCTCCACTGGGAGAGCAGTTCGACGCCGGTGAATTCCTGCTTCGACAGTGGTACTACGGCCGATTACTATCTCGAGTAAAATTGAACTTTGATGATTGTTATCCCTGATTCCCGTGGATTTACCTGCCTTTCTCTTCTCCTCTCCTCCAGTGCCTCCTCAAGTGAACTCTTGCAGCCCAACCCCCAGCCACACGGCAACAACCAAACCTGCCTCATCATTCTCAGTATTCATCCTGTGACTATAAAACCCCTTAAAACTGCTCCTAGCCTCCGCCTCGATTCTGGGTCCAGCATTACAGCTGGTTTTCAACCGTCACATCCATCTCATCAACAAAGTAGCTAATAATCATGTAGGACAAAAGACAAGAGTGCATCCTTCACCTTTCAAAGCATAAAGAATTAAAGCAATATTAGAAACTGGAAAGTGAATGTCTTAGCTTCTTCTTTTCACTGCTGTGTGACATCCTGATGTCTTCTTTTGCTATTTCACAGCTGTCAACTTCTTCTTCAGCCAGTTAACCTCTGCTCACATCGCCTACGTTTATGTCTTAAGTGGCAGCAGCAGTGGAATCAGACTTGAGACAGTGGCTTTCACAGAAGTAGTAAAAAAGTGTCTGTGGTTATTTAACCTGTCTGATCATACCTGCATTTGATATTGGTACACATGGTGTATTCCAGTGTATAATCTTTAACTTTATAAAGGAACACATCAAATGGAGACATAAATCTTTTAGCTTTAATCTTAAAAAGAAATGAAAAAAAAAACATTTCTGTGTGAAGTCAAAACTTAAAGCATTAACAGCAGATTTTGAGCGACATTTAAATGTTAGGGAAATGATATTGTATTATACTCTTGTATTCTGATATCAGTTGCTGTTTTATACCTAATTATCATTTGTATTTTTATATTTGTATATTGTATTTTATTTGTATTTTTTGTTTCTAAAGGATCAATTTCTAAAAAGTTGTTTTGGCTTTTATTTTTTTGTGTTTTCAGGAAGTAGCCTTGGTCAACTCTCTCTATTTCTGAAAAATGAGTTGGACTTCCTTTAGACACCGTTTCTCTCACCCAGGAGATTTTGTTAAATTTGCATCCTGGTGTTGTTTGGTTGCAGAGATGCTTTTTCTCTGCTCAGAACTGAAAAATGACTGTGGCCTAGGTTTAGAAAAAAAGGCCAAACACTCACGTTAGAAGCAAAAACTTTTGTTGCTTTACACACATTAAAGCTGGAAACTCTTTGCAGCAAGCCAGCCTGAGCGATGCACACTTGAGGTGATGAATATGTAAATCAGTGTTCATCCACCTGGTCATTACGAGTGCTTCCATCTGCTTCTTGATATCAAACATGAAACCCAGGCCAGGATCAACTTCAGCCACATAACTGTCCTCTGAGAAACCCAGTCAGAAGAAAAGTTGTAAACTTTGCCTTCAGACTTTTAGCAACTCGTCGACTTCACTCAAGTGAGCGGCGCGATGTGACCGAGTCATTATCAGCAGGAGAGTATAAAAGAGCTAAAGCACAAATAGGCAATAATCATTAACATTAACTGTGCATTAAAGAAACACTGGCAGCAGATCTGGTCCACTAACTGTGCTCTGGAAGCTCTGCGTGCACTTTTACAGCTCCTTACTCTGATACACAGCTCGCTCTCACACACCAGTCGATTGGCTTTTTTAAGGAATCATCAAAGCAAACGACACCATGAGGGCGCACAGAGAGAGAGCCAAGAAATGTGCTGAGCTTTACACACACTCAGCGCATCCATCATTCACACATGGGCAGGCTGCTGGAGCTGTAACTGTTTTCTATCTGCTCACACTGCCTCAACAAAGTGATGGCTGTGAAAGTTATCATCTCCATCTGTTATATTAACATTTCTGTTGTCAGGAGAGAACGATCCTGTTATTTAGGATGATGATCCCTTGAAGCATTGTGTTCTGCTTTATTTGTTGTGCTGGAGAACCAACAGGCTGAACACAAATGTCCCTTTACGATTGTTTCAGTCAGGGACGCTCTCAACAAAAGACTGATTTAATAGTTTCTTAGAATACGTTTGGGAGCACACCTTCCCTCTGTTTGATGAGCATACATGAAAAGCGAAGGCAGGGAGAGCAGCAGCAAAGTGGTGACGTTGTGAAAAGACGGTCAGCAGTCTCACCCGCCTGCTCTGTTGTGTCATTATTCAGAAAACACAACAAAGAAAGCAGACTGTGAAAATGTAAGCTGAGCCACAGAGGCTAAAGACATCAAAGCCAGCCTGTGTGCTGTTTGATCTGCTGGATTTTGAAATGTAGTGTAATGTAAAAATGCAAACAACCATGAAAACATCTACTTTTGGCGTACAATAATTATGTGATTCCACTGAAAATGATGAGTTTTTGTCTCAGTCAAACGGGATTTAACAGCGTGACTCAAAATCTGTATGCAAATATGTTCTCAGGCTCCTCACTGAGAAGTCTTTCAAACACTCCTGCTAATTTTGTTGTGTAATATAGCATCAGATTTTGGAATATTTTCTGTTCTTACAGATAAAAAAAAGCAAAGCAGCTTTCTGTGGTGCATTTTCTAACGAAAGGTTGATTTGGATGAAGATTCTGATGAAAGTACACTGTAAAAACTGAAATCTAAACTACTTTTTATGCCTTTTGTGTGTGTGTGTGTGGGGGGGGGGGGGGGGGGGGGGGGTTATTAGACTCAATATGAGCCACATTCACCTCCAGAATAATGCCTTATTTCAAGATATTTGGAGACAAAAAAATATGTTTGAATTGCTTATGAGGAGTTTAAAAAATCCGCCAAAAAGGTAAGAAAAAATATGAACTTGTTTTGTTTCCTGCATTTAGACATTATTCTTGTTTTAAGAAACAAGTAAGTGTGTTCTTACCCCAAATGGAAGATTTTTTTAACTCACTACAAGTAATTTAGGCATCATTTTTGTTTTTTATGTTTTTTTTATAAAACACTTTTCTGGATGTGTCAGTTTAACGTGGGTCCAACGATACAATTTTACTAGAAATAAGGCATGAAAACTTGCTAGAATTTTATTTTTTTTAGTTATTTAAGAATATTATACTCCAGTTTTTTTCTGTGACATTGAAAAAGAAAAAAGAAGAAAGGAAAAAATGGAAGCAAAATTGAAAACTGAATTGGACGGATGCAGGAAAATGTGTCAAAGTGCAGAAGTGTTTAACGATGTGGGGAACAATAGCAATTAATGAGCAGACTGATCAGTCATTCATGTTTTCATGTTGACACTTTTTTCACTTCATTATTTACATAAAATGTTCTTTATCGTGTGAATTATAACATATAATCAGGTATCAAAGGAAGGTCACATGAAGCAGAAGCAGCTCAGCTAAAAATTGTTTACAATTTTCAAAATATCAAAATCGATAACTTTTATTATTTTATTTGATTAGTCATTTAGTCATTTAAAGTCATTTAGCTGAACCACAGCTAGTGTTATACTAGTTTACATGGGTTAGTTAGGAGACAGAGACAGCTACATAACAGCACAGAGCTTCACGTACCTCCACAGTGATAATAACAGAACTACACAGAAATATTAAAAGCTAAAAGCACTAAACTATGAAATAATGATATTGATTTCTTCTGTGAGCAGCCAAGTAAGCATGTGATGTCCAGCCAGCAGCTCATTAAAGCTGTAATAAACCCTGACAGCGTGATGCAGCCCCCCACATCACACTTCTCCCTCGCTTACATGTTGTCTTACACACACACATACACACACCTGAGTCAGGTTTTTTCATCTCACCTTTAAGATTCTTTCAATTGGAAATCTTTTAAAATTTCAAAAATGGTCCAAAGTTTCAAATATTCGTATTAATCTCCACAGGCATTCAGATAAAGCCAGACCTAGCTCTGGGCTGAACTAGATCACAGAGTCTTTAATCCCCCATGAGTCAGATCTTAGTGTGAAACCTGCAGGCCCGTCTCTTTGTGTCAAAATAAAGTCTAGACTGATGGCTGAAGGTGCTTTAGTTTTTTTAAAGTACCCAGCTAAACTGGATTAAGAGAAAGAAGTTTGAAACTTTCCCTGAACTTTCTGTGCAGCACTTTCACTGTAACAGACGAGATCAGATCCCAGAGCAGCATCAGGTCTGTTTCTGGCTCCTTTATTCATGCAGCCTGAATACATCTGAACAACGCTTTCTGCCTTCATCTTAAACATTTTATGAGTCAGCTTTGAGCTCTGCGATAACAGTATGCAGCTTTTTGGTTTCCTGTCCAAGGAATTGCACCAGTAGCTTCAATTAAACAGCTGATAAATAGCTGATGAGCTTTCAGATTTAAGGTCTGCTTAAAAAAACAAATGAAAGTTTGAGAAAATCCAATTAACTGTAAATCATTTATTGTGTTTTCAACCTTTTGATGCTGAAACTCCCCACAGTGAAGTAATGTGGAGCTAAGGTCATTTTTCAAATGTTGGCAGGTCCTTCAGAGACGTTTCACTTAGAGAGTCTTTAAGGTTTGAATTGATTTTAAAGTACTTTAGACCAACAGAAAAAAAGAAGTTCAAGAAAGTCAAAGGATAATAACAAAGAATTGTGGCTCCTCAACCCGGATATTTTTCCTGTTACTCCTCTTGATGACAGAACCACAGGACTGTGAAGGCTCACTGTGAGGTGAGCTCAAACCAGCTCAGCCTGGAGCTTCAGCAGCAAATAGCTGCACACAGATCAGTGCAGAGAGGCCGAGGCTGTGGGCGCATCACATCCTGGTTTGTGTTTTCACTGCAGGCTCAGCTCTACCAGTGGGAGAACTCGACTGTCTCTGTCTATAAAGTTTGCACTAAAGAAGTTACTGCTTCATTCCAGAGCACACTTGACATTTACCACAAACGCTGCTGGGACGAGATGATGCCCTATAAACAAGTGTGATACATTAACTCTACACACAATATTAACCTGAGGGGACACTCGTCTGCTGGATGACTGGATATTTTCACTCTACATTTTTTAACTACAGTTCATCCAGAAAGTATTCACAGCACTTCACTTTATCCAAAACTTTGTTACATTACAGCCTCGTTCAAAAATAGAAATATCGTTTTAATTATTTTTTTTTCCACAAAATTTTACTAACAACATCCCCTAATGACAACATGAAAAAAGGTTTTTTGAAAATTTTGCAAAATAAATCTGAAATAATTAAAATAAATCTGTCAAACTCCGCCTTGAGTTTGACAAAAGGCCCCTGAAGGACTCTCAGACCAGGAGAAAGAAAACTCTCTGCTCTGATGAGACAAAGATTGAACTCTTTGGCATGAATGCCAGGCGTCATGTTTGGAGGGAACCAGACACCACTCATCACCTGGACAATACCATCCTTACAGTGAAGCATAGTGGTGACAGCATCATGCTGTGGGGAAGTTTTTCAGCAGCAGGAACTGAGAGACCCGTCAGGATTGAGGGAAAGATGAATGCAGCAACGTACAGAGACCTCCTGGATGAAAACCTGCTCCAGAGCGCTTTAGACCTCAGACAGGGGCCACGGTCCATCTTTCAGCAAGACAACGAACCAAAGCACACAGCCAAGATATCAAAGGAGGGGCTTCAAGATGACTCTGTGAATGTCCCTGAGGGGCCCAGCCAGAGCCCAGACCTGAATCTGATCCACCATCTCTGGAGAGATCTGAAAATGTCTGTGCACCGACGCTCCCCATCCAACCTGATTGAGCTTGAGAGGTTCTGCAAAGAGGAACGGACCAGACTGTCCAAAGAGAGGTGAGCCAAGCTTGAGGCATCATATTCAAAAAGACTTGAGGCTGTAACTGCTGCAAAAGGTGCATCAACAAAGTACTGAGCGAAGGATGTGAATATTTATGTACATGTGATTTATTATGTTGTTTTTTATATTTTTTGTTAATATTTTAACTCAGCCAGTCAGTGTTTTTAGGGACATCTGCTGTATGTACTTCAACATCTTTTCATTCTTTTTCTGACTCTGTCACTACAATCTAAGATGAACTCCAAGACCAAAACCATTTCCCTAAAATCACAGATTCTCTGATGACTTGACCACACTGAGCATGTGAAGCTCTTCAGAATGATGCAGTTTGAGTCACTATTTTGCCACACAACTGAGTAAAATAAATTATGGATGTTTCTTCATTTCTCCACCTGAGACGGACATTATGGAAGTCCTTCCTGCTCTGATTGTGGGATCACAGAGCAGAAAGACTCAAAGCTCTGACAGCCTCCAGGCCTGAGCCACGAGGGCTGAAAGTTCAGGTCTCACTGGGGGGTCTCGTCACATTTCTGCCTGTATTAAGTAGCTCAGTCAGAGCCTGGACTTAATGCGTACAGTCACACACGTGAGACCACACACACACACACACACACACACACACACACACACACACACACACACACACACACACACACACACACACAGTTATCCCTACTGGGACTCTCCGGTCCACTGTGTGCTGCCACAGACAGCAGTTTGTCTATCACAGTCTGTGCTGAGCCTGGAACTCAGACCCCAGGGAGGGTTGTGGCTCAGGGGCGGATCAGGCAGCCGTGCTCGAACCTCCAGTGATGTCTGATCTCACCATGACACGGCCCTGCCACTCTGTGAAATCAGAGCTGTGAGGTGAGAGCTGCAGCACTCCAGTCTGAGCTACGACACACTGCAGCAGTGTATGACTGCACTTACACACACACACACGCTGTACGCAGTCACACAGACAGACAAACACACACACACACACATGTACATACAAACACAGCTTTCACTTTCCCCTGCATTTCATTCATACCTAATATCTCTAAAGACAGAATAATATTTGGTTTGAATGCAAAACAGACATAAACTAAACCTATTCCTGTGCTGACTATGAATCAAAACTTTATTCAGAGAAGGTCAGGTTTCATTGGACCTCTCAATTGCTGCATTACACAATCTGTGTGACTTGGTATGAGGAGTGCACAATGTTGAATGTGTCACTAAATCAAGGAGGCTGGAACCACAGCATGCAGCAGTCCTGTCAATAAGCCACTTATAGTGTGAAAATAAAGTGCTCGATGTAATATTCAATCATATTCACTCATGATCCCTTCTTTTATATATATATATATATATATATATATATATATATATATATATATATATATATATATATATATATATATATATATATATATAAGAAGAAAGGAATACAAACAAACAAGTGAAAAAGAAAATCAATGAAAAAAATTACATTAGTGAAAAAGATGCACTCTTCACTGATATCAGTAGAATATATGACATTTTTTGAATGGGATTTTTTTGCCTATGCCATAAAAAGCTATAAATACCTGAATTTTCTTTAATTATTATTATTATTATCTATGTTAAATCAAACATTTCTAAATGTTGTATCAGCCATATTTGCATGTATGTTTTCTTATGAAAAATATTTATGCCTATGTTCATCATGGCAGTCCAACTCAGTTGTTATCCATCCATCCATCTTCTATCCCTCTTATCCTGTTCAGAGTTGTTGGTGGCTGGAGCCTATCCCAGCTGGCTTAGGGCGAGAGACGGGGTACACCCTGGACTGGTCAATAGTCATTCACAGGGCCGACACACAACCTTTCACACACACACACACACACACACACACACACACACACACACACACACACACACACACACACACACACACACACACACACACACACACACACCTACGGGCAATTCAGAATCACCAATAAACCTGATGAGTATGTTTTTGGACTGTGGGAGGAAGCTGGAGAGAACCCACACATGCACAGGGAGAACACGCACACTCCACACAGAAAGGTACACCGTGCCTAAATCGGGATTCAAACTGGCGACCTCCTTGCTGTAAGGATGCAGCACTAACAGCTGCTCTGCTGTGATGCCCAATGTTATAATGATGTTATAATGTCATTTAAAATATTACATTAGACATGTTTTTTTGCATGCATGTCTACTCATAACAAAATATTAAATGTTAACACGATTATCTGATCAGCCAATCACATGGCAGCAATTTAATGCATTTAGTCATGTAGACATTGTGAAGATGAGATGCTGAAGTTTAAACTGAGCATCAGAAAACAAAATAACGGTGATTTAGGAAACTTTGAACGTGGCATGGTTGCTGGTCTGAGTATTTGACAAACTGCTGATGTACTGGGATTTTAACCCACAGCCTTCTCTAGGGTTTACAGAGAAGGGTCCCAAAGAGAGAAAGTATCCAGTGAGCAGCAGTTCTTTGGGACAAAATACCTTGTTGATGCCTATACAGTCTATACGGAAGTCCACACCAGGAAACTGAGGCTACAATTCACACAGGCTCACCAAAGCTGAGCCACAGAAGACTGGAAAACGTTGTCTGGTCTGATGAGTCTGGATGTCTACTCCACATTCAGATGGTGGACTCAGAACTTGGAGTAAACATGAAAGCATCCTGCCTTTTTGAATCTATGCCACAAATTAGGCAGCTCTGGAGGCTCTGGAGTCACCACAGGCGAGTGGAGGGAGTTATTTGTGTGAGTTAAGCTGGTAGGCATAAAATATTCAGATGTTACAATACAAGTTATGATTTCATTCACAAGCAGTGTGAACACAACATAGCAGTGCATATAGCCTTGACTGCTTTATGTACAAAGAGAATAAGTTACTCCATTGTCTTTAATGTATTTCCCTTGTTACTTTGGGAATTGTGTGCAGAGAGTGACAGCTGAGCCAGTGTGAAAGCTCTCAGCTTTAATGACTGGTGTTTGATCACAAAGTCCACTCATGCTGAGACAGAAAACAAAAACAAGACAAACACTCCTAACTTTGTTTGTAGTTTGAAACAGTGCTAAAGAGGTGCACACACCCTGACTGATGCTGCAGCATTCCCTGGAAAGATCTCAGATTCTACCTTAAGGAGGAGCATGAGCTGAATGTCAGGAGAGATCTGGCTCTGCAAGTCAAATAAACTCTGCAGATTCGAGGTGTTGCTTCTACCACGCGTCGTGCTAACGCCTTTCGATTTTGCAGGTCAGTCACATCAGCTCTCTTTCTTTCTCAGCCCATTGATACAAAGTCATTGTTAACATCGGGAGGGAGTCAGACAGTTTGGGGGATTTTAGCTCTGCAAGGACAAGAGTCAAAGTCAGAATCCCAACATCATAATGCTGAGACATTTACATATTCATCTCATGCAGCGTGCATCCTGCCACAGGCCCTGTATCCCTGTGTGTGACTCAGGGGCACGCATATTAAATATTACTCAGGCTCTCTTGTGCAGTGCTGAAGTGATAACCTGTTATATTCCTGTCTGACTAAATGTGTGTTGCTGCAGCACTAATTGATAGAACTGTCAAAATCAAATTTATGATATCTGACTCTTTTATTTCCTGCTCTTGTCAGCATCAGCTAAGTATTTTCCTGCCAGTCACACACTGCTGTAGATCAAGAGTGATGCTGCCTGCTTGTCTGGCTGTGGAAAATAAGTGCTCTTGTTCTGAATAACAGATGGTGTAGCTCAGATCTGTTAACCTGCTGTCTCTCTGATCTGTCAAAATCAATCTTTGATGGATGTAACAGTTATTTTCAGTGCAGTTCAGTTTTTTATCATCTTACTTTCAGTATGACACCTTAAGTTTAGCACACTCTCATGTTATATTTACTTTCTTTTTTTTTTTTTCATTTGTGCTTTCCAGACTCTTACATTTCAGGTCACAGTTGGAAACCTCATAACGCGCAGGCTTTGACAAGCAATAAAACATGATGGAGGCAAGGTTAGTCACATCACAGTGGGCCGACTCCAGCGGAGTTGAATCAAATCAAACCAAGCTCCCTTTCTGATGAGCTGATCGGTTTTATCGTGGTTCAGTAGTTTTAGATAAATGTGGCTGAATTGAAGTTAGTTAAGAGTCTTCAAAGAGACTCTTTGAAATGAGGCCATGAAAATGCCACAGCAGTGTTGGAGAGCGCGTCTGTCCTTTAAAGTTTGCTCTTGGCTTCCTGGCTGCGTGTTAATGATGAGCAGATAAAATATTCAGCTGAGTGGCGTTACTGTGCATCTGTCTGCCTGCGCTCGCCCCTGAAAGCTCTGTGTGTACGCACATATGTGCACAAACAGAAGAAACGTCCTCACACCACAGAGGATTAATCTAACTGTTTGTATTTCTCGCCTCAAAGTAAAAAAGGCAGTCTGTGGTGAGAGTGTGTCCAAGCGCGAGGCGGCAGGCAGTTATTCTTATCAAAGAGAGAGGAACGTCGGGATGTGTAATTATTTTCACTGGCTTTGATCCAGAGCTGCTTCTTGGAGACACCTGTTGGCCTGTGGCTCCGTCTGAGGCCTGATAATTAGACCCAAAACCACGAGAACAGGACACACACAGGGACGAACAGGCGCCCCTCCTCACACACATCCATGCAAAGTCACTTATTTCCAGAAATACTCCCCAACATAATCTGTGAGAAAATGTATCTGTTTTCTGTTTTTTAAAGAAATCTTTTTGACGTGTCTGTTGGGGGTACGGTACAGTCCAACAGTCATCCTCAGTCAGACTGCAGATTTCATTTCATTCATTCTCTGTGTTCCTCACTTGGTGTCACACTGAGGGCCTCAAAGCCTCGCCACACCTCCCATCACTCAAACCTCTCAAACTTTAATCTGACATTGACAGTCCGAGCTTCTCCTGCTGCACAGACAAAAGCAACGTCTATTGATCGCCTTAATACAAGGAAACACAACTCATTCAAGTCCTATTCAACCTGCGTTTACGCTGAACACAAAGAGACTTCAAAAAAAGACCAAAAGAGAAACGGTCAATAGCAAACATCACTTCTGTAAAGAGAATTCCTTATATGAAAAAAAGAATCATTTGGAGAGAAAGTAATTTCCTGTCATGCTTTGTCTCGTCCTTTCATTTCAGTTTGGTCCCAAGGCTGCCTTTTATTTTTCAGAGACAGTGCAGCTCTCCGTCAGGAGGAATCAAAGAATTACAAAGGAAAGCTGACCGTGGAAAATATTCACAATCAGCCACACAAAGACGCTTGTTTCCACACAGAACACAAGCTTCTATCAAGGTTTTTGTTTGCTGAGTTACAACTCTGCCTTAGATAATACACTCAATCAAAACGTTTACTGACCAAACTGTACTTGAACTTAACTCTAGCTTAAACTCTAATGAACTTACCTCACTTTATTTAACTGGCTCCTCCTCAACTATTCTGTGACACAGCATGTGTATGTATCTGTCAGTGGGGACAGGTATCAAGACCATACTGAAGATTAGGGCCATGCACACCTGCCTAAACCAGGATAACATCACTTAGAGCCAAGAAGAGAGAAATAGAAAATAATGACAATAGAGAGGGTGATGTTTATACTCTCATAGTGCTCTTAAAATTACCGTAATTCCTCAACCATCTGTTCGAGCAAGAAAACTTAAACAGCTCCTTAAAGAAGAGAAGATGAGCTTCCTGGGCGAGATCTCTGACTCTTTAAATGTAGGTAATCAGATCTGGATACACGTTTTGTTATTTTATTTAAAATGATCTTTATGTCCCGATCATAGACTGTATGACTAATGGACGTAGCCTCTGCAACATCGACCGTCTGTTTCTGAAACAGATTTTTGAAGCAAAACGGCCGGAGCAAAACCATACTGGAAATGTGGCAGACTTTGAGTCTCCACAGTAACAGCCATAGGGCGCCCGGCAGTCATGTGAGCTGAGCTGTGCCTCTGATTGGACGAGCTGGTGATCTTAATAGTGTCTAAACTACAGAGTTAGAAAAAAAATCACCTCCGTATGGTGAAATTAGCGATTCAGACGGGAGACATTCTTTGTACCAGGCTGTAAACATGTTTATTTCGGCTGTGAAAGCAGCCTTTTTTTTTGCTTGGTGTGTGTGACTTCCGGTACTTCTGGAGCCAGACTCAAGTGGACACTCGAGGAACAGCAGACTTTAGCACTTTAGCATCGTCTCATATTTTCAGACCGGAGGTTGCCGCTTGGTCCTGATGGCAATCAGTGCATGATGTGTTCTTAAAATAGAGTGAAAAATATCTGCTGTCTAAAGCAGGAGTAAACCTGGAAAAACACCAAACAATCCTAACGTTTAGGATCCAATTTATTAAACCAATCAAATCCCTTCCTGCCGTTCTGCCCGCCTCCTGCACGTACCTCTCCCTGGTGTGTACTAGCCCCGATTCAATGTGCATGTAATGGAGTTAAGGATTCCACTTGTCATCACTTGGTATAAAAGGTTTTAATTTCAATATACAAAATGTTTAGATCCTGTTTATAATGAATTATGATGCACATCCACAGAAATTTTGTGACACGGGCGCCCTCTGTTGGCGCTGGTGCAGCATTGAGGGGTACAGCCTGTTTCCTTGTCAGTCTGCACCCTGCTGTCCTGTTGTAAGTGCACATATAAATAAGCTCTGCTAAAAAAAAAAAAAAAAAACATAAAATAAGATTGTTTTTCTTGATAAAAGTAACACTTTTCCATTCTTCATGTTTGAAAGAATCTCTGAAATTATTTTGTAACTTTTCTGTGATTTTAGCTAACAGTTAGCTCAATTATCTGTGTCTGTGTTTTAGCAGTGCTGGAGCTTATAATGTGACGCTGTGAGAGACCGTTTATTTTTCTGTTACTACCAGATTAAATAGTTTGCTGGTGCCAAAGATTAAATGTGTGTTTACCTGATTCATCACACAACGCAAGAGTACACGACTGCTACACATAACCAAGAGGGATCCAAGTACGCTGGAGAATGGCAGAAAAACTACCCATACCCTAATTACTGGTAATGTAGTGCAAACAAAAACGATGTGCTGAGGACCGGTTTGAGCCTGTGGTTTTAAATCAGTCACAATCATATGATCGCAAATCAGTGGAAAAGCACCGAGTGTGGGAGGGCGGGGGCTAAACGGAGTCCTGAGGAGATGCTACATTCAAATTCATGCTAGTTTTCCGTGACTGTGCCTTTAAAGCCAAATTTAAAAATGAAAATGGGTGATAAAGAGTTAAACTTAAAAAAAATAAATAAACAAATTAAACTGATGCTCATCAGATCAGGGACACTAATCTAGAGAGGTTCAGGTTTGATCCCTGAGGTTTTATTTCTGAAGCCTGTTCATTAAAGGGAGTGAATGCCGAGCTCACTGAAGGTAATGCTGCTGGTTGCGATTTTCTTTTTCACTACCTTCTTACAACACCTCTGCTTTTCGCAAAACATGAGAAAATGAAGGCTGCATCCTGTTTCGTTTTGTTCCCGCCATAGTCACTGTGTTTACACCCTTTATGCTCAGATGTTGAGCATTGCTGCTCGGCACAGGGTCTTATAGAGCTGCAGTCGCATTCTGGTGACTTCTTGTTTTGCTTCAACTCATTACTGGAAAGAAGACAACCGCTGTGCAGGAGCTGACATGAATGTTTGTGTTCATTAGCTGTGACAGAGAGGTGAACACTAAGCAGAGCGCTCACAGCAATTTGTGATGGTGAAAAAACAGCCGAACACAGACTTTTTTTCAATTTCTTAAATAATCTCTTTACAAACAACAATCTTTAGCAACAGATCTTTTTTTCAAGTGCCTGCTGTTAAATTTAGGCTAAAGGAGTAAATTTTAAGAGGGGGTATCATACTTTCCTGTTTTGCTGGATATTGCAGATTTTCAAACCTCTGCATATTCATATGTTGTAGAAATCCCTGAATCTGTCTGTAATTTTTGTAAAAATGATATGATCTTCACAAGAACCTCAGGAGACATTCGCAAGATCTTCATGAGACTTGCTGAAACAATGAGATCATCACATCAGGATCTCCTAACTGATTCAAAACACACTGGAGGGGCGGGCCTTAAACACCAAGGTCTATCTATATGGCCTCCAGAGGGCTGGCCAATCAAAGGGGAGGGGTTTGTGGAGCAGGGAGCCTTAAAGAGACAGCAATTAAATCTAAGTGTTTCAGACAGAGGCTGAAATGAGGGGTTTTAAAAACAACAGCTGTAAAGCTACTACAGGGGTACTACAGGGACAGTATAAGCCTTAAAAATAACACAATACCCTCTCTCTAAAGAGGCCATAAAGCTTGAGATGGTGATTTGTGAACACTTTAACTAATGTTGACACCTTCCATACAACAATAGTGGTTCTTCTGACTCTTACAACAAAAATATGGATTACTGCTGCTGTTAATTTAACAATGTTGGACAGGAAACAGTTGTCTGTTAGATTTTCCAGCAGCTCTCTGTTCAGAGTGTGTTTTCCCCTGTGATGTTCATTAGCCTGCAAACAGGCACTCCTCTAATTTTTACCCTCTTAACTCCATGAGTGCATCTTTACTCGCTCTGGAGTGTTGTAAGGCGATCCAGTCACCACCTCACCCTGGGGTCTTGTCTACAGTTTGCCCTGAAATGTCGTGGTTAAACCCAACACCTCTCATGGGGTTTCCGAAAGCAGTTCTTCATGTGTGTATGTGTGCGTGTGTGTGTGTGTCATTTGCTCTCAAAAACCTCTATGCCCTACTGAAATATTTATGTATAAGAGGACCTATTCTGTCATTAGAGCGAGGTTTCTATCTTTTAACCCTCAGGAACACTGTGTCTCTAACCTTTTAAGAGTCGGTGATGTAAGAGCACATCTTGCTCCTTCCAGAAAGAGTTTGTTCTGGTCAAAGTAACTGATGTTATAAAACCTTTGACCGTTCAGCAGAGACACTGAAACTTTACCCACACATGAGTGATTTTGGCTGCTGAAATAACATTTGCCAACTATTTTTTAAAGTTGTTTTTGGGGCTTTTTATGCCTTTGATTGTAGAGAACAGTGGATGGAGCAGGAACAGGGTGAGAGTGGGGCGTGACATGCAGGAAAGGTGCTACAGACTGGACCCGGGCCAGGGTGCACAACCCTGACTATTTTTACATTCGTTTTTTGTTTGTGTTTTTTTTTTATCCACACAGGATCATTATTACCTGTCAGTAAATAGTCACTCTCTGGGCCAGACGCATGCTCTGATCAGCCAATCAGAAGGTAAACACAGATCCTACATGGTGACCTTCAAAGGTGAGTGACTTTTGAGAGGTCTGACTGGCTGAAACACTCAGCCACTGTCAGGATGAGCATTCTTTGGTTCACCACAGCTAGAAACAGGTCACAGTCTGTGAGTAAATGACGTCTAATTGGTTTGCAAAGAGTGGATAATGTTAGCAGAAAAGACTACCAGCCGGCAGGCCAACCTGAAAGGTCCACATGACTCTGCTTGTACTATGAAGAGAGGCCATCTGAGGAGAGGAACATTATGGCGGTATGATAAAAACCATGAACCACAGCTGCAGCTGCGGCCAGTGGCAAGTGGCTTTGACGCAACATATGATCAGCATTTCAGGCCCACACTAATAAAAACACTGATAGGTAGAAAGATGAGGATGACTGACATTAAGTGAAGTAAGTGGACTCCTCTCCTCAAACACATCCCTCCTGTTAAATGATAGAAAGTGATTGAAATCCAGTGTTTGGTGTCAGGTATGATCCTCCTCCTACATTGTTGCTGATGAAATAATTTTGCACTCTTAGTTTTGGATCATTACCTGAGCTTATGTCATTGATAAAGTTTTGTCAACATTGATATCACCTGTTTTGATGTCCACTCAAAGATTTAAAAACCAGAGTGGTTGTTTGGGCATCTTAATGGAAACCTGCTGATGATGATTCTCTTCAGACTAAACCTGCCCTGAAAGAAAGCCAAAAACTGACTTGTTTTTGGCTTGTTTATTTACTGTAAGTGTGTTTGTGAACACACTTACAGTAAATAAGCTGTAAAACAAAGACCAATTAACATATAAATTAATCTATGAACAGAATTCATCGATAGATGTCATCAGGGATTAATCAGGACCTTTCATGGCATTTTGAAATAATCTGCATGATCTGATTCCAGCGCTCTGGAGTCTGATGTCACCACATTTTACCATCCTAAAGGACAGCAAATCAGACCTTAAGCAGTTATCATATTGGATTAAAGCAGCTTAATATCACCCCTGACATAAATATTAATCATGTTCTGAAATATAAAGCGGAATCAAATGTATATTTCTTTTTCATGAATTAGTTAAAGTACTATCTAAAACATGTGGCTGGCTTAGATAACCATGTATATTTGATAAGAATGTGCATGGGATAAATAAAATATGAATGGTTTTTTTATTTCAACCCAGACGTTTTCCTTCAATTTATTCTTTTTCATTTATTTTTTTTTTCTTTTTATTTAATACAGACACAGTTTTCTAATTAATTTGCTGAATTTCTTTTAAAAACAAATAAGATGGCAGCAGCTTTTAATAGCCTCCCCTCCTGATGCCGCCTCCTGCACCACAGCTCCTGCATCGCTCTGTGGGAAACAGAAATCGAATCAAATGACCTCAATCATAGGAAAACATTTTAAAAGCCTTTCAGTCTTGCAGGCTCTATCAAAATATTTTCCCTCTCAGGCTTCCTCTTTTCTCTCTCTCTTGTTTGCCTTCATCAGACATTCTCCCACAGCCCCTGAATGGATGCTTTATGCCCCACCACGTGGTTTACATAGCGTACGTACGTGTCTGTAGAGAAACATCAGAGGACCAGGCAAACCTGCACAACCTACACAAAATCTGCACACAGACAGACACGTGACCAGCCTCTAAACTTTCCCCTGATTCTTTCTACTCTGCAGTTTTGCTCGACAAATAAGCCCACTTAGAAAAACATAGTCTGGCATCAAACAAAAACACAACATCAGAGCGAGCACTGTGGCATAAGGTGTGCAAATTAAGACGCCCAGACAAAGCTCGACATGAGAGAAAACCTGCACCGGCTCAGGGAAACTACGGCTCTTGTTCTTTCAATTAATGGGGCGACACACATACACACACACACACACACACACTCACACACCTTACCTCTCAGCCTGATATTGCCTCGACCATTAGGATAATACATCTATTTGTGAGTATCAGGCCTGCTCCTGATAACGAAAAAGCCTCAATGAAGCGAGGTTCAAAGCAGGACAGGAAAGAATGCAGCGAAACGGCAACAAGCGCTTCCTGCTAACACCTGTGACAAATCCTGCTCAGCTGAGGGGAGCAGAAACCCTGCAGACAGAAATAAAGCACAGCAAAATAATAAGAAAAAAGAGGACAAAGGAAGGAGGTTTGACCCAAAAGTATAGAGGTCTTTCAAATCTCTTTCTTTCAGTTTAGAAATAAAGGTGTGCGTGTTTCAGCAGAGGCTGCCTCAGAGGTGGACCTTTGCTTAAAAAGAAATGAGCATTCTTGGAAACACACTTGTTCCCTTTCTTAAGAGGATTAAAAACAATCTTGTGCCAACTTTGATCAAACATCTGGTCAGCTTCAGTGAGCAAAAGGCTGGAATATGGCAGGCCAGGCCCAACCAGGAAGAAATCATAGTTCACAGTGGCTCCTTTAACACTGTCCTCCCAAATGTAACTACACCTCGAAATGACACACGTCCTGTGATTTGCCTGTACTTACATCTCCAAAATCACAATACATCAACTGTTTATTGGTCATACATTTAATCTCTCCACTCCTCTATATCCTTTCTTTAATAGTTGCTGTAAGATGAACTGCAGCATCCATCAAACAGATAATCTGATGATCATCTAGACCACATTAGTGGTTTGGCAGCTATTTTAGATTTAGTTTTACTCTTTTGAGGAAAATACTTATCAGTTTAAGTCACATTTGAGTCATTTTTCACCTGTATAGTTTGTGTTGACGGAGAGTTAAAACGTGTGTTAGTCAAATTAAATTTACCAGTACTTTTAGTCAGAACCCTGACTCTTTAAATTCATTCATGTAGCAGTTCAGAGATTGGTATTAGAGGGAGTTTGAATCTGCAACATTTCACTCTCTCAAGACTTTAGTTTGTGTTATTTCTGAATGTAATGATTAAGCCTGGACTCTCCTGCTGTGCTGTCCCTGCTCATCTATCGAGAAGTTGAGGTCACTAGACACAGATTAAAGTGGTGTTAAAGAAGAATGATACTGACTCCAAGTCAAACAAAGACAAAAAAAAAACTATTTCTGTGGAGAATCTCTGGCTTCAAATAAAGCGCTATGGACACACAATCGATGGTTGTTTTCCAAACCACCTAAAACATACTACATGTGAACTTTGTATGTTGTAGGCACTGCATACTGCCTACTGCTTTTGAATGTAGTGTGTAATATAACTGCTCTACTGGGTCTGTTTTGTAGTTTGCTACTCTGGTTTTCAGTTTTGGAAAATTGAACTACAGCTGAAGGATACTTTTTCAGTGTTTAACTTTAATTTAAAATATAAATGTAAATAAATAGAACTTAATACAGGAAGAGAAGAGTTGATATATTTTAGCAAAGAGCTCTTTTCAGTAATTGTATTTTTTTAGGTTTCATCTTTTTATTATGGTTTATTGCACAATTTAAATTAATAATGAAAAACAAATTCAGGGAGAGATTTCAGGGTCCTGTTTTTCTGAATAAAAAAATGTCAAAAAGCTGTTAAAATTATATGACAGCAGACTCATCACATTTAGTTTTTATTCTCACACCAAAAGGTTTATCGTTTATTGAAAATAAATCCAGAGCAGATTTTTGACTTTTTATTTTTAAAGCTTGTGGAGAAAACACCTTCATATAATCCACCGTGTTTCTTTCACATCACTTCACATCCGTCACACAGACCGTCTCACATTACTACTGTTGTCGTAATTCACCTGAACCTGAGTGCCACCCGCATAGACAAACAGCATTAGCGCCGTGCATTGTGGGAAACAGTATGTCAGGTAGAATGGTCTGATATATACTGAGAATATTTCACGCATCAGTAGAACCTCCTGGGATTTTTGGCATATAAGTTTTTACATACTGCCTACTACATACTGAATTTCAGACAAAACAGCAGACACTGCTGGTGTTGTAATCTGTTTTGAAAACAATGACTGTATTGCACTCATTAACCCCTTAGTGCCTGAATTAATTTACAATTATATAAAAAAAATGCTTTTGTGTTTTTTTGTATTCCTTCAGATGCTAAATTGAGTGGAGATTTTAAATTTGAACAAAGCACGTACAATAGATATAAATAAGTTATAAAATAACATTATAGATATAATAAGTTCACCCTCTGACTAATGTAGTGTTTTGATACAGTCTTTGGTATGTGAAGAATATATTTCAACAGGCATTAGTAGGATACAAAGGTCATCTCAGCTGCATCAAGACCTGATGTCTCAAATCAGGTATGTCACAAATTTGTGACAACAGGCATCAAGGGGTTAAATGTACATGCAGTAACAGGTGTTAAAAAAAGAACAAACGTTGGTCAGATTAGATCAGTGATTTATTCTGGCTCATCATCCTCCTGTTTTTGACATGCACAAATGGGTCTCAACAAACATTTACCGTCAAAATTTTAGGTAACGTAATGAACTCGTGGACCTCACACACTGCCTTATGAACCTGGATTTCACACATGAAAGTTCAGGGATCAACTGGGGGTTGAAGTAGCAGCATTGTTGAACTTTCATGTGGTTTGGTTAACTTATGGCAGTTTAGTCCCAGATGATCACAGAGGAAGACGAAAACAGCTCATTTTTTAGCCAGAATCGTAAACAGAAATCCACCTCCTTCCACCGGTTTATTCAGCACATTAGAAATGGAGCTGTTTTGGAGTTTCTGCCTCTGCTTCAGTGTCCATATGTGTTTCACAAGAAGGCATCCAGTGTGAGCAGCAGGCGAGGCAGCGAGCTGTTGAGCATGTTGTTCTTTACGTGAGACGAATGAATCAGATTTGAAGGAGTGAACGTGTTCCCCTGCTAAAACAGACACTTAACGAGGAATGCACACAGACTTGAGGGTTTAATTTGAATATGAATTCAAAATCATCCGCAGGATAAAACATCCAGATTAGTGTTTTTTCTGGATTTGCCCTAATTGTTTTTTTTCCCCTGCTCTAAGTTAATAAGTTGGTCCTCTCTCTCTCTCTCTTTTTTTTCTAAATGGGGGTCTGGGTTTGCATGCAGACCAGGTTTGCTTGTTTGGTCTGCTCCAGTGCTTTTACTTCACCTCCAGGGGAATGGACCAGAGTTTAAAGTGTTGGTGCACCTGGGTTTTAGCTTACATTCCCAAATCAGTCTCTTCATCTTAATTTGAGACAGCCATGAAAAAAAGAACATTTCTTTTATATAACTGGGCAGAAAATGATGAACTACTTTCCCTGATTTGTTGCGTCTCTGCAGATACAAAAACAGAGAAATTAGCCGAGAAAGCTCTCAGTTATTAAAGCTGCATGAACTCCTGAACTCTGGCTGACTTCAGACAGGGTGATACACACTTCAGGAGAACAAGGCTGAGAGTGTCTGGCCTGCATGGGTGAGAGGTTGTCATAACCTTTAGAGTGGTACTGGAGGAAAACAGAGTCTGGTCATAACAGTCATTAATCCAGCTGAACAGCTCGGAGGTGACAAAAGGAAAGCAGCGCTGTGAAACATCAACAAGACCCTGACGGAGCAGATCACAGATACAGATATGTTTACAAACTGAAAGGGAGACAGCAAAACAACAAAATCATTCACCGAGCAAGCATGTGCACTTACCTTGTATTACATGGCTGCACAAATGAAAAATAATGACAGTCTCAACAGAGGCTGACAGGTAGGAAGCAACGTGAGGGAATTGTGATGGATGAGGGGGGAGCTGGAGCTCAGGGGAAAGAGACAGGTAGCAGTACAGGACCCATGAGAGAGGAGGAGGAGGAGGAGGGCAGGAGGAGTGAGTGACAGGGTGGTGCTGTCAGCTCCTCTGTGACGCTCTTCAGGGGAGCCCGAGAGCGTGTTCTGTTAAGTAAACAGCTGCAGCGACGAGGGCTCCTCAAATATTAATAGGGAGCGATCCCCTCCACTCGCCCTGTTCAAACTGACGTCCCCTGAAGTGGACCGCAGCGTCACACAGCAAAGGGGCTACTGGGGCTGCCTGCAGCACACTTCAGACCTGACAGAGCAGGGATCAACCCAGGGACATGGAGCTGCAGGGAGGTACTCTCCGCTGACTGACACACAACCCTCCTGTGGCTCATTATTAGCTGTGCCATCGCAAGAAAACATTTCAGGGTGCAGAGGAAAATGTACTAAAACACAGTTCACTCCACCCGCTCCAACCCTCATCTGTGCCCATCAGACGGCGATGAATTATAAATGAGAGGGCGCTCAATCTGAGAGGATCGATACTAACAAGGTCCGAGTTAGCCATGACGGTTCTTCCTCTTTTGTTTTACTTCCCATTCTTTAACCTCCAGCTCTTTTCCTCAGAGTTCGGCCTTTCAGGGGAAAACAAATCAACAAACCTTTAGCTTAATGATATGAAGTCAGCCTAACAAGGCAGAATAAAGAGGTAACTAAAAAGGGAAAAATCTGATAAAGGAGCAGGCGACTGAATGAAACTCCTCGCTTTGATCGACCCACCACTCCCAAACAATCCCCCCATCACCTCTCCCCCTGACAGGCAGACCAGGGGAATTTTCTGAGGAGGAGTAATGGAGCTTGTCGGAGAGCTCCCTGCTTCACACCACTTAGCCTCTTGTCCAGCCAGGGTGGTTGGAGATGTCGGGATGTATGGAGAGGTGGAGGGAGGGGTTGGAGAGGTACAGCTCTGATGAGGCTCCACCGGGACCTGAAGCAGACTCTTTACCACCCAAACATTTCTCCTCACATCAGTCACGCCACGCGCGCAGAGAGGCGTGCAGCAGCTCCCTCCACCACCACCACCACCTCTTCCTCTCCTTCGTTAAGCTGTTGGATCCTGGCCCGCCCTTGGGCTACTGTGCCCTTTTCACACACTCCTGCTGGGCGAACATGGTGTCCTGCCTCATCAATAATTCCTGGGGCCAATTGCTTCAATAAAGACCACCCTTCAGTCTGCAGCCTGAGCAGTGCTGCTGTTGTTTTAAGAAGAGGGGGCGAGTGAATGAAAAGTGATGTGTTTTTTTCTTTTACTTTAAAGATGAAAAGAAATAAAATATAAAACCGAGTCCATCGCTCTGTGATTATAAATTAAAGATAAGAAGGTTCTGTAAGTTTTTTGAGTCAGGAGAATCTAAGTTGGAGTTTTATTTGATCTTTATCGACTGTTTCTGAGCACAAATGTTGGAACTGATGCCGAGGAGCCTGGATTTTTTTATGGGAAGTGCTCTGGTTTTCATTTGTACTTCATTGTTTCTCCAAGTAAAATTGACAAAATGACATATCAGTAAGCTTTGATGTGTGCATGATATTAAAAAAAGAGTCCACGCGGGGAGCAAAAGCAGGACAAACACAATCTGTAATGACACTCTAGCTTCTATGGATGATGACGATTTAGTCATTTCTATAAACAGACTTGTGAAAGCAAGTACAGCTGTTAATCCTGAGTGGATCAAAAACTTTAGCTTGTGTGTCAAAACTTGTGGTTGCAATTGTTGCCCACAGAGAGAAGCTAAGTGGTAAATGGCCCGCAGGTGTGACTGTCTGTCTCCATGTGTAATGGGCTTGTGACTTGTTAAAGGTGTTCCACACCTTGCGCTCAGTGACAGCTCAGACAGGCTCCACCCTGACCTTGAATAAGTGGAAAGGATAATGGATGGATGGATGGAGAAAACTCAGTACGTTTCCATGCAGCTTAAGAAATCAGATTATGAGCTTAGTCAGCATGAGATCGGACTATCGGAATGCATGTAAACTGCTTAGTCAGACTGAGACTGGACTGAGCATAGCTCCCCTAGATATCGGATTGCTGTCAGACTGTGGTTGGATTTGACAGGACTCAGCAGGTCTCGGTGCACCAAGAGGAAGTAGATGACCACCTACTGAAGCCGAGTGAGAAGTTCTCAGCCAGAAGCCTGATTCTCTTTTCTGCATGTTTACATAGACAAGACTAGACCCCCCCTGCTGTGACTTTACAATCAAGCTATGACTTTAGTCAGATCTCTGTGCGCATGTAAACGTATACTGACTGCTTGATGCTGCACTGTGAAAGTCAATCTGACTCCCTGAAGAGCATCAGAAATGATCCCCATGACTTCACTTCACCAAACAAAAGTAAGATATCTTCTTCCTTCTGTATGGAGAGACCTGACAAAGCTCACATTTTGACTAAGAAACAGTCATCAATATGTTGTCCTGGCAAAGTAATTTATGTTTATTGTCAGTAAATCGTGAGATATCAGTTTCTTTTGGATTCATAGCAGCAGAGTAAAGCCTGTGTGTAACTCAGCTCAAGCACAGCACCGATCACTATGCTGGGAATACGTATCTACGGTCCACTGCTTGCATGTTGACCAAACAGCTGGAGTCATGAGACCAAGGAGTTCCAGTGCTTTCAACTCCAGTGATGATCCTCTCCTTGTTCATGTTGGGCTGTGAAACCTCCAACAGTTGACTCCTGGCCGAGTTGGGCTCATTATGTTGGTTTGTTGTTGTAGTCAAGTTGACACCATTTATTTTGAAAGTCACTGGCTGTTTTTAAGTGGATTCCATGCGCAACTTCCTGTCCTGCTCGATCTGCCCTTTGGCGAACCGATGGGTCACAGCTCTGGCACCCAGCAAAAAATAGGACTGTTGCATATCTGCTGCAACCTGATGGAGCAGGGACGCAGCAGATTCACAACAAATTGGCTTCAGTGTGAGTTGACACATCCACTTGAGTAGAAACCTATCTGATCCAGTGAGCCAGACCAGAGATGCATCTGGTGTATTTTGGCCATGACAGTCTCCTGATCGGGATGAATGATTTTTTAAGATGTCTAATATAAGCATTTTTCTCCTAGCCCAGCAAGGAGTTGGTGCTACTCAGGAACTGGTTTTTTTCCAGGCTTGAGACCAGTTCTTTGGTGGTCCAATCACAAAGAACTGTTGCCTGATTAGGCCCTAGTTCTGAATTCTGGAACTGTCTCAGTTCCCCTTTTAGTGCCATCTGGTTGAATAAAATGGTATTGGAACATCACTTCATCCATAAACATGTGGCTTTCACTCTCAACCCTTCAGCAAACAGCCACCAAAATGACTCTTACTGTAACTACCTAACAAAGCTACACTGATGTGAGAAACTCTCATAACTCCCAAAGCCTTTATCATTATCATACTATAGCTGATATGTTCAATTAAAGTAAAAAAATTGATAAGAAAAACTGTCCTTGTTTATTATCTCTGCAAGTTAAAACAGAGAGAGGTTTGAAAAAAGTGAGACCTGGGTCAGTTTAGGTGTTCGAGTGAACGAGTGGTTGTTTTTTTTCTTTGAAAGTGAGTCACTTTCAGAAGAAGCTGAACTTGGTTAATTGTTGTTTCATATTCATGTGGCTGTAAATAAGCTATGAGGGCCCAGAGATGTAAGATCAGCCCCTCTGCCCTGCTCCAGCCTGCCCTGACATTGCTGTTATATCTGCATGGCTGAGCACATGTTGCGTAAGCGTTTCAATATTTCATAGACTAAAATAAAAAATGCATCTCTTTGAACTATAAGTGCATGGCTGCAGTCGGAGGAAGAGGGTAACCTGGTGAGGTCGTGAGGTGAAAGAAGTATGAAAATATGTAGGATGAGCAGAAATAAATGGGTTGCCCCTCGGTGCTGTGACAGCATTATAATCTTCCTTTTCAGGGAAACTCCTGCAGATATTATGAGACTGCAACCTGAATTAGGTTCAAACGACTTAGACCTGCGAGTGAACCAACTGCAGAGAGCACCTTGCCAAAGCAGAGGATGCTTTTCATAGACAACAAGACCTTGAAGATTAATTCTGGAGCAGGTGTCCCTTGCCACGACCTGCCAAACGCTGCACACAAAGAAAAAGATTGACAAGCAAACACCTTCAGGTCTTGCTGGGGTTGCCCCCGAAGAGCTTAACTCAAAGAAGTCGAGATTGAGAGAGTGATGGCTTTGAGGAGAGGAACGAGGGAAACTGCAGCCACATCACATCAGCTGTGAGGCTTTGGATTTACATTGAGTAAGCCTGCCCTGGAGTGAGGATAAATAAAAACAAAGTGACAGCCAAGAATAGCCTCCATTTGGGTTAATATGAAGACAAATGTTGTATTTCTGCAAACACATCTTGTTAATTGATGTGGCTGTTCAAATGCGAGGCTGTATTTGCATTGATTGAGCTCACAGAAAGCGCCGTGATTAAATAGAATTGCGGGCTTTTCTGAAAAGTAGATTTGTATCTTCCATTAAGTGGGAAAAAGCCTGCCATGATGTATGGAGATGCTGCTTGATTCATTCAGAGGAGCTCATTAGCTCAGTGTGAGATGTGTTCATGTCAATGCTGCTTTCACTCTTCACCCTTTCTTTCCACTCCTTCATTGACTCCTCAGCCTGCCCTGAAATTTCCATCTTTGCGGTTTTCTTTCTCTTTTCTCTTCTTTTTTTACTTTGATTTTTTTCCTTTAATTACTTTTACCTTCATTTCACTCATCATCTCAATCTAATCATTTCCCTCCACTCTCCTCACCTCTTCTCTGTTTTATCCTTTTGTTTCATTTCTTCATTTCCAGTGCATTTCACTTCCTCTCCCTGAGTTTTCTCTTTCTTTCCATCCATTTCCCTTTTCCTTTTTTTGACTTCTTCTCAACCTTTGTTTACTGTTTTTCTCTTTTGTTTCCTTTCCTGTTCATTTTTTTCTAACTTCTTATTTCATCTCCTTTTTCCCCATTTTCTCTTTTTATTTTTTTGTTTCCATTCATTTCCTTAAACCTTTCTTTCATTTCCTCATACCTTATAAATTTCCTTCTTTTCCTCTCCTCTTTCCTGCACTTTCCCCCCTGTATCCTTCTGTCTCCTCTCCTCCTCTCCTCTCCCCTCCTCTCTCATCTCTCCTCCTCCTCCTCCCGTCTCTCTTCCTCCTCTGCTTCTCTCCTCTCCCCTCTTTCCTCTCTTCACCTCCTCTCCTCCTCCTCTCTCCTGTCCTCCTCCTTCTCTTTCCTCTCTTCCTTCTTTCCTCTCTCCTCCCTCTCCTCCTCCTTTTCACTCTCCTCCTCCTCTCTCCTCCTCTTTCCTCCCTTCTCCTCTTCCTCCTCCTCCTCCCCTTTCCTCTCCTCTCCTCTCCTCCTCCTCTTTCCTCTCCTCTCCTCTCCTTTCCTCTCCTCTCCTCTCCTCCTCCTCTTTCCTCTCCTCTCCTCTCCTCTCCTTTCCTCTCCTCTCCTCTTCTCTCCTTTCCTCTCCTCTCCTCTCCTCTCCTCTCCTCTCCTCTCCTCCTCCTCCTCCTCCTCTCCTCTGCAGGCCGTTGCTCCAGTCATCAGACACTGTAAGAAACAAAGGCTCCTTCTCTCAGCTGGAGCTGGGAGGAGCTGTCAGTCCCCTCAGCTCTGTTTGATGATAGCATTTCAAATGACACTTTGATCCTCACTCCATACTGTTTGTTTTTGCTCTATGATGAAATTCAGCTCGAGAGGCGTGCAACAGGGCGCATCATTAAAATGTGGCTCAAACACCAAGAGTCACGCTCTTCCCTAGAAACCGCTGATGACAATTTTTTGACACATCAGCGTAAAGAATCCGACAGAGAAGGGGGCGAAGGAGCTGCAGGGACGAGCAGAAGTCACGAGTTCTCCCTGCAGATGGGACTCGCTGTAGTGACACTAAAAAAGCATCAAAACGGGGTCTTTCAGGAGAGAGCCACCAGTGTGAATAAATGTAACGAGGCAGATCTGTCTGAGATAACTGCTGTCTCTGGTCTGGGAAAGCACTGACTTCTGCTTTCAGAATGGAAAGATGGGGCGAGGAGTTTTTGTTGTGAAGCAACTTGAAACCAAATCCAGTGAACAGCTCATCTACTGTGAACACATATTGTTGGCTGTAAAAACACACATGGGCTGAAATATAATGTGAAATTTCACATCAGTTCAGTTATGTTTAAGGTAATTAGCTTTTTAATCTTTCCCTTCAGTTACAAAATGAGCTCAAATGAAAATCGCCTTTTCTGCATAATGAGGATAAACACACCAACTTCTAATCTTGGAGGAGAAATCAGCCTTTATGTCAGAATAATGGCAGAAATCTGCAGAATGAACGGCCCAGAGAGTAAATCTGAAAGAGATGTGTCTCTTTTTTTCCCCTTCTGGGGTGATAATTCTACCATTGAAGATTTCCAGAGCCAAAGCTGAGACAATATGCAAATATCCACCCCATGGGGAGCAGACTGGCTGACACATTATCAGCAGAGAGACAGCCGTCGCCTTTTTTGGGTTTGAGTGCGGTCAAATCAAAAGACGGAGGCGCGATTAAAAAGGTGTACTGTGAAGCACGAGACAACAGGAGTGCTTTAAGCAGGATGCCAGCCCTGCTGGGGCTGCGCTGCTGAGGCCTCCTGTGGAGACTGGAGCGCCTGGCATCCTACATAAAGCCCGCAGAGATAAGGCAGACGGTCTGGAAAGCCTAACAATAGAAAATGAAAGTATGTAAAATTGAAAACAAAGGTTTGTTTCTGAGAGGAGAAAGTGAAATTATTCCCTCGTTCAGTTCATTCAGCAGCGTCTCCACCTGGTCTGTGAGCTGAAGAAGAGAAAGTGTTTACCTTTGTTACCCTGCTTTTCTCAGGTGAGTTAGCTCAGTGAACACACACTGTGATATTTCAGGGCAGATTTTCAAAAGCTGAGAGCCTGGACCACACATGAGATCTCCACAGCTCTCTATAAAAATCATCACACATTTTATATGCAAAGACACAAACTTAGAATCATCTATGTGAGAAATAAATCAGTTAACAAACAAACCTTTAGTTTAGTATAAAGTGTGATTTTTTTTGGTCAGGTTTACATCGTTTGATCAGCCTCAGCCCTGGGACGGTTGCCATCAGGGACCTCATGTTTTTAGTTCAAACTTTTTAAATGTTTAATCAAGCACGAAGCATTTTAAATTATAAGATCAGTGACCTGTTTTGTTGTCAAAATATTCTCTTTGTGAACACAAAACAGAAAAATTCATGAACAGAATGATTTTACATTTCACTGAAAACTGCTTTCAAACATTAAGTTTAAATATTTGATGTCATTACTGAACGAAGGCAAAAGTTAAGATTTTAACTTGTGTTGGAGAAAACATCTTGTTCAAAAGTCACATTAGAATCTAACATCAGATTTCAATGGTACTTTAAATGCTCTTTTTAAAACTTGACATTATTGTGGTGTAGCATGTTTAATCTTTACGCACTTTCCCTTAGGTTATAATAAATAAAATAAAACACAAAGTCTGTGAATATCCTTAGAAGAGCTACAGGTCAATCAGGGATAAGGTAATGATTTTTTAAGTTATAAATCATGAAAATGCGCTACAAAGTTTCCAGAGGAAGGATTTAAATCCAAAAAAGACATCTCTTTAATAAAACAAATGAAATAAAGGTTCATCTAAGGAGCAGAAAAATTCCATCCAATTAGTATTTTAGACAGGCCACTTGTGTTTAAGTAACTAAAAAAATGTGGTGGAAATTTTGTTATTTTTTTCAGTCATTGTTAACATGAAATCTGAAGACGTGTTAAAGAAATTATGAATGATGACGGCACAATCAGGTAATCCTGTCTCACAGTTACTAGGCTGCAGCTTTATATCCACTCTGAGGGAGGAGTGGCAGCGTGTTCAGGACCGGGGCGTGGCAGAGGAAGGAGACAAAGGCATGGCAGCCTGAAAGATATCACTGAGCCAAGGAAGCGCTGCTCCACAGATCTTTTTAATAAGCCACTGAGGGTTTTCTTCTTTTTTAAATGCACCTCGAAAAGAAGAACAAACCATCCTGCAAACACTTCAAGATGACACTTAAAATGAACAAACACTCAATGAGAAATCTGAGACTAGTTAATACAGTCAAAAACATCTCAGTAATACTTAGTTTTAAGGATTCTTGACCTCTGACCTTGCAGCAAAACATTTTGACACAATACTTTGCCTGAGCATCCACTGTAATGTTTAACAGTAACATACTGTTTCGTACAAAAGAATGGTTTTTAACACGTGCCACTTCATTTTTCCCAGATTTTACTGTTTAAATAAAAAAGAAATCAAACAAAGCAGCAGGATTCTTGTATTTCTGTCTGTAACCACACAGAGACTCCTGCCTGGTGTACACACGGGGACAGGGTTTTCATAAATTGGTGACAAACTGCACACAAACATCGATAAAGCAACTTGCTTCACAAACAGCCACCAAGATAATGAGAGGAAATACTGCGAGGGGTGGCATCACAGCTACATTTGCTGTACCTGATGTTTTGTATCTTATATATATATGTGTGTGTGTGTGTGTGTGCTTCCAAACACTGAAATGTTCTCTCAGTCTGTTGTGTTCATTGCAAACAGACACTCTGACGTTCCTCTTTGCAGCTCCGGAGCACAAGAGGAGCTGAAACAGACAGCACGCTCCTCAGAGTTGCACTGCTTTATTAAATATCAATCTGTACAACAGTTTGCCAGCCTGGCAGAGTGCTCAGAAAGTCCTGAAAATCTCATTACAGGCAAACTAGGACGCGATGCATAATGATAAAACATGGCAATTAAGTTAAAATCAAATTATAAGTTGATAGAAGAAGATGTGGTAATGGCTAGTATGCCCCATCATGTCTGGTAAATGATGCTCGACGGAGCCCATTGGACAGAGCCAAACTGCCTCTCCCCATCATTAAGTTATTAGATTAGCCCGGGGCAGCGAGTAAACAACTACAGACATCTCACAGCAGGCATGCAACCCACCAATCCTCACGGTTATTGCATTACTCCAGGAGGAGCGCTCCTGAAGATGAAATGACTCCACAGAGAGCACGAGGCAAAGGGAGGATTATTGGAAATCAGATGATAGGAGGACAGAGGGCAGGCTTGCTCAGGACGGACTGGCGGAGCACTCCGGTCTGAGCGGATGGCTAACGAGCAGGAGACGAGGAGAGGATGCAAAGGGCAGCGGGATCTGATTCTGATTATTGGCTGCTGGACGCAGAGGCAGCTCGGGTACGCCAGGTTCTGCATCATCCGCCTCCTGCCACATCTCGTTTGGGTTACTGCCACTGCAAATGTCCACTCAGCACTATCAGAGACAAATGAGGGCAAACGCTGCTCAAGGTCAACCACCACCTCGGTGAGGGCCACAGGAGGGCTGCCATTCTGATTCCTTATACACTTAGAGTAATTAAAACCCATCCAGAAAGAGAGGGGGAGCTGATCGGATTTTTTGAGACTGCTAATGAGATGCTAATTTGTTGGCCCTCTAGGAATGAGGTATGAGAAACTCAAGGACACATAAGAGGATTTATTCACACGTCCGTTGGATGAAGTTTTTATTTCAGTGAGTGTGTTTTAGTGAGTGTGTTTTAGTGTGTGTGTTTGAACGATTGTTGGGCACTGCACACCGCCTGCCACCCGGTGTCTTCATGTTTGATAAAAAGATATGAGCGTCCTTTCAAGCTGAGTTCAAACTCCCGCTCATTTACAAAGCGCGCCCCCTGAGAGTTCAGAGTAAAGTGGAGACGCTCCCCTGCCTCGCAGCAGCGAGTGAGGCCTCAGTTCGCCCTCACGCTCCCTGAAAGTAGTCCAAGTCAGACCTGTTTTCGAGCACCCCACTGCGCTGGCCTTCTACGGACTCAAGGAGTCATTGCAGGAGCACCAGGCTTGCTGCCCCACTTTTTTTTCAGAGAGATATCACACAGACTCTCTGATATCTCCACACACACGCACCCTCTCACTTGCATGCTCAACTTTCCTGCCCACATATTTGACTTTGTAAGCAATCGAGCCAATCCTCCCCTCTCATGTTTACTAATTGGGTTTGCTCTTTGGACTCGAGTGTGACTCCCCTCTGGGTGTGAACTGTTCCTCACGCTGCAGAGCAGAACGAGCTGAGATGGAACTGAGTCGACAGCAGCATGGTCTTGTTCTCCACACCGGCTCTGCCATCGGGAGAGGCTCATTTTTTGATGTACAATATTAAACAAATAGTGCACAGCTTAACAGCAGTGAGTCTCTGCTCCCTCACAACAATAGCCTCTACAAAGGATTTTAAAAGTTAAGTATAGCTTGTTTAATTAACAACAGAGAGTAATCAAATTTCCTATCTGCAGGCTGGAGCTCGACTGGGCGTCAGAACAACAGCAGCAGCAGCTCTGAAGGACACATCACTGGAAATAATAATTAGAGCTGCCAATCAGAGGAAATCGGTCGATATCAGATGAGTTCATGCTTGGTTGATCAACTATACTGGGGATACAGACAGAGAGGGTGGATGATAGTGAGGGGCCAGCATCACAAATATAAGTCTGTGCATAAACCAGCAGAGGACCCATGCATCAATCACACTGCAGCACTTTGGATTTATTATAAGAATAATCTGACAGCTGAGGATAACCGACAGTGATGCCCTGTAACTGACAAACTGACAGACAGGTGTGTCACATGACTCAGCATTCTGATTGGCCGATGAATACAGCCCATATCCTTAATCTACAGCTCATATAGAATAAAATCAGAGGTGAAATCATTGATCACAACACACGTTAATAATGATAATGACTAAACTGATCTGTGCTGCAGCTCCACTGACTTGTAAAGGTGTGAACAGAGCATTCATCTCTGCTCCTCATCACTGAGCAGAGATGGAAGTCTTCACATTTCTAAGGTAGAGAGAGCAGAGAGCGCAGTGCAGAAACCACACTGCCTGGAAAAACCTTCTGCCTTACTTCATCCTCCAAGGTATCACTTCTTTTCAAACGATGCACAATGACAACCGGTGTTTAGAGGACCTCACAACTACTCAGGGGTGCTGCCGGAGATTAAAAAAAAAGATCCCATCAGGCCCGACTTTACTGCCCCAAACCATGCCACCCTTGAATACAATATTTAGCACACATGGATGCAATGTTCTGCAAAGAGTGTGGTATAGTTTGGGATCAGCTGTTTATCCACACACATGTTGTGCACAGCCTCTAAAGTAAGAGAGTGAAGCACAGCTTTAACTGATACAACAGTAAAACACCATTTACTGCACTATCACTGCAGCTACTCTTACTGGAACTCATTGACGTCTGATTCTACTTAACTAATATTTTCAGTCATGGTCACAGAACAAGAAATCCTTCTGGATTGTTCTTGTTTCTTTTGTCCGTTTTCACTGCTTACCTCAGAAGGTAGGTATGATGGAGTGGCTTCAACAAAGAGACGCTCTGTATTTGATTCCACAGGTTTCCACTGATTTCATTTGAAGCAAACACTTCTAGGGACTTGTACAAAAAATTCAAAGTCCAGCTCAAAAAGTTGTTGAGTTTCAGGTCCTGAAACAGAAAGTTTCACAGTCATACCTGCAATGACTTTATCCAACTCACTGGCAAACCATTTCTGACCTTTCTACCTGAAAGAAGCTTTCTGTTCTGGTAACCGTGACAACGTAACAACTTAGTTTTGCTTCCTTCTTTCACCAAAGCTATCTTCGTTAACAGTCTTTTGCTAAAGGTTTGGCTGCTTTTGTGCACAATGAATATAGAATTTACACCTAATAACATTCTAATAGATGGGCATGACCTCCATGACCTCCATGACCTCCATGACCGCCATGAGCGCTGACATGTGCTAGTGCGACAAAGGCATACTCAGAAACGACGTGGCTGTTAGGAGTGCAGCACTGACATCACTTTCCACGAACCAAAACGTGCATTGAACTTCCAGAGGACACGTCAAAGACCCCTCAGGCTGGTACAGTCAGACCTTGTGTTGGTCTGAGGCCCACGTGCATGTCCATGGAAAGTTTAATGAGCTGGTCACATTGTCTCTCACTGCTCCACCTTTACCCTGCTAATCCATTACATCAGATGCTTACAGCTTTGGAAAGTTCAGTGACTTTGTGTTTGTGTTTGCTATGTTTTCTCTCCCTATTACACCTCTACTTTGCAAGTGGACAAGCTCTGATCAAAAACTATGAAGCCTACGTGCAAAAAGCCGCAATCAGGAGTGTGTGCTTGAGGCTGGCTGCAGACAGGCCAAAAACAACACACACACACCAAGCCCAAGAAAATTGATGTTTACAGCATTAAAAATCATGTTTAGAGTCTGGTTCAAAATCAGCTTGGGTCTGAATCACTCATTTCTCTATCTGCACTCAATGTAGGAGGGTGAGATTATTTGTATTTCAGTGGTTTAGAGGATATTAAGATCACAAGTTAATGTGAGTGACAGGTATGATGCCCTATAGCTGTTGGTAACGAGGGTCAAAGCCTCAGGCCTCAAAGCTTCTACCAATGTGTTGGTTGTGTTCCAAATCACGTACTCCTGCACTTACACTTACTATTTTGTGTGTGTAAGTGTGTTCACCCTGACTGTATGGAAAAACACAGAGCACTTTGATTTCTAAGCTGGCGCACTCAAAACAGGTAAAAAGTTGATTGTTGAATGGTGGACACTTCTCACACTACCATCCATCAAACGATGGTTGATGGATGTAATCAATGAATAACTGAAGAAGACCTGTGAACAGTTGTGAAATGTGATTGTAGTAGTTTCCAGTAAGTGCAAATCCACAGTGTTTGATTTGGGACAACACGACCCCGTAAGATTTTATTCATTGTTTCAATAAGTGAAGAGTGTACACAGCGCACTTCATGTGAGCGCACTTACAAAAGTACACGGGTACACATTTGCTGTACACATTTGGGACAAAGCATTTGTCCGTATATTAAACAGTCTATGCTCCTTTTTTGATCTGGTACAAAAAGTTGCAGGAGCTTCATTTGTCAACAGAGCTGTCAATCATGATGTCCCATCCTCTCTTTTCAAAATAAAACTCATCAGTATCATAGCAAAAAAACAATGTTTGAGAAAAATGTATAACTGCAGGGCAAGTGACCTATACTGCAGCCAGACAGCAGGGGGAGCTCTACATGTTTTGGCTTCTGGTGAATGGCATCTCTTTTAATATGCAGTCTATGGTTGTACACACGACTTGCGTATTCAAATGGACACCATATGAGCTCTGTTGCTTTGAGGCCAAAAGTTTTAGAGCTCCCCCTGCAGACCATGAAGTAAAGGATAAAATCCCTGCCTCTCTTCTGTTAACAGATTGAAAAGATGCCAAACTAAATTAAAACATGTCAAATTACTTTTGATCAGACATGGTTTGTATCATTCTGTCATTTAAGAGCAAGAATTCATTTTTCTTGGACATTTGAGTTGAAATTAGTTCATTTATTTTACAAAGAGTTGATGTGACATCATGATTGACAGCACTGTTGACAAATGAGACTCCTGTAGTGTTCTGCATTGAGAGCTGAGAACCAGCGCTGAGAGAAGATGAAACAACCTCTCCTACAGCAGTCACCGAACCTTCCAACATGACGTGTTTCTGCTTTGAATCAGCACCTGAATCTGTTTTGATGTGGATTGTACCAAACTGGAGGATCTTCGATGTTTAATTGGCAGGTTTTGTGCATGTTTTGGTTGAGTGTGCCGTAAGTCCTGTGACGCTTCTTTGCATGCCTTGGTTGCATCAGTGCAGCATGTCAGCACGTGTGGAGGCGGTCTTTTGGCTTCGCAGCTCATAAAGGCTGAAAATGAAGTGTCAGTGTTAATTCCACAGACAGTGAGTAGCTGAGCCCTGAATCCTGTTTTTATTCCTCCGTGTTTTGAAGTGTTAGTGGGCTTCTTTTGAGTTTTTTAAGGCAGCTTTTAACAAAATTACTAACAGGACTTAATTTAAAAGGAGACTGTTTGTGCTGATATATAGTTTGTCAAGTTTTGTGACATGCTAATTTAACCCCGTCACGAGTTTCCTGATCTTGATGTGTAAATCAGTGTGGTACTTCCTGACGTCCTCTCATGTCACTGATCCAGTCCTCTCCTGCAGCGCTAACTCAAAACTCTCAGATAAATTTCATGCATCTGGTTTTCTCCCGGCTGTTTGAGGATGTGCAGCATCACATAATGATGGACTTTTTTTAAAAAAGTTTGGGACTTTTGGAGAGGAGATTGTCATTTTAAACATTAGATCCTGCACAGGATCTCATTTTGGACCAACTCAACATCAGGCCATTGAGTTAAAGGGATTTGCAGCACACAGAGGGGGAGATGATGTGATGATCTCTCTGATGTGAGTCAGATTTAAATCTAAGAGTCTGTCACAAATCAGAGTCTGTGTTGTGGTGCTCAGCTAAGGATCACTAGATTGTACAAGCTGCATATGAAACATTTTGCATGATGGATTCCTGATGTCTCACCTATCTCCTGGTATTGATCTAGAAGAGGCCTGATGTTAAAGCAGCCTGTCATCTCACTGCTTAAAAGAAAAAAGAAAGACAGCCAATACTTTTCAACTGTTTGGAGAAGTTGACTTCAGAAGGGGAAAAAAAAAACTCTGGTGTAGTGTGAGACTTGGGAAAGCGATGCCAGGCAGGTAGAGCTGTAGGGAGAGAGGGATGCAGGGATAGAGAGAGGAAGCCCTTTGATCTCTGGCAGAAGGGAGTGCAGAAGAAAAGAGAAAGAGAGCGGCACAGAGGATTGCAAACAAGGCGTGCACTCAATTCCCAATAGTAGCAGAAGAGAAAGAGACAAATGGAGAGAGGAAGACAGAAGGAGAAAGAAAAGTCAAGAAGTAGACTGAGAAAGACAGGGCTGGAGAGGGAGCGTGACAGGAGTGGAGGAAAAGAGAGAGAGAAGAAAAGGAGAAGAGACAAAGAATGAAAATGAAGTAGAGGGAGACAGATAATACCAGGATGTTAAAAGGATTTCAGTCTGTGGCTGTTTGGGGAGTTCTCTTGAGCCCTATGCTAAAGCAATTAGTATTGAACCCCTTCTAGGAAAGAGCAGCCAAACCACAGCAGCAGTCTCTTACATAAAGTGTAACAACCCAGTCAAGCAAACCCCATGGTCCCCATTAAAACCCCAAGTTTTAATTGGCATGTCAGGGTGGTGCTGTGTTTCACAACCAGTAAGTGTGCACTCTTAGAAAAGTTGGCCCAGTGGGTCTGCACATCCCACTTCAAGGGGAAAACCCCAGGACAGTAAACAGAGCCGCCGCCGCCGCCACCGCTTCTGCTGCTGCTGCTGGAGTGAAAGGCCTGTGTAGCCTGATAACAAAAGTATATGTGAAAGCGATATGATGAAAACAACTGTTGCTAACGTGGCTGCACTGCCAGAGAAGAGTTATGAGGCCTTTTGTCATCCAGGGAGTTCAGCTGAAACCAGAGCTTAAAGTTTACATCCTTCAGTTTGAATGAAGTAACTTATCCACACAGCAACACTCAGAGAGCGTTTACAAAAGTTAGTAAGCAACAGAAAAGCACAGAAAGCCGAATCTACCACAGCTACATGCAATTATTTTATCAAATCAAAAACTTTTTTAACCTTTATACTTGAAAAAGTTTAGTTTTGCATTCAGCTACAGAGGTGACAGCAGTGAAGAAGTCCTGGATCTTATTATTTCATACTCAAATACATTCAGATTAAGTTATCAGGGTGAACCCCTCAAGATGTATCATCTTGTTGTCAAAGGAGTCTCTTTTGGACAATCTCAAACAGAGAACAGAACAATAAACTGCAAGACAAGATATCTGACAAAAGACGAGCTCAAAGAACCACAGACACTCACGTGAATGACTAATGTAGTGACTAAATAAATAAATAAATCACCAACAGTGTTCCAAAGGAGAGGAACATTTCCAGTAAATAACAGGAAAGTTTCCCAAAAAAATCCTTGGGAATTCATCTGAGGACTATTGGAAATTTTCAAGGTTTTGTTGCCATCAACTTAAAGTGATTGCTGAAAAATTCAATTTTTCACCATTAATGTTTTTTTTTTTTATTTCGCTCAGTGACAGAAGCTTTTTTGTGTCATTGAAGACGATGAAGGCCAGGTCCTTGATGAGTAGAAAGCACAGCCTGAAGAGAAGCTGAACTAAATGTTTTGACACTTTTGAATGGGACTTTTAGATCTCTGCAGATTTCTCTATAAAGTTCTACAAACAGATCAGTGTCATTTATAAATGTGGTATCAGGCATATTTGCATGTTCAGTTGCTTTTGAAAAATATTTATGCATGTATTCATGACAGTTAGTTAGAAAATTCATTTCAGGGAATTGATTTACAATTCATCAGTGTCATATACAAATATTACATTAGACATGTTGCATGTCTGCTTGTCTCCAAATGTCCAGAGTTTGAGAGTATTTTCTCCATTTGATCCTTAAACTAAACTGTCCATGAAGTGCGAATGACCCCATATTCTGTTTTCAAAGCAGGGCTCCAGACTGCGACCTTTTTTCCAGCCTGTGCGAGTCAGAATTTCATCTGGTCGCGTTGGTGCGAGTGCGTTGTTTTAATGTTCCCTTTAACACACGCTCCTTATCCTGCACCTGCACCTGCACTCTCTCCTGTTCTGAAGAAAGCGTCATCATGTACATCCGCGGCACAAATGAAGCGGTCTATCACTGATTACTAAAATAAAAAATAATAATAAAAAAATAAGGAGAGAGAGGAGGAGGAGGCTAGTGGTGAGGTAGAGCAAGCAAAAGTTGATGTGTAGTCTGTATTTTCGCACATTCACGGACCACAATAAGAGTGTGGAATTGTACTCATGAAATGTGACTCTGCTCTGCAAATAACATAATTTTAAAGATCAAAAAATTGGAGTCTCAACTTCTTTCCGGCTCTACTGTGGCTCACTGAGAATGGCGGTGAGGAGTCGACAGAGCAGAGTGAAGAGGAGGGAAAAGGTTGAGAGAAGGGTACCAAAGCAAGGATAACTTTAAAAAATGTTTCGCTCAAAATGGCTCTAATGTTAACATCAGTGTTTATAATGCAATGTTTGCAACAATAACATTTAAAGTTAATGACGCAAAGTTTCGCTTTCACCTCTTTTCAGATGATGAAACAGTTACATTTAGAAAGAAAAGTTATTCTGCCCTCCCTTATCGTAGGAGCCCAGCCTGACAGATAGATAAACAGTTCAGTGTTTCTGACTGCGTACTCTACGGAGGCCCTGAAGGACAGCACAAACGTCAGGTTCTCCTGGTTTTCAGCGTGTCACCTAATCATGTGCTGGTGCGACCAGCTGAGAAAACTGGTCGTTCTTGTGTTTATGAATCATGTTGACTGTGACTATAAGAGAAACAACAGGTGCTCCCTTGATTTAATATCTTTGAATGTTGTCTTGTTTGTACCTGAGGCCTTATTTATTCCTCTGTGAAGCAAAAACACAAATGTCAACATCTTAGAAAAACAAAGAATATTCAGTCTATTTTAAGATGCATCTTTATTTTTCATAATGATACGATTAAGGAAAGGATGAAAAGGAAAACTGATAATCGTCTCACAGAGATGAGCTCCACACAGAGCGCCTACATGGTCTCAGCTGGGATGATATTTTGCCCTCAGGTTAGCTTCATTTCTTCAAAGCAACAACTCAGCAGGGACGCAGTGATTCAACAGTGTCACACAGCTCCTGCTGACTTTTATAATATATATCATTCTTCAAACAGGTGTCACTGCACTGTGCAGTCCTTTTATTTCAGAGCTCACCTGCCTCTTTTACCTCCATCCTCATCCTCTTAGCTGCCAGCCGCTCTGACTCTGTTCTTCTTCCACATCACTATGTCTCTGAGCTGGTGTTTGGAATTCATCTGTTAAGTGAAACCAGTCCTCCCAGTCCCCCTCCTCTGACCCCTCTCCTCTGTGAGTGCTCTCAGGCCCTCTGCTGACTGGCGTTTTCTCTGTGAACAGCAGCCATCACTGGCTGCAGTGCAGCAGCTCTCAGGAGGCTGTCACTTTGTGGAAGAACACGTCTCGCACAGACATCCGAGCTGCATAAAGTCACTTTAACCACTCGTCTCTGCCGCTCTAACATTTATCTGAGCAGCAGTCTCATCCCTGTCTGTGTGCATTATGCCTCTGCCTTATTTATATGTGACTCAGTGTCTGGAGGAGAGAGATGCTGACGTGAACAAGGATCTGCAGCCAAGAAAGTGATCCTGACATGAGGATGTCAATCATCACTTTAACACTGCAGTTATGTTGTTGTCTTTTCACTGCGCCAGTTAGAAAACATGTCGTCTGTTTGAGACGGGCTTGAGACAAGCTGTTCTCACGTCTTACCTTGGAATATCGCAGCGTTCTGGATGATGAGACGTTTAAGTTGAGCGCTGACAACCTGCAGACCAGACTCCATGTTGCCGCGTGCGGCTACCTGATAGCGCTCCTCCATCTTCTTCGAACAGCAGGTTGGGCCTTTGGTTTGGCAAACCTGCAGATCAGCACCTGGCAGAAAAACCAGCAGAGGAAACACAGAAGTCTGTATGAGAGGAGTGAAGGGACTGCAAAGCCACTTTTGTTTATTTTTTAGAGAGCAGAAGAAAAAGATCCAGCTGCACCCCCTGCATGCTAAACAAGGGACACACCACCTCCTGCAGATCCTGCAGCCTTAATGAGGGTGTGATCGTTATGTCGGGTTATTTAGCAGGGCTGAAGTCAAAAATACACGGATGCTAAAAATGAGTCATTTGATGCACATTAAAGCCATACACCAGAGCGACGCTGTTCTCCTCAGAGATCAGTTTGGTCAACAGAAAGTTTCCCATCACTCCCGGCTACACTTTTCAGAGATCAAAAACAGTATTTTCTCAGTCACAAAGATTAGAGCCAGGAGCAGCCCGGTGTGCAAACAAACCAAGGATTTAGCATGCTGTCATTACATGTGGCATGAAAAAATAGCCATGAGTGAGATTGAATGTGATGATTTATTTTTCTACCTAGCCTCTGACAGTACGAGGTGTTTACACATACGAGAAGTAATTGGATTCCCTGAGCTCTTTGACAGGTGCAGATGAAGGCCAGCCGAAGCAGTCCGAGGTAAAAAAGTATGTCTTATTCAGGCGATGTAACCTGGATGGAAAAACGACCCCACTGAAGACATTAATTTCATTTGAAAATAAAAATTCCTCTTTTTGGTGGGAAGTAAAGTCCTTGAGTTCAGGATTCGGTCTGATCAAGGATAACTGATCGGCCTCAGCTGCCACAACGGTGACGGTGAATGAAGTGAGGCTCTGTGTGGTGATGTGCTGAAGGACATCTCTTACAAAGAGCCATTTCGCCTTGTTCCAATAGATTACTGTGCTTTTACTATCACCACTTTTTTCAAATGAGGTCAAATATTTCATTTAAAATTCTTAAAAGAGAGACTACACTGAAGTTAAAACTAGGGGCTTTTAAAGAAAGCCAAACTTGACGCTACTTGAAATGATTTATTTATTTATTTAGTGTTGTTTGTTGTGAATCTGTGCTTTCTTTACGCACGCTGTGATTTCCCAGCATACTCCCTAATCCCTCCTCTAACGCATAAGACATCAGGCATAAATACTGCACCACCATCTTTACGGTTAAAACACAAAGCGTGGATCCCTCTCCTCTGTTTCCTCATCGCTCTGTCTGTCTCATGTGGCTGCTGAAAGCTGCGGCAACATGCCGAGCTGCACTGAGGAGTCGTCTGCGGGATCCGCTGCCTGAGAGGCGCAAGTGACAAGGGTCTGATTGATGATGTGGTAAACAAATGTCAGGGGAGTGTGCCAGCTTCAGCTGCTGCTCAGGGTGCCGGGGATAGAGAGAAGGAAGCTGAGAGATTAATTTAGAGGGAGGGATCAGATCGGGGATGTATTCTTGTAGCAGGAGAGTGTTGATAAGTGCGTCAAATGTCAGAGGAAAAGCTTTGTTCAGGCCGAAGCTTTATCTTAATATGAAAAGTGAATAACTGTTCAGGGTTTGTCTCGGTCAGATCTTCAAACAACAGAACTTCAGAAGCACAGCAAGACTGAAACAATGGAAACAGCGGGAGAGGAGGAAAGTGAAACTGGCAGGAATGACAGTCCTGATAATTACTAAGAACAGAGTAGTCACACGGAGAGAAGCTTCGGCTAACTCCCCGCTCACTCCTGACTCCCATCAGACTTTAAGGTGTACAGTCTAATGAGTGAAACAGGCAATAAAGCTGTCACACAGCACCTTTTGTATGCATACTGACAGGCTTAATATCTCAGATCGATACCGACAAAGGACTCCTGACAGATAAGATCAGGGTAATTTCAGACTGCAGGAGTGAAATTATTAAGCTGTCAATAGCACAGTTGGTGGGGTGAGCCAGGATTTGGCAATTATCTCCCGCAAAACAGACAGTTTCATCTGCACGTTTGTCGCTTTGCAGATGATAAATGTGTTTCATTACACAAGTTCCACAGCAGTCAGGACTTCGTAAAGGATTCCGCAAAGAAATGATTCCCCATAGAGCCTTACAAATAAAAATAAATAAATAAATAGGAACTCACGGCGTCTAAATAAAGCCTTCTTTCTGACTGACAGATCACTTGGGAATAAGCTTCCTCCTTCTCCTCTTTGCTTTAGGCTCAGCTTGCATTCTCCTCCCCCTGGTTCCTTTTTTTTCCCAGTCCTTTTCATCCCAGAGTGGTTTTGTTCAGAGCTGTTATCGCTCCACCTACCGTTAGCTTAATAGCTAGTGGGCACCCGGAGCCCTTTCTATCAGTCTCTTATTGGTTAATTAGTCGATTTTTGTGTCCTGATGGCCAATTCTCTCAACGCAATGAAGAAAGACAACACCCGAGGCCGAGGGCAATTTAGATGTAAATTCCCTTCACCATACAATCTAAGTCAAGGTGAGGCCTTTAAATTATAACCTCCCCTCAATCGATACTCTGAGACGGTAGGCCAGGTGATTCAACATGCAGAACAACTGCTGTTTTCATGAGCCTCAAGGTCTTTGAATGCCTTTTTTAAAAACACATTGATCGCCCTTCAGTCCCTCCTCTGACGGTCCTTTGCTGCTCATCTCGTGACGAAGAAAGTTTCTGCCGAAATGCCAAGGGTGAAGCTCCAGCAGGGGCTCAAACAGCGGTGTGTACTCACACAGATGGACGGGAGGAGTCGCTCCCTTCACTTCTTTAACAAGCTCAGGGACTCCGTGGCGAGGGAACGGGGACAGGCACTGATACACCGTGTGTCCCTTAGATTCCCAGCTCCAATTAGAAAGCTATCACTATGCAAGTTTAATGATGGAGACCGTGGGGGGAAAACAAGTTGTATTAAGATATAGAATATTTTAAAAGCTGTTCATTATGAGCATAAATTATACATCAAGTAGCGGTGTTCGACGTAAGCGTGTCAGACTCACTGGCTTCCTCTCCAGGGCAAAAAAAGCCTGTGTCACTTTATAGAGACAATAAAAGAAATGAAGATTTACAACCAAAGAAAAATAATACCATTAGCTGGTGGCAATTACAATTGTTTTGAGTATTTTTAGTACTTTGTTCACTGCTCTACATTAACTCGTTTGATGAAGCAATAACTTGAAAGCTGGGAGCATGAATGTGAAAGAGCCTGATTCCTGATTTTAAAATGTACATAAAACAATGAGGCAGCAGCAGCAGCAGCAGCAGACACCAGAGTGCTTCATTAGAGAGGAGCTTTTCAAAAGAAAAATTCGGAATCAACAACAAAAACCAGCGATTAATGAAGAACACAAAGACCTCTGGCATCAGGTCGGATTACTCGTGTCTGGTGTCATTTAAACAGCGTTTGTGCTTTGTTGTTCTGTTATTCATGGTAAACAACACAATGACCCAACCCAGCAGCTCATTACTGGGTAGTCCCATTTCTCTGCACTTCTTTTTTTTTGGCATCCTGCACTTTAAATCAAACAACAAGAAACTGTAGTTATGTTAGCCAAGAGACAAAAACAGCAGAGGGAAACTTCTTCTGCAGTTTTCTTTGCTGAAACAAGTGACAGCTGTCGGCTCGGCCTCCAGTAAACCGGTGTCATTTTTCCAACCTGATGCTTCTTTCATGAATCAGTTCGGCCGCTGCTGTCACAGATCCACCACATTTTCTGCTCAAGCGGCGGCGGTCACTGATGGAGCTGCCTTCACGCTGGTGTCCTGCGGTAAGTGCTCTGTGCTGCTCGAGTGCCTCCTGCACAGATGTGGTGACCTGACACCCAGCCTCCATTTCACCCTCAGACACTACAACCACCCACAGCTACAGACACAACAAACACTGGACTGATACTCCTGCAGCACTGTTTGTTTTTTTGTTTTTTTATCTCATATCCGAGCTGGATTCATGTTTCTTTGCTCTGAGTCATGTTGGTGTAAGGAAAAACTCAAGCCTTTGTGTTTTGGTGTTTTACCCTTTGGCAACACATGCGGCATTATTAGAGTTCTGCTCTGCTTCCCTGCAGACAGCTCCCTGCATCAACCACATCCTCCGCACAATATCCCCACATCAATACAGGCAACTCTCATGTCACCGACTCACACGCTTACACATGCAGAAAGTGATACTTCCCTCTGTGAAATCACAGCGAGACATCCTTAACTTTTAATTTCATCACTCTTTTATTCGCTGGATGCTTAGCTGAAGAACTCACATGAAGCTGGCTGACAGTTTCTCTGTTTCATATTTAACTCCTTGAATTCTGAGCGAGCACAAGTTCAGAACAATCTCGGTGACTGAAAGCCTTCGATTCATTCTGCATTAATTAGAGACAGGGATTTATTATGGATGAGGTATGACCAAAAATATGTATGAGGCTGTGGCTGCATATTTGATGCTTTTGGAAAGTGTAATAATAAAAGAAGTTGGCTCATTAGGACACAAGTGGAGGAGTCTGGCTTTATGGAAATCCAACCCAGAGTACAAGCCTTGACTAGAAGCCTGGTGGATAAAACAGGCGGTGTGACGCACAGGAAACATGACTTGAAAGTTAAACACACAAACACCTTTTTCCAAGCAAGAGATGAAATGATAACTTTACAGATTTTGTGAACAATGAGATATTAAGCAGCCAGTACAGTTGCTGCTTATTTTGAACTGGTTTCATGCTGTGTGTTTGATTACTGTCCTCAAAGCTAATTTACCATCTGACCTATTAACAAGTCATGAGATGAATGATGAATCCGTTGGCAAGAGCGCTGCTGATTGATGTGCAATATATCTAAAATTAAATGATAAATGATAAATGAAACAAACAATGTGTTTGGATAAGTGGATCATCACGGTGGTATCCTCCACAAAATGAAACTCATTACCGTGAAAAAAAATGAGTTAGAGCAGTGAATGTGTAAGCATTATGATGCAATGTTTGGAAATGCAACTGTTTCAGCGCACAGCATGAAAACAATAAATCAATAATAGTTTATTTCACTGGTCCAAGTTTTGTTTCAAACCCAACACACGGCTGCTGAGGAAATCTGAGGCACTGCAGGATGATGAACAGAAAACACATTCCTGTGTTAGCCCTCATCTTATGCTGTTTGTGTTGTCACAAATTCTTCCAATCACTATTCTCTTTAAATCTTTAAAGCTACCCGCTTTATTTCATTCCATAAATGCTACAAGGTTGGCGTCTCTTTTCTCTGGATCCATGGCGCTTTATTCCAAAAGTTGATGGCAGTGTGTGTGTGTGTGTGTGTGTGTGTGTGTGTGTGTGCGTGTGTGTGTGCGACAGACTTCCTGCGGCGCAGCCAAGGCTGTGACGTCCTCACTGAAGGCTTAGCTAAATAAGCTGCAGTTAAAAAGAGATTCTCTCTGCAAATGTAACTTCAAAAGAAGGCTGTGATTCCTTAAATCACATCATGTCACATTCTGACACTATTGTTCCCAAAGTGAGGTTTTGACATTGTTTAAAAACTGCACCATTTATTTCAAAAGCCAAATTATAACACATGCTTTTGTTAAGAAGTTTGAGCCTCCTTTTTCTTTAATGTGTCTCAGTTATGTAATTTTACATCAGTAAATGTACTCTGACAGCAGAAGCTACAGGAGCGTCCTTTACGGAATATTTTTCACATTTAAAATGAAATCCTTCATTCTCTGCCACAGAGGACTGGAGCCTATCTGAGCTGTCACCGGGCCCAGGGCAAGGGTACAGGTCACCAGCCTATCACAGGGCTAATGTGTGGAGGCAAGCAACTGTTCACACACATACACACCTACAGGCAACCTAGAGTGACCAATCAACAGAAAAGGATGGTTTTGGACTGTGTGAGGAGGCCAGGGAGAACCCAAAATGCACAGGGAGAACATGCAGACTTCCACCACTCTATTGAACCAGAATTAAACAGAATAAAATAACATACACAACTAAAGCCACAAGCGTCGATCAGCAGGCCCTCACCCCCTTGTGCCCTTCGGGGCATGTCGCATCCACTACATGTGCAGCAAGATCTGCCTGATTAAAAAGCCATGTATGTAGATAAGGTGTGGTCCCAACAGCAAGCATGCATGGGTAATTTTAAACATAAAGTAGGTTGCAGTACTGCTTTCGACCCTTAGGTATGGCCTTGACTTTGATATATTTATCATCCTCAGTAATGTGGGCGAGAGAACAATAAAGAAAGTGGATGATTTAAAGTATGTTTTAAAGGTGTTTATTGGAGTAAATGTCACTTGTGACCAATGGGTAGCACTGTATGTATCACCCAAATGCATGTGTATATGTGTCAAGAGTAGGACTGTGATCATGTGTGTTAAGTTTGATAAAAATCAGACGATGTATGCGAAATACACAACCATGCATTTCCAGAGAGTGGCACTATTGTAGTAGTAGATGATTTAGCACATACATGTTTTCAGAGGTGGACCTTGATCATGTATGTGAAATTTGAAGCAGACTGGACCTTATATGAAGGCGAAACTATGACTTCCTGGTTCATGGCAAGACATTAGAGTTTGAGGTGGTTCCATAGCCACACCCTTTAACGACATGACATAATCTGATAAATGATGCCTTATGAAGGCCTGAAAGAGATTCCTGAGCACAGTGAAATATAATATTCAAAAAACAGAGGAGTTTTTATTTAAAGAGTAAAACATATGACTTCCTTCCAGCAGGGGGCGCTGTACTTTAAGTCAATAAAAAAGCATATATGTGTTCATGCTGTGAACACGTGTGTGCATTTTGGTCCAGATCCAACACTGTACATGAGAGCCATAAAGGTTTGCATGTTGCTAAATAAAATGGTCATTTTTGCCGTTTGTTTGTGGCCACACCCACTGAGCTGAAAAAAAATCCATTGATAATATGTATTGTGTCTTGTACATAGATATCAATTTTGAAGATGATCCGAAAAAAACAACTGTAGGGCAGGTTTGTTCAAATACATACCCTATAAATGATCAAAAGCCAACATTTCACTAAAATTTTGAACCTTCTGTTCAGAATTCACCATGGTCTTAAGAGACTTCTTCTTAGGCTGCAGTCATAAAATTTCATACAGGGCTGAATTTTGTGGCATGTTTAATTTTGACTTTAAGCATGTTGAAAGCACAAAGTTTGGGGTTAAAGTGGCAGAAGAAAGAAACAGTAAGAGTTCTTAGGGTTTCAAGAGGGCCTTTACTCAGTTTTCGGGCTCAGGCTCTAAATAACACAAACTGAATGTTTTTTCTCAACTGGGACACGTGCAACAGAATGTGCTTTTAAAACCCATCAAATCTGGAAAGGACACCTTTTCATTTTTGTATTTTTTTTTTTTAAGTTAAATATTCTTGGACCCTGGATAGCTACTTAATGTTTATAGACATTTGTTTCACTTTTAAAGTCTTAAACAGTCTTACCCTCCCACCACCACTTAGTGACTTCATCCAGAAAAAACAATGATGGACAAAGAACTGGAGGAGGAAGTCCTCTAACCAGAGGAGACTGTCATAAACCTTGGCGTGGATTAAATTCAGTCAAACAGTGGTATCTGTAAGAGGTACACGTGCCTTGGGACTAGGGATGAAATTTAGCATCTGTGCTAAGTCCTGTGCATTTACATTGATGCTCGATGCAGTAATATTGATTAATGTGCATTATCCAAACTCAATAAATAAATGAAATGAAAATGAATATGAAACATAATCTAATGAGAGATGGTAGTGTGTAAATAAAGTTATCATGTGTTGAGATGAATCATACTGAACCCAGTATGCAGAAATGTTGAAAAACGGATCCCTTCCTTCCCCTTCCTATGATCATACAAGAATTTCATCACATGTAACATGGATTACTGGTGTATACTTTGCATACACTATGCATGAAAAGATATATATTTCTATCAAAACTAATGACAGATGGAGAGTGTATTAAAGTATATTGTCTTAACCTTGTTTTACATCTGGAGTCTCTGAAACTGAATCCAGAACCCCTCTCTTTGGTGGACTCAAAGCTACTATTACCTTAAATTTTCAGACTGACCCTGTCCAGTATATGCATAAGTGACTCTGTCTGAGGAGAAGAATCCTCCTGTTGTCTCGTAACTGTGACGCTCACTGAGACTCTGTTCCACAGGAAACATGAAAATGTAAATAGGTCTCTTTTAGCAGCATCTTGTTAATCAGCTTGTATGACACTAACCCTGTGGCAGCAAATAGAAGCATTAAAAATAACTACAGAAATAATCAGTCCTCTTGCTCATGGCCTGGTTTGTTTTTGTGGGTGATGAAGAGAATTTAATATCTGTTCTATCACCATCTAGAAAATTTCAAAATCCAGTCAGAAGTCATCCCAAATCAGGACACTTCTTTCCATCATAATGATTATGAAATAGGAGTTTTAGGGGTTTCGTACTACAACCTCCAATTCCAATGAAGCTGGGATGTTGTGTAAAATATAAATAAAAAGAATACAATAATTTGAAAACCTATTTTCAACTAAATACACTACAAAGGCAAGATATTTATTTTTCAAACTGATAAACTTTATTATTTTATTGCAAATATTCACTCATTTTTAATTTGATTGCAAAAATGTTTTGTTCCAAAAAAGGTGGGACAGGGTCAACAAAAGACTGGTAAAGCTGAGATATGCTCAATAACACCTGCTTGGAACATTCTACAGGTGAACAGGGTCATTGGAAACAGCTGAGTGTCATGATTGGGTATAAAAGAAGCATCCTTGAAAGGCTCAGTTGTTCACAAGCAAGGATGAAGCGAGATTCACCACTTTGTGAATTAATGCCTGAGCAAATAGTCCAACAGTTTAAGAACAGTGTGTCTCAATGTACAATTGCAAAGAATTTATGGATTTCTTCATCTACAGTCCATAATATCATCAAAAGATTCAGAGAATCTGGAGAAATCTCTGCACGTAAGCAGCAAGGCTGAAAAGCAACATTGAATGCCCGTGACCTTTGACCCCTCAGGCAGCACTGCATTAAAAACCAACATCATTGTGTAAAGGATATTACCAAGTGGGCTCAGGAAGACTTCAGAAAACCATTGTCAGTTAACACAGTTCATCACTTCATCTACAAGTGCAAGTTCAAACTCTACCATGCAAAGACAAAGACATATATCAACAACACCCAGAAACACAGCCGGCTTCTCTGGACCTGAGCTCATCTGAGATGGACTGACGCAAAGTGGAAAAGTGTGCTGTGGTCTGACGAGTCCACATTTCAAATTGTTTCTGGAAATCATGGACGTGGTGTCCTCCAGGCCAAAGAGGAAAAGGACAATCTGGATTGTTCTCAGGTCAAAGTCTCAAAGCCATCATCTGTGATGGTATGGGGGTGTGTTAGTGCCCATGGCATGGCTAACTTGACCATCTGTGAAGGCTCCATTAATGCTGAAAGGTACATACAGGTTTTGGAGCAACATATGCTGCCATCCAAGCCACGTCTTTTTCAGGGACGTCCCTGCTTATTTCAGCAAGACAATGACAAGCCAGATGAGCCAAAACAAGTGAATATTTGGGGAAAAAAAACAGTTTGAACAATAATTTTTTTATAGTGTATTCAACTGAACGTATGTTAAAACGGATTCATAAATCATTGTATTTTGTTTTTATTTACGTTTTACACAACGTCTGTTGGTGATTTCTCAACATTCACTTACTGCACAAGAGGCCAACATGTTAATCTAAGCAATTAAACTGCAGCAGCTGGAACTTGTCTTGAAGCTGACTGGTTGATTCCCAGTGGTGTCAAAGGTTGTGAGCTGCAGAGTGACCAACTCGCTCAGTTTCCCCGATGCAGGTTCATAAACAGCTGAGCTGCTCGGCCTTACATTTAGAGAGGCTAAATATTTTTCTCGGTTTCTATAATGATTCCCCCTTTGGCTGACAGATAAAATGCTAGATGGAGTAGATGGAGGGGGTGTGATTAAAGATGGATGGATGGGGAAATGTAGAGCTCAGCGGTTGGTGCTACATGCACCCACAGATGGGAGATTAAAATAGGGAGCAGGAGCGTGACAAAATATGCTTCAAAGTGCATTGCAGATATTTCCTGCTGTTAGATTTGAAGCATGATGGGATTGGTTACAGTCTTTCAAGTTCACTGGAAATTCTGGATGATTTGGTAAACCTCTTTATGTCTGTGGGATGGAGGCATGTAAGAAGTACGCACTAAGATGGGATGAAAACAGTTAAAACCTATCCACGCTGACATGACACTAAACTCCCAATTAACATTTGCAGCAGGCTGTGATTCAGCCACATGAGAGGATCTCCATTTACATAGTCAATCAGAATGCATGCAACAGGCTCCAGCTGTAAAGTACCGTGCCGTGTTCTGCAGAGGACGCTGTCCCTTTATCCCACACAGACCTGAATTATTTCCCCCATCAGCAGGGCAGGGCAGCTCCTGTTCCCTCTCTTGTTTAAAAGTCAGATCACTTCTCTAAAGACGTTTCATTCACTCAGCCAAGGCAGAGTCAGTGACATTTGAGCTCTGGGGAACAATAATTATCTGATTTGGATAATTGCAAATTAGTTTTCAGGGTGGTCACAATTCATATCACACCACTAATCTATATTCTGTGACAATGTGGCAAAGGGAGAGCTGCCAACAGAGCCTGAACATGACTATTAATCAGCTCTCTCATAAGAAGTGCTGATCTTTCTCTTTGTGTGCAGCTCATCATCACCTGCCAAACTCACCAGATATCCCCACCCTGTATAAAAGGCCCATCTGTTCTTAACATTTGCTTTAACTTTCCAGAACTACTGAGTACACGGATATGGACTTCAGGGAAGATGCTTTGCCTCCAGGATCAATACCGGAGTGAATCAGCCCTGTGCACTTTTTATTTAACACCCAACTAGTGGTTTATATAATTCATCCTCTACCTCTACAGAATACTTAACTAGGATGTACTTTCACAGAGCAGGTTAGCAAATGTTCATCCAGAGAGATGGAGAGTGTGTGTGGGTTGACTCTCATCAGCCTTGAACTGGGACTGAAAAAGCTGGATGGTCGTATGGAGGTGTTGTTATGTTCTCTGACACGGAGTGCAGCTGAGGTTAAGTGTTTACAGTAAGAGCTGGAATCACAGAGATCTATTTTAGCCTTTTAGAGGAACAGCCGCTCAGGGTTGACACCTTCTCTGTAAAAAGTGATGCACTTACACATACATGAAATTGAAGTTGATAATAATTACCTGGCACTGGGATTTCGGGGACCCACTTAGAGCCCGGATGCAGAGACTGAAACACCGTGCGCACCTCCTGGCAGTTTGGCACCTGTCCGCCGAACTGGGAGAACAGCTGGAGGAAGGCGCACAGGGAGAGCGCACTGTGGACCGGTGGACAACGCATGGCAGGCGGACAGTTACTAACCAAACAGGAAATAAAAACGCGGCAATCAGCTGAGATTAACTTGAACACGGTAAAAGTTACAGGAGGATCCTATATTTGCGCTGATGAAGTGAAGCTGCAGCACCAGACGCAGTTCGGATCAGCATCCTTTCGTCTCTTCTCCCAATACGACCCTCCCGCCTGGAAAGCTGCTCTGTAGAGCCTCTTGGTGAAGCTTCTCCTGTGACGGTAACTTCTGAGTCCGTATTCACTTGCGGCACTGACTCTCAGCTCGCTGCACAACGAGCCCCGGATACATACGCGCGCACCCACTAATGCGCGCGCCACCGCATGCTCCTACGTATAAAGATCTCTCGTGTAATACTTGTGATGTTAGCTGATACATTGGTCCTGTGAGGCTGCAGGGGCGCATAAATAATGAGGGGGTTCATGCGTTGCACGAGCTGTTGACGTGTTAGATGAATGATGCTGTGCGTTAAAGGATGCAATTAGGCCACAGTACCTGTATGGTTTACCATTCACACAAGAGTGGTGCACAATGTGACCAGACGAAGCGCATAAATTACAACAACGACACAGAGGCAAGATGTGGTGTGAAAATGTGTTTTTATTATTCAATAGAGAGTAAAGAAAGCAACTGTATGTAAGTATGTATTAATTATTTTTCCATACAAAACAACACAATGACACTTTAACGTATTTTCCACTCAGTTTCAATGGATGGTCCTACTTTCCTAACTGCCACCAAGCTCAAACGAGCCATTAGAGCAGAAATGGTGCCACCTAGTGTTGAGTCACCATACTAGACGCCAGAGAGAACAACATTACTCATCCTCTGTTCAGAAAATGAGGTCATCAAAGCTAAATAATTACACATCTGTCAAAATAGTTCCGCTGTTTCCCCAAAAATGCACGGCAGTTAATCTTAAAGTAGCTGCTGACAACATCTGGCGGATTGCAGATGGATACTGTGCAATTTCTTTCATTTTGTCGAGCATCGAAATTGTGAAGTCATCCACCTGAAAACAGCAAGATAAACAGCAGAGTCATGGAAAATGGACATCAGGTGCCCAAACAAGACTGCAACAATGGGGATGAAGAACAATAGCTGTTCTCTTGTGCCTGCAGTGAATATGAGTCATGTCTTTCAAGTGTTCATCGAAGCTCCGAACAACAGCAAAACCCAGATCTCCTCCTTTGGCTTCATGTATGAGACACAGAGAGCTTTGCATGGATTTGCACAGCAGAAACTGGCAGAAGCTGAGGGCAAACCAACAAAACTCACTGTGAACCCACATTCAGGTTTAAAAAGGCTGATGAATGAGGGAAGGTGACCTGCAATACCTGAAGTGCACAAACTGCAGTAGATGAGAGTGTACTACCTGCACTGTGAGCACTTTGGAACTGCAGCGTCGTCACTATGCTCAACTGGAAAGACTCAAAGTCACTTAAGATCAGACTCGGATTTATTTACTTCATTATCACCAAATATTCAAATGTGGAGTCTCACCTGCTGAATTAAACATTTGAGTGTTTAAATGCAAGAACAAATCCTCCAGCCAGAAGGGGCACCTAGGGCAGTAGATTCTGACTACTTCACTAACTACACTAGATGCACCTTAGCTGGAGAACAGTGAGACGGGAGTTTCAGAGAGGGGAGTGCTGGATTATGTCCAAATCTGCCTGGAAGATTGGTCTGAAAAAGAACAAAATTCATCATTAGAGAAAACCAAAGACAGACATTAACATCACTTACACGAAGAGTTCCCATTTTTGAGTTGTTAGGTAAAAACTGTTCATTTGGTAGTATTAGAAGATTAATCAAACAAAGCTTCTCCTTAATACAGTGACATAAAACAAGTCTGTAAATGAGACAACAAATACCACTGAATGAGAATTTTATAAGGCTGAACTTCCAAAACCATAGCTGTGGCCACTTAAGGCTGTGAAGGCTGGAAAAGGGGGAAAAATCAATTTAAAAAGTATGTAGTACATCTGCATTCACATTTTACTTGTATGTCAGGCTGCATGGTCAGCAACATACAAGTAAAAAAAAATTCTGTGTGTTAATAAGTCGTCTAAGAGGAAAAAAAGTACAATATTTAAGTATATGGTCTAGTTTCTTTCTCTCATGGTGAGGGGATTTGGGTAGTTCTGCAGCTTGCGTGAATTTATGGCATGTTTACGGACTGTGAGAAATTTAAAAGCTAAAGACAGAAAGATTCCCCGTCAAAGGAGAGCATCCACGAGGAGACATGAAGGCTTACAGAGACTGATTAAAAGAGCACAAAAAGTTAGAATACCTACAACATTAACTCTCCTCCCTATGAGTAAATATCATCACCGTTGGACTTTGTGAGACGGATGTTTAACAGTGTTTAAGAATTCCGCACGGAGCGCTTTTTGTGTGCAGCGCTAGCAAAGTGGCGCCAACAGGGTCTTGTGATGAGACCATGCGAACAGGTCAGCCCCCGTCGATTAAATAATGCATCTAAAAGGAAATCACATCCGCTTTTATTTAGTTGCGTCATTTCTGGAAACAGCACCAGCTGGTGAGCCGTGGGTGGATGAATGCGTGGCTTTTAGGGGATTAATAGAAAGGAGCCTGAAATAACCACATGCGTAAATTAGCTTGTTAAGAATGGGCTACGAAGGCAAATTAACGTATTGTAAACTGAACCCACACAGTGCGAAACAGATTGCGTGTAATATTCTAACTATCTGGAAAAAGTTGGCATGTGTGCGGTGAAGGGAGAGCACGAGATGCGTTCCACGTAAGAACAAATCAACAAATGGAGTAAAAGTAATCGAACTGGCTGCGTTCAGGTTATTTTCGCTTTATAATAAAGAAAACAACAACTCTTACGCGCTGTATCGACCACGTGCGTCACTCTGTAAGAGAATAAGAAGTTGAAGGCAGCTTACCTTTTGATTGTGTTGAGCTCCATAAGACTGAATGCTACTCATCATTAAAGAACTCCAATATGAGTATACGCACCTTCACCCGCAGATGTTGTTCCTTCTTCTTGTCTTCTTTGCAACCCCTTTGCTCTGACAAAAAGTTCCGTCATGCATGAAATTGTGCGAGCATCTTTTTTGTTGTTTCTTTTTTTTGTGGGGGTGGGGAGAGGGGCGCAGGCGACGCAGTCTTAGCGGATATCGTCGTTAAATCTCTCTTTTACATGATCCTCGCTTTGAAGCATCAAATGCAGACTCGTCTTCGGATGATGCATCCAAATGAAAACTTTTCCTACAACTCAGACTTTCCAACCTGGGGTTGTGGATGGTTTTATAATCCATTCTAGCGCATCCATTCAGCGTTTTGCTGGTCAAAGAAGCCCAGGCGGCTTGTGACCTTTAACCCCGTCCACCCTGCCCCCACGCAGTCTCCTGCTCTGTCTGCTGAAGCTCTTCCACCCGCCATCCAGCTTTATATTCAGGCAAATTTCACTCAGTGACTTTGTTTTTGTCTCCATGTGGTTTATTCCGCTGCTGTCTAACAGTAGAGAGAGCCTTGTGTTTCCAGAGCACGGCGGCTCTTCCTCCACTGTGGGAACGGGCTGCAGCGTTGCCTTACGTGCCTTATACCCCTGGTGAACTTTAACCCAGTTTCCCATACTGTTTTTTTTCTCTGCTTCTATAGGCTGTGATTGGCGGGATTTAAGGCAAAGAACGCTGCAGCTGCCCGTGTTGACGGTACTCTTCAACCAGCATGCTTGATGTGGCCTGCCAGCGATGGAGGAGGTGGAGGGTTTATTATGGCCCCTAACATCTCAGGCTTATTTGGAGTTTGTTAATTCATGGAGGATATCTGGAATAAAGTGTGGCTTCTTAAACCAAAACAGAAGCAACACAGATTAATCTGATGTAATAATGACTTTACCTGGTTTAAATAAATTAGCAAAAAATATTAGCCTTTAATTGATCTCCGCAGACAACAGACTGCCAGCCTGTAGAGCGGGCCTCTCGTTGGATACCTCCTGGTAGGCTGTGGAATGTGTCCCAGTGTTATGAACTGGGCTAACATGACTGCTTTACTCACTGCGAGGAGGGGCTACTTTTAAGTGTATTAATTGTAGGTATTAACATCAGATAAATTAGATTAAAAAGATCATATCAGATCATATGATGTCCTGGAGGTAAAACTACACGTAAGCACTAACAAACAGAGCATCGTTTACAACATAGATCAAATACAATCTGAAACTTTGTTGTGAGGTGTTAAAATTTTGAAAAAGGTAAATAAAAATATGAATAATGTGCTGTCACTTACTCTGGATTTTAACAAGACAGTATGGACCATACTAATGCTAACATCACATCTTTACTCAACGCTAACTTGATGAATCATTCAGTTCCAAAAACTCATAAGACCTCTCACATTCCATGATGGCATTACATTATTTTGTAGCATATTCTTTTTTTTTTTTCCTAAGGCCAAGAGGAACTATAAACACTCAGTTGTATACAGATATTTGACACTTGTCTTTTAGCTTCATTGTTTTTTAAGATTAACTTTCCGTATATAAAAAGTTATCTTGTTGATCAAATGTTTTTAGCAAAAAGCAACAGAGCTACATGGATGGTCGTTATTTATCAAAAGCAGCAGGGTGTTACCCAGGAGTTAGTATCCAGGTGATTTACTCCCACATTTACATTTCACTTAATTTCGACCTCACTTTTTTTGGTCAGCAGACTAAAGGTAAGCCAGCTCCTACCATTTTCTAAGATCACTGAAAAACAAAGTTACACAATGAAACAAAGATTTCATTAAGGACAACATATGATATCCCACTCTGTTCTTCGTGGTTCTATTAACCTCAAGAGGTTTCTTATCCTTAATGCTGCATGGGGATGTGATGATGCTTAACCATACAAGCAACTAATTCACTCGTCATCTCGCTAAAACTGCTGAATTCAAACAAGTGACATGAAATAATTGGTAATACATTTCCATAAAGTTTTATTTTGATGAATGCTCTCACACTTTATCCTTTATAAAGTTATTTACACATAATTCGCTCCCATGGTAAATAAAGAAAATATCCAGAAGTGAAAAGAAAAGGGGGGAAAAAAGAAGGCAACAAAGTAAAAAAGTAAAGCACAACCAAGATATAAACAGAAAGCTCTGAATCATCAAATATATATATATATATATAGCACTGATCTTAAGGAATTTTTGTCGACGTCTGTAAAATATTACCATAGATTTATATTCTGGTTATCAGAGGTAGGGTTAAGAAACATGAAATGCTTTGTTGAGAAAACTTGTACAAGGTGCCAATTGTTGCAAACAGCTCCCTCTGATGGGATGTCTGCGTACAGCATGTCCTTCCCAAAGTGCATGTCATGGAGGGTGACTCGAAGTTCAAGAAAGTTTGCATGAACTCAATTAAAAGTAGTTTGGGTTATTTATGTAAAATTAGAATTCATTTGTTAGATAATAGTCTGATAATATAGGGTATTGTTACATAAGTTTGCCTGTTATGTAACCACTGTTTGTCAGCAAGCAGCAAGCTGCAAGTTTGTTTGTGGTCAGATATTGATAATGACTGCAGCGTATGTGGGTGAGTCCTCAGCATTAACATCATAGTTTTGAAAACTATCAACTCAAAAGATCATGAATGAGTTCAAATGTTGACTACTGTAGATTTTTTTTTTTTTTTGTAGGAACAAATTGTGAGGCAAACATCCTGAACAGATGACTTGACAGTGCACTGAGTGAAGAACTTCAGTCTGTTTGGAGCATGTTGTTCCACATTCACAGCAGGTTTCAGAAATGATCGTATGGATCCATGCTCAGCCTGATGTTACCCTGCGACTAGCTGGAGCAGAACAACAGAGTGATTTCTCTAAAAGTCAGTTATTCACCACTGAAAAACTACTCTTCTTGTAGTTGGAAAAGAAAATCAGTGTACAATCACAGTGTGACACTGCAGCAGAGAGAGGTGGATTACAAACATGCTATGTACGAATCTGAGAAATCAACTGGTGATGCATTGGATTGAAATGTACATTTTACCCTTTTCACATTAACTTTGGTTTAAAAACAAATTAAGAGGTCTGGAGATTTACATTATTATTATTATTATCATCATCATCGTCATCATCTATTAATGTTTTTAAATAAGGCAAAGTTCATTAGTGGGGACCACACTGCAATTCAGTATGAATTAACCTGTGTGTGGCACCACTAAATGAATATTTCAGTTTAAAATCTAGCTTTCCACTTTGAAAACCAGGCTGCAGTCCATGTACTATTTGAACTCACGTTCAGGCATGCATACAAACCACTTTTGTGCCTTTTAATTTGTGAAATAAAATAATTTGCAGAGGAAGGAAAGCAAATAGAACACAGCATTTGCAAACTCACATGAGGTATATACTAGAAGACTGTGCGTACAGACCATAAATTCTTTGAAATCCCTCATGTGCCATTTTTACTGACGATGGCTGAAGTAAGGCGATTATTTCAATAGACATCGTTTACTGAAAGGTAACCAATCAGTGATGTATGTGAAGAGTTAAATAAATTCAGTGCTCGTCATCCAAAACAAACCCAGTCTTGTTTTAACAGTACATGTTGTTATTATCTGATAAGGTGTACTTCCTGATGCATCACAGGCATATTGCAGGGTGTTCTATCAAAATCACTTATTATAAAACCCTAATGGATTATTTGAAGCTTAAAGAAATAACTGTATGAATTGGAGTCACTGTTTACACCAGACTCAGATGGTCCAGTTAGTTAGGGCAAATAAACATCCCCAGTACCTGAAGCCTGCCAGGTTCTCAAATCCAGTGTAAAAACAGATGTTTAATGAAGAAGTGAAATGAGCAAAAAGTAACTCCAACAACAGTTAGTGTCGAGTCTCCTCAACAAACAAACTGTTTTTAAAGACATTTCACCCTCATATCAACACCACAGACTTGAAGTGTAACATACTTGTGATGCATCCATGTGGGCAACACCTCCATTGAAACTGCAATAGTATTTCTCGTGTTATGCAGTGCTGAAGCAGTGAATAAGAAATCCCTCTGAAAGTCATCAAGTAATTAAAAACCTCTTGTAATTATTGTTGGTTAAATCACTGTTTTAAATGAATCACTGCTATCTTTGCTCAGTTTGTGCAGATGAAATGAAGTGCTCCCAGTGAGATCGATGGGTATGTCCTGGCTGTTCATGTTAGCAGGGAGTGGATGGCTGGTACCCTGCAGCATTATCTGATGCCTTGTTTCTATTTCAGTCATGTAAGCCTCACCGAGCGCAGCCTCCAAATCACAGCACAATTAATTGATTCTTCTATGGTTTTGATTTTCTCTTCCTGTACCAGCTAATGCATCTGCAAAAACTGCACTGCAGGATCATTTGTGACCGCTGTCACCTCTCACACAACCAACCAGTGACCTGACAGGTACACATCAATCCCCAAAAGGAACTGTCAGTGACCAGGTCAGTATGATCCACATGTAACTCAACCAAAGCCGTATATCAGATCATTTTTAACCTGTACAACACATCTGCTTACAATAAGGCAATAAAACAAAGCTATGAATTTAGTCAGACTAAACAATGTTCAGAGAAGAGTTACTGTGTGATTTAAACTTTTTACCATGAAGTTACATTAGAAAAATAATATATTTGCTCCTCAGTTTTTAATCATTAAAATATGGACACGTTTCTGAGAAGGATTTAAAGAGCACCTCAGAGCTCATGTCAGCTGCGAATAGGGCCCAGCAACAAAGTGTGTGGAAGGGTAACAGTTTAAGGTCCAACATTTCAAGAACAGACTAAACGCAAGATGTCATTATCATCTAAGAGGGAGCACTGTGGTTTAATAACAGCTCTCGGCCCAATCAGGTTGCTGCGGATGGAAACCACCTCCACATCCACACAAGAATAAAAGTGAAGGAGGTTATTACTTTTTTTCCTATAGTTTGGAGTTAATATGGACTCTTAATGAAGCATGTTTATGCTCTCTCTTAGCCCTCTGGAGCCCTACACACCACCTGTACATCTACAACCTGATGGAGCAGACAGCCTCACTCCTTTAAGCTTCCTCTGGTGCAGCTGGCCTCTTGAGGTCACGGATCTGCTTAATCAGATAGTTCTTCTCGTCACAGAACTGCTCGTCCTCTGCTCTGTCAGTCTGGAAATGGCTCAGGAATTCAACGAGTTTGGTTTGGTTCTTCAGCAGGATGTCCAGCACGGGTTGAGTCTTGTTTGGGTTCGCAACAAAAACCTATGAAATGAGAGTTCATGTGAAATTACACTTCGAAGAGCTCCTCTCTAAACGTAAATGGCTCCATTTAACCACACTAGATTTATAGACAGATAGACTAACAGACAGATAGCAGATGTGTAATGCACACCTTGAACACATGGAATGCTTCAAACTGGATGTTTCGGCTGTTGTCTCTCAGCATGTTCATCATTAGCTTTAAATTCTCCGCCCGGCTGATGTATTTTGTCATGACAGTGAAGTTGTGTCTATCCAGCAGAAGTTCCCCAAGGAGCTGTAAAAAGAAAGAATACCACTTATCAAAACTTTATTTAATACTTTCTTGCATCTTCCTTTCAAGCAAAAGGAATTTTGATCTGAAAAAGCAGTGGAGCTTTTACCTTCAGAGACTGGCGTTTTGTTACGTAGTTGTCAGAATGCAGGAGCTTCTCGTATTCTGTAAACACCTGATCAGACGTTTCATAAGCACATTAGACACACTATGAACAATGTTTAAATTTAATTTTCAATGTTTAATTTTAGCACTAAATCAGAACTTTAATACTCACCCTGTCATAATTATTCTCAAGGAAATCTGCGCACATGATCTTGTGTCTTGTGAGGAGATCCTGTGATGCAGCAGAAGAAACCAAGATGTCAGACAAAATTGTTTTTATGAAGAAGATCTAAATTAAGAAATTGTGCTCCGTACCTTGAAGGAAGCAAAAGCATCAGAGGCAATGTCAAAGGTTGAGAGCTCCACATAACGGAAGAAGCAGAAAAAGTCTTCGGAAAACAGCACAGTCCGTGCCAGGGGTTCGTGCCGCAGGCACTCTCTCAGCATCATTCCACAGTTCAGAGCCACTTCGGCACTCTCATATCTGCACACGTTAACACACGTCAGGTCCAAGCCAAGTCATCAGCATCATCAGATTTCAATATAAACTAGTTATACACAAATGCTGTTGATGTAATGCAAACAAAAATAGCAAATAGTTAAAAGTTATTTTAAGGCAATTTCACCTTAAGCAGTTTTTGATCCATTAATCTGGCATGAAATGAGTATTTGTAGATGAAAACTGTTTTTCTGAGCCTCATTTTCCATGGTAAGGTATTCACTCTGTGCCTGACGAGGGAAAAGCTAAATGTAGGCCAACTGTCGAAAACATCAATGTAAAATGTTTCCTGTCTTTTTTTTATGTCCACCTCTAACAATCCAATTAAATGGTCATCCAGACGTGACTCTGGAGTTCAAAACCATCGCAGAATAAATCCATCCTTTCAAGTATAATAATTGATCCAGCAAAAAATAAATGAGGCCATAAGACTCAATGTTCTATGAGTATGCTGGTTTACTGGGCTTTTCTGAGCTGTGATATCATCATTTGACTATCACTCCTGTCATCTACATGTGGAACCCACAGCTGAATGCAACAAGTTCATGCTCGTCTCTCTGGGAGTTGTTGAAACACATACCAGGTAATGTAGAAAATCACAAGGCATGTTGAGGGATGAGATCTTACCCCCCAGAAAAAGTATTCAAGTCACAATCAAGAAATAATCTCATTACGGTTTCAGAGTAACTTTGTAAACATAACTGTATATACTAAGCTCTCACAATAACCAAGTTCCTGTAACTTTAAGAGATAGCATACCCTTTAAGAAGCATGAAGAGGATCTGTGGGTGAGTAGAGATGTATTCTACAGTTGGTGTACGGGTGCCAATCTGACGTCTCACGATATTGCTAAACAAATGAACCACATCCTTCTTCCCCTATGAAACAGAAAAAAGATGACAAAAAAAGATCGTTCAGGTGTTGAAGGTGTACAAAGCCACTTCTGTTAAGTTAGCAGATGCTCACATTAACCACATACAGTCACACTAACAAATTAGTATCAGCACCCACAGACTGGTAGTTTTTGAATTTTTTTAAAAACAAGGCTTCCTCACTTCAAAATCAATCTTCTGTAGGTTAGCGATGAGAGAGATGAGCAGGTTGGTGTTGTACAGCTCCTGTGCAAGCTGAGCGACTGCTTCCGTTTGAGGCTCCTTGTCACCTGTTCCACTAAGTATCTCTTTTAGAGAGGCCAGATTTTTGGACGCCTCCTCTGCAACCTGAATTACCAGGAAAAAAGAGTCAGAGGTTAAAAACGTCTGCTAGCGTTTAGAGCAAGAATCAGATTGTGAATACAAGACAGAATCAAAAAGCACTTCTGACCTTTTCACACTTTTTGCTGTCTGCAGCATCCAGCTTTTCCATGTATGCCACATTCTCCTTCAGACTCCTCACTATTTCAGCTGGACTCTTCTGAGACTTCCCAAAAGGAAAAGGCATGGCTGCACACTTTTCCAGTCCATAATAAATAAAACACAGTTTCAGATTACAATGATTTACAATTAAAGCAAATAAACTTCCTGTACCTCCGCACCAGGAAGTGGCTGAAAAGCCTGTACAGGGGAGAGAATAAGGATACAGCTACGGTAGATACACTATCTGACAATAGACCATAACTTGAAAGTCAAGTGTTGGCTTTCAGTTTCAAAGGCCATAACACCACGAATAACTAGCCACCGTCGCTAACAACAACGTTCAAAAGTTAGTTTTCAGAGATAATGACTGTGTGAAAGCGATAAAACAACCCTTTCGAGATGCCCTTTTCATACTCGTATAGTTTCACAAAGTGAAAAACAAGCTCAAAGACATAAAACGTTAACTTTGTAGCCAAAACAAAGTTAAAGACGCGTTAAAACTGTCAACGTTTACAGCAACATTTAATATTTGAGTTGGGTTAGCTTGTGACCCAGTTTGCCGTGGCACGAAACAAGCAAACTAGTGTCTGTACATGCACAGAGAGTACCGAGGAGAAAACACGTAACAAAGTACTGAAATATTCAGTTCAGGCTGTCAGGACTCACCGTGTGAACTCCTGTTTAGAAGCTGAAGGAGGCTCGGTTGCTAAAGGTTAGCTAGCAGGCTAGCAGCAAGTTGTGTCCACTTAATGTCTCCACCGTTAACGCTGTTACTTTGAAATGTCTGTGGCGTTATCTGAGATCTGTGGCAGTAGCTATCTAAGTGTACCAATTGCAACTACAAGTTGTTCAAGAGTACGACCTTCATAGCTGTGATATTTCTTGGAAATCTCCCTGCTCGTCACCGTCTGTCACCTAACTTGCTAGCTGCCTAGTTGTAAAGAGAGAGCTGCTGGGCTGGCCTGTCTAACAACTTCATTTCCCTGTTCGCTTCTGTTCAAACTCCCGTCCTCTCCTCATCCCAGGGACACTGGGCGGGTATGTTTTGCTTTACAAAGCGAGCGACACACACTTTAGCCAATGGCTTTGACCATTGCATGCTATGAAAACTCCCCTTCGCTCTTGGTTCGTATGTTTCGTTTCTCACAAACTTACAGTGAGTGAAATATTTAAAGATTCAACAGGGGTCTTGTTTTCCGGACTGCCCCGCAAGAAAAATCAAGTGCACCTAAATTCTAACGAAAGGAAAATGCACCTAAATTGAATGTCGAAATGAGTTTGTAGATACTTTTTTTTTTTTAAACAGTATATATAATTGTATAACCAAGTCCTCAACCCACAATCCACAGAGCAGCATTCAATAACCAAGTAAACTCTAACATGATGACAGGATCTTTATTTTTATTATATTTAAGTATTTAAACTTACTTACTTACTTACCCCATAGCATCCCTTGCAAAAGCAAAGTAGTTTTTTTAAAGAACTACTGTCGACTTCACCTTGTATTAGTATTGAATAGTTCTATTTCCATTTATTTTTATTTATTATTTATTTTTGTAAAAAGTAACAAAAAAGTCTTCTATTTTAGTTCTTCCTGTTTTATCTTACTGTTCTCATTTCCCCTGTGTCTTTATTGCATATGCCTGTCATGCTGCAGCAAAATTAATCTTAAACGAATTCCTTCTCTTATGCCAAAATTGTCAGAGCTTTATATTTATCAAGATATATGCAAACATACATCTTGTCAATAGCAATCATTCGTTTTTCGTTTGTTTTCAGCCTTTACTAACATACATTAAATTACCTACACACCCAAGATTCACCCGAATGCCTTATCTGCTTAAATATTTTTTTGTCAGTTGTTTTTATTTTTGGTTCTTTTTATAACAAAAAAATCTCCTTTACTTTGACCTAACAATTTTTCAACTTTGTTATACTGCAGCACACAATCGTTGATAATACTTTTATTTTGATAGTCACTACTCGGAAGTGCTGCTACCGTGTAGACTGCAGACACCTTGATGCTGGTGTGAAAAGCCTACGATCACTGCTGAAGGACGGGAAGAAACACAGACAGTCCTCGGAACAGTTTACCATCTTTTTTTGGTATCAGAGAGAAAAGTCGTATCAGCAGGTAAGTTATGAGCTATGTGTGAGCGGCTGTGTTGTAGCCGTTGTGTTTTCTGGCCTATTGTGGTTTCAGGCCGTATTGCTGGCTTCCAGTGTGAGCTGCTCTCTTTTCATAGGGAAACATCACGTATGGCGCTCTTTACTTCGAAACGGTTTGCGAAGACCCGCGCCTGTCATGATTATTTCCCACATTTAAAGGGAAATATTCACAGTTATTCGGGTTGTTGAAGAAAATAATGTCTCAGTGTCATAATTTCCTCCCTTCGACCTTTATTTTCCTCCATGAAAAGGCCTTGGGAGAGATTTCGGGGCGTTGAGATGTTCTTAGTGAAAAATGTTTTCTGTTATAGCTAGTTTGTTGGAGAAAGAGGTACACACCCCCTTTAATTCAAAACTTTGGAAGGGAATTTGAGGTACTTTTTGTAATTAACTTGTCCTCGTTATTAAACGGCCTAATGTCGCTGTATATCAAATGATTGTTAAATTAGAGTCTGTTAGAGAGGAGCAGAGGTGGAAATAAAGGATATTTGGTGTTATTTAAGGAGAGTCTTGTGTGTTTGCACGCTGGCTCCGCTGCTGTAGTCGCCGCAGTGAAATCCTGGCCTTGTTATCATGGCTGTAATGGCTCTATCAAGGCGTCGCAGAACACTGCTTTTGTGAGTAAAGGAAACATTTTCGTTTTGGGCTTATTAAAGACTGTTCATGTATTTAATCCCTATAGTTGATCTACATGTGACGCCTGGAGCGCATGGTAGACATCATGAAACAGGGTGTTTGCAAATGTCTGCACAAATTTGGAGGATCTATCTACTCTAAAGAACACACTTATTGGTTTGCAATCGCAAATGTTGTTTTAATATATTGGGTACTGATACACTTAAAAGCGCATAGTTCAGAGCAGCTGAAAATGAAACAATGACAATATTTATATTGTCAATGAACATCCTAGCTTCAGGTATTGTGTAAGACCAAAGTGCTTATCACAGTAGACTACATGGATCTAAAATTTGAAATTTATGTGTAATATATTTTTAGAAAACGAAAGGCAGCAGCAGCAGTGCTTCATAGAAGTAATAATGGAGCAGATTATTCCTGAAAAAAAGTAGTATTATTATTTTGCACACACACACACACACACACACACACACACACACACACACACTCAAAGAAATTAAAAACTGCTCAAGAGAGGGGGTAAGATGTATTACTAAGTAGTCCAAGACTGTGAGGTAAACTGGTTTAGTCAGATCTTTTACCGGGTAAGAATTTTGCTGCTGGTTTCCTTTTCATGCTAAATCAGTTTCCTTACCATCAGATTTGAGATGACTGCTGAATATTAATTATCACCTACTGTTGTCTGCATCTACATTTAACAATAAAACCCAAGATACTTCACTCATTACGCTCCTCAAACATGAGCAGGTTGTTACGTAATCTGGAGTTTTCGTGTACCTTTACTGTGAGATTAGTATTCGTACCGATACTCTACAGTCATCCAAATCTGAAGTTAAAAAAGCCTGAAACTGACGTCCTGAAACTGTTCAGTAAGTCCCAATGTGTTTTTAGAGCTGAGGACTTCTTTCAGACGGTCAGTGCTTGCAGTAGTTGTTCAGTTTTGGAGGTTTTGTTTCAGGCTGTTTTTATGGAAAAAGTCCGTAATGGTTTCTGCACAAAGGGTTTTATTTATTGTTTCCCATTTTTTCAAATGCTGCTGTTGTTGGGAAACTAAATATCCAAAACACTATTTGCACATCATTCATTGAATTTGTGTGAGAAATTTCACAAATGTCCATGCCATTTTTATTCTGCCAAATATTCTGTAATAAAATCACCTTGTGCAATTATCATAACTTATTTTCTGAAGTCATTCTCTAAACATCATAAAGGTATTGATTAAAATTCTCGTGGTGTCTGGTTTGAATCAGACTTGAGCTTTTGATATGAGCTGGATTATAAATACTGTTATAAGAAATGAGAAATTATGTGCTAAAGCTTTGGTACTGAGTTACACTGCTTTGATGATATCTCTCTTTTGAAAGGTTTTATCATCATGTCTGCTGAAAATTATTCTTGATCTTGCTCTGTCTTTTATTTTATTTCATTATATTTTATTTATTATTTTTTTAATTTTATTTTTTTGCTTTTAACTGAAGACTCGGATTGGAAAAGCCTTTGGAAATGTCAGGCCAGAGGAAAGGAGCTGCAGCGAAGCTGCTCAAATGTGCCTTCTGTAGGACTAACCGGGACAAGGAGTGCGGGCAGCTACTGATGTCTGACAGCCAGAAGGTGGCAGCCCACCATAAGTGCATGGTGAGGAGAGCACATTGTTTCTGGGCCTTTTCAGGCTGTGATTTTTTAAGACATAGTCTCTTCTCAGATATCAACATGTGTAAACAATTCAAACAAAATATCTTGTTTTGTTTTAACGCCTTAGATACATTGGTCCCCACAAACAGACTGTATTTCAATAAGAAAAAAAATCAAACTTGTATCTATGAAATCATTCAGCATAAACAAAGCCTATTACTGTGAAATTAGCTCATATAATCTGTTTTAACATCAACACAGTTATTGTACATACCATCATCACTATCACTTAAAAAGACCACATAAAGCAGGTAATGTTTCTTTGATAAATGTGCTTTGCAGCTTTTCTCCTCAGCCTTGGTCACGTCTCCCTCAGACAGTGAAAACATCGGAGGATTTTCCATTGAGGATGTAAAAAAGGAGATCAAGAGGGGAAATAAACTGGTAAGTAACCTCTGTCCCTCTCTGTGTGGCACTGATCACAGATAAGTGCAAAGGGATTAACAGATTTGAGTCTTTGTTACCAGGACACTGTCACTATTCAGCACTGTGTATAACACTGTTGGTTAGGGCTGCATAACAAAATGTGATTTCATTCTTGACAAACAAATAGAAAACATCCTCTTTTAATCTGATAAATAAGGAAATAACATCCATGCTTTTATGCCATTTTGATGCAGTTAAATGATCCAAGTCATCTATCAGATACTCTAAGATGAAATAGTGAAAAAAGTCAGTTATTATGGATCAGTTCTGAAGGGCAGGAGTACAAACATAAAGAATCTATCCCATAAGTTACAGCTAACAGGCACCCATCTGTTTGTTTCCTTATTATTGATATCACAACACTGAACCATGTCATTGCACCATCTTTATCATATTGTGCAGGCTTACTCTCTGAGTGTGTAGTAGAGGGCTGAACCAAGTTTGGTAAAAGAAAATAAGAGAAAATGTTTAGTCAGTGGAAAATAGACTTAAAGCCACCAAATATAAAGAAGTTGGTGAAATTTACACAAAGCATGCACTGCAACCAGTTGATACAATTTTCTGTTTTTTTTTCTCCATACCATAATATATATACTGGATAAATAATACAACATGGGAAACACAAACTTTGGATACTTTCTTGTGTGGCCCTCTCTCAGGTTTTTGTCTTCATTTCATCCCTTTCTGGAGTTCCATGTTTGGCTGAATTCACAGGCTTTTGTTCACTCTATTAAAGTGAAGCTTGTGTACTTTTTTGTGGACAAAAGTTGTTTTCTTTCCTGCATTTTTAGTTTGTCACAGCAGAGATGAGAGTCTCATGATGGTTTTATTTATACAATTATGTCTTTCAGTGCCCCTTGATCTCTGGAGAGAAACTGCTGCTCAGATTAAAATCATTCAACCACATCACTAACTGACTAATCACACCCTGAGGAAACGGTTCTTTCCGCTGAATTTAAAGGGATGTGTATTCGTGTAACTGTGTTTCTGAATGATGGGGGTTGACTTCTTTTCGTTCCAGATGTGTTCATCGTGTCACAGACCTGGTGCTACAATCGGCTGTGATGTGAAGACATGCCGGAGGACTTATCACTATTATTGTGCTGTGAAGGACAAAGCCCAGATCAAAGAGAATCCCTCACAAGGGATTTACCTGTAAGTCACTTTGCCTTCTTTAACATGTCAATCTGCAACAAATACAGATTGTTTTATTAATTTTCTCTTGAAATTAATTTGCCCACGAACAGTGTTTACTGCCGCAAACACAGAGATGCTTCTCAAGACGGACTTCAAGGTAAGACGTTCACAATAATCTCTGTGTGCCATACACAGTCCCATAAATGAGTCTGTTTCTAATGAGGATTTCATGATTATTGGTACCCAGTTATCCATCACTGAGATTATCTTTAATGGTATAATTTCAAATATAGACGGAGAGGAAGGAGTGGCCAATGATTCTGACTCATCACCTCCGCTGAGTCGAGGCCGAGGAAGGTTTGAGAAGAGCAGAGCCAAGGTTGGATCTCGAGGCCAATCAGAAGACAGCCGCTCTGCCTCCTCACAGGCTGCAGACGAAGAAAGTTCCTCCCATGTAAGACTAGATGTTCATTCACACAACAGAGTATGTACACTTCACTAATAAGTCTCTTCACTGTGTGGTCTGATTGTTGCTTTTGTGATTCAGCGGGACAGGTCACCTCTTCGGGCCAGCCCAGGTGATGGTGGCCAGCGGTGTGGCTTCTGTCATGCAGGTGATGAAGAGAACCAAACACGGGGCATGCTTCATTCTGACAACTCTAAAAAAGTGGCTGCACACTACAAATGCATGGTAATCTTGTTGTCTTCATGTATTTGCTGTCAGTGTTTTTCTTTGCTCTTACATATTTTTGCAATACGTTGATCCCTCTCAGCTTTTTTCATCGGGGACAGTGCAGCTTACCACAACGTCACGAGCTGAGTTTGGGAACTTTGATGTGAAAACAGTCATCCAAGAAATCAAGAGAGGGAAAAGAATGGTGAGAATATTTATTTATTTTAAAAAAGAGTGTGACTTTCTTCTAAATTGTGAAACTATTAAACTTTTGGCTTTGTTGTTTTTTTTTACTTTAAGAAATGCACACTCTGCACTCAGCTGGGTGCTACCATTGGGTGTGAAATTAAGGCGTGTGTCAAGACGTACCACTATCACTGTGGCCTGCAGGACAAAGCCAAGTACATTGAAAACATGGCCCGTGGCATCTACAAGTGAGTTTTACTTCTGGTGATATTTCCATCGCAATTACAAAATGACATCTAAATCGATCATTTTACTGCAGATTCATTTGATATATTATTCACATAGAGATATCTCACGCAAATTTACAGTTGTTGATGCCACAAGATTACATGCATGTTGATGTAAAATTCTACATACCAATAATGTTTTCTTCATTTTTTTAATCAGAATTAAAAGGATAGGGTAGGATTGAATAGGATAAGACTGGATGAAGTTGAGTTTTCTTGAATCAAACTGAATGGAATATTGTAGAAGAAAACAAAATAAGATAAAATGGAAAAGAATAGAACTGCGTGAAGTGCAGTTGCATGGAATGGAATTGTGTTGAATGTAGAAAAGAATGATAAGATAGAATAAACATGACGATATAGAATTGGATAGAATGGAACTGTACTGAATAAAAGTGAATGGGGAAATATAATAGGAGACTGTAATGGAATTGTCTTCTGTGTTAAAAAATTGTCCATTACTCCACAAGAAAATCCAACAATGACCTGAACTACAAACAAGACATTCAAACATGAAGAAAGTGCCTGGAGTCCTTTGCATCGTTTTACTGTCAACTTAAGTTGTGAATCAGCACAACGACATTTAAAAGCTGATATTTTAATTTCAGAAGTTAAAACTATCTGCTTTCAAACCTCTTTGTTTGTATTTTGTTCCTAGACTATATTGTAAGAACCACAGTGGCAACGAGGAGAGGGATGAGGAAGATGAGGAGCGCGAGAACCGCAGCAGAGAGAGAGCAGCAATTGATCACGGGGGAACACCGTCAATGCAAGTGAACGGCAACTAGGTACAGTATCTGTGCAGGTTGTTTGAATAGAAATCATCTCTACATTTAATTTCCAGCATGTCTGATGCTTGAATACCATCCTGTTATTATTATTTTTTTATTTCTTCCATTCAGGTTGGACATTTGGATGTGATGTGGAGTAAATACAGAAGAATTCAAAGACAAGGGAGTGAAATGTTTTTATACTATATCTTAGCCTACTCACAAAAACATGGTCTTCAAGCCTCCACGATTTGTTCACACGGCCTCTCCCAGTAAACAGACGGGATGCCCCAAATATCCACCAGAAGTCTTCTTCATGAAACCCTGTTTTGAGCTTCTCACTGAATGGTGGTTCTGTGCCGAGCGCTGGACTTCTGCAACACCATGAAGAGCGGATGCTAACCTCTCAGAGAGTCAGTTAGTGGGCCCAGTTTCAAACACGTGTATTATTGCAGTGAATAAGATCTGATGGACTGATCTTTTGATTGTCACTCACCATTCATGCTCCCTCAGACTCCATGACCCACACTTGCAGAAATCGATACATTCTTGCTCTTCCTTAGCTCCTAAAGGACTCACTTTTAAGAGGGGTCTGTTTTGTTACTAGTCTATCAAGTTGTGCAGTTTGATTACTTTGTTTCTGTAATCATGTCTTAAAAATACTCTTTTGATGTTAGCCTTTTTTTCTTGATATGTAATATTTTGCTACTGTATTATCATCATGAGTAATTTTGAATATCTGGATTTCAGACAGTCACAGTAACAAGTTTTGCCAGCATGCACTTGTACTTTTCCACTGTTAAAGGTGGCTTTTTTTATTTAGCTGCTAAAGAGCAAAGTAGAGCTCTTTGGAAAAGTTGGCTTGACTTTGTTTGATGTACTGTTACTTGTATCTCAACAAATGTACTCATGGATGGTTGGAAATAGAAATGATTTTATTTTACACATTTAAAGGGTAAATTGTGTCCTTTTTTCAAAACTTGCTGCTATGCAGCTCAAAGAAACGACACAGGGGCCATGATGAGTTACAGGTATTAAAGGTGATGTGGTTCGAAGAGTGAGCAACATCACTCTAGCTGTCATGGTGTGAAGTCAGACGGGCTTCTGTTATTTCTGTGACTGTTCACACAACATCCTCTGGAGGGCCTAATCTACTCATTCTCCACACTGCTTCTGATCTTAAAGTGCTCTGTCTTCAAAACTTTAGGTCTGATTTTTTTACAAATATGTGCTGAATCGGATCATCACATGAGCCCTGGTGAAATGTGTTGACAAGAAGTCGAAAAGGACAGGAGAAGGTCTAGTTTATGACAGAAGTTAAATCATGGCTGCCCTTGGTGATAACTACAGCTGTACAATGACCCTGAAATGCAAAACATAAACAATGAAAGGAAACCTTTAAACAAAAATGTATACTATATAATTTATATCATATAATTCATCCTGAATTTCCCTTCAGGAATTAATAAAGTATATTGTATTGTAGACTAAAAATAGAAAATGCAAACACAAAAGAGAAAACAAACATATTGTGCAACACGTGTATGTGTGTGTGTTTTTGCACGTCAGGGCCACTGTACAACATTGTGAAATGGAAGTTTTATTATTAAACCTCCACTTCATGTGTGACTTAAACCTGCAGAGTTACACGTGGCATTTTTCCCTTGGGAAAAACATACATAAAATCACAAGGAAAGTGTTGGGCACAGTTTTCACCGGTCATGCTGCATCTTTTATATAACTTAAATGTATCAGCTGTGTTTGCTCAGATAAAACTACAGGGAAACTATGCAAAGTGTACAGAGATCAATTTTCTTTAGATGCCAGTCAATACAACTAGATATAAAGAGTTAAACATTATCAAAGATAGCACAATTGGTATCTGCAGGTTTGATTGGTTTTGTCTCCTGTATTTTGAGTAAATATTTTATTGTCAGTTAAAGAACAAATAACCAACAGGCTAACCAAAAACTGATGCACAGCATGACCTTGTGTAAAATAGGACCAGATTAGGACTGATAATTCCTTTTAAATCATGTTGGCACCACTGTAAACAAATGTCAGCAGATAAACTTCCCAAAACTGTCACTTACAGTATAAGCAAACAGTTAAAAGCAGTACTCCTTACTGCGGTTTTTGACTTTAATTTTCAAACCTTCCATTCCACAGTAAGCTTCAAGGTTGGAATTGACATATAAATGATGAAGTCATGTCTGCATGTTTTAATGTCTTTCTATGACACAGGTTTTGTAGAAACAGAGGACCAGGATTCTCTTCAATGTACTCCAAACCCTTTTCACCATGCTTTTCACTCAATATATTTTCATCAGACACTAAGAGCTAAGTGCTCAATTATTAATTATTGTAAATACGTTAATTTCTGTAATATTAGGTTGAAATTTAACAAATTCTAAAGCCACAATCTAAGTAATCTAAATTTAATACCCGAAACTAGGCTCTTCTTTAGAGACCAAAAAGGAAACGATTTCTGTTACAGGCCCCCACGTGGTGCTTACATTAACCAAAGAAAGCAGGAACTAGCTCTGTTCTGCAGACTGAAAAAGTTACAGCCATGAAGTTCAGACAATATGGGAGTGAGGCATAACACCGACAGTTATTACAAATCAGTTATTATACCATGAACCGTGGATAAGACATCTGGTGTATATTTTATTCAAGTCTACATTTATTTTTTAATAGCTGTGTTCCGCGCGCGCCACAGCCCGCGCACCTTTCCTCTTAGAGATAGGGCGGGGCTTAGGCGTTTCTTCTCATCTGATTGGTCCACTGCGCTCTTGCGTCATCCTGACCACTACGGTAGTGGTACAGTGGAGCTGCAGCCCGGAAAAAGGCAGGACACCAACGTCGCAACGGGGCTAGCCGCTCCCATGTGTGTGCTGTCACAAGGGTGAAGAGTCCAGAAAACCCCCTCTCAGCAGAAATACCATATTCTGTCTTCGGCGACCACCGAGGGTTACAACAAACCAAGCGACAGGAACCGACACGGACATGGCGACATCAAGCTCCTGTGTAGTGGTAAGAGCCCCTAACAACCGAAATGAAATCTGAGACAGAAGATGGTCGTAGGTTACCTCTTCATTCCCACTGTAATAATGCGGTAACCTACATGGGCACCATTGTTAGTACTGTAGACACACACCTGACGGTGGCTGGTAGAGGGTTATTTCAGCCTCTATTGACCTTGGTAAAGGGTCCTGGTGTATCACGTTATTCAGTGTATGTCTATCTGTAGCGTGGCCTGCGGGGGCTGTAGGTACAGTGAGAGACACGCGCGTGCCATGCTGGGCGAAAATGACGCAATTCATGCATTGGACTGATACTGTAAGGTTCATTGTTTGACTGCACCTAACTAGTTTAATCAATCATACCTGTATATCCAGCTGTAAACAAAAACACCGAGAGCTTAAACAAGCGAGCTCCAAACGAGGGGGCGTGTGAGGACGCGTACTACTTTAACCGAGTTACAGTTACCAGCTTCTATGTTTACAGGCCTCACAAGTTTACGTACCCTGACAAAGCTGTTTAACAGAGCCACTAGTTTTCCACTTCTTTAACGGAATTTGGACACTACTCATTGATATTTTCAAACTTTGGGTATCTTTTTGTGTCCTTTACTGATTTATAAAGTTTAGCTACCCTTTGTTTAAGATCCTTGGACAGTTCTGTGCTTTCCTCCATAGCTCAGTATCCAGAAAATCTGTGCAGCTCTAGATGAAATGTGAAGAGCTCTCTCCAGAGCGTAGAAACTCACAGAATATTTATACAAGGACACTAATAGAAATCAAACAACTCACAGATGAGGGCACTTATCCCTTAAAGTCATTTAAACCTGTGTGATTATTATCAGGCAAAACATTCAGGGGTGTGTAAACTGTTGATGAAGGTCATTTGTAGGATTTCAGTTATTATGACTTAAAAAAGGACATACATCATTATGTTATGATTAATGGCTTCACTCAGCCACACTCTAAAATAAAAGTTTACCTCATGATCATTACATGATCACTATTTCCCAGTATCATATTTCCCCCCACAATGGCCCATATTTCCTGACTTTGGTTGATACTGTGGTTGTTTTGCTTCTGGAGAGAAAAATAGTCCCTCAGCATATGGGTTAAATGCAGAATAAACAGGGCTCCTGTTGTCTGTCTTTAGGTCACATTGAACCACCAGTGAAGCTGTTTACTATGTTATTAAGCAAGACTGAAAATTAAAAAGCAAAGTAAAAAAAAACCCTGACACATATGTGTGCTTTATTACAGTTTACTTTACAGCACAGGGTTACACCACAGCTGACGTTTCAGGGGCCTCTACAGTGGTGTGAGTAAATATATAACCAATGTGCTGAATTTTCCAGGAAATTTCAGACAGTTGGATGCCTTTGTTCTAATTGTGCTAATCACCTAAATGGCATTAAAAACAGTATTTTTTTTCAAATTCGCTGTCTAAAACTTGCTCTTGACCCTGGCTGACTTTATTTTTTTGTGGTTATCATTCAGCTTGTTTTGAAATTAAAGGAAACAATGATACTGCAGCCATGGAAAACACTCCTTGTATCATGTTACCTTGAGGACATCTGCTCAGTATCAGTCATTATCATTGGAAATAGAAAGGGGGAAGCCTAAACAGATGGCATGTTTACAGTTTAAGAAGGCATGAGGGACCAGTGCTTTATTGTGGTTCACCCAAGTGCTTTCTGGGAGATGTGCACTTTTCAGTTTGGTGTGGGGTAAAAAAGATTTTGTTGACTTGGGAGGATCTTATTTCTTCACCACAACAACTGCTGAGACTGTGCCCATGAACACTCACTTCTTTCCCACTGCACTTCAGGCTTTGCACCATCTACCAGCTGTCACATGATACCAGTTATGTTGTCTCGGTTCATGAAGCAGGCATCTGAGCCTGAGCAGGAAATCAGATTTCCCAAAGAAATGAGAAATACTCAGAACCACTTGTTGAATAAGTCGGGGTAAAAGGCGACTGTCTGACCTGGAAAGACCGCTTTGCTTTAAGATTCTTGTATTAGAACAGTTAATAGTTAACAATGATAAAGTGTATAGAATGAGAATCAGTATAGCTGTAGAAATAACCCTTAGTTTGTGCTGTGAAGCTAAAAACACTGTGAACCTTGTCTCTTTCCCCTTACAGTGACTCTGTATCAGGTGAAGGCACCGTATCAAATGAGACTGTAACCCCTCTGTGCTGTGTTTGGTTTCAGATCAGTGATGAGGAGCAGGGCTATGACCTGGACCTTTTCTGCATACCAAAGCATTATGCTGCTGACCTGGAGAGGGTCTATATCCCACATGGACTTATTTTGGACAGGTGGGTTGCTTTTCTGGGGTTGGGGTGGGGGTATAAATATGAGGGAGGTCTGGGTCAAAAGGTAGTTTGGCTGATGATTTGGTTTTAACAAACACATGTTGCTCAATCGTTCTGTTTGATTAAGTGATCCATATAAAGAGTGGTGTGTGAACATAAATTGAGTTCTGGTCTAGATATTATTTTCAAAAATAGTCCTAAACAACACATACAAGTTAATGAATGCAACAGATTTATCGCTCATTCCAAGGCTGAATCCTTGTTAATGTTTAGTGATTAAAAATCTGTAAAGTCTGTTCATGGTTAGAAACAGCACTCATAAATTCATAATTACCTGCAGTGATTTTTTTAACCTTTTTATTGCTATTTTTACTATCAGATTTAATAAACACAGATATCTTTTATTTCTTTTGGTGCCAACTATGAACAGGATCTGTGGTGTTATTATACTTTAGGGTGCTTTAGAAATGACAGCTGTGCCCACTCATTAAACTGAATGGAAAAGGGAAGTACTGCTGACTGTTGCAGTAAACTGAGCTGACCCTTTCTCTCTCTCTCTCTCTCTCTCTCTGTCTGTCTCTCCCCCACGTGACTCCAGGACAGAGAGACTGGCCAGAGAGATCATGAAGGAAATGGGGGGGCACCACATTGTGGCCCTCTGTGTGCTTAAAGGAGGTTACAAGTTCTTTGCCGACCTGCTGGACTACATCAAAGCCCTGAACAGGAACAGTGACCGCTCCATCCCCATGACAGTGGACTTCATTCGCTTAAAGAGCTACTGTGTAATCTACCATTATGTTTTTATGTTTGTTTGTTTGGGTTTTTTTTTTAATCCGGATTGACCTTATTAAGTAATCTCAAAAGTAGTCTCATCATGTCATTATGCTACACACAGACGCTGGTATACAAACACAGTGTTACTGGTGTTGTCATGGACACAAACATGCTCCTGTCCTCAGCAGCTGCACTGAGGTCCAGTGAGCTGGTAATTATACATATGTGAGCTTTGCAGAAGGACCATCAGTGTCTCCACTTCATGCCTCTTTTTGGCTCTTTTAAGGTCATAGTTTATACCCTGGCCCATGACTAAAGCTGTTTACAGAAGCCCTTTCCTTGTTCTGAATTAACAGAAGCGCATCCCTCATTTCGCAATTAAGATTAAAACAAAGAAACTTTTGAAGGGGGCAGATTAAAAAGCAAAGACATTTTCACTGAGAAGTATCATCAACAAAGGTCAGCATCAGTGTTACAGTATTAAACAACGTGCACGGAAAATGAACTTTCTTCATCATCATCAGTATCCTATCAAGGAGTTTGATTAATTTAGTCTTTCTTAATGTGGTTTTAATCAAATTCAGACTACGTAAAGAAAAGCAACTGAAGTGTTTACTTTGAGGGTTTCCATTTAAATTTAAGATTTTGAATGACTAGAGATGAAGAGATGAAGAGCCAACACTTTGTCCTACTTCATGAAGCTTTTATAACTGCTGTTAAACAGCTGCTGACCCTGATAGACCAGTCTGTATCATAAAATCACTGCAAAAAAAGTACTGCGCAACGTAATGATGTATGAAAGGTCAGTCAAACCTGAAGAAAGAAAACAAGTTTATGTTGAGTAACATTATTGACTGTTCATTTGTTCTCACAGATATGTGTGTTGCCTTTTTTGGCCTATTAAGCAAACCTGAAAAGATAGAGGCTCTATTCACAGACGGGTCACATGAGGCCCAAGACTTTTGTGAGCCTCCAGGTTGTGTTCACGATGCACCTCAATGATATTTCTTCAATAACAGAGTTAAGCTGAATAACAAAATCATTAGTTTTCTTCCGAGTTCTTCTTAGTTGACTCATGTTTCCTTGTACAAGATTTCAAGACGTGCATAAGAACATACACATATACACACACACACACACACATATATCATTTAAATTTGTTTTTACTAGCCAATCACCATTTAGCCTATTTTCCCCCTTTTTTGTGCTCACAGAATGACCAGTCGACAGGCGAAATCAAAGTCATTGGTGGAGACGACCTCTCAACGTTGACAGGGAAGGTAAAAGTGTGGCGTTTATCTTATTTAATAAAATCATTCTAGTGGCAATTTGGTTGAGCTGAAGAGTCTTACAAGACGTATAACTGTCAAGCTCAATGATCATGTTATAAATGACATCATTATGAGATGGTGATCACATGTACAAAATACAATTAATATGAACTGGGGTATTTCATAAAACTTCAATAGTACCTTAATAATGTAAGAAATGGGTCATTTTGAAATCTGTTGATCATAGCTGACTATCCTACAATTGTTGAGGCCCACATGATTGTGACTCATTTTCTCTCTCAACTCCTGCATGATGTTACTTCTGATTTCATTAACTTCTTGCTAAGAACATGTAACTCATAAAAGCAGCTGTTATGCAGATCACTAAATACTAAACTCTTAAAGGCATTACTTTGTAGTCCATATGCATGCTAGATTTATAATGACCAGTTCACCTTTTCCTTTACTAATGCTGTTGTTTCTTTTTTACACAGAACGTCTTGATTGTGGAGGTATGTATTGATCTTTTCTTCTATCAGGAGGCAGGCAGATTTCTGCTCCAAATTTTTCGATATGAACTCCTCTCATGCTCTGTTTTCAGGACATCATCGACACAGGAAAGACAATGAAGACATTACTGGAACTGCTTAAACAGTACAATCCCAAAATGGTTAAAGTTGCAAGGTGAAGTATGAGTAACTCTATCATACTGTCTGATTATTATTCTTTAATTGGATTTAACATGTTACAAATTTTTATGCTTATTTTCTGCTGCCCTCAGTTTGTTGGTGAAGAGAACACCAAGAAGTGTTGGCTACAGACCAGACTGTAAGTTGAATATATTTCACACATACATACATACGTTTTGAAGGCGTTTAACATTTGCTCTTTTCAGTTTTGTTAGTTTCCCACCATGAAGACAAGTAACTTATCTTTTCAACCTTCCTTTCAGTTGTAGGATTCGAGGTCCCTGACAAATTTGTGGTGGGATACGCACTAGACTACAATGAATACTTTAGAGATTTAAATGTAAGTGTTATTAATAAATGAAGAAACTGTTTTTAAGATCTTATGTTTCAAGTCAAGAACCTCTGCAGAATATGTTCATCAAAGGTTTGGCTCAGTACTTACAATCTTCTCTTTTTCAGCACATCTGCGTCATTAGTGAAACGGGCAAGGAGAAGTACAAGGCATGAAGAGCAGTTCACAACAGTTGTAATATAAAATTATCTTTTCCTTTTGCGGTCCATTGTACATTGTATCAATTCACAAGTGTTTCATGAAAATACACAGCCAGCTCAGGGTCCCTGATGGAGCCAGTTTTAGCCACCACACATGCTAGATTACATTTTTAAGATTAAACAGCATGGAGCACAGCTCTACCTGCTCAGTCAACTCCACACTGTGTAATTTTTAGAGTTATTATTTTTAGATAGATGCTGCTAGCTCTGAATCACAACTGTGCTAAAATCACATTTGAAGACCATCACAAACTGTTTTTTCCCCTTGGTATGGCTGCATCTATGTTAAACTTTAAAAAAAAACATTTTAATGGTGGACACTCTTAAAAGAGACATTACTTTTTTTTTTTAATTCTACATGTATATTTTGGGACAAAAAGCTTTTCTATTTTATTGTACTGTGTGAGGGGATTATCATATGTTACAATGTGTGGAAAAATTAGCGATGTCAGGTTTGATCCCTAATTCAAGGGCTGTGAAGACTGAAAGATGAAATGTCCTCTTGTAAGTGCTGATTTGATTTTTTTTTTTTTTTTTTTTTTTTTTGGGGGGGGGGGGGGGGGGGTCATGCATTCAAACTTTGTGTACCATAAATTTGAGTTCCTATATTTTATGCTGGATGTATGTAAGCAGTTAAGTTTACAGATGGGTTAATGTTGATTGCTATGCTGAAGCTTAATAATCAGATCTTTGACTTTATCTGCCAAGATTCAATCAGACATAATTCTCTTTTTTTGTTTGTTTTATATGATATGGTTTTATTTTGTGGTGCCATTACTGTAACTAGTGAAAACTGAATTTTGCAATACTGGTCATTAAACCTTCCCACCTCTCTTATGACTATTGGGTTACATTATGAAGCTGTTTTTAGGAGGGCCAACGAGACTCCTGGCTGTGTAGCTAAGTAAAGCTAGCTCAGTGTTATTGAACTGAGGGTCTTGACCTGAAAATAGCTGCCCATCAGGCCATTGATTTTAATCCGTTAAAGAAAAATGAAGCCTTTGCGAACGTGCTAAAAGTTGCTGTTTGTTGAGAATCCGCTACAGGCTGGCTGCAGAAAGACCAGAAGTCACGTACACATCAAGTCAAAAAACTGACTTTTATAGCATTAAAAAGCATATTTACAGTCTGGTTAAAAAAAACAGCTTGGGAAACGTTAATTTCCCCATTGGCACACACTGTACAGGGGGTGGATTTTTTTCTAACTCGATGGTTTAGATGATATTCGGATTACGGGTTTCTCCAATCAGAGGCTGAACTCAGTTCACGTGACTGGCGGGCACCCTATAGCTGTTGGAACGGAAGCTGAAAGTCCGCCTCATATCCAAGCTGGCCCTGTCCACCATGCTTCAAACAAACCATGCTATGTGTCTGGCAGAACTTGGCTCACGTGTGCCTCCTGATAGTCAGCTCTCCCCTCTCCTTAACAAGGTGAGAATCGCTATAGATTACATCCCCCATGTGTCCCGCTGTGCAGCGCTCTCTCTGGGTAGAGAGATGGCTTCCACAGTGGTGGCGCAGAGGCACCTGTGGCTGACTCTCCGACCTTCCGGACAGGGACAGAGCTGTCTACCTGGACAAGCTTGTGTCAGCTGAGTTTGTTTGGGCAGTCACTCAATGCCATTCAGGTCAAATTTGAGTTGAAGAAGAAGCAAACCGAGGACTTGTATAGCATCATTCCCAGGCGGGATGTAAAGCCTAAACAACCAGCTGCTCTGCACAGGCCAGCACCACCACCACCTCCCAAGAGGACCGTGAGTTCCGGACCCCAGCCAGTGAAGAGGCAAACAGTCGGCCAGAACCCACGCCCCTTGGCTTGGAGTAAGGGTCCGCCACCAGGCCTCCAAAGGGGTTCAACGCCCAGGAAGAAGAAGCCACAGTCATCCTAGCTTTGGGATGGACTCGAAAGGGGTTCCAGCAGCACGGAGACACTGCCACTCCTCAGTTGTTGCCTCCTAAGAAGCCACATTTAAATGTTCAGTAGTCTGGTCCCGAGAGGCACTGTACCACTCTGACACAGTCTTCCAAGCACAATCCCAGTAGCTCAAAAGTTCAAAAGTCACAGAGCTATAGGCTGTGGGGATAACCTTAGGCAAATACGCCACATTAGGGCGTAAGGTAACCTTAGATCTTAGAGTGAACTGGGTACAAGAGGAATGCACAGACAAAGCATGAAGGTTGCCCACTCGCTTTGCAGAAGTCAAAGCAAGTAGTAGTGCAGTCTTGTATGAAAGAAATTTCATATGTACAGACTCGATAAGCTCAAATGGGGGCTCACAAAGAGCCTCAAGCACCAATTCTAAATCCCAAGAAGGAACGCTGGGTTTAAACACAGGCCTCATTCAGGTCTAAAAACGGTCCAGAGCCGGGCACCATGGTGCGGTTAGACAGCGGTTTTGTTCCATGTCGAGGTGAGCTCCGCGACAAAATCAGGGAACATGGGAAGGCTGTTCTTAACTGTCATTGGTTGGGGAGGGAGAAAAAAAAACAGCAAACCGCTACGGTTTTTGAGCCGGCAGCGGAGAGGGCAGTTAAGCCAATTTCAAGTTGGCATTTTCGAGTTAGCCAAAATCAAGACCAAACTAACTAGCAGTAGCTAGTTAGCCTGACTTGGTGGAGGTGTTCTCAGTGAGGTGAAGAGCGTAAGAACTGACGGATGACTGTGGTGTTGTACGTAAATAAGTGCAAGCGAGGCCTCACATACGTCACCACCGATCATCTGCCTTAAGGTGTGAATCAAGGTGTCTTCAGTCAGGCCACATGGGGTGTGATATCTCATATGACTTGTACTGAGTGAATTGACTAAAAGGGAACAAAATGTTACAAATATAACTTCTGTTCCCTGAAGGAGAGGAACGAGGTACAACACTAAGATACCCCACGGCACGGTATTAGTGCCCTAATACTTTTGGTCACCACTTAACTCTTGGAAGCTCTGGCCCAATTCATAGTCTGTAGTCTGTTTAATTTATAACGCCAACAAAACTGTCATGATATTTCAATATTAAGTTTGTGGTAGCCAGTACTAGGGGAGCAGTGGAGTGACTCACTAATGTGAAAACTCATTTGATTCTGGCCTCTTGGCTGCAAAGAAATCAGGTAAACAAAAACTCCTAGTGGAGATGCAACATTTACGTTATTCCTAAACACTTATGGGCAGATAATGTACCTGTGGTATCGCATGTGACCTTACGATGCATTCCACTTCATTTGGCTTGAGCACGCCGGCGACTGAAGCGATTTCATTGGACAGGTCCGCTACTGTTAAAAGGGGCGTGAAGTTTGGAGCTAACAGCTAGCTCTTGTGTGATCATCTGCTATCTGGTTCATTCTTGGCGGCATCCTGCAGAGACGATGATACTTTTTTGGGGCGTTTAATTTTTACAAGTGGCATGGATTAGTGTACCTGTGCTTAACGGCTGCAGCCAGAAGACTTACAGACAGGGGAGTAGAGTTAAGCGGTCAGCCGGCCTCTCTGTGGATACTGGCGTTAATGCTAACTTAGCTCGTTAGCCTATCAGGCCCTGATGGCTGTAGCTGGATCGAGCAGCTAGCAGTTTATATAGCAAGAGCTTACAGTGTGCTAGATGGTATGTTCATGTAGTGAAAATCGCTCAACAAGGGCTTCGTGTGTTTCACTTTAACCACGTTGGGACTGCTGCTGCTATGTTTGGCTCGTTTGAGAAGCTATCATGTAGTTACAGCTGAGTTAGCAGCGTTTCTTCCTCAGCTGTGCAGCACCAACACTGACTAACGGCTCCGCAGCTAACAGTCAGCGGGCATTGTGCGGTATGTAGCCATGGGGTGCTAACCATCCATCAGGAAAGTTGCTTATCGGACGTAACGTTATGAGAAATGCGAGTCCAGGCCAGCTTGTGTCAACCCAAATAGTTATTAGTATGAGGAGTAACGAAAACAACTGTTATGATTGAGAGCCATCGTTATCCGGAGTGTAACACACCACAGGGCCCTGTAGATCACTGTTCATTGAGTATACCTCACTGCGTTAGCTAGGCCCTTGTACATCTGCTCAATTGAGTTAAAACATGTAAAGTTTGTAAGGCTGGGAAAGCAACAGTGTTTCACCACTAAGCTGGCATTTCATTCTAAGTTTATGACTGGGAGGTAGGCAGCGTGAGCTACTAAAATGAACCATTCAGGGGTCTTGCCACAAGAAAAGATGGAGCTGGATCTGGAAATCCCATCCTCTTTGATTCAGACTGATGGACACTTGAGAAGATCAAACAGTGCACCCATGATAAATGGCTTAAGGTTCTAAATATATTACACATTTTTCCTTTGATGCTTCTGTTATATTTTGTATGCATTAAGTTAACTATATCCTGCTAACACTTGACTTACTCTGTGAATTTGTCATTTCAGTGATAACTCTCAAGTGTTCCAGAGAGAGGTCCTACGAAGCAGAAGGAACAGCACTACAGTTGTCAACAGACCCAACATGGTTAAAACATTTTAAAATATAAATTCAAGTATTTGCAGTCAAGTGCGTATCATATGTTATCTGATGAACATCCCTCTTTGCAGGTCCCCTCATCACCCATCCGGGTGCCCAGCACCAGGCTCCATCAGATAAAACAAGTAAGTTCTGACCCCGTCATTTCTGTCTTGTTTGCGTGGTCATGTTTTAAAGGAGCATGTCAGACCGCTGTCTCCCTCTCAAGCCATAGGGAGTGATGGTGTCTTAAAAAACATGCTACAGCAACACTTTGGAGTTCACAGGGCCGTCGGTCTTACAGGGTTGATCAACTGGTAGTATCAGACTCCAACAGAGGAAATGATTGCTTTATTTGTATGGCTATGTTTCAGTTATGATAAAGAATACTTAAGTCCAAACTTTTTGGATAGTATTCAGGTTTTACAGTCGACTTAGAATTGGGTCATAGTGTAATAGCATAAACTGTTTCTTTGGAATATTCTCTTTGATTAATGTATGTTTCATGAAAGAGGAGATCTTTTGCTGGAATAATATTTAATAACCATTGATCTTCTTGTGTGGCTTTGCAGGAGGAGGGTGTAGATGTTATGAACAGAGAAACTGCTCATGAGCGGTAAGCAAAATATTCCTGAATGTAGTTAAAACAATTTGCCTGGGTGATTTTCCTTGTCTTATGTAAAAAAGATTTAAAAAATTGCCTCACTGACTGATTTTGTGAACACAGGGAAGTCCAAGCTGCCATGCAAATGAGCCAGTCCTGGGAAGAAAGCCTTAGTCTGGTAAATAAAGTCTCTATTACAATCTACACCAGTGTTGTTAATGTGTTCTGTGTCTAAAATCCTTGAAAGTCAGAGTTATTGTACATTCTCACTGCATGTTTCGGCCCTGGGCCGTTGTTGACTCTTGATCTCTGTAGAGAAGACAAGTAGAAACATGCAAGACTAACATTTAAGGAGTTAACAGGGCCACCAGTCTCTCAAGGTCAGGCTGAGTCGGTAGTATAATACTCCAACACTGTTATTAATGTCAATTACCAGCTCTGTTCATAGTAATGTAGAAATATGTGAAACGGAGTAGCTGCCAATGTGTGGCATATTTTGTGTTCACAGAGTGACAATGATTTGGAAAAATCGGCATCGTCGTCTCCAAAGCGCATCGACTTTGTGCCGGTGTCGCCTGCTCCATCCCCAACCAGAGGGATAGGAAAAAAGGTACATGTGAAGTTAACTCAGTACGTTAACATGCAGATAATCAGGTTACACTGTGAGTAACTTGATAAAGTCAATAATTAAAGCTGTTTTATGGTCTGCTGTAATCTGATTTTCTTCATCAGTTACAGTCAGGGCTGTAAGTCAGTCCTCTCAGAATGTTTTAGCAGCTGGAAACAACTTTAAAGGTGATAGTTTGTTGCTACAGCTGCAAAATCAACATTTAAAACATGTTCTCTATTCTGCTGAATCTTTTGTAAAGACTAATGTACACCTATACTTTTTTTAAATGAAAATTACTCCAACATCTGCTGTATTGTGCTTAAAAGTTAAATACTATTGTGCCTTTACCTAAGAGCGCATCCTTGTATGTTTTGAAGTCATCCTGGGGTATGTTTAAATTAATGTTTTTGTCTGATTTTTATTCTTGTGAGCAGCAGTGTTTTTCACCTTCACTACAAATCCTCGTGAGCAGCAATGGCCTAACACCAAGTCCAATTCCCAGCCCAACACGCCGCTTTGGGTGAGCATCAGGTCTTCAGGGAGTTACTGCAGTTAATCACCTTAACGTCTAATAATGATGCTTCAAATGTTCTCCTAATAATACGCTGATTAAACCTTTTTGATTGACATTATTTTACATTGAGACTCAAGTAGGACAATCAATCTTGAGCTTGATTTGCGTTTCTCCTTTGTTGCATTAAACACATTAATGTACACCACCGTTTGGCTAAAAAAACCCAAACAAATAGACATGTCCTCTGCTCTTAAGCAGCACATCCTATTAGATCATATCTGTCATAGTGAAGGAGTTATTTCATTAGTATGAAAAATCTGGAGCTCAGTGTTTTTCTGCATTTTTAAATGTAACTGATTGTGTTTCTCAATGAACTGTCTGATAACGTGTGTTTCTCAATGAACTGTCTGATAACGTGTGTCTGTGTTTTTGTGCTTTGTAGCCGACGAAGTCAAAGCCCGATCAACTGCATCAGAGCCAGCATACTGGGGCCTATGAAACGTAAAGGTGAAGCGTTTAACTTATATGGAAATGCATCAGATTCACTTGGAGGGAACAAGAATTTTAGCTTACATGCCTTGCATGTCAGCACACAGCCAGCCTGAATCTGTTTCAGATGCTTCATCTAATATCCATGATACATGCAGCATCAGGAGAAACACTTAAAACGTGCGTGCCTGTGCACACAGACTATTATTAACATCACACATTAGGAATACCATCTTACTAGAAGACATAAATATCTCCAAACACCAGCCTCTAACCATAATAAAACTAGATTAAACAAACAGTTAGAGTAAGTTTGCCACCTCACCAATAGGCACCAGTATCTTAATAATTCTAAGAAACTTCTCTGAATTTGACAGGAGCAAAAAGTCTTCTGATCACTTCGACTTCTTTTTTTGTACATTAGTTGTCCTGTATGAAGTATCTTTAACATTCAAAGTCTCTTTTCTTTGCAGGGGAAATGGAGACAGAGAGTCAGCCCAAGAGGCTCTTCCAGGGTACAACCACCATGCTGTCCTCTGACGTCTCTAACCTGTCAGATCTCAGTTCCTGGTAAGAGTTGTGGGTCAACAAACGGTTTCAGAAAAACTTCTCAAAACTATTAACTACTTGAGGTCACATGTTTACTATAGCGTCACTCTCTACAGTGGATGTTGCGGTGTTTACATTAAGCAACTATTTATTTGATCCTTGATTACTTTAGAGGTGGATTAAGGAGCCATAAAAGTAACATAATAGAGTTAGCCTACTTAACACAAATATCATAGCCTGGCTTCACCAGATCAGCCAATCAGCTATTCATTTCCCCGACAAGTGAATCACTAACCGCTTTCCATCTAATCAATTTGCTCCTATTCTCAGGTAAACATGGCTAACCTGAGTCCTTCATTTAGAAATTAGGCAGGTTTAATGAGATTACAGCACTGGAAACCGCCTCAGCCTATTAGTAAACAGCCAAAATGGCAGCATCTACAGCAGGGAGGTCTGAGTCCAGTAAACAAATGCACTTTCAGTGTTCATTGCACAAAAGTTGTGTAGGATTTGGAAAAAGTTGAATTTACTTACAAGCCCTGCAGGTCTCCTACTCTGTGCTATGACTCATGCTGTGTTGCCCTGATTGGTTGTATCCCGTGACTGAAGTAGATGGTAGTTAGTGCCGTTTAAATCATTAACCGCTGGAATACAGAAACCAGTTGGCATAGGACATATTAGAGTAAAACAAGCTACTACTGCATCTGCTGTATGGCTGTGTTCCACTCATAGTAAACAATCATTTTTAAAAACATTTCATATGTTACTTTTATTTAAAACAAATGCATAAACTTCAGTCTCAATTTTGAAGGTTTTTTTTTTTTTTTGCAGCCCGCTCAGAATTTTTAAAGCCCAACCAGCTACTGTGCTGTGCGTGCGCTGCGGCGTATCAAAGTCTATGGTTACTGCAGAGCTGTGAATAAATTTAAAAACTTTGCAAATCAAGATTTAATCAGTGTAATCCAGTTTGTGTTAAAGTGATGAACAAGACCCGTAATAATTTAAAGGAACCACCAGCTGCTGTCTGACTACCTTAGAGCCTCTTGGAATGAGAACTTTCAGGGCCTCTGAAGCAGCCAGTAGGAGGCACTGAGGTCCTTTCAGCAAAGACTTTTGTTTGTTGCAGTTGTCCACTGTCTGACAAAAGTACTACAAAAACTGGAGCATTTGAGAGAAGATTCTTGAAGGTGGATCCATCTCTGATCTTATCTGTTTAACCTTTAAAACCTGCGCTGAAGTCTTACACGTTTAGCCACCAGCATAGCTCAAAGTCGAATTTTAGGCCCTGTTTATACCACAACCCTTCAGAGTTTCACTCGAAAATGCAGAGGAAAAAAAATGGTGTTTACATGGAAATGCTGATGGACTGAAAACGCTGTAGTATGCATATCAGGCCTGTAGGTGGCGCTATAATTGTAGAGTCTTTTGGTAGTCTGCTGCTGAAGAAGAGGTGGGCTGATCATCTGGTGTGTATACTGAATGAGTCTTCCCTGAGTGCAGAAGTGGAGCAACAGATGCACATTTTGTTGAAAGGCAGTCAGCAGATTCAGCAGCACAAACACAACACGGTAGTGGTACTCGGTATATGGCAATTAAAAGTTCCCACAATGAACGGGGAATATGCACGTGCAAAACAGAATACGACGTCAACATTTTCACCGAAAACTCCAGCTTGCTGTGTACACGGCAACGATGGCTGCAGTGTTTCAGAAAAACTCCACTCTAAAGGGCGTTTTAAAGAAGTTGCGTTTTAGGTCGGCTAAAACAGTGTTTCAGTGTAAACAAGAGGCTAAAGCGCAACAGTACTTTTGAGTTTCATCGTAAAACTGTTGTCTGAGGCCCTGTTTATGACAACAGTTTCAACATTTAGTATATACGCCAGATGATCAGCCCACCTCTTCTTCGGTGGCTGGCTACCAAAAGACTCTACAGTTTTATCGCCACCTACAGGCCTGATATGCATACTACAGCGTTTTCAGTCCATCAGCGTTTCCGTGTGAACACAATTTTATCTCTGCATTATGTTTTCGAGTGAAACTCTGTGAAGCATTGTCGTATCAGTGGGGCCTGAAAAAAACTTGTATTTTTAGTGTTTGCCAAAGTAAAAATTCTGACAGCCTGGAGCCTCACTCAGCATGTCCTTCTCTTTCAGTCACTCTCCAGATTTACTGGACGGAAGCCTCAGCAGTGTTGGCTCTTCCACAGACTCACCAGGAAAAATGGAGGGCGTGTCTCCCTCCTCGTCCAGCAACTCTCCCTTTGCTTCTCTGCAGGATCTGTCCCCAAAGTGATCACAGGGCAGCAAAAGACGCATTTAAGGACCGGTGCACTGAAGGCTCTTTCTAGGAAAAACGTTTCCTCTCCAGACCTTCCATCATCGCCAAGATTTGGTTTAAGTGGAATTTTGAGTGTTTGTTTCTGGGCTGATGTACATGGCTACGATGTTTGAATGAAGGAAATGAAAGCCATGGATGGATGGATGAGTTTGAGTTAGGCCAAGTGAAACCACACATGACTGAAGAAGCTTCGAGCACCACATGATTTTCATAGTGAAATTGTGTTCAGAGGTGGTTTAGCTGCAGATCTGTTGACCCATTTCCTGTCACTGATGAGAGACAATGAGCACTGGACATATAAAGAGACTATTGGATGTGTACTTTTCTTTGTTTTGTGCTGGAAACTTCTGTCCACAGGTCTCTGTTTGTGCACATTTTGTAAGAAAAGATGTAACTTATTGTTTTTCTGCTCTGTTTAATTATGTACATATTAACCTTGTCAGATGTCGTACATAGTTTTTAAGTTTATGGGCTGTGAGTGATTGTGGACAGAGGTCTTCACCAGCAAAAGTTTCTGTTATAAAGGAGCTGAATCTGCGTCTGGTCTGTAACTATGGAGATCTCCTTACTGCTATATCGTCAGTTGTTTTCTGCAGATGTTAACTGTAGAGGCTGTGAACTGTGGTGTTTTATCCAGTTTGGCTTTTATGCCCCTCCCTTTCCCCAGAACTTGCTGCAAATTTATTTGCAAAGTATGCACAGTTCATGCATAATGCAGTACGCTGTGGATGAAGTAAGGTGGTCATCACTGTGGGGCTTTCAACACTAAAGGTTCCTTAGTATCCTGTGTTCTTGTCAGGATGTTTGTAAATAAGCAGAGTACAGAAATGATCCTGTGTTCCTTCCCCTGGTGTTCAAAATATTATTTATAACTCAGAGGATGATAATAAAATGGATGGTGATTAGTTATTTTCTGGTAAAAGTCAACCATCTGTGTTTTATTTACACCAAATCAGCTGAGCGCTGGAACATTCTGCCAAAAAGACAAAACAGCAACATTACTTTGTAAGAAAGAGTGCTTGCCCAGTATTCTCAGTGATGTTTCAGCCACTGTGCAGGCAGAAATGTAAAAGTCACCCTTCACAGTTAATATCAAAGAAATCCCAGCATGTAGAGGTTTAGCCTTTACTGTGATTATCGCACCCAAATGTGCTTTAACTGTCATGGCCCCTCATCCCATGTTTCTACTCCTCCATGGGTCTTGTAGCCTATACAGAGTACGTACAAAAGGAAGAGATTGTAAATCATTTTATGGAAGCGTGCCCTTTAATTTAAATGTGTGGTTGCAGTTCATTTACTGAATGTTTCTTCCTTTCTATGAATAAGAAAATGGAAACTGGTCTGCTTGCCCTGCTGCTGACATATTTTTTTTTTCTGGATTGTAAAGTCCTCTTGAGAAGCGTTCAGGGCATGCACTCAGCAAATATATTTTACGTCTGTGATTGAAAGGCTGTAATTCTTCAAGCTGGCTAACTTCCTGCCTTTGCTTGTGTTGTTTGTGGTTGCAATCGTAGCAGACATCAGGACTTAATAAATTATTTCTCTAATACACGTGTAGAGCTGAATGTTTTTGTAGTTTATATTTGCAGCACAAGACACACACTTGTTTTAATGCTGCATCAAAATTGCGAAGTGTGTCATTATAAACCTTTGCTGCTGTGAGAAACACACAGACTTGTTTGTGACTGGGAATAGTTTTTAGTAACCATCATTACAGAGTAGAAGAGGCCTTCTTGTCTCTGTCATCCGTCTGTTCAATGATGACGACAACAAAACAGCCTGTGAGGATCCGTGAACATGAAAAGAGACCGCTGAGCGGAGACTTTATTCAACGTTTGATGGAGCATCGATATAATACATTAAACAAAGCATCGTCTTCATAAAACAATTTACCTTTGGTGACATGTCAAATGATCTTATTCCTGGAAAAATAAAAATGTATTCAAATAAGGTTTCTCAAAACATGCAAATAACTGCATTTAGTCCTCAAAGTCTACACTAAAAATGCTTTAAAACATCAATATAATGATGGTTACAGGTGAATACCATAAGAAAAGTTTAATGGCTTTATGTACATCGTGTTTGTAAGATTCCTTCACACTCAAGTTAACCAGATTGTGTTACGTAATGGCAACAAAATACTGACAGAGGGAATAAAAGGCCTGAATGCACTTAAAGTGGCCTCATGTTGCTCCACAGGCCCTGCTCAGGGACAGCTCCTCTCACACTCCTTTCACCCACACCGGAGGTCTTTGCTGTTTGCTGTAAGACAGTAGTGTTAATGGATAAACTCATCTATGTAGAACTGCAATTAAATATACTAAAATGTATTTTCAAGAGGCGGGGTGGATTGAATAAGGACTCAATCCCACTACTGTCAGCTGTAGTCACTGCAGAGTAGAGCCTCTGGTGTGAGACTGTTCTCGTTACTCTTCAACCGTTTTCCATCCGTTTTTAGCACACAGCACATCATGTGCGTAAGATGACCATCGTAAGAAGACCTAAGTGTGATGAAACAAAACAGAGAAACTGGTTTTTACATACTCCAGAAAACACACCACTTCAACCATGCAATGTCAAAGCTTTTTATAATTTAGAAATTATCTTTTTCCCACTTACCAAGAACATAAGCAGCTACAAGTTTCTTGTTAACACTTAAGTGGAGGTAGACAGGCACAGTAGATTCTTGCTCTCCTAAGGTTGGGAGCATCAGGGCGGCCATACACACCAGGCCAAGCAGCACTGTCAGCAGACTGGGGCCTCCAGCAACAGGTCGGCTTTCTGTCAGGCACAAAACGCACACAGAAATCAAATGACTTAACCAGAAAGATCCACAAGTGATCAACAAGAGTTAAACAAGAGAGAGAGTGTTTGTTTTAGAGTATGCTCTGTCTGAAAGGTTGGGCAGAGTTATAGGTACGTCTGTAAGATACAAAAAGCAGAGTGAAGTTACCATGGGCTCTACTCAGCAAAAACAAAAAATCCAATGTGAGATTCCAAACACTTGGCTCCCTCTAGTGGTACCACCACCACCATCACCACACTGTGGTCTTTAATCCTACCTGTCTGAAATGCAGTCTGCTCAAAAAACTCGCTCTCAGCAAACTGCTCTTTGATTCTGCGTTCCTCATCTTGGGGTCGAGGGCTGGGCGGCTCCTGTGAGGCTGAGGGACGGAGTGTGGCCGTCACCTCTTTGCGACCCAGAGCTTTCCGTTGACTCTGCTCCGACACCTGTAGTCGGAACTTGTCGTACACACCATAATGACAAGCCCGCACATCTCTGTGTCTGATTACGCTGTGTGGACATGGAGAAATATATCAGATTCTTGATTTAGAATACAGTCGAAACTGACCTTCAAACCTGCATGTTAATATTTGGCAAAGTTTGCTATAAACAATAAAAACACGGAGGGAGATCATGTACAAACAAATAAAAAGCAAACTTACATGTCAACACAACACTGTGGCTTAACAGCTCCAGTGGAATCAACCACAGTGTACTTATTTGGCGCTGTGCACAGCACTGAAAAAAAGCATGTTCAGATAATATAAGTATAAAAAGTACTATGGCACACTGAGGCACCAAAATGGGTTGAATTTTACTCTGCAAACTGACCTTTGAACTTGAGAGCAAACTCATAGGGATTGTAGAGGGTGAGCACCTGCTTGTGAGACGACTGTTCATCTGCATAGAAGACGAGCTCAGTGGGGAACACAAACACGGGAAGGTTTCCTTCCACCAGCTCAGGCTGTCGGTGCTGCTGCTGCATTGGCCCCAGCTGAGCTCCTCCCCGTCCCCTTCCTCAGTCTGTCTGGGCCCCAAAAGCCTCTCTCCACAAATCACAAAGCTGTGTGAACACCCTCTGGGTAGAATTGGAACCAATCCTCAATCATCGCCTCCGGGCAATGACAAGGAGCTGTGAAGAGACATGATAAGTAATGGAGTACATTAACTAAAGAAACATTACTCTGCCTCTTTAACTCTTCATTCACTCTGCATTTATTCATATATTTATCTGTGTGTATTTATTTATTCATTTTCTTGTATTTGTTTCAGAAATATTGCTTTCAATCTTGTGAGTACCCAAGAGATGCTTTTCTTTGAATTTTCAAGTTTTTAACTAATGCCAAAATATTGCTGCATCTTTCAGGCCGGTTAGAAAAACATTTTTGATCACAGAGAGTTTGATAAAATAATTATATGGCCTATTACTGCTGCAATGTCACATAGCTTCAATTTGTTTTACAATTCTATTTCCAAAGCATGCTCAAGGTAATATGTTTGGCACATAACTACTGTAACTTCTTGTTAATAGTTGGTTAGCAAACAATATAAATACAAATGAAAACTATTATAGCATTGTTTCTTGTTAATAAATATTGACTATATCATCAATATTACTATATCTTATGATAATCAACTTATAGCCAATAGATTAAATTGACCTAGCTCTCAATGCATGAATAAAACCTTATGTTAACAACTTGCATAGTGAAATAAATAACAGCTATTTTTAAGGGGCTTTTCCTACTTATTGGCACACCTTGTGTTTTTACAGATGTTTATTAATTTCCACTTCAAAAGCAGGATTATATAAGTAGAGGTAATACTTTTTAAGAAGCTCATGAGCCACTGGTGATTTTCTAAATAAGCTTTAATGCAAGAGCGTTGTAACAAAAGAAGCCGTGTAACTTTATTAGACGAAGCTTTAGAGTCCCTCAACATGCTTTCAAAGAAGTAAGCAATACAAAGTTAACGCCATGTGGCTGGTCACGTGCGATTACGGTGGAGCCCGAAAACCACATTCTAGGTTTACGTTATGGAAGAAGTAACTTACAGTAAACAGTACAGTACTGTAAAATACATTAAATGAAAAGCTATCTGAAAACGGAATCATTTAAATTGGGAATGGGATGTGAATACATGTTATGTTGTGCAAAACCTAAAAACTGAAAAGAAATATAGGAGTGCAATATTTCATGCTGAGAATACATCAGATTTTTTTTTATTTAATAAGATTAATTTATTCGACGATTTCTGAACTCATAATTATTAGTATTATTACTAATAATATTAGTATTTATTATATTTTATTTTACTTATTTTGTAATGAAAACGTGTTTACGACGTTAAACCATCTTGAAATGTTTTGAACACACTAACAATGTTAAATGACTCTAAGTACAAAGACAGAAGCCCTGTCTCGATGTCGTAACATCTTTTGTTCTCTACGTAAACACCAAAGCTAACTGTGAATTCGTTGCATTTCTGCAGGTAAATCTATTATTTCCAGTGATTACCAACTGACGGACGAATTAAAATCTCGCGTCTGACGACCTATCCAAATATAACCAAAATGTCTTCGACTATAATGAATGTTGACTGTAAACTGCAGTGTAATAGCAGGTAACAACATAAACAGCCAATCCAATCTTTATACTAACACTTTTGACGATGGGACCAGATAAGTCAGTCGTGTTATATTAATAATCATAACGACAAATTCGAGATTAAACGCAGTTTGCTGGCATTAGATCGCTTTGACACTGTAATAACACATCATTGTGCTAACGCTACAGAAGGTACTCGACAGCTCGCTTTAGCTGAGTAAGACAACCCCAGGTGTTAGCAAATAGCAAGCCAACGATAACTTCTCGATGTGTCAGGACTAAATTCAAAATTCATACATTATATTTATATACATATTGCGAGAAAATAGTGACACTTTACCTTGTTAACGACGCGGGGCTTCGTGTAACGTCAGTGTTATGAGCAGGGACTGAGCTTCAGTTCCACCCTGTTGTTGTTTCTCTCCGGTCCTCTTCTTTGTCAACAATACACTGCAGACCACGCAATGCATCCTGGGAGAGCAGAGGGCGCAAGAAGGAAAACGTGCAAGACGTCAACAACACTGACGTAAAAACGTAGACGCAAAGATGACCCAAACAACAACCGTGCACTCTCACAGACAGGTAGATGTTGAAAATCATCTGAATGTTGATTTATTATGTGGTAACAACGTGTTATTTTTTCTCTTCAACTTGTGTTCAAGCATTTTATCAAACTGCGCATTATAATGCAAATACAAAGTGAGAAACTGCACCTCATATATTCTATTCTCAGATAGCTACTTTGACATTCCCCTGACCTTTTAAATTTTTAAGCATTTTCTTTCCGCTATCTTTTATTCCATGAAATTAAAGAAAAGGCTAAATATACATTTGCTGGTCTTTATAATTAACTATTGAGACAATCTGTGAACTGTACAGAATTGATATACTTTTAATAGCAACTAAGACCTTTATCCTTTTAGTCAGGCTTTAACCGAGTTTTAGATATACTTATTTCTTTCTCTTTTTATAGATTTAAAGAAATTGGTTACCATTTATTTAGTTATTTACTTTATCACCTCTTTGATACCTTATTTAAAAAAACTTGACTCTAGAATCCTAGTTGGTGGGTATTGTCTGGTTACTTTATATGTTATTACCATTATTGTTATTATTATAATGTACAACACTTTTTGTTACTCTTGTATCGTGTATGGAAGTGCTACAAATAAAGTTCGATTACTTCAATATACTCTAAGAGCTATTAAAATATATTAGTAGGCTATAAATACAATAATGCTTTAAAGTGCTGTGGAATATATATATTTGAGTACACGCTCAATTCAGCATGCGCAACGTTACTCAAACGTGCATTTCTTGTCTGGATTCCTACCAATGTAAAACGATTGTTAGTACGTCACTTGATTCGCCGAGAGTATCCGCTGACACTCTCGTTTCGATGTTCGTCTTAAAAGCAGTGTACTTGTGTTGTATTGTTTAGTACAAAAATAGGCCGAATATTTAAAGTGTATTGAATGCATCGAGTATGTAGAGTCGAGGAAAGCCAGTGTGTGTGTGTGTGTGTGTGTGTGTGTGTGTGTGTGTGTGTGTGTGTGTGTGTGTGTGCGTGCGTGCGTGTGTGTGTGTGCGTGCGTGTGTGTGTGTGTGTGTGTGTGTGTGTGTGTGTGTGTGTGTGTGTGTGTGTGTGGCGCAGTGTGTTTGTGAGAAAGAGAGGGTGAGAGAGTTTGCATTTGTGTGTGCATGTGTGGAAGAGAGAGAGGGGAGGGGGTCGAAGGAATTTGCAAGAAAATTCAGTTTCCCTAATATACTCTACGAGCAAAAAGTATCTGTTATTCGGCTGTATTAAAGATGAATACGTTATTCTGGTTATGACTGCATATGTACTATAGACAGTGATACGTACACAACACGGTTTCGAGTTATACATTCATTTTCCGCCCATTTGGGATTTCTACAGGAGCGCAAGGCGTATGAACCATACACACAAGCTTTTCGGCCACTTTATATATTTATATATTGAAGGAGGCGTGGTCAATGGAATTGGTCTCAGCCAATGGCCGTGTAGTTGAGGGAAAGGGGCGTTCCATTTGGTTCGGAGCAGAAGTTGAACAGCGCGAGCTAAGACAGAGCTCTACAAAGGGAGATAGAGAGGGAGCGAAAGCAACGGCCCTCTTTAGGAGGGGGGGCTTATTATAACAAATATATACACACATGTGTGAACAGTTTGGCCGCACGATAGGTCATATGTGGATAACAATTATTTTAGAAAAGCATTCAACTGCGGCTGTACATTTAAAATGCCTATTTTAGTTTTCCTGTTAGACACGTCCGCCTCTATGAATCAGCGCACTTATTTGGGTACGACGTATCTGGACGTTGCTAAAGGCGCGGTTGAGGTCTTTATGAAGGTAAAGATTGATTTCACCCCGAAAATTTCAGCAAGAATGCAGCGTTGGAGAGCATAGGGTTCCTTGGGCAAAACTGGTGGAAATTAATATATGTTGTTTTGGTTTTCTTTTTTGACAGCTGCGTGCCCGAGACCCGGCTAGTAGAGGCGACAGGTACATGCTAGTTACATTCGATGATCCACCATACGGAGTGAAGGTAATCAGTTAACTGATATATTTTTTTACATTTGACAAAGCGAACATATTTTTCTGCAAGTAAGGCTTTATTGTCCTTCTGGTCTGTAGTCAGTGTTGGGCGGCTTCCCGGTGGCGAAAACGGCCTTTTTTTGCTCCAAATACCCGCAGACCCGGAGCTGCACTGCCTCCGACCATCCAGCGGACATTTTGCTTTTGTGTTGAGAAAAGTCTCGGGCGTTGAGATGGAGGCGGAGAGATTTATTATAGTTTATGACGTCACCACTTTTTTAATAATAGGGTGTCCCAATTGGTCAAGGAACCTGCCAGTCATACCCTCCTCCCCTTGTACCCTCATCCATGCATTACCATTGGCCAGTCTTGGTTAAAAGTTGATAAACCATTTTCATCATGAGGTTTTTGACACCGTGAGTTCGCCTGAAAACGATTACTCATACAAATAATCATTCATATGAATAATTCTCATACCGACACTATGAGCATTATGATTATGTTTTCAAAAAGTCTACTTTATTAACGACTCACACCCAAGCAAAACACACTGCCTATAAATCACTGCAAGAATTACAAGGGTTTCATGACAGCATGTAAAACCTCAACACTAACCTATATATTCGTTTTATTACCTGGCATACACCTCACTGAGCTTTACATGCTCTGTATATTACCATATATAGAAACCACATAAACCTCTGGAGTTCTTGATCTGCCTCAGTGGCTGCTCTGTATCAGAGGTTTTGGCCAACTCTGTCCACAAAAACATTCTGCTTCTCCCCAGAAAATAGTCTGATACCTACTTTTTCTTGTGTCAGAAGTTGCTGGAGACATTTAAGAGATTCATTTCCCTGAATCTCATTTTTGTCTGCATGCCTCATGACCATAATAATAATAATAATAATAATAATAATAATAATAATAATAATAATAATATAGTTATGGCTTAGTAAGATGAATTGGAATATTGGCATCTTTGAATCTGGCTTAAAACTTTCAGACAGAGGACTGGAGTTATGACTTCATAATCCGATGCTATCATTTATGTCATGTAGTATTCACTGCAAGTCAAGACCATTACCTCATGCCTCCAACTGAAACATCCCCATTAAGTAGATCATAGCCAAATGGCCTGTCATGTACTTTTTCCTCACATTGGATCATCAAAGTGCTGCAGTCTGGAGTGCTTTCTCTTCATAAAGTCTGTCCTCACTTTTCTTTACTTGCTCTTGCCTGTTTTGTGCTTTAAGGATTATGATGAAAGGTCCACTGAATGGTGCTGCTCTGATTGCACAGTTTCAGATGCGATAAATAGTTGATGCAGAGCGAGAGAGAGAGAGAGAGGGAGAGGAGGAGGTCGGGTTGGTAGAAAATAGGAATGTTCTGAAGTTTGAATTATTGAGTATATGTTAAGCCTGTGTGAGTGTCTGTGTCTGAGTAACTGTGCCACGATCCTGTGGGTGTGTTTCCATCTCAGGCTCCGTCTTTATACAGATATCATAAATGTCAAATGTGATTCTTATAACAGCGGGTGCTTCTGTAGGATACACCTCCAGCCTCCCTCCCTCTCTCTCTCTCTCTCTCTCTGTCCGTCTTTAGCCTCCCTCCTCCCTCTCCTGATAAAGGAAGTGGTAAGCTTGCAGGTCATCCTTAGATTAGGCATGAAGCTGCAGCAGTAAGGTACTTGACCCTGCTGGGGAAAAGTCTGAGAGCAGCTACACGCTCTCTTCTTCTCCTGTGGGAGTCTGTCTCTGTTCCTCAGCGGACACTGGGAAACATATTTTTGGATGCTTGTCATTGAGTCTTTCTTAAACAGCATCAGCTCGCTCACATGTGGGTCTGCTTTTCCACCATACATTCCTCTATTTCCAGAGCTTGGCATGGCCTGGTTTTATTTAATGGTTACTGTGATGTCATGTTGCACAGAATCAGTGGGTTTCAAAGATTAAAGTCGCTCAGTGATAGGTGGCAGTTTCATGCCTGATGTGAAACAGCTTGTGGCTGTTAGTGAACAGAACCTGCTCTGTTTTTCTTTAGAATGACACAGTATGGTTATCTGTGGGTGGGGATCTATTTTGGTTTGTGGCTGCCCTCCATGCACCATGCCTCCTCTGCTCCTCTGTTTTATAGCGGCTTGCTCTGCAGTGCATTCACCACCCTGTATGTAACGTATGTATTTCAGGCCGGCTGGAAGGAGAACCATGCCACCTTTATGTGTGAGCTGAAGAACCTGCAGGCGTCTGGGCTGACCACGCTGGGGCACGCTCTCCGCACAGCCTTTGACCTGCTGAACCTTAACCGCCTCGTCTCAGGCATCGACAACTATGGGCAGGTATTTGAGGCAGCAGTCCAATCATGCATTTCTTAGGGGCCCTAATTTAAACATTTACGTACAAAACTCACTCATCTAAGGGTAAATGAGTTTTTAAAAATACTGTGATAACTTTTTACATTTTTTAAGGTTTAAAACACAAGAGTTGGTGCGTATTAAAGGTCATTTACACACTGACAGCAATGCAGTGATGTGCCAGTTCTGATCATTATTTAGTGCTGGATAAATCATTCCACTGACTGTCAAACACTTTTTGATTAAAAAAAAAAAAAAATAATAAATGGAAGACTTATTTTTACTATGTGTAAGTCAGGTGACCTGATGATTCAGTAGTGAAGTGTAACAGGTCTTTCCTGGTATACCAGCTACGTTCATCATGTAGACTCTTTTTGGAGTATTTAGGGTTTCAATAATATATTCATGAAGGTTTCAGTGAGCTTTTATTTATTTCTTGAACTGGAGACAAAGGAAAACGTTTGACTGGAGCTTATTACAATCTGTCCTGCCTCAGTGAGCACAATCATCAGCTTCTCTCACACGTCTTTACTTCAAATTCCTTCTTAAAGGTGGGATAATTTACTGCTCTCAGGTACTGATGCAAGTTTGGTGCATGAGGAGGGGGTGGTTAATCTACTTAGACCTTCTCTGTGAGTTAGAAGAAGACGAGACTGACTCCTGCAGCACAGTGAGACAGACATCTCACACTTTACACAATGTTTAAAACTACAAGACCACAGGCTGTGACATTCCCTTCATTTAGCACGTGGGAGTTTATCAGAAGTGTCGTGCAGGTTGCTGTGTTTAGTAAAACTCGTCTTAAAACAGTAGATCTGTGTTTACTCTAACCTTTGGTAGTGGAACCTGGGGAAACAGAGAGCTCACGACAGTCTCTATGATAGTGAGGAAGATGAAAAGAAGAAATGCAGAGCAGAGAGAGAAACTGGGGTCTTAACTTTGATTAAATTGCTGCATTTAACTTTTTCTCTCTCAGGGTCGCAACCCTTTTTTCCTCGAGCCATCTGTGATCATCACGATCACCGATGGGAACAAGCTCACACACAGCTCCGGGGTGCCAGATGAGGTGAGAGTGAGCGCATTCAGTCGTGATGCCGTGTACTTCTGTCCTGACTGTAATGATACGATCTGAAACTGTGACCTGAGGTTTAATTTATTATTGATAAATACATTTTTATGATCATCGTTGTCTTTCTCCACCCGCTCTCTCTCTCTCTCTGTGTCTGTTCAGCTGCACCTCCCCCTAAACTCTCCACTGGCTGGCAGTGAGTTGACCAAAGAGCCCTTTCGCTGGGACCAACGTCTGTTTGCATTGGTGCTGAGGCTTCCAGGAGCAGCGGCTCCAGACACCGAGCAGCTGGGGAGTGTCCCCACAGATGAGTCTGCCATCACCCAGATGTGTGAAGTCACTGGAGGTATGGCCTGTCCCACAGTTTATTACCACAGTGTTTCAAAACTGTTCTGTCATGCCTCGATATCATACCTCCTGCTCTCTCTCTCTCTCAGGGCGATCATACTGTGTGCGAACACAGAGGATGTTAAATCAGTGTCTGGAGTCTCTGGTCCAAAAAGTACAGAGTGGAGTCGTCCTGAACTTTGAGAAGACAGGGCCAGATCCACCTCTGGTTGGAGAAGGTGAGTTTTTGTGTAACACTCACTGAGTGAAAACAGGGCAAACACGTGACTTGTGTACAAATCTTGTTGTCAAATTTTAAAAAGTTTAGCCATGGAAAAGAGTCAACCTTTATCTTCACATCCTTAGAGAGACGCTGCCTAAAAACATTTCCTTTTCATTGCATCTTTTCTTTTTGACAGAGAACTCAGTGGAGGCGAGTCGTCCCGTATCGTCCTTCAGTCCGCTGGCGTGGCACAGCTGCCACAAACTCATCTATGTGCGACCGAACCCAAAGACAGGCGTCCCAGTGGGGCATTGGCCCATACCAGAGTCCTTCTGGCCGGACCAGAATTCTCCCACCCTGGTGAGCAGAGAGAGGCTGCAGCTTTGGTGTGCTTCACCTTTACTGTTTGTCAGCTGTTGTGTTTCTCCATTGATTTTCATTCTCAAACCTTTAGTGTCACTGTTTTTTATTGCCGTCCTCTGCTCCTCTGCCATGACTCAGTAATTTGTCATAGAGCCAGTATAACCAAGTGTAAAATTATGAGGACTCATCCTGTGATTTCCATCATCTGCACATATTTTGTAACCAAGCATAGATACTGAATATCTATCAAAATCTTGACTTGTATTCATTTCCCACTCGCAGCCACCTCGCTCTGCACATCCCGTGGTGCGTTTCTCCTGCGTAGACTGTGAGCCCATGGTGATCGACAAGCTTCCCTTCGACAAGTATGAACTGGAGCCATCCCCACTCACCCAGTACATTCTGGAAAGGAAGTCCCCTCACATGTGCTGGCAGGTATGGCAGATATGCACGCACTTATCGTGTGTTTTGGTGTGTTTCTGCTGTCACCGACACTGCAGGTTTCTACACTTGTTTCTTATGAAGACGTCTCTGTGTTGTTTTTGTTTTTTTGTCCTCAGGTGTTTGTGAGCAGCAGCGCAAAGCAGAATGATCTCGGGCAACCGTTTGGCTACCTTAAAGCCAGCACCACTCTGACCTGTGTCAACCTGTTTGTCATGCCTTACAACTACCCGGTACTCCTCCCACTTCTTGGTAAGACGTAAAACTGCATTTTAAAGACGACCTTAAAATTTTCTGTGACAGTGGGTCTGAGCTGGTATTAAATTTAAAGAGCTGTCACTTCACAGTCTGTGATCCTCATAATAACTGAGTATGATACGCCTCATCTTTAACAGTGCTCTGGCTTGTTTGAAATATGTGTAAGGAAATGTTTATCATAATCACTGAGATATAAATGTTTTTCCATCAGTAACTCTGCTGCAACTTTATTCTCAGAAAAAAATCCTTTTTGTCTCCATCCAGATGACTTGTTCAAAGTGCACAAGTTTAAACCAAACCTCAAGTGGCGACAAGCATTTGAGATGTACCTAAAGACCATGCCTCCATACTACCTCTTGGTAAACTGCCTTCAGTTCATCATAAGAGCACAGACAGCAGTTGATATTGTTCTTGTATAAAGATAACACCAACTATATTCTCCTTCTGTCTCCTAACAGCCCTTAAAAAAGGCCATGAGGATGATGGGGGCCCCGAATCTCATTGCAGACACCATGGACTGTGGTCTGAGTTACAGTGTTATCTCTTATCTGAAGAAGCTGAGCCAGCAGGTATTTAAAAGTTATGGTAGGAATTGTGACACAACAGGAGCACTATCTAATGTGATGAAAGTCTCATCGCTGGTTTCTGATGCTTTTTAGTGTGCAGATTGTGCCATTAACAAACTAAAACATGGTTCAATGACCCGGTATTGTTTCCGCTGTGATTTATGCCACTAGAGGCTCAGTATGCATCTTCACTCTGTTGTTGTTGTGGGCACACACAGAGATGCAGATCATCTGTGGGTGAAATGAACATTCTCATTAATAAACACTGAAATAGAGATGCTGATGCAACAGAGGACGAGGAGACTCAGGCACACTCACACCGAGCTCTCTCTCGCTCATGCTCACTGTCTCTTGTCTTATAAATTAATTATAGACCTGAAATACAAGAACTCATACCTTCATATAGTCAAACTGACCACCAGGTTAAAATCACACATGCAGTAAAGGATGTAGCTTCGTCATATAACAAAGTACTCTTCCATCATAGTCTCATACCTGTGAACTGATGCTTCTGACCTGGTCGTGTTAGAAATGTTGTGTGTCTCTCCTACCCTGGTTGGTGTTTAGGCAAAGATGGAGTCTGATCGTCTGATCGTATCCGTGGGGAAGAAAGCTCCCCAAGAAACTGGCATAAAGGTGAGGAACCACTCCAGCTCTCTCTCTCTGGCCCACCGACGGGATTTCAAGCAGTTGCTACAAGGAATCAGCGGGGAGGGGCCCCTTCGCCTGGTGGACATCAACTTCAAAGAATTTGCTGGCTTCCAGATCGCGTTACTCAATAAGGTAAATAAAGGGCAGAAATTAAACTTCTGAAACGTTTGACGTACTTGGTGCTGGTAGGAAAATAATCAGACAATGTTTGATATGTTTCCTCTGAATGAATCTGTTGATGCAATTACAGGATGTGAAACCTCAGGCTTATCGCAACGCCTACGACATCCCGAGACGGAACCTTCTGGATCAACTCACAAGGATGCGCTCCAATTTGCTACGGACGTCCCAGAAACTCATTAGAGGGCAGGACGAAGGTAAAAACTGTGATAGGAAAGTCTTAGATATTTAAGTCTGAGTTGAAGACTTTAACTCTGCTCTGATGAACAAGAGGGCAGATGGTTGAATACATTACAGTCTTCAAGTATTCATATTTCACTTTCCAGTGCCACAAAATTCACACTGGGACATCCATGGTTGAACCAAACTGTTAACTGTAAACATAAGATAACTAATCAAACTGTCAAATGAAAATGTTCCTGTGGTTGTCAGACTATCTGCACAGTATCCCGGTGGCTCAGATGGGAAACTATCAGGAGTATTTGAAAATGATGCCATCTCCACTGAGGGAGATCGACCCTGACCAACCGAAACGCTTACACACATTTGGGAATCCTTTCAAGCAGGATAAGAAGGTAAACAGATATCACCTCAAACTACTCTTCATATGTCTCAGTGTGCTTCTCTTTAACTCTTTGTTCTCTCATCCTTTTCTCAGGGCATGATGATCGACGAGGCTGATGAGTTTGTTGCAGGTCCTCAGAATAAGAAAAGAGGAAACTCTGGCGATTCCAACTCAGGTGTTACTATGAAGAGAAGGCGAAGTATGTCCCCATTACTGCGGCGACCACAGACTCCTACAGGAAGCACAAACAACATGGGGGTGGGAAAGAGTCCAGGAGCTGTTTCAGGACATCAGAACCTCCTCAAACCCATTCCACAGCACAAAGGTAGGATTAAGACCCTGATCATCAGAGTCACACTTTAAAGAAAATACAGAACTCAGTCACCGCCTGGTCACTATGGGGCAGGCTGGAAATGTAGCATAAACTGAACTGCTTTTTGTCCCTTGGCTCCAGGAGTGGATGGCAACAGCATGGGAGGTGTGGAGACTAACGGTGATGGCACTCTTGGTTCTGATTCAGGGGAGATTTGGCCCTCTAACATGGACACTATAACAGAGAGCCCCTCGTCACTAAACCCAGAGGAGAAAGCTGGGCTGTGTGCAGCAGATGAGGGAGAGGACAGTCACATGATAGAGGAGAGACTCATGGAAGACCGGCTAGATGAGGAGTCACTGGAGGAGAAACACGACTATGAGAGACTGAGTCCACAGAGTCAGTTAGATGACTCTGAAGCCGACCCCCCAGTGCTGGAGACCATATACATCGCTCCACTAGATGGCTGCCAGGCAGAACTGAGAAGCCGGGTCATTAAGGAAGTCCGCAAACCTGGACGAAGTGAGTGTGAAATCCTCATGTGTATGTACAGATCTGTGTCTTGTTGGGGAGAACTGATTGTTTCTTTAAATCTGTCTTTGTTTCTCATCAGACTTTGAGGCAATACTTGGATTACTGCAGCAAGTGAAAGGACCGGTTAACGTCCAGAAGTACTTCATCCAACATGCTATCAGAGAGGCAGTCAGGTAAGAATCAACAGCTATCTTCAGGCCAGGTTTGAGTTCAGGTGAGGAGCTTTCGATCCTGATCTTGACACAGGAGATGCCTGTCAAACATCTGCATCACGTTAAACTGAAGATCTGCTGCCCTTGTAGCACTGCAGCATTTAACAGTGACTCATAAACACTGTGTAGTTACAGTATGTCACAGCAGGTTCACTCACTTTGCTGATCTTCATGTTTTTTCTTACTTCTCTGGCAGATTTAAGAAGCGGGTACTGATCCAGCAGCTGGAGAGGGCCCTCACCGAGGTGGAGGAGAAGGAGAAAGCGTCCTCACAGCTTCTCAATGATCATGGCAGTTAGTAATGAAGCCATCTTTGTTTTGTACTTAGGAAAACGAATGAAGCTCCTCTTCTCTGACATGTTTTTTGTTGAACGTTGGATTCACCACCACGAAACAAATGTTCCTTTTTGACCGGCTGCAAAGCAACACGAGGGCACTGAAATGCACTGATAGCAGAAGCTCCCACTGTCTGTGCTGTGACATCACTTCCTGTTTGACGCAGAGGGAAATGGGTTTAACTGGAGGAGCATCTTTAGGTCAGATCCACTGAGGATTATTTAAAGACTATAAATCCTCATTACACTGATGGATGCCTTGAACGTTCATTCTTTTGTCTTTATCAGCACATTGTTCAGAAAACACACACACACACACACTCCACTGGAGCGATACAGATAAGCTGTGAAATCCTCACGTGAGACAGCGAGTGAAGGACAGGATCATCCCTGTCATTTTTATTCTTTCCTGACAGACCTTTCTTCAGCTGGTCTGGATAAAGGTTTGTGAAGATGAGAGGATATTATTAAAACATTGTGGTGACTGAGAGAGGAAGATCCTGAGTATGTATGATTTAAAGTAGTAGAAACATAATGTAGTGTCTAAATTGGAATATTCCTGGTAAATAAAAGTTAAATAGTCACCTACTATCAACTGATAATTAATTAAAAAGCACTGAGGGCTGTGAAACGTGGTTGAAGATTTCTCTTCTGGCTAATTTAGTCAACAAAATATCAGAGGAATGAAGAAACTACTTCACATTTTCCTGCTGTCTTGTAGGAAATGGATGGACACTGTGGAAAAATCTGAAATGGTAACATGTCAGTATTACTTAACAGTATTCCAACTTTCTCAGACAAAATCAGGTCACCTTTATAAATGTCTCTCTTGGTCTAATTTGTCCCTAATAGACAGGAATAGTGAATAAGTCTTTTGGACTGCAAACAGAGTCATCAGTATCTCCTGCAGGTCATTTCTTTCCTGGTTTCCAGAGTGAGCATCAGCATCCTCTCGTCTGCCACTCCATCAGCACTGCAAGAGTTCAGTGACTGTTTGTATCTACTTCTGATATACACACACACACACACATGCAGGCCCAAACACAGAGTCCTGTGAATCCCCCTCCAGGGCACCACAAACACTCCATTGTTTTCCAGAAATATGACTTTATTTGGAGGAGTTTCTGCATCAGTGCAGGCTCAGTTGACGGTCACCTGCTGGGAATCTGCCCTCTGCTGCTTTCACATAAACCCAGGTTTATGTCAAAGCTGCTTTGTCGATCTTGTTTTTATGACAGATGTACACTACTTTTTAATGTTGATAAGGAATAGAGATTATTTTTGTGATATTGTTTATTTCAGAGTATAAGACATATTTTGGATGAAATGTTTAAAGACAATTTTGTAAACTGTTAAATACATATATAAAAAGAACCTCTTTTCACAAAACAGAAAATAAACCTCAGGTAGAACGGGTATCGTGTTGTTGTGTCTCTCTGTGTGTGTGTGATGTCTGACAGCTGTTAAGCCAACGCAAAGGTACACATACATTTAAACAGTCTTTGTAACAAATAGCTCAAACACTTACTGATAAACAGATCAGTGTGATATGATTCACAGACCGCTTATCAAAACCAACCAACCAGCTTCTAGTTTAACACATCTGATTTAAGCAATCCCTCATAAAAACAAAGTTTCATATAACAGAAGTGGTTTCTCTCATAATATATTATTTATGGCATTGAAGTTAATCATGTCCTAAATTATGTGTTCATTTACATTTTCTGTCAAATGCACGAAAAAAAATGAAGCATATCTAGCAACGTCTCACTAAACTAAATTTGGACTCTGCATAGGCTCCATGTATGAAGCTGAAGCTCTGCACGTTCTGCAGGAACTCAAGAACTCTTACAGCTGATAAGTCTGTAAATGAATGGATTTATCATGAAGATCCAGAGTTCAAAAACACATTAGAGGACACAAGACTAGATTAAAGTTATGAAATGGGGCAGAAAAAGCAAAAAATTTGTGCGTGAAATTTGTTCAGAAGGCAAAATAAGAAATATTGTTTGCAGGTCATGAAAAACAATCCTGATCAAATCTAGATCCTGATCCTGCCATAAAAACATCCTGACATATTCTGCCCATATCGCCCCCTAATGGAGAACATTTTCCTTGGTCAGAAGCAGAATTTACTGATGTTTTTGCAGCACGTAACACTGCAGAAAACAGACCACTGATCATCTGGTATCAAGAGACACCTGAGGGACAGGTGAGCTTTGATTCCATCAGTCTGTGATGATGGAACAAGGATAACTGAGCCACATAGAGACGGATATTTACAGAAACCACCAACAGAAAAAAAGATAAATAGAGCATTCATATGTTGCGTTATTCATATTAGTTAGTAAATATGTCAGTGGCCCTTTGTCATTTTCACAAAATCAAATGTGAACATCTTTGAAAAAAGTTCTTGCCACCAGATGAGACCAGTTCAGCCTTTTGTCCTCTTACCTGATTGGGGGGGGGGGGGGGGGGGGGGTCTCCACAGTCACATGGAAACACAAAACTGATTTTATACTTTCCGAAATGAACCTTGTGACTCATGGTATTTATTCTGAAACGTCTGTCTGCAGTGGAATTACTTACAAAAAAGTACAATAATGTTGAAATAAGCTCACTAAACTCCCTGTGAATGCAGTTTTATGGAAAGTCTTGAGAGCAGTTATCAAGCTGTAACAGATTAAGAGTCAAACCAGGTAGAGAAACTTAACTGAGAGTTTGAATCACTGTTTCCTCCTCAGCACAGACCTAAAGGTCAGCTTACACTGCCACCCAGAGTCCAATAAGAGCAACTGATCAGTTTAAAATATATTCAGAAGTCCTGGAAGGTCAAAAGTACATCTGCCCTCATGGTTTCTTGATATTCTTGGCTGAATATAACACCACATTGGTTAGATAGACAATGTGGAAAAATAAGCAGTAGAGCTCTTTCTTTTCAAGATATCAGGCAAAAAAGCAGTCTGAAACGTAAAATCAGTACGCATTTATTAAATAAAAACATCAGTTTAATGTTAACAAAATGTAAAATGAAGGAAAAACATAAACGCCACCCAGATGAAAGTACCAGCAGTTTCTAGTTAGTCTTTGTGTTCACAGTATCATCAGAGCGGCTGCCTAATGGTTTCTGTTCTCACCTCTCACCTTGAGTTGACTTCCTGTGGCATCAACCAAACGTTCAATGAAAACAGGATGAAGTGTCTGCTTCTAGGAAATCACCTACACATTAAAATGCCCTCATTCAGCTAAAAAACAATCAAACTCATTTCAGTTGACAAACATTTGCCCAGCTGAAGACTGATGTGAAGTTGGTTAAAAGCAGATAGGAGACAGGAGGTTGAATGCACCTCATCGAAAGGCTTTACAAGACAGCAGTCTCCTGCTTCAGCTCAGAGGGAACAGTAAGGGGGGCTGTCTCTGTATCTTAAGACTCCAAAGCAATTGCATACTGAATATACAAACAACTCTGCTTGAAAAATTGAAGGGTTGGCACAGTCAGTGTTGAATGGTGGTGACCACTTTTATGGACAGAGATGCATGGACAGCATATTAGTTTATGTACAAGTACAAATTAAAGTAGAGGAAGATGAATTCTTGTCCCCTCTGTCTCACAAAAAACAAATCTTAATTTGACGATGAAGTTACAGGCAGGAAAGGCCAGTCTCAGTGCAAATGCTCCAGCTTGCGTAGCCGGATGGGGTTGGGAAGGGCTTGTTGGTTGCGTACAGAGGAGGGCTCCTCTTCCGGTGTGCGGAACAGCACCCGACCCCGGTGATTGAAAAGGTAAAAGGACGGGTGGTTCCTCAGTGTGTCAAATGTTCTAAAAACAGAACAGAGGATGTAGTTATTAAAAACATGTGGACGTCATATACATGTTGAACACATCAGCGATACACAACTGACTTTATCTTTTCTACTTTTGAAGTGTGATTCACAAGAAGACAGAGTCCAAACATCAACACACAGAACAGAAATGAAATATATAACCAAGTCTTGATGCAAGACCCCCACTCATAGATACCTTTCAACTGCTCTCTTGTTATTTTTGTGAAATTTCTTGTTTATACACATTGTCAATGTCGTCTCTCATGTTGAAGACACTGATTTGGGATGTTTTTTCTTTGTGTATAGTTGCATTAAGCCCTCAATGCTCCCACAAAATGACAGCTGTAAAAAAACTGATCACCTGCACAGCAAACACATCTCTGTATATTCTCTTGTAAAGAGTCACAATATGACCAGCAGGCTTATAATTATTATTACCAGTTCAGACACTTGATTGCATCTGACTCTCTGGACTCCACTGTGCTTCAATATTGTGACCTAAACTTATTTGAGCCCTGACACCAACTGGAAGCTTTTTTTAGTGGTTTTAACAGACAGCATTCCATCTCTCCTGCTTTTTTAACCCCTCCACCTCCCTATCAGTTCAAGAATTAATTCTACTGATCATGTTCAAAGCTTGTCTGTGTTTTGCCCCAAACAGCATCATGGAAATGTTGACCCCATTAGTCACTTCTTAAAAACTAACTTTCTTGCTTTTTCTGAGAATTTAATGAAAATTTATTATTTAACATATTTCATTTATTTTTTCATCATTAGTTTTAATTTTGTTCATTTATTTTTCATGGTTTATTCTTTATCACCCGAATGCCATCAATGATTTATCTGTTTCACCCCTTTCAGTTTATTTGCATTTATCTTTGTTGAAGTCTTACACTGGATCTGGTTCTTTCTTTCATTTTCTCGCTCTCTCTTTATCTAAACCACTCTCCATGTGGCCTGTGTGTTGATTATTTGTTCTGTCAAACCCTCGTTCCTTCCTTCCGTGCTCTGTCCATCAGCACATTGTGAACGACTGTTTTTAATGGTGATATAAAAATAAAGTTATTCTTAAAATCATCATTACTAATGTCATACTGCAAGTTTAACACTTTTAACAAGCCCATTTGTCTTATGACGTGCATCTTAAAAATGGTACTGAGACCTGAAAGAATATGGTGAGCAATCCTCTGACCTGGTAATTTTGTCTTCAATGAAAGTAGAAACAATACATGCTAGAATGTGTCTTTAATTCACTCTGAGTTACAGTACAATTTGAAAGATGACATGAATATAAAATATCTTCATTAAGTATTAGCTACACCTGCATCAAGGTGATGGGTGAGAGTAGGATGCTAGCAGAGCTCCATCCATTGGGGTTTTAAGCAGCTCTTTCAATAGCAGACACCCATGCAAGAAGGAGCACTACTGCAGGTCACTCCTCTAATCTGAAATAAGACTCTAAAATACCAGCACCACTGCCTGATGTTAACATAACTGGACTCACACCATCAAGTCATCCATAATACATCCAAAAATCTATCAATACAGTCATTTGCATCGTCTTTTTAAATTGAATTCTTGCATTTACTTTGTTCTGAAGTGTACTTGGTATCGTCTTTATTACTATTCCTGTTTTCTCTCATATCTAGCTGCTGTATTGACAAAATTTCGGCCAATGGGGGATCAATAAAAGAATATTTTATTCTAAAGGAGGTCTTTGTATTTCTGTGGGGACTGAGTCAGTTTAATATTGCCATAAATCTACTTATTGTGATCACAGACCTTCCCTGCAGTCGAAGACACAAGCAACCACGCCATCAAAGGAGGATGGTGCTCTAATTCTACTCACTTGTTTTTCAGCTCTGAGGAGGCGTCCATGTCTTTGAACTCTCCGGCAATGTTCACAATACCATAACAGGTCATCACAAACGACAACAAGGTCTGCAAAACAATCTACAGAGACAACAGGACACACAGTGATTTCAACAGCACAGAAAACATGTTGGAATTAGTTAGAAAGGTATGAAAGTGACTCACGTCGATGGGTAGTGTCTCGTTTTCCTTTTCTGTGAGTCGCATGTATGATCGATCTGGTGGGAGAGACATTTTACCAGTTTGAATGGACATTATGGACACAATGAGACAGGTCAGAAGATAAACACACGACTGGACAAAATACTGTCTTGAAACACATCACTTTGCTAGTTACGTTGAATGATATATGGCTAATCCAGTGATGTTTTCAGATTAGGTTTTAATCTCTCAGTCTGTGAATTATTTTAAGCTGCGCTAGCGTCTCTGAGCTAGCTGTTAGCCTGACAGGCCCAGCCTGCTGCTCTGTCACCGGGTCCACTGGTAGCAGAGACCCCCGTGAGTGAAAAACAGCACTGACAGATGTGTTTTCATCCTTCTTATCAAACTTACGCTGTGCCGCTGAGAATGCTGCATGGGCTAAAGCAAAAAGTCCGATTCCGACAACACCTTTCCAAAAAGACGAGGCCATCTTCAACCAGGGCTACGAGCAACTGTATGGAAGGTCGTAAACTGTCGCAAACAGCCGCAACAATAACTGTGTCGACAACAACCCAAACTGCCTCAAAATGACAAAATAAATTATCCATATTCTTGCATAAAAACAGTCAAAAGAGGCTGCATCTTAATTTATTTAAAATTGTCTGATTATTTGTATTTAACTTACTTAAAGTGAATAACGTTTTCAGAATAATTTCTGTTTTGTTGTTAATTTATATCAGTTAAAATATTTCAAAACGACTGCGACACATTTAAATTTGTTAAATTTTATTGCAAGATATGATACTGTTTTTTTTTTTTTTTTATTAAATTGTCCTTGTTTTTACTTATTTGAAAGAAATCTCAAGCAGTGAGGACTCTTACTTTGAAAGGATCCGCTAGCATCCGCCGCCCTTTCCTGTGAGCTAACAGCTTTCATGCTACACCACATTTAACCACTTACAGCTGAATATCTTGGTATTTTCTACTCTATATCGTCCTCTCTGGCTCAAAAATAAACATGGCAGATGCCATTCATAAGAAATTACAGGCGGAGTTAGAAAAATATACACTGATGCAAAAAGGTAGGTGCCAGTTAGCAATGCATGGTTTGTAAGTGGTGCCATGTTGGGGCGAGCTAACTGAATGTCTATATAAAGACAGCTAGTTATGTGATTAGTCAGCTTGTTTTATACTTCTATAATGTGAAAACTATAATCTGTAGTTGCATTAATTCTGCCATTACACCACCAACGTTATTCTTACCGTTTTTACTCACATCGTGAATGTTTGCTCTGTTTAGATGTTAGCAAGAGCATGTCAGCCAGACAGAAGCTTGAGACACAGCTGACGGATAACAACATTGTCAAAGAGGTAACCAGCACATTATTCACATTAAAGTTCTTAAGATTGTTGTCACTGTGTCTTGTGTTAGTTTCGTGTCTGGATTGTTGTGTTTTGAAGATGAAATCCTCTTGTCTTTCAGGAGCTCGACCTGCTGGACAGCAAAAATACAGTTTACAAGCTCATCGGTCCAGTATTAGTGAAGCAAGACCTGGATGAGGCAAAGGCCACCGTCACCAAAAGGCTCGAGTACATCAATGGAGAGATGTGAGTTACTAGAGCTGCAGTCATGTCGATCGTTCTTGAGAAGAGAATGTCATTGCACTGACATCCAGTAAGGACATTTAAAAAAAAAAAAAAATTCAGTCACAAATCCTGTTCACACGGATTCATCTGTGCATTGACAAAGTGTAAGATATTCCTTTAGTCAAACACTGAAGCTGATAAGGACCCCTGATGAAGAAAATGGTCAAGCCCAGGAGTCAAACCATTGGCTGCTGGGACAAGGTCCTTTGCCTCTATACATGGGGTGCATGCTTAATCTGCTAGGCTAATGGCATCCAGTCAACCTATATTTGCGCCTTTCTTCTATTTTTTTTAGGTTCATACAGGAATGATGAGAAATTTAAGTTTGTGTCAATGCCTGCATTATTTCTGACTCCAAAACAACCTTCCTGTCTATTTGATTTATCTGTGGTGCAAATTAAATAATAATAATAGTAATAATAATAACTATTATTATTATTATTATTATTATTATTATTATTATAGGTTTGTGTTCAATGAAGGAAAGTATTTTTCCACAAAAGTGTGCATTTATCATATGTTACATGCACCAAAAGGCTTCGGGTATGGTGTCCCATATCTGGGGGAAGTTCTTAGACCATATGATTCAACACTTGATTAAACTCGGCACATTAGCTTCTAACAGTATCTGCTGTTTTAATAAGAAACCCTTTAAAAAGCTGTCTCCTACAGTCCTTACAGGGAAAAGTTCTCCTACCCTGAACAATGTTTGAAATGATAATTATTCCATGCTCCACTATTATGGTAAATCAAAAGGTATAAAGGGTGATTTTCTGTAATTATATGTATCTTGGTATTACTATTTTTATTGTTTATTATAGTTGCATTAGAATGTAAAGAAATGTGTCACACAGACGGTTGAAGTGGTGTCTCCCTACTAAAATAACCAAATGTGGATATAGAACATGTCCACAGGTCCTCTGTGTAAGTGAAGAGGGAGATATGAGCTCTGAGTGGATTACCAAAACCCACAGCTTCTATGTTAGAGCTCAAATTGTGTCCCATTAGCAGAAGGGTCACGTAATTTAGATCATTTCTGGGGAGGGTAAAAAAAATCAGATAGAAACCCCAAAGGAACACAGAGTTTAGTAATTGTCTCAGTTAAATCATCTTTTGGATCAAGTATTTTGCCATCAGCTGGACACTCATGCACACAAGAGATGAATGAGTCTATTGTAAAGTTGAAAGTCTGACATATTTAAATGTTTTTTTCTTGAACTTCATAATATTAACAATATCTTTTTTTCATCCTGTTACAGTCAGCGGTATGAGACGCTCCTGAAAGACATGGAAAAGAAATCTGAACAACATCGAGAACTCCTGTCCAGTTTACAGCAAGAATATCAGAGAGCTCAAGGCCTGGCTGGTGGCAAAGTCTGACCACAGAGTCCAGCAACATGTCCCCCACACACACACACACATACACAAACACATATGTAGAAAAGCAAGGGATCGTCATGTTAGAAGCCCCATCACTATGCTGAGTCAGTTGTACTTGTATGTTTTCAATAACTAAAAGTTGTGACTTTCTCCTGTTACTAATAAATCTGTTTTTCACGAAGGTCCTGCTTTTTCTTTTAATTTAAACCAAATGCATTGAAGGAAGTTAATGTGATCAAAGGCAGTTTGCAGCCAAAGCAGCAGCAGTTTCTCAAAGTCAGCAGCCATGAACCATCCCAGACAAGAGCACCGTTTTTCAAAGAACAGGGTGTTACAAATGAAGTCTGTTTTTTGAACATATTTAGAAAGATTCAAAAGGGCAAAGACTGTTTTTTTAAGTTACATTGAAGTCAGAGAGTAATTGATGCTTTATTTGACTGCATAGAGTTTCTATCAGCTAAATAATGGAATTCAATAATTTTTCAGCAATGCTATCAAATGTTACAGAATAATTAATCTTCATTAATAGCAGCAAATAGTGTGAGCAGGTGGATGTGCATGACCCTTTTGAGGCATTAACTTTGTGTTTTCTGCATTATGCATTCACCTTTAAAGATCATTTTCAAGCTCTTTGGGGTCAACTAATGTAACCAGCTTGGTCCATTTAAAGTGGATATTTAGGCTTTCATGACATTAAACAGTTGGTATTTGGGAAACAACATCTAGGCAGAAAAATAATGAATGTACTCATCAAGTAATTTTTCAACACTCAGCCCTTCAGGATTTTGTCATGGGCAGAGTTAAACATAAGGACCACAGCAGTTTGTCCAGCTTCATACAAGAAGGAGGTTCATTTATTTCCCTCTGATGTTTTGTTCTGTTGTTTCTTAACAAAGAACTTAGTCAGTTTATTCCACTCATTAACTTTATTGTCACAAATCTTCACAACTGACTACATGCTATACATCTCACATGTCCGTGGATATTATCATTGTGACCCTTAACCCTTTTGTTACACACACACACACACACACACACACACACACACACACACACACACACACACACACACACACACACACACACCTATCTCTTGACTCCACAGCGACACCATGTGGAAGAGTATCAATACATGTAATCACCACATTTGAGTTTTACGTTTGATGATCCGTTAAAAAAAATAAAAAATCAAAAAGAATAATACATTTTCTTCATGATGGAAAATGATGGCTGCATTAATTAAACATTATTTTGAACGATATTTTTCTGATATAAGCATTTTCCTTTTTTCACGTTTTATACATAATTTTTCATTGTTACTGCTGAATTATATCTTTTTAGCTCTCAAATTTTAAATTATTATTATTCGCACGTGCGTCTTTACGGAGTGACGTGACCTGAGGTGACCTCAGAGCGGTGCCTTTTAAACGTTTCTTCCACACCTCAACCTAAACCGAACTGCACGCCATTTTTTTTTCTTTGTCGAGGCCTAGCTTGTTGGAAAATCGCTCCCCTGTATACTTTTGGAAGAAAATCAATTCATCAGAGACTTTCACCAGGGGAGGAAACTTTGCTCTTTGAATTGTGACCTTCTGAGCTGCAATGAACTTCTACGTACTCTCCATGGGGGAGTATCTGCGACTCATGTGGCAAAACTACGTTGCTGGTAATAAATCTTTAAGTATATCAACTTTTATTGTATTAAGTTATGTATTTGGATAAAAAAAAATCTGGTGTTATCGCCATAAAAAAGGTGTTGAGATTATATTTAAGATTAATATTTGATCTAAATTTTAATATATTCCTGTTGCAAAGTTTTCACGATATACTTTTTTTTTTTTTTTTTACTGCTGTAACTGTAAGTTTCCCCGTTTTGGGACAAATAAAGATGTATCTTATCTTTAATATTTAGAAAATGAATAACTCAATGAAAAAGTTACAAAAAAAAAAAAAAAAAAAAAAAAAAAAAAAAAAAAAAAGATCTTGAGTGTGTAGAACACTTCTGGTCTGATGACTCTCCAGATGAAGAGCCCACATCTCCCTCCACTTCAGGTCTTGGCTCATCCAGGAAGAGGAGGAGGGATGGGGATGAAGACCAGGAAGTGCCTGCTTTCAGGAGGCTAAGGTGGTCCAGTGATGATGATGATGATGATGATGATGAAGATGATGACTAACTCCTTTCTGCTCTCTCTTCATCACCACTCCACAGGATTCTCTCTGAAGGATGCTGCAGGAACTCTGGCCCCTGCATCTGGTGGAACCAGTGATACCAGGGAAAGTCTTTGCATCTGGCGAGGCTGAAGCTCTCTGTGGTAACATCTTGCATTTGGGGGCCCGCTTGTTCCCTCTCTAGTTTATTTTTTGCGCGGTGGCTGGATCGACTTTTCTTTATTTGATCCTGAGGGCAGGTCTTTGCGTCTAGTGGAGCCTGGAAGACTTAAGGTGGCCTTTTGATGGGGCAGTCGACCTCCCCTGTGTGTATAGTCTTTACGTTTGGCAGGGCTGGAGAGGACAAGAAGTAACCCTGGTTGTATCTTCAGATGGATTCGATCTCCTCGGTCACAGCACAGAAACCACAGTCTCTTTTTATTCCACAGAGATCAGAGCAACAACTTACAGAGGTGAACTTCACACATTCACTTCATACAGAGGAAAAATGTAAGGATGAATCTCTGACATGTGGAGAGCATGACGGAGGAAAGGGGAGACTCCTGTGGATCTGTGCTGGCCCTGGTAAATTGAAGAAAGGAGGAAGAGGAGAGAAGAGGAGAGGACAGGAAGAGAGAGGAGGAGGAAGGCACAAGCAGGAAGGTATGAATTATTTTACTAATTTATTCACATAGTTTCAGTTTTAGAGGTAAATTTAAGTGAAGAGAGGAGGAGGATTAGACAAGGAGTGAAGTGGAAGAGGAGGAGGGTAGAGGAGAAGAGGGAGATAAGAGGTGAGAGGAGAAGTAAAGAAGAGGAGGTGGAGACAAGAGGAGGAGGAGGAGATGTTATTGTTAATGTAAATTATTTAAAAATGTCATAGTTGACAATGTTCATGTTCTACTGTAACTTGTTTTAATGTAAAAAAGAAAAAAAGTAACTCCGCCAAAGTGTCCTTGCGTGGTCACTTTTGTTGGTCCCAAGCGCAGATAAGGGAAGAGGGTTGTTATTTTGATATTTAAGAAAAATAGTTGCAATTTATTTGTACAACCCCAATTCCAGTGAAGTTAGGACATTGTGTAAAACGTAAATAAAAACAGAATACAATGATATTCAAATCCTGTTTAACCTATATTCAATTGAATATAATTGTAATAATTGTAATAATACCACTGCTGCAGCTGTTGATTGGGTCTTTGCTCTAAAAGAGTAAAAACACCCGTTACTGACTCTTAATGCAGGATACAGTGAAAATATCATACAATGGATGATTATAAGCTATATTTATGAAAGTTTAACATGCCTTTACTGTGTCTTCTCCAGATAATCCAGACAGAGGATAATGGTTTATATTGACATGAGAACCAATAAGTTGATGAGAACAATGAGACTCTGCCGGAGACTGAAAGTTGTTCCACAGCAGATTTAAACACAGCAAAGATAAAAAGAAAAGTTTTCTTAATCCATGCAGATTTTATAGAAACGTGAGTAAACATGGGAACATTTCATCTCCACAAATGAACCTTTGGCTTTCCTTTGTGATTCAGTTTGACCTGTGGTGTTCACTGTGGTCTTTACTGTGGTTGTTACCGTGGTTACCGTCCACAGGTTGGCGAGGTCTTCATGCATGCCGTCATCTTTGGTGTCGCTCCAGAAAATCAAATCAAATTATTCAACAGTTTTAAAACGGCTTTATTTAAATTTTAATCCAAGCTTCCTGCTCTGTGCAAGTTGACCTTGATGACATCTCTACTGACAGCCACAAACCACCAAACAACACAACAACATGTTTCTGCATCAGTAAACTAAAATCAGTTTGTTTCTGGTTGTTTGTGACTCACTTGTGCTCGGTCTCTCTTGAACAGTGATAGTTTGTGATAGTTTTGGTGTCCCTGTTGAAGTGATCGTCACTCTTAATCCTTCCCGGCTCCTCCACACAGGATCCTCCAAGCTTGCACCACATGATGAGTCCATTGTGACTGTCTTTAAAGTGGATGGTGACACTTTCTCCTGTAAACCCTGTTACCTCCTGATGATCCACAGAGAGCGGGGCCTGATCTGAAGAGGAAACAAATGAAGTTTACTTTAATGTTAAGGCCAGACATCTATCAGTCCGGTCTGTGAGGACAGCTGTTTGTTCAGTCATATTTCATAGATAAATGACCCCAACATACATGCTCCACATGCAGTGACAGACTGAATTTAGTGATTTCTCAATATTATTATTTTAAAAAGTCATGAATGATATAAATAATTATGAAGATGTTTCAACAATGAATAAACGGGTGTCTTGGTGACTGAGATATGCTGAGTTTGAGATGATTCTTTAGTGATTATCTTCAGGAGGTGGACATTGGATTGGTTGCTGTGTTAACTGTGTTAGCTTGTTGTGGTTGCTTTAATTGCTGGGCAGAGAGCAGCAGATGTTTTTAAGTCACTGACCCTCCCCAACCAGCAGTTAAAAAAGACCTCATGGAGCAGCTTTGTTCACAACAATGTGTTTTACCACCAGCAGAGGATTCAAATCACATGAATAACCTAAAACAGGGTGCTCTGATGGGTTGGGAACAAAAACTTTCTTAATGAGAAAAGTAAACTCAAGGAAGAGTGGTTGCCATGACTGCGTTTTAACCATTTGATATAAACTGTATTATAATAGGGTTCCTATTATCATACTAACCACATTAGTTACCATTACAGTTAAACAACAGCAACAAAAAAAGAACACTGTCAGTAATTTCCTTTTAAGCAGGCGTCGGCACAGTGGTATTGAAAATAACTTCTTGTGCGTAAAGCGGATCTTCAGATATAGAGTTGTGTGAAGCTGCACGGGGAAAAAACTCAAGTCAGCAGAAACACATTAGTGCTATAAATGCTTCAAATCGATAAAGAACTACAACAAAACGCTCTAGAAAAAAAGGAAAAAAAAAGGTCGTCGAGCATGAGCCATCATCCCTGGCGCGTGGGAGACAGCAGACACATTAACACCCTGAGGTGTGCCGATTTTACAACATCCACACTGCGGCTGTAAAGCTGGTTGACACGTGGCCACTTGTAGCAGTCAGGCTGTACACTCACCTCATTTATTTTTAACAAAATGTGGCACAATAAAATGCTTTCTAGAGTTACTGTGTGTCTAAACAATAATCAAGTTTGGGGCTGGGCGTTCTCTTTAAACTCCAGATTCATAAACTACTAAGTATCTTGATATAACTTAAAACTTTTCTTTGGAGTAACCCGAGTTAATACAGATGAAACTGGAACTCCTTCAGCAAAGTCACGTTTATTTCCATCTGGATTCATTGTTCCATCTTGCTGATTCTATTTCCAGCCACTCTGGGATTCCACAGGGAATCTTTCTGCATTTTAAATAAAGTAGGAGGGGAAAGTAAAGTCAAATAAAGGGAAATTACAAGGCAAGCATAAAACGAAGCACCGGCGTAATTTCTCTCTCCCAATTGGCCGTTACATCCGCAGTAATATCTCCAAACTGTTTAAACGGACATGGATTTGGGCACTTAACCCGTTTAATCCACGTTTAGACTGAGCAAAACTAATCGGATTGCAGGGATAAATTGGTTTGGAACACTTTGTCCTTTTGGGTTTTTCAGGCGCTAAAGAGAGCATCCTGTCTGAGATCAGCCGAGCGGGACTAACACCTACTTTAAAGAAGCTTGTTTTCAAACACATATGAAGAAACTATACTTTGCCATTAGAAACATGGACAAATGAAACTAATGTGTAGGCCTGTGGCCTCTGGCAGGGTTCATAGTCTGAAGATGGAGTGAAACGTACAGACCATGTTTTAATAAAAGCAAATATGTTCCTTTAAGACCAAAAGGTTCAAGAATAAAACTTCCCTTCAAAAAACCTGTTACCTAACCTCTCTGTTGTGGGCTGTTGATAAGCTGATGGGTTTGGCTCTTCATGTTTTCAGCTTCTGATATGAATATCTTGCCAGTCCAGAATATTTAATATAAAAAGACCACTTGAAGTTTCACATGGTGTTTGGATTATCATGTAACCTGCTGTGCAAATAAGTTTAAATTAACCCTTAACCAATGTTTTTATTTTTGGATATAAGATTAGTAAAATGAGACTGATTATTACCAAGACGCGTTTTAGCCTAAATGGAAATAAGCTTCAACTGACCAAACCTGTGCAGCAACTCAATGTAACATGTCAGGCTATTTTCCGACTTAGATTGTTTAAACCCGTTGGATGTGTTGAACTTCTGTGTCGCTCAGTCCTCAAATATGGATGTTAATGAAGGACTTTGTAGATTAGGCTGCATGCCACCACACCCAAAGCCGTCTGACGCCAGAAAATGTGCTGATGCCCACTCCAGCTTTCTGTTCTCCATTTGAACAGACACTCTCAAGATCACAGAAGCACCATTATCATCACCATCTGCATTTCAATAGAGAACTGTGTCATAACTGCTGTCCAACCATGCTGGAGTATGTGCTAACTGTCCTCAAATGCCCCACTTGATATGGCACCAAAGCCTTCCTGAGTACGCGCAATTCATGCAAAGGACCGGGCACTCAACAGACAGGGAGTAATCAAGACATTGTGCTTTTATTGTAAATGGGGACAGAGATTACAGTGAGCAGAAGGAAAACACTGCTCAAGTTTAATGTCTGAAAATCTTTTTTCAACAAATCAAATCTTTTCAAAAATAAATCTCTGAAAGAAGCTGGTTTTACGCACGCGTCACCTCCAGCTAAACTTCATATAGGTGTTTAAAAAAATAATCATCCACGGACAGCGAAATAAAAATATCACACATTTGCAACTCGATTTTTCTAACAAAAAATAAAAAATAAGAGTAACGAGGGCAAACAGGAAAAAACGGCACGTAGAACGTGTGTAACGAATCTCATCGTCAGCTGTCAGTGAACATCTCTACTGTACAAAGGTTTCAGGCTGTACAACAAAAATACATATTTACAGGGTCGGCATTGAAATACAAATGTCACATCATATTAAATCTGCGTGTCCATCACTGAGGCCATGGCCTCCACACCGGGTCCGTGTTGTGCGTGCTGGCTGCGCAGGAAGAGAGCAGTTTACTGGTGTCACAGTGAAGTCCAGTCACCGGGGTGTGGTATGGATGAGGGTAGCCTGGCGCGCAGTGGGAAAGGGGGGAATGCTGAGGTGCCAGAGCAGCTGATTCTCCGATGGCTGCAGGAATGTAGGTGTGCCCTGTGGACGAGGGATTTGTTCGGGAGTCCTCAAGATGCGCAAAGGATGCCCGAACCTGATCCACGCTGTTTTCCTCTGCCTCCTGGCTCTTGCTGGTGATGAAGTGGCTGACTCTCAGCAGACAGGACCTCATGCCGTTCTGGTAAGTTTGTTTGCGAGACGCGGAAGATCCCTGCTCCTTGCACAGGGTTCTCTTTACGGCCAGGTGACCCCTCTGCACGCCCTTCTCTGCCCTCAAGAAATGGACAACACTCTCCAGAATCTCTGCTTTCTCCACCTTTGGATTCTTCAGCCGCTAGGAAGAAGAAAAAAAAAACAAAACAATGTACGATCAATAAAGAGGTCAGAGCGCACAGGTAGTCTCAAGAAGAACATTACGCACGACTGTGGACATACCTCGTCATCAGTGCTCTCCAGCATCAACAGTCTTAAAGCCTCCAGGCTGTGGTTGATTCTCTCTCGTCTGCGTTTTTCCATCACAGGTTTAGACACCTGTTAAACACAAGATAACATCCTTAAAAAACCTTCTTTAAAAGTCTGAACGTTACGCCTCAAACATACATCAGGGTTCGGAACTCAAACACTTACTCTTCTCATCGTCTTCTGTCGAGTTTCTGGTGAAGTTAAAGCCTTCATGTTGGACGCCGGCTCGTGTCTCTCTGGATGGGAAAACAAAGTGCGGACTGGCGCGAAAGAGTCCTCGTGGCTTTTTGTTGACTTTCACGCAGGTAGCCACGCCCACTTGACCCTCCCATTCGTTCAATAGCACGCGGCCTTGACACATACAGGCCAAACATTTGATTTGTTTCTATTCAGTCTTACTTACACTTTCATCCAAACAGTGAAAATGCAACCTGAAATTAACGGAATGCTTCAATGTGTTAAGATCTCACTTGCACTTCCTCTCTATCTACTTAATAAAACATAAAAACAACACAGTGAAAACATATCACATTTCTTTGGAGGTTAAGAAACAGAGGTAGAACCCCCACCCCCCACGGACCACACCCTCTCAGACCCTCTCCTGATGTTGAGCCACTTTACCTCATTTACACCTGAAAGCTTGTTTACAGAGCCACGTTTCAGTGCGTGTGGTGCTTGATCTATGAGCGGGCCTCTGGAACCGGGAAAGATGTGGGTTGTACTTTTTTATAAGTCTCAGATCTATCAGTTCAAAGGATGCTGTCTTCCTGGATCTGACTTTTAGGTTGCAGCTTTCTGCGCACTGCATGTATGGTCCCCTGATCCCCATAATAGGCTCAAGTGTGGCGATAACACTGGGATGATCGGATCAGAGGGATGCCGTAGATTAAGTGGCCTTTCAGAGGCAGTGATACTTCCGTTTTCAATCAAAGAGAGGGCGATTAGTGGAGGCCCAGATAACACTCCGGGTAACCATGGAGACACACTTTGGGCCCACAGAGTGAGATACATTCACGACAAAGCTGGTGATTTTACGCATCTCAGCTGAAGGCTACTTATGGATATAGTGCACTTTAAATTTGTTACATTAACTCACAGCTGACTTGCTGAGTGATAAGACCCCCCCCCCCCCCCCCCCACACACACACACACACACCTCGCTTTTGGGTTTAAGCCACGTGGACCCGCCCTTCAAATAAGTCTTCTAATGTGCTCGCCTGACCCTGTGATGGAAACTAATAAGAGTCAGTGTGTCCTTTGATGGCAGAGAAACGCCCCGTGTACTTCCAATATCGTGACCCCTCGGGTGTATCGACCACAGTGACAATAGAGCTCAAACCAAACGGACCTGGAGGGCCCGGGACGCGCAGTCAAGTCAACAGGCGGTTTGATATTTTAACGAGACCTCGTGTGAAAACCAAACAAGTGGCAACAGGCTGACCTGAAGCAGAGCACGCTTTGCGTTTAGGTGTAAAAAAACATCCTGACACCTCAGCGCATGAGCAGACAAACGCGACCTGCACCCTTTTGTCTATTACAGCTCCGACTGATCTCATTGGATATGTGGCACTTTTCTTTTTTTCAATCAAACATTTCTTTACTAATATGCTTAACTTTATATTTATGAATGAGAGAGTCCAGTACTCAGTGTGAGGCTCTTATACTGGGACCAATTGGTCTTTATCAATCACATGGCCTGATGCAAAGTGCTGATGTCTCACACATCGTAAAAGGTCCTCCTGGCTGCTCACTTTCTCACTTCATTTCTGTTCCCACGAGAAAAAAAATGTTTCCCATAGTCTCACTTGCTGGGCCCTCTGAGTGGGAAGCGTTAGAAACAGTAACATGCTAATCATTTAGGCTAATGAAATAAACAGGTCATGAGCGTTCCCACATCACACGGGGTTTGTTCCTCCTGTAAGATACGTTTACCACAAAACCCTCGAGCTTACCCTTTTCAGAAATGACAAATGTTACATTTCAACGGCCTGTAGCTTCCATTCCATTATCATCATATCATCATATGACATCATGGGGCGAGATATTTATTTATTTATTTATTTATTTATTTATTTACACCCGACCATATGGTGTTATTTGAGACCTCCATTATTCGTAAGGATATAAAATGTTTAAGTTTTATCTGAGGGCCATAATAACATTAGTTGGGACAAATTCTTGTCAAGCGTCGTCATTGACACCTGTCAGCCAATCAGAGGCAGCATAAGGTTACTTATAATGGCCCCCAGACAGCAGCTGGCTTTCACTCAGGACTCCAGGACCAGACCCAGCAACATGACCAGGAACCTGCAGAATCCAACCCTGGAAGATGGCAAAAGTAGAAAAAGGGTAGGAACATTTTATTTATGTATTTGTTGATCAATAATCTGATTAGAGCCTTTGTATTTTCTCATTAACACTAGTTAATGTTTAATCATACTTGAATTGTGTTCTTACGTCATTTAAAACTTGTGTCAAAGGAGTCAAATGAAAGTGTTTTCTTGTTTATTGTAAATAATCAATGTTTTTGACCCAGTTACCAAAATGCCTCACATTCTTAAAAGTTGTCTTCATCCTGTCTTTTTTTTTTTTTTTTTTTTTGTAAATTTCACATAATTACAAATCTAAAAGACATACCATGTAACTAATAAAGTGAACTAGAGTTTCATTGTGTTTGTAGATTTAGACTGATGTAAACTGTGACTAAATCTGAATAGTTGTCAGATGCGGCATCTCGTCTCATCCCTCCTCACAAAGCGCTGTGAATCTTTTCCAGGCTCTGAAACCAGCCGTAGAAAAGAAGAGGAGAGATCGAATAAATCAAAGTCTGGCTGAGCTAAGAAGCCTAATGCTGAATCATACTTCTGATCCAGTATGTCATTTTAAAAATTCCTCCATCCTCTACATTTACTGAAGAGAAACAAAACCTCATGATGACATTATGTTTCCTGTCATCTCCCACAGAGACTGCAGAATCCTAAAGTGGAGAAAGCAGAGATTCTGGACTTGGCTGTGGAGTATCTCCAGAAGTGGACAGAGGAGAGGAATCTGAGCAATGGTTTGTGGAATAAAAAAACAAATCAGTTCATTAACTTGTTTATTTGTTGTTTTTTTTTTCTAACATGCTCTGCTCCTGCACTTTTGTTCTATCCCTCCCTGTTCTTTTCAGTCACAGCAGACTCTACCAGCAGTCACAGGAAGACTCATGCTCCATTGGTGGAGCTTCATCACTCAGGGTCCAAAGACCCTTCCCTCGTCACCATTGAGAGTGCAGGTTTTCAGCAGTGTGTGGCCCAGCTGACCAGCTACATGCAGAGAATAACTCCAGCACAGAGACTGGGCCTGATCGAGGGCCTGAAACGTCACACAGAGAGCCAGCAGGCAGACAGCACAGACTCAGACCTCAGCCAGAGAGGGAGTGAAATGGCCAAACTGTCACATGTAACGCCGCTGGATTCAATTTGCACATCTGAGAGGAAAGAAGAGTCCACCAAGATACTGTTTCCATCTCACTCTCCATTCCAGCCTCAGTCCTGCTCCACGCCCTGCCATGACTATCTGTCCCCTCCTCCCTCTCCCTGGCTCTCGCCCTCTTTCTCTGCGTATGCCACCTCTCCTCCTTTCCCGTCCATTGCTGCTCACTTCTCCTTCCCCCCCAGCCTGTCACCTCTCTCCTCCAACACCTCTTTCTTTGGTTTCTCACCAACAGTCGCTCAACCCAGCCCACCTGTCATCCACTGCCCCCCTCTCACCTCGCTCAGGACCCGCCAACACGCAGTCCCAAGGGAGGGGTCACCACCCAGCTCTTCCTCACCCGTGTGGAGACCCTGGTTTTGATTGAATGTGTTAACAACAGGACTGGACTCACTGGCTGTGGAGAAGATACAAACTCTCCATCAGAAGAATGTACAGTGTAAATACGATCTAAATTGTCTATATTTTGTATTTTTCTTTGAGTAAATAAAACTTGAACGTAAACAAGTGTCTTCGTCAGTATGCTCACAGATGTTCACTGATGTGCACTAAAGCTTTATGTAGTTTCACAGCAATCATATATCTACTGTGTCAGATGTTGACTCTTAAAAACAAAACAAAAAAACCCTCTATACCAGAAAGTTTGACTTGTGACAAAATAAAGAAGAAAAGAAAGAAGCTGTTAGCATTGACACGGCTCTGTGACAAAGAAGGAGGCAGGACTGTGACTCTGCAGCATTTGCCTTTTGGAGTTTTTACAAAAGGCCTATTAAGACTTTTTTTAAAAGATTTCTTTTTGCAGAAGAAGAAAGGAGTCAGAAATACTTAAGTTCCTGGAATATGACAAAAAGACACACAGTTCCAGTGGAAAATAAATAATTGGAACATTTCAAATGACAATAAAGTGAAAAGATGAAAATCATCATTTTGAGCTCATCAGGGTTTCAGGTATGTACTCTTTAACCAGGCTTCATATATTCACACTCTAACCCTCTGGTGCATAGTGGTCACAGCAGTGAACAGCTATGTTCTTGGGGCATAAAAAAATGTTCCCATAAAAAAAGATAAAATAAAATATTAAATTAAATTAAATTAAATTATTAAATTAAATTAAATCAATAAACAAATAAATAAACAAACAAACAAACAAATAAATAAATAAATAATATTTTCAGAAAGTCACAGACATACTTAAAGGGTTAAAAAGCTCAGCAGCTATAAAATACACAAAGTTAAAATGCGTAAAAATAGTTAAAATGTTTTACAAAGCATCAAAAGAAAGAATTATTAAATGGAAGTGACAAAGAACGAAGTTTAATCCATTCTTACATGAAGTTCAAACTGTTCTTTGTTGAATGTTCAGGCGCATGTAGTCCACTGGAGTGGAGTATGTCTCTTAATGAGTGGTTGTTTAAAGTAACGTTGTTCTCTTACTCTAGTTCATGCATTTTGAAAGCCGCTGTATCTCTCAATAATGGTTTTCTGTGACAGCCTCAGCCACTGACTCCACTTGTTGGATGTGTCACAAAACATCAAAGAAAGAGGCTGAAAATAACAGTTAAGAGGACTTCTGACCAGCAGAGGGCAGCATCGTCTCAGTTTCTTCCTGTAGTGAAGCATGTGAGCTGTCCTCCACCTGGGCTTTTTATAACATAGATAAGAAAAGGAGCTGTCATTCAGAGGATGTCATTGAACTATTCCATGAGTGATAATCCCAAAATGCAGGATCATCACCCTCCTCTCTTCTCTCCTGTCTCCTGAAGCTCTGCCCACCCTTTATCTGACGGTTAAGTCTTTATAACAAGCTCTGAATATTTTCAGCAGCTGAAGGATTTGGCTGAAGACAGCAGACTTTATCATATGTCAGAAGTTGTCTCTTGATAATTGCTGTTTTCTCCCCTTTTCTGCCCTTCTTGCCTGCAGAAGCTCTTTCTCTGTGCGTGAGTGCCATCAGCTCTGAGGTGGCCATTGTTCTTTGTCAGAGAAATGAGAGGGCAGGCACATCACTGGGAGCTGATTCTCCACACAGTCTGTCTATGATGTTTTGATCCCTCTGCACTGACATATGAAAGCAGAGAAGGTCGCTCTGGCTGGAGAGGACGGCTGCTGCGGCACAGCACATAATTAATGGGCAGAGAGATCACCACCAGGAGTGACCTGACAATGGCTGAAGCCTGCTTGGCATTTTCTCTGAACATGCTGATTAGAGCTGATCCTGTTACACTCTTTAATCACTGTTTTTGTTTGCCATGAATGCACCCCTGCATTCCTGATTTGGAGAAAACTTGAGAGGTTGTGTTGTGGAGATGTCCCGGCCTGCCAAAGAGCTGAATGTGTTTGTGCATTACAGAGAATCAAATGCCGGGGCAGGAGCGGCGTCAGACGCACTCATCACACATTTACACTTTGAAAGCAAAAACAAACTAAGTGTGAACTATTCTGGGCATGTGGCTCCACAGGACAGGTGCACAACAGGGCTGTCTCCAGGAGATACAAATAACATTAAATCTAACGTGATGAGATGAGATGTGCCATTATTATTTAATAAAACATATTATGCAGAAGTATCGGGGCCACTGCGGTTGGTCCAGTGAAAAAGAAGTCCAAACCTCTTCTTAAATTCCTACTTTAAAATCAGACCTCTGAGATTTAAGTCAGAAGTCTAACTTTATCTCAGAAATCTGTCATAAATTGTACTTTGTTTACTCTATATTATTTGAGAAAACAAAAAAAATCAGAATTTTAACTTTTCCTTGGAATTGTGGCCTTTTTCCCCCTCAGTATCTCGACCTGTTTCAGAATTTCACTTTTTCTTTGAGATAATTTTTTTTTTCTCAGAACTTTGTCTTTTTGTAAGACTTCTGATTTTTTAAAATCAGAAATTCTTCCTTTTTTTACTCAAAAATCTGACCTTTTCTCTCTCAGAGTTCTAACCTTTCACAGAATTTCACTCCCCTGAGAGCTCTGACTTTTTTCATCCTGAATTTTTACCCTCAACCGTATTCTAACCGCCCCCTCCCCAGTAATTTGGAGGTTTTGTTTTTAAGAATTTATACTGTTTTTCCTTCATAATCCTTACTTTCTTTAAATTAAGAAAACGATTGAAAAATGCTTGGCTAACCTTTAATCTTTTGTTCTCTTCTTTCTCTTTTAAACATCACCCAAATTCTTTTTTTATTTTTTTATTTTTTTTGTGATGTAGGGGAGAATGGGGTTGGTTGATACACCCATTGTATCTCGCCACCAGAGGGCGCTGTCTCTCAAATTGTGGTGTGGAAATTTACAGAATTGGTGTTGGCTCACCAACACAGTCTTCTCTGGAGTAAGACAGCTGAACTTGAGGTGAGAGGACTTTTTGTGTTTTTCATGTTAAATTGTAAATCTTCAGCTCCTCAGTATTTTACTTTGAGGCTTTTACACAATGAGCTTACAACAAAACAACTGTTACCCTTAAAAAGTGTGAAGGGAAAGCTGAAGTTTAAATTTTTATTTGCTAGCTAACTAGACATTTAAAGCCAACATTCAGCTTCAATTTAATATAGGAATGAGTACTGAAAGATATTTTGATGATGAGCAATTCTTAATGGAGTAATAAGTGTGACAACCAGCCCTGTTCTCCCCTACTCTACAGAACTCTTTTAGTGGCAGTTTTGACTTTGTAAACTACAGAATGCACTTTTATTTGGTTAGAATCGCAGAGTTAACTTTAACATTTCTGCTGTTTTTTCTCATTCCATTAGTTTTAATAAGTTTATATTATTTTGATTATATCCAGTAGAGATGCAGATAATCCTTTATAAAGATTCTTTTTATTGTGCTTGAACTTTTGAAGTGAGCTTGGCTCATCTGGAGGTGTATAAAAATCCTTTTTTGTAACACTTGTCCGTGTCAGCAGGTCATAACAAAAAATTCAAGCCTCTAAAGCAGTGATGGTCTTTGTGCTGGATTATTTGCGATAGGTCTGGAACACCTCAGCCAATCAGCACTAAGGGATGACTCGCTGAGTTCTCCTGTATTGAATGCACTGTGGTTACACTAGCAAAAGGCAAAACACGCTGAACTGCTTTACAGTACGAGTGACTGGCTTTACACTATTTCAGTCCACCAGCAGAAGACTGATTGAGGGACTGAGAGTGACAGGAACATGTAGGTTATAACAGATTTAATCTGTGACAGAGAACTTGGTTTTATACCCTATATTTTGGAAATATTTTTTTTTTCCAAAAATAATAATAATGCATTGTTAAAGTATTACAGTTGTTCTTTTGCAGTGAGCGCACTCTTCTTGTGTAATAACATGCAATGACCAGATGATAAACTGACCCACAGAGGGATTTTCTGGAGGCTGAACCAATAAAAAGAGCTGTTATCCTGTGCTGTCTGTTTGAATGGGTGTGACTGTGAATTCTTCTGGAGTTAGGTCAGTTTGTTTGAGCAGGCTCAGTTTTAGGAGACGGTCCATGAACCAGTGTTTTTTTTTTTTTTTTTTTTTTCAGTCAGATTTAATAGAGCTGCAGACTCAGCCAGCAGGAGGACTCCTCACTCAGATCGCATGTCAATACTCAAGAATGTAGATCTGTCACTACCCACAACTAAATATCATTTTTTCCTCCCTTTCATTTCTCTCTCTTTCCCTCTCTTTACCAGGCCCTTTGAAGTAACAGCGAAAGGATCTCAGACTGTAGCAAATTACCTGAGGACTGAAACATTTTTGACATAAGTCCTGAGAGACGGGGCGAGCCACTTTTCCTGGCGGCCCCTTTGGCGTTTTTAATCTGGGGCTGAGGGAGACAGCAGCGCTGACAGAATGATGGGACAGCTGGACATGCTTCCAGGCCGGCAGCAAAGAGTCAAAGAAAAGCCAGGAGAAGGGCCACTGCAGACATCTCAGCACGGGGCCAACAAATCAGGACAGCAGACTCAAAGCAGGATGGAGGATGACAAGTGTCCATGGGAGACACCCTCCTCCGCCTCCTCCTCCTCCTCCTCCTCCTCCTCCTCCTCCTCCTCCAGTCTGAAATAACAGATATCATCTCCAGGCAGGGAGGAAGAAGCCTTAACCACAATGAATGTCCATCTTCCAGCTTATTTTAAAAAATATCATAAAGAAAAAAAGGATCTTGGTTGCTCTCAGTGAAAACTGGAAGCATGTTAAGAAAGTGGCTGAGGTTTCCGAGCTCCAGCTGTTTAAAGCACTTAATTAAAGTTAAAGACAGTTATTAATGGTTTCTATAACTCCATGTTGATTCAAGCACACTCAAAGCAACTTAAAAAAAATAAAAATAAAATCAGAAAATTGAAAAAAAAAAGAGATGTTTGGGTTCAGCTTTTGGGGGGGCAAATACATCTTAAGATCCCCACAGGAACTCGATCATCTCTGCAAACATGCATAAAGCAGACAGGAGGTAACTTGAGCTGAACGGGGGGGATTCAAATCGGACATCTCTGGCTCAGGACGGGACAATTATATATTTGAAATGAGGCGCTTTTCCAGCATGCATCAGTGCTCTCTGCTTTCACGGGATGCTATCACATTAGTCCAGCGGTTTTCCTTTTTCTTTCAATTTTTCAGAGTCATTTCACTGGAGAGGATGAACAATGGCTGCCTTTTCTGAGGTCCTATAAGCTTTCTTCCTGAGGGACCCAGCTGTAATCGAGTATGCATGAATGTATAGTTGCTCACTTTGCTTTGGCTATCCAAAATGTAATCTCCCTGCTGTGTGATGAGAAATCTTTGGATTCAAAGTCAGCAGGCAGCTTGTAATCGGGTATCTATTGTCTCTGTGACCTTGTCACATCAGAAACATTTATCTTTAAAACTTTTTTTTAACCCAATGGAGCCAAATCTTGAACTTAGAACAGTATCAAGAATCGACCCTCTCTGCCAGTCTGCCAGTGATTTCCTGTGTTTTGTGTTTGAGCGCTGGAGCTGTCTACTCTGAGTCTGGGAACACGCATCCTCCTCAGCCCCTGTGACCCTGTCCTCCCTCCCCCTTGGGTGGGCTGTGACCCTGCTACCCTGCAGCTACTACGGGTTGCAAACCCTCACCCTGGACTGCTTGTAATCCAGGGGATGTACTTCAGCACACTTTATGCTCTTTGCCCCTTTCTAAAATTCAGTCAGAACCCTCCAGGTCGCAGGTCATCAGACCAAACAGAGGCAGTGGATAAAAATAGCAGCTGATACACAGGTCACCTAAAAATACTCACTCCTGTCCATTCTCATTTGGAGATCACTCTGTTTTCCGGCTTTCTTTTCCGGGAATGTTTGACTTTTTGTCCTGATGTCACCAGACTGAGGAGCGGGAGGCCGTTTTGTCCACAGAAAAGGAGGCTTAATGATGTCGATGTCTCTTTTCTTGTATGTAACCTCATACTGCTGAGAAAATGTCAGAGTGCAGGGAAGAGTGTGTGTGTGGACATCAGATTCTCGGGGCCCTTAAGGGGGCCCCTTGCACTGACAAATAGAGCAGTCTGTCCTTATCTCTGCCATGTAAAAATTCAGCTGCTGCAGACCGAAGCATCTGATTCAAAGATTTTGAACAATGAGAAGTGCATTTGAGAAAGAGCTAAAATTAGACCTTTTTGTTTATTTGATTTTATGAAACAAATTTGGCGTTGATGTGGAGATGAAAGGTGTGACAGATCATTCCAAATTTACCATCCCAAAGACAAATCTATAAAGAGAAACAGATGCTCTTTAGAAGACAGACTAAACTCAGCAAGAATGCACAAATATAACCAGCCTTTAAGTTATTTATGGTCTGCTTACTCATACATTATACGAGCATGGAAAAAGTGCATTTTTATTACAGTGTCACAGCCGACACCTGGAAGCACTGTGGCAGATGAGCACAGAGCTTTTTGGAGGATGGGGTTTCCCGCTGCAGCTCTGTGCAGGAACAAACACTGAACAAGAGCTACAGTAAAAGAGAAAATTATACATCTGCACTGCCAAATATCTGAAGCTTTCATTGTGCTAGTAAACATTATTAAGAGTCATGCGGAGGGTTTGGTGATGGGCTCTGATCAGGTAATGCTTGTTAGCCACACAAGCAGCACGCTTTGTGAATGGAAAAGTCAGTCAGGTGATGCAGGCATGAGTGTTTTACAGAGGATGAATCATTGGCCACCATCAGGCCATCTTTATGATTTGTCTAACAGCCAACAGCGATGACATTGTCCCTCATTATCTGTTCTCTGCTAATCAACAAATGGTACCTTGCTAGCAGATTATTCTATGCTGGTTAAAGTGAAAATTTCAAAATCATAAAAGTATTCAATAAAAATCTGAAGCCATTTAACCTGATGAGCATGTTTCTGGACTGTGGGAGGAAGCTGGAGTACCTGGAGGGAACCCAGGCATGCAGAGGGAGAACATGCAAACTCCACACAGAAAGCCACAGTCTGCACGAACGGGGACTCCAACCATCAAAATCTGTCTTCATGGTTAAAGATAAAGTCCCTGTCAGGACTTTCAAAGTGATCTTGAAAAAGTCTCACTTTTTTATATTTGCCTGTTTTTAATCCACAATTTAAAATGAGATTATCAGCTCCAAACTAGGTTATTTCTAGCATGTAGAAGTACCCATGACAACACCGCACTAGCTGACAAAGTTCAGCGCTGAGAAGTCAGATCTTGGTCTTTTATTCTCTGTGGAAATGAAATTCTTGGATTTATTTTGTAATAATGGTGGACATGTGCTGCATGGTGGAAGCCCCCCATTTAGACATTAAAAGAGAAGTTCCTGGAACTAAAATGCTCTGGTACTTTTCCTGGTGTTGAACATCAGTATTTTCTTTGTAAACTGTATTTCCATCTTAGATTGGCAGTCAGCTCCAAGTGCCTGAACAGTGTCAGAGAGCAGCCTGCAGGAGGGTTGTATGTACGTATATTGGTTTACTTTCTTTGACACCTTCATCCCAAAAGAATCAGCACAGCTGTTGTCATCTCATTGAGTGTAATCTACAGATTTTTCCACCCTGTAATTCAAACCACTCATTTAATTTTTCTCCATCTTCCATGTGATGGGCTTCATTATCACAGCTTTGTAGGTCAATGAGACAACACAATCTCATTTTAATCTCAGCTTGTTTACGTCAGAGATACTCAGACACTGATAAGACAAGCGGTGTAGTATTGGTTCGTCTCTCACAGCTTAAGTGTGTTTTTTTTTCAGTGTTGACGTATTTGAGTTTTATTCTGACGTCAGAAAGTGTTTCACTGCCGTGCAGAGATGAGTCCTCCTGAAAGCTGTTGCCTCCATCCTCACATTTCTCCTCTTGAAGCTTGAGGCCATTGTAGAGATGAGCCCACTATCTCCTCCTGTAAAGTGTTGCGTGAGACGATGTGTGTGGAGTTTATCAGAGCTTTTGTACCTCTCTTTTTATCCCATGCCATATTTGGAAGTTCTTTCAAAAACACAGATGCCTCTTCTTGAATAAGACGAGACTTATCTGTCATTCAGACTCCCCCTCTTCTTCACTGTGGTCTAAATGCATGGACCACCAACCTCCCATCTCCCCCGTCGACTAAAAGCAGGGAGATATGATGAAACAGATGAGATTCTGCCCAAAGCTACGGGACCTGGTGGTACTTTGTCTGGCCCATCTAGATCCCTCTGATACGGTGTCACGATAAGTAACATGAAAGTACCCTGTCATCAGCTTTTTTCTTCTCCTCTTTTCTGTCCTAAAACATCTCAGCAGGGTGAAGTTTCTGTGTTGGAGAGAGCAGACAGCGCTATTACTGTTTTCTGCTTTTGAGGAAAAACTAGGAGGATGTGTTTTCGTCAAATGAGGAAGAAAAAGATTGGCCATATCCATCGTTGTTCTGTGTGTGAGCATGAAATGTTCTCTTTTACATGGCCTTTGGACAGCTTTTAACTTGCTGCTATCTTTAATGTTTTATTATTGATATGATGCTCCATGAGATTACAGCTGGCTCTGAGCTCCAGCGTGAGACTGGAACTTCAGGCCTCCCAGGATGTGATCCAAGAGCTGCAGAGGATCCTGAGCTACAGTGCCAGGAGAGCCACCAGCACACTTACTCTCTGCATCTTCAACCGTGAAAAAAACATTTCTTCAAAGTTAGCTTATCGTCCTTTATCTGCTGAAAACAATGTTGGCCTTACTCTCAGTTCATGTTCCTGTTTGAACCTCAGCAGCTGCTGCTGTAACTGTGATATCCCTCAGAGGTTCCTCTGAACAGAGTTATCCTCTAACAAAAAGGTTTCTATTGTTGAAAGCTTTTAAATATTGTCAGCCTCCCTTATTACAGCTTGCATGAATATGAGCAAAAACAAACAAACAAACGAACCCCCCCCCCATCTGCATTAAACCCCACAGTGGTGTGGAGATGTGCATATTTTGTGACCTGGGTCAGTTCAGAACATTTACTCTTATTAAAGTATTAAAGCTGCTTTGATAAATCAGTCAGTATCATTTTTGATTATCAGTTGATGGATATATCTATTATTCAGTTTATAATTAAATTAATAAATCCACTGAGCTCTCTGTGGTGGTTTATTGTCTTTCAGCTCATTGTTTCACTTCATTCATGCATTCAGCATTGGTAAATCTTGCTCTTTCTTAACAAGGAGAAAAATCTCTTTAGAAACTCTGTAACTACTCGTCAACCTCACACAGCAGTCAAATTGGCAAAAAGTTGGGGGAAAAGTGGAGCATTAAACAACTTCACTTTATGATGACTTAATAACTACAGTATGTTGTGGTTTGTCATGTCGTGTAGATAGTATTGCATCTCATTGCATTGTGTCCCATATTGCATCTGTTCCCAAAACACTGCATCCACTGCAATGCATACCAGTCGACTGCATCAGATCCCTTCCATAGCACTGCGCTGCACTGGTTAGCATCTTTTAGCATAGCATCATATAACACTGATTACATCACAACACATTGCACTGCTTTGAATCATATCTCAATTACATCACACCAAAATTAGACTGCATCACATCCATGCCATTACACAGCTTCACATCTGCTGCAGTTTGCTCACCCCACTGTATTGCATTGCATGACACTGCATCGCAACCAATCATATTGCATTAATCACATTGCATTAGTTGCATCATATCGCTTGCATTGTATTACTTTGCATTGCATGGCACCAAGTAGTGTGGTATGACATTGCATTGATTGCATTGTCTCACATTACTGCATTTTGATTACACTTGATGGTAGTCCAAATTAAACTGTCTTTTAAATAAATCAAAAACTATTTGGATGCACTAAAATTAAATCTTTATCAGTTTGTAAGAGTAAATTTCATGACTATCATTATTATGATATAAATCTATCATAATCTCATATTTATGGAAGAGGATCATGGCCACAGAAAAAATAAAAAATGATGCCCTTTATTTATTTATTTATTTATTTATTTATTTATTTATTTATTTATTTATTTATTTATTTATTCATAAGTGGCCCTAACCCTCTTTCATACATATCACATTGTGTTTTTATTTTATTATTATTATTATTATTATTATTATTATTATTATTATTATTATTATTATTATTATTATTATTATTATTATTGCAATTCCAATTCAGTATTTCTGTGATAGTGAAACTTAAATTAATCCATATGAAATTATTCTATTTTGGATTAACTTAATTTGAGGTTTATGTGTAAACTTGACAGATAAAGAAAGACTGAATTACTTCTTCAGTTTAGTCATTAGTTCAGTGTCCTCAGGAGCCAAACAAATATGTTTTCCATTCTTCAGAAAGTTCAATTCAAAATAAAATGAGGACATTTCTTTTTCATTATTTTCATGTTGCCTTAAATCCAGATAACATTTCCTGGTTGGAATGATGGGTTGCTTGTTGACACAGCAGAAGTTGAATGAATGTGTAACGTCTGCCACTCTGCAGACATTGAAGCATGCTGCTATCACTGCTGTTATGATTATACGCTGCATCCCTCTGGGTCAGACCAAAAGAATGAAGCTGTCCCTCTAAAAATAAACATTAACTGTGGGATGTATCGCACCTGATTGTAAAACATCCACCAATGACAACATAAACCCTCACCTTTCTTCCTTCGGGGCTCAGGATTGTAGCTGCTATTGTGATTGGTCACCACAGGTGAGGCCTGTTGAGGAAACAGCATGCCTTTCTCCTCCCAGAAAACTGTCTTTGTTTGCCTCTGACAGGGGGAATGTGGGGCTAAGCATCTATGTGGCATTTTGAGCGCTTGAAATGAGTCCCTTGTATTTTCCTAATGTGCACAGAAAGCACTTTGATCCTCCTGAACGGGAGGGTGTCAACTATCGCAGTGAAGGGCCGACAGCTTGTCTTGGTTTGGTCTTAAAGTCGACTCCTGATGGAGATGAACTGGTGATGTTTCCTGACATTATGGCTGAAGCTGTGGGACTGATACATGGTGCAGTTTTACTTCTGAATCACAGTCTCACTGTTTATGTTTTTATGTAAAAATGGCTTTCTTATTCCTCACAAATGCTGCTTGTTTCATCACATTGAGAGGTTTACATACCTGTCTGACAAACAGTTTCTGTTCACCTCTGAGAAGTTTAAATCAAAACTAGAGCCAAACACAGAATAATGTGAGCTTGACCAACTTATTAAAGAAACCAACACTGGTACATTTAAAGGACTCCTCAACGTATTCTCCGAGGCTCTTCGAGTCCCCAGGCTTTGAAGTCAAATTTCTGCTCAGTGAAGCAAACAATGCAGACATCTTCACGGTTTAGGGATGAGAAATGAACTTGGGAAGCACAGGTGAAACTCTAGAGTGCTTAAATATGATATTTCCTGTGTGTTCAGCCCCTCTATTCTGGGCCAGATCTGTATGATGATTAGTTACTGAGTCGTGGAGAGGTATGCATGTCTTGTGAGCTCAGATGTAGAAGATCCTCTGTCCAACAACTGCTCATTCATGTGTCCTGGTTTTACAAGACCACATGGGTTAGCTAATTATCTAAACAGCTACTCAGTCGATATATAGACTGCATTATGGCATATCACATTTTTAAAACAATATTAAGTATGCATCAACCCTAGACTTAACAAATTTTGCCCCAAATGTGGTGAGGTTGACCTGATATAGAATTTGGTCGACTCAATTCAAAACACTTCTGCTGATCCTCCCCCTTTAGCACAGCAGTCCCACCCTGGGTCTTCTGGCAAAGTGAGTCTCTGACCCAAGTGAGGGTTAAAGTATCTCGAGGTCTTGTTCACAGGTGAGTGGGAAATGGATCATAAGATTGACAAGTGGATTGGTACTGTGGTATCGTGTAGTGAAGACAGAGTAGAGTTGGAAGTAAAGCATCGTCAGTCAATGTCTCAACCCTCACCTGTGGTCAAAAGTTTTGAGTAGAGGCCAAATTAATGAGATCACCTCCACAAATGACCAAAACAAGTTTCCTCTGAAGGATGTCTTAACTCAGTCATACAGATAGGGTCAGGACCTCTGACATCCAGAGGGAATTTAGAGCCACTGCAATTTTGCATCAAAAAAAACGTTACTTGAGGTGGTTTGAGCATTTCATTATGAGGCCTCAGAGTAGAACCTGAACTTCTCTAAGGGATTATATATACACTCTGGCCTGGGAACACCTTGGGATCCCCCTGGAGAATCTGGAAGGTTGCTGGGGACAGGGATGCCTGGGTAAACTACACTCTACACTCCTGGTCCTCGACTCTCAGTATAAAATGCTCCCGTCAGGTCGACTCCACACGGTCTACAGTATGTAAGTTATGTTTCCCATGAATGCTACCAATCCATGAATCATTATTCCTTCAGACTGAGTGAGTCAAACTTTTCCTTGGAGGCTCATCTCTTTCAGCCTTATATAACTCTCATCACTTATCACCAGCTGTAGCCTTTCATGCTTTTTTCATGTTGCTTTTGATAGTCAAAGGGAAGTGCAGGCTCTGGCAAAATAAAGGCTTGTTTGAAGTATGACTGATTAAACTCTGAATCTTTGATAAAACATGAGAAATCACAGGTGGTAAAAGGCTTTCTGAGAGGGATTTTGATTGATACGGGCCTGTAAGAAGTTACTCTTTGAGTGCTTTGAAACAATCATGTCTCTCTCTGATTCTTGAGTTCGAGGTTGACTGTTACCTGTTTTTTTTTTTTTTTTTTTTTTTGCATTTCTGAAACGTCGGTACTTCCTCGATCCAATTTCTACTCTTCCTGAATTCCCTCCTTTTTGAATTACTCTCTCTTAATCTACATAGTTTTGGATTAGCATAGATGTCTTTGTTCTCTGTCCTGATTTTAAAACCCTCTAACAGAATTTTCTGACTTTTTGTGGCACCTCTATATAAAACTTGGCTTATGTGACTTCGATGGAGGGTTATACCATCTTATTCAAAAATCACTAACACTCCTCAGTGACTGATTCAATAACCACTCCAACTGATCATTTATTGAGGCTAAATTTAATCAGCTGAGGTGTCAGTCACTAATGTGTGTGAGTGTGTGTGTGTTTGAGTTTACATGCACTCTGTGACAGAGGTGGTGGTTTCTGCTGCTTTGCGTCCTGTGTGTTGTTATCTGAAGGTGGAGTCTGAGGACTGGCAGTGTTAAACCTCCTCTGTAGTGGAGGGATGTGTCTTCCCTGGCCAGGGGATTTCCTTTTTCCAGAAGCACTCAAGGTTATTACTGTGGAGGAGGATCTGAGCTCTGCTGCTATGCCTGTTTGAAGCTCCCCACAGTATTCTGCCCGACTAACACTCCCAGAGGTCACATCAAGAGTAAGCAACAAGCAGCCAGCTCATTCAGAAAATCAATCATGAGTCCTCTTTCATTTTGAAATGATCACCTTACATTTGGCCCGAGGTTACGGTCATGCCTGTAGAGTTTAAATCCACCTTCTACTTTTCACACACACATGTTCACAGTTCATGTATTAGTGATGTACGTATGGATTAAATATTGAGTTTAAAGCAGATTAGGAGTCTATTGATTCAGACTGACTCCTCTCCACAGGCTGTCTCTGGTCGCTCACTTTCCTTTCCATCCCCAAAAACATCTGGGAGAAAAGCTGCTCCTGGATGGGTTGAACTTCTTCACCTGTCAGGGCTTGTTCATGTTTAGCCTTGTGATTAATTCAGTGTAACCGTGTAAGGACCAAGGATTAATGTACTGTAATGGGAAAGATTTTTTTAAAACTCTGTCTGTTCAGTAGTTCTGCCAAAGGGAATATCCCCTTCACACAAACTAAAGACACTCCTCCAGGACAAAAAATGACTTTTTCATCTGTTCAATTGAGGATTACAACATTTTAGAGTGAACACATCAGAGTTCAACTAAAAACAGTCTTTTGACAGTGAAGGGAACGTTTAAGACGTTAGCAATAAGCTCATTTGACATGATACACTCATGGTTGGGGGTTCCAGTATCAACAACCCTCGCATCAGCTAAATGTCCATACAAAGAGAGATATTACTCTGTTTCTGAAATACTTAGTTATTTTTTCAGCTGTGGGAATAAATATTAAACTGAGTTATTTTTTTAAAAGTAGTATTATAGTGAAAAACATACAGGTTGTCCTGTTTTGTTTTCTTTTATAATGGTGGCGTAAAGACAGCTTAAACATCATATTCAGGCTAGTGACTGCTCAGTTGGCTATGGCAGAAATTCTCAAACTTTTCAGCCCACGACCCCAAAAGAGTGGTGCTGGAGACCCGTGACCCCATGACGTGAGAAAACACTAATAGGCCAATCCAAAAACAGACCAAACAAAAAAAGGTCAAAGATGCTAAATTTAGTTATCAGTAGCAAATCAGACTACCTATGAGCACATGTTGATGTGTTTCTTAAATTAATCTGCCACCACTGATACCATCAGTATTTGGAGGGTCATGTACGGCGGTGACTTGGAAAAGCTACACCATGAATCCACACAGCACAAAATAATGGAGGTACAGACACAACAGAAATTTAAAGAGGTGAAGTTCATTGGTTTTCTAATGGACCCTTATCCCAACAGACACAGAAACGGTTTGAAAGAAAGTAAAACATTTTTTTTCTTTAGCTATGAAGATTGTAGATATAATGCTAACGTTATGACATGACTGATTCTGAAAGCCAACATAAGATAACATATTACCGGGAAATATTACAGAAATATAAGCATCACAAAGGATATCACAAGGCGAGACCCCTATGAAGCTATAGCTGAAGTTTAAAATGAAAACAGTGTTTTACTTACTTTTTCATTTATTCTTCTGTCTGTTGGGTTAACCATCTGTTTAACCAATAAATCTGACCTCTTTTAACTTTTGTAGTGGCTGTACTTGTGTAGTGGCATTTGCATTCGTGATATCCTCTTTGCATTTGTTTTGTGGCTAATGCGAATGTGACACCTACTGGCCACTGTAGTCATGTGATAACAGAAATATCAATCACTCTTTCAATCTCTGTTTTTACAACAGCAAATTACTAAAAGCATTATCTCAAGATGCTTTCCAAACGTTAAAGGAAATGGAAAACAGATCAAACATTTTTTGTTTGCATGGTTTTATATAAAATGTATCCCCCGAGCCTGACCTCAGGGTCAGCAAGGAGCCTTTTTGGAACCCATAAGATTTTTTTTTTACAACAATGGATGAAATTAGCAACTGTAAATAATTTTAGATTTTCAAAGGCATTTCGAGACCCCACATCAATCAATCAATCAATCAATCAATCAATCAATCAATCAATCAATCAATCAATCAATCAATCAATCAATCAATCAATCTTTATTTATATAGCGCCAATTCATAACAAACGTTATCTCAAGACACTTTCCAAGCGTTAACAGGTCTAGACCTGTAAATGGTAATAAAATTTTATTAACAGAAACCCAACATCAAGACAACATAAGAAGTCTTATCTCATCTTAACCCACCATGAGTACAGAGCTTTGCAATATTTAGCAAGTTACAATGGCAAGGAAAAACTTCCCTTTAATGGGCAGAAACCTTGGACAGAACCAGACTCATGTTAGACAGACATCTGCCTCCACTCATCAATGTTTCGCAACCCCCACTTTGGGAACCGCTGGGCGATGGTAACCCATTGTGATTTCTTATTGTGTACAACATGGCGGCCGGTCAATGAGGTCTTGATAAAGAAACTTTCACTTCTGGACCAAAAGATTAACGTGGCAACACCTAAAATACCAAGAAGCTAAGTCTGCAGGGAAAGGATGAATGGATTCAATACACTGAATACATTTCATTTTTATTACTCAGCACAAAGTTTAAAGAATGATGTCAATGACTAATGGTGACCCATGAAAAAGTTCATATTTTTTCAAAAACGAAGAAAAAGGAATTGAATCTTTAGAGATACCCATATACATGTGGACGAAGCCTCTGCCAATAATCAGAAGGATGACGTCCTTTATTGCCCGCTCTTTCAAGTCAAAGTGGTCCATGAAGCGGCACCAGGCTGCTGGTGAGAACTTTATGATGGTTCATGTGTGCAGTATTACTAAATATTTGATATTTTCCTTTGGTTGATGACATACTCAGATCATTACCTGCTGTTTTACAGGTGGGGAAGTGTTTGTGTTGTAATCTTGTACTACATCTGAGCTGGACACAAGTGATGGACTGCAGAGCTGCCTGCTCAGCTTTGTGTATCTGGAGCTTAAATTACATGAAAATTAAAAAACAACCATATTAGTTTTTTAGTCATTAAAATGAAACAGCCCCTAGTTACTGGTTCATAATGTTATGCAGAAAAAAAGCTTACTTACTGCCAAATTGTGTCTAAAGAAGTGATTTGTTTGACTTCAGTTTTTTCTCACGTTACACGGCCTTTAAGCTGAAAATGAGCTGAGATTATTTGTCTGTGATATCGATCTCCATTGATCCTCTGCAGACACCACTTCATGATTTGTTTGGAGCACACACTGAGACACACTCAGACTGTTTCAGTGACTGATTTGAAAGCTGAATGAGTTTTTGTGTTTGAAACATCCATTCGCAAAGAAACAATGCTGCAGCCTTGAAGCCTCTCGGCAGGATTCATTTAGGCTGTGCACAGAATATTAACTTGTGGTACAATCAAGTAGTTTCTGTTTTAATTGAAAGGAAAACATCCATCCGAGCTCTGTCGGAGTGCATTTTTCTAAGACGTGAAGAATTAGAGGTATTCTTCAGGTTTGGATGTTGGCCAAAACTGGTATTTCATCTGCCACTGTGAGCTAAATGTATATCAGGCTCAAGTAAGCAGAAATGGGCAGCAGACGTGCAAAATTTCACGGTAAATTCTTCTTATGTATCGTTTTTCTCTCCCCTGTCTTTAAGTCACTTGCTCTGAGCCCTCTTTTCTCTCTCTCCCCTTGTTTTGTTATTTTACCTGAAGGTCCAGGTGTGAAAAGGTGAGGCTGTGGAAAAACATTCGACTCCGTTAGCTTGTCATGAAGGAATCCAATGAGTGACCTCTGTATCTTGGCACACAATGACAAATGGGTTTGCAATTTTCCGCCTGACTGGGGGGCAACAAAGCACATTTCCACTTTCACCGGTCGGCAGAGAGAGTACAGTGCTCCTCTAACATGCTGTCTAACCAGGCGGTGAACATTACATGTAGAGGTGGTCTCTCTGCTGTGGAGATTGCAGTGCTTATGTTCAAAATAGACTGTTTCACTCTAGATGATCTATCAGTCAACAAAATGAGGTGAGAGGCACAGACAGGTTCATTCTTGGGGCAGCTTCTTAATTAAGAAAAGAAAATCTTTTATATTTATGGTGAAATAATTCTAGGATTTTTATAACAGAAAAAGTATCACGGTTTCTTTGAAACTCAAAGCTGTAACATTTTCCAGAGCTCTTAAACGTGTCGCCATTTCCTTGGAACCATAAAGCACAAAACTGATGTGTAATTATTTCTCTTTGTCAGTGGTATTTGACTTTAGTTTTAATGTATTTACCATTATTTGTCTGAAATGGTGTGAAGTGTTTTTGTCAAGGTCACTGTGAGGACTATTGAGAATCATTAGTGTTTTTCCTGAATAAAGACTCTGTTTCCCATGAGCATCATCACCTACAAAGTAACAGTAGATTAATGAAGAGCAGATCTTTTTAATACTACTTTTCTTTATTTAAAAAAAAAAAATCCCAGGATGCAAAGTGACAAGGTAATGCATGTAGGCCTATTTGTAGTTACGTTACAATCAAACTTTATAAACTCAGTTTGTACTTTACTTTAGTGTCTAGAATGTGAGCTGTCTGTTCAGTGTTCCTCACACACAGAGAATCCTGGTTCTGTCCTACCAGTGCTCATCTACCAACTCCAACCTCACCGAGCAGAGCTAACGTAACCTCACTCTTCATTTTATTGACAGACTCTCAAGTTTGATCAGATCTCTGCAGAATAACTGCTGTATGTGGGTTGGAATGAACATTATCACAAACAGCTCAACCCGTGTTTTAGCCCGTGCTCTATCACTCAGCGTTTTAGCATTAAAAAGGACAAATCTTGTTTCTCACTACTTAATTTCGCTGGCAGTGGTCTACATGCTGTAAAAGGATTCTGTGCTCCAGTCAAACACTGATACTGAGAAATAAAATCCAGATAGAATCAATTTTGGCAATAATTTTATAATCTGTTCGATAATCTCATTTTAAATAATGGATTATGAAAAGGTAAACATTTAAAAGTGAGACAATTTAAGTAACAGTAACGGTTGTGTATCTTTCATGTCCTGCCTTCTGTTAAAGGTTTGTGTTCCTTGTTTATTTTGCAGCATGCAGAGGTAATCAGACTGGTTCCTCATTTATTAATGGAGTCATGCTCATGCTGTCTTAAATTTGCAAATATTTTGTCAGTGTGGATCATTGGGTAGGTAGTCTGTGCACCAAGGGAAGGAAGTCTTTCTACCTGAAGAGCTTACTGGGGATCCTAAAATTAAATTAGCTTAAATAATAGAGTTGGTATGGCTGCATCTTGAAAACTTCACTTATTTTCTGTTTTGCACCAATGATGCCTTCTTTCCACACTGATGAAAGTAGTATTTTGTAAGCCTTTTAAAGTAAAAAGCCAAGCTCTTATTGCTAATTTATTTTGCTTACTGTGTTCTCAGTAGTCATATTTTCATACGTAGAAGTTCATGTTAAATCAGCTGAATCTAATATATTTCAGCATCGCAACTTTATCTCCCCGTTTTGCAGAGCTGCACAGATTTTAAGTTGTATTCCTCCATGGGACACATCCATCTTGTTTATGAGTATGCTGCATCGCTAACGATGGCTGCTAATTCCAGACTGCTAACCAGTGTTTTCACTGCTGATTGAATTGCTTCCAAAGCCGACAAGAATGTTTAAAGTAGAGCTATGGAAATGAACCAATTGACCTCTTTCCTGACCCCAAAGATCTCCACACCCCGTGGGAGCAGAAACTGTCAGGCGGCACCACAGTCTGGAAATCAAAGGGGACTGTGCTGTTATTAGTGCAGCAGCAAACTGAGACCTACTGCCACTCCTCCGACATGGCCTCCACACACACACACACACACACACACACACACACCACACACAAACGCACACACACATAAATTGCCCCAGAGCTATCATTTGATTACTCTTTCTTAAAGTAGAAATCTCGAATCCCGAACATGAAGGCACTGTTTCTGATATACCTCGGCTTGATGTCTTTATTCTATAAAATGATGTGGACTATGGAGTCTTGACTTGTCTGTGTGTGTGTGTGTGTGTGTGTGTGTGTGTGTGTGTGTGTGTGTGTGTGTCTTCATCTGTGTGTTTAGTGTGCTCTGGCGGGGCAGTCCAGCAGGGCGACTATGTCCTGTAGGGATAACCTGTCACGGTGCCTAATTGATGCCTCATGCATTTCAGGGGGCAATTATAGCACCAAATGTCAAGACCTAATTTGTGACTTTGTAATGTGGACACATGAGCCAGGGGAAGGGTGACACGGCTCCTCTAGAGAGACTCCCACACCGGTTAGGTCAGCAGATGTAGGGGCTGAAGCTGGGGGTTACAGCAGGGGCTGGAGGAGATGGAGAAAACAAACTGAAAGGATCAGTGCATCAGTGTGTTTCCTTTTTTTAATTTTCAGTAAAAATTATATGAGATGTCAAAACTTTCCTGTATCATTGCTGCAAAGATTTTAACTTTGAAATGAAAATAAAATAAAATAATTCATGATAAGTAAGTGTGCTGCATCTGGACATATTGTTTTATGAGAAAAAAGCAGTTAAAAGTCTCTATGCATCATGATCCATTTCATTATTTTGCTTTGATATTTCAAATCTTACATAACTTTATATCACAACTACACTATGATAAACTAATTTATACTTAGTCACATCTGGCACCGTGACAAAGGCAGGGAAAAAGGACAACTGATGTGGCTGAAACAACAATATTTATTACAGTCAAACAGCCACCAAACAACAATCTGTGAGGTGTGTTTAGTCTGTAGCATCAGTGGTGTAAGAGTGTGTGTCTGAGTGTGTGGGAGGTGAGCAGTGTTATATTGTATTGAGGGATCAAAGGGAGCATACAAACAACCAAGACCGATAATGCTGAAGGAGTGGACCCAGAGGAGAGTGGACCTGAACATGTCTGCAGCTGCACATCTTTTATTCCTCTGAAACGCTGAGCCCAGGAGGCTGACGGAGGCAGGAGTCATGCTCAGTGAAGACAAGCAAGGGAGACAGCAGTGATGGAGTTAGCCAGTGGAGGGATGGTGAAGTTTTAGACCTAATTAGTAGCCTGAGTGCCGTGACTGAGCAGCAACACAACGCAGGATAGGATGGGTAGGGGCGGAGTGCGCATAAGCGAAGTTTGTGAAAGCAGCGCAGTAGAGAAGAAAAACTCATACTTAAGTACGTGTTTGTGTTTCTCGTTGTGGAGAGAATCAGTGTGAACCTCGCCTAACTTTTACGTCGTAAGAAGCTAGTCTTTGGGGCCAGGTGGCCTGGATTTGAATCCAACCTGTGGCCTTATTCCAGCATGTCACACCCAAGGGGCAACATCCAGTAGAAAAAAATGAAGCCTATGTGGAAGTGCTAAAAGTTGCTGTTCATCGAGAATCCACTAGAGGCTGGCTGCAGAAAGACTGTACGTCACACACACATCAAACCCAAAATAAATAAATAAACAAATAAATAAACAAATAAACAAATAAGTAAATATATAGATAGATAGATAGATAGATAGATAGATAGATAGATAGATAGATAGATAGATAGATAGATAGATAGATAGATACAAAAAGCCTTTTAAAGCATTAAAAACATATTTGCAGCCTGGTTCAAAAAAACGCCTTGGGTCTGAAACGCTAATTTCATTATCTGCACACACCGTAGAGTGAGTGAATGTCTTTCTTACTCAGCGGTTCATTAGATAGTAAAACTATCGGTCTGTCCAATCTGAGACTCAGCTCAGCTCACATGACTGACGGGCGCCCTATGGCTGTTAGAAAGGAAGCTCCAAGTCTGCGTCATAGTTGGCCCTGTCCAATGATTGGTTTCATTTGACTGTATCAGGAACAGACGGGTGGCGTCGCAGAGACTATGTTCATGTTTTATACAGTCCATGGTCAAAAAAAAAAAAAAAAAACTTCAAAGAAAAAAGAAAATGATCTTGTGACTCTGCAGCTCAGGGTATGTTTTAGCCTATTTCAGCACTTTGTTTTGGTTTTAATTACTTTGACTGGTCTAATGTGTGTAAGTTTTACCAGTAGCAGCTGCAGCAAGCTGCATCATTTTAATGGTAATAAGTAGTTAAAGTAAAGGAGTTTCATACAGTTGGTCAGTCAGAGTTTTTAACTCCCCATCAAGGTGAAAACAGTAGCTTGTTAAACCACTGCTTTAAGTAAGTTTGTAGGATTTTTTTTTTATGTGTTGTAATTAATCAAGCTGAGTTCTTGAGTTATTTTTCACAAATGTGTTTATAAATCATCAAAATTACTTTATGTTGCTAATTTTCAGTTAAATAAATATTTCAAGTTTTGTTCAATGTAGATGTTTGTCTGTTTGAGCAGCAAAGAATATCACAGCTGGAGCATAGAAACCATGAACACTTCATAACAGAGCCCTGTTGTCGTTGTTATTTTGCTGCTGGTTGTGTAAATATACATTAGCATCTTTCAGATAAGTTCAGGACCTGTAGCCCCTCCACCTCCTGTCAGCCTGTCTCTGAGCCTGTGTGCTGTATTTGACGTCAGCTGTGTGTTTGTCTCTCCTGCTCAGCCTCCTTCAGGTGTGTTCACATCTCAGGAGTGAAACAGAACACTGTCAGTCACGAGCAGGGCCCTTGAACGCACCACAGAGCTGTTTACTATATGAACTCACCGACAGGACTGACAGCACGCTGGCTTCTTCTTCCTTTACTTTCTGTTCCCCATAACACCTAAACAGTGATGTTTTCTCCTCACGTCTCTATGGAGATGCAAACAGAGGAGCATATTTTCCACTGGAGCTGACAGCTCAAGATGTGGGATGTCAGGAAATCAGGTATGCTGGACTAATTGCTGCTTGTGGAAGGCAGACCGCAAAATCCTCTGAGCAATGACGCTGAGAGTGGATGAACTTTAATGCAATGAAAAACAGGAAGTGTGAAGACTTTTTTTATTTCAAGAGATTGAAACATAGATGGATAGTGTTTTGAAACAGTGGGTCTCCTCTCCTGTTGCCTCTCTCTTTTTCTCTCTTATATGAAAACCTAAAAGTATCCCGTGGATAACGCTATACTTACACTTCTGCTATAATCCCTATAAACACACACGCAGCTCACAATTTGTGTGCATGGCAATTTACTAAGGAATAAACAAACAACAAAGAGCCTGAAATCAATAGTTTCAGGATTTAAATAACATAAAGCTGCAGACACCATCCCGGCGAAAACACACTCTTAGAAGTGGCCACGGCTTTGCAACAACAGGTGAGCTCCTCAGCACCTCCCCCGTCTTCCCAAACTCTGCTTACTAAATATAGAAATTATGCTCTCTGATAATTGGGGGCAGACAACAAAGTGTGCTGTATTTCCACCCTCCTCCTCCTCCTCCTCCTCCTCTTCTTCCCTTCACTGCTGCTAAGTCATATCCCCAGCTGACAAGCAGCAGGCCTGAGATCAGAGTGTGAGAGCTTGAGTGCTGAGGGAACACCTGCGCTGTCTGACCTGACCGCCAAGATAGACACAGAAGATCACTGACTTCCACACCTGCCTATGGACCTATGCCATACACATATACACACACACTTGATTGGGTTTCCTCGAGAGCCCTTTAAGGCCGCTGCTGAGGAGGTGATGAAAGTCAGGGAGCGTCCATTAAGCGTGTGAGACAGCTCTCTAGAGTGGCTGCGGATGAGGGGTTTAAGTGTTTTCAGTGAGGAGCAGGAGACCACCTGGAGGAGGCGGAGTAGGAGGAACAAAGCATCTGTCTCAGGGCCAAGTAGAGTCCAAAAACATTGGTTAAACAAGTGCCAGAGAGCACTTCTGGGCATCAGGTATCACAAGTAAGGATTTCCAACGTGTTCATGGGGATGAGCTTCAAAATGTCACAAGGGAGGAGGAGGGGGTGACGCTCTTTGATTTTCACAGTCTGCTTTTCTATGTGGAGGTACAGCGACAACAAAACAGCAGGTCAAAGCCGAGGACAAGCTGTTATGGCAACACACTCCTTCGCTTGGAATGATGGGATAGGAGGAATGAAGCACACCCTGTCCATCATTTTCACGCTTGTTAACTTTTCTACGGAGCTACAGAAAGACAAGCAGTGACAGTTTCTTTCCACAAACAAGCAGCAGAATCTTCTTTCATGTTCCTAGAGGCTTGCGTGTGTTTACCTGCTGGACAGGGGATGTCCACACGCACGCAGGTTGTAATACACTCTGGGATGCTGTCATTAATCGACGACAGAAGCTTGTTGATGTTCAAGGTGTGCAGGTGGGAAAGTCCCACAATATCGCGCTGAAGACAGGAGAGGGTTGGCAGCAGCGGTGACTCCCTGGATTGAGACACCCCCACTGGCTCGCCATCACACACACACGCTGAGATCACAGGCTGAGCTTTCATGCTTCAACACAGATCCCCCCCCACCCCCCACCCAACCGTGGAGGAAACTGTGCACTGATATAAGATACAATCTAGGACACACTCTTGCTTTGTTTTGATGTTGAAAAAAAGAAAATGGAACAGTACAAAACCACTGAACTTTAAACATTTTTAACACAAGAAATTAGAAGTTGTAAAATGTAAGAATTAGGCATTTCACACACATGTATTGGCCACCTTGACTTCCATTGTTTAATGAGACACTTCAACAAGTCCACCATCCTTTAGCTGCCAGCACAGAGTACTTGAACCTTATCGCTCTGACCTGCACTTCTCTGCAGCTGCTTAAGTTGCCGGGCCTGAGCAAAAGGTCAGATTGTGTTTGGCCCTTTTTGTTGTTGTTGCGATCTTCACATTCAGAGTTCAGGAGAGAGCCTTTGAAGTTTTATGCGTTCAACTTTTCTACGACTCGTCTCTTTGCGTAAGAGTGTCCATAAAGAAAGACAACACTGGCCTCATAAGCAGGTTTATATGTTTAAACTCTGATAAAGAAATATAACCAGTAAAGTCTTTTTCTGCAAGACGAGTCTGTTAAAAGTCAGAATGTGTCAGCAAAGTAATCAGATGAAAGTTTCAGCCATTTATTGGTTGTATCAGGAGCTTTCTGTCTTCACATCTGTCTCGTAACACAAGCAAAGGTGAAGTCTGGATGCTTTATGTCGATATTACAAGAGTTTCTTTAAAAAGGATTCACAGTTGCCACATTGTGACAAATTGCATTTCAGATGTGGTGATCTCATCCACATGATGCTGATATGTTTGATTTTTGGTCATTTTACACTTAATCAGAATTTCTTTTCATAATAAAAGACATAACAGTACAGTGAGTCAGTCTTTGTATGATCGATACAGGTACTAGTGGTTTTCTCGATATTGCATGTATCTAACTGTAAAAAATATATTCTCAAATAAATAAATATAAAACATAAATATATGTATCTAAAATGAATAAATAAATTGTTACATATTCGCTCTGTTTAAACAGGTCTAGACACTGGTTAAGGATAAAAAAAACAGAATTCCTTCAAAGTCCTTCTGAGAAATGACAGAGATCCAACAGTTCCTGTTTCATGACACCACAGCTTCTTCTCACAGACACACGTCAGCTGACCTCTCCATCTGACCACAGGAGATGCTCCTACGCCTCTTCACTGTTTCCCATTCATCTCTTACTCCAGGCAGGTACTTTTTGGAGCGGCCCAGCCTCTGAAACAAATGACCCCCTCATGACGAGTGTGCAGACATTCTAGCCTGTCTTCCTGACCGCTGAGAGATGGACCATGCATTCCTATAAGAGGCCCCGGTGCCTTTATCCCTTCTGCTGCTTGGGCTGCTGTCCACCAGCCCGCACCGGCCACATCCCCACGCCTGCATCCCTTTCTTCCTCTCTGCTCCCTGCCTTCCAGGGCTTTAGCAGCTATTCCTTAACTGGACCAGGCCTCCAAGCCTCAGCTGTGTCCCAGGATATCCCTGTACAGCTCTGGCACACGGTCTGGGTCCACAGGCCTGGGTAAAAAGTGTGTAAATTTCTGGTGCCGCCTGGATTTAGTCCCATCCCTTGGTGTCCCATCTTTATTTAATGCCACAAAGTAACGCGTCCCTTTGTCTCCGTGTTTGTAGAGGTTGGAGGAATAAGTGTTGTACCAGTTCTCCTCAAACTGCTCCCTGAAGACACATTCAGCTGTGAGCTTCTCCTGAAAACAAAGAGTACAACATCAAAGAAGTTCAGGCTTTTGATGCAGACTCACTTTAAAGTGCTAAATATATCTTCCTGAGTATTAAACCACAAATCATTAAAGGAAAAGCACATCTTTTTTGGCCAGCAGAAAGTCAAACGTTCTGATTTTTAGACACATGAATGAGGAAAGTTGGTACTTACAGATCCATAAAGCTCTCCTCTGTCGTTCATCCCCAGATAGAGTCCACTGTCCACCCCTCTAATGCTTATTAACCCAACAGCAAGGCTTATAAATTCCAAGATACCTGCAGAGGAATAACACATTTTCTGAGCTGACTTTTATCAAACAACCCAAAAACTCAAATTCCACAATAAAATATATCATAGGTTTTATTCTTCAATAGTCCAACTTTTTTTTTAATATTCCTAGTGTGATAGTTTTTTCTTAGTATATCTGTTTGCAGTCATTTTTAAAAATATATGTATTTACCAAAACGACTGTGATCCTTCCTCGTCCCTTGCACTGTGCCATCCGGAAGTATTTCCAGGTGAAAGCCCGTCCTGCAGTATAACTGTCTCCTCCTGAGGATCCCTTTGAGGTGCGTTAAATCCGCCGTGGTGCTCCGGGAAAGCCTGTCCCCAGAAATGAGGTGCTCCCCTAGCAGCGTCGGACTGTCCCCATGTGGGGTCAGAAGAAAATGGGACCCTACCTGGGCTACACCATCGATGCCGTGCAAGACGCTTCCAACTTCCCCCAGAGCAGTAGCAGCCATCGCGTCAAAGCCAAGCGGGTAAAGTTCAGTGAGGAGGGAGCACTCTTGCGTAGTAGACTACCTGGTTGCCACTGTCACTTATTGCATGTTTACGTCCACCTCCTCCGTTACTTAGCGCATGTAAAAGGACATGCGCGGATTTCTCCCCTTTGACACGAAACACTCACCAAATCCCCGCTGTGGCTGCACCGATTTCTCTTCTTTTTTCTTTCTTTTTTACCGCTGCGTCTTCACCAGTTGGGGCCGGGCTGCAGTCGCTGATCAGATAGCCCTCATGTTGCATACCTGTTCGCAGCGGACGATGATGTCTCAGTGGAGCCGTACAGGGGTCCCAGTAAAACAGGATTGAGTAGTGAGGGCTGGAGAAACGCTGCAGTGCAGGTACAGGAGCTCCAGGAGGTTTTGCGCTCAAAGTGGCAGGGGTGGTGAGGCAGGTGCAAAACCACAGGACTAGTAATGGGCGGGGCTGTCACAGTTCAGACGTGCCCTGGCAGGGATTTTTCCCTTCTCTCAAGGCATAACACAGGAGAGACACAGGGGGAGTGAGGGGTGATAGTGGGCTGTAGGCTTAAAATGAACACGTAAGAGTCATATCAATTATTTGAACTCAAAATATATAAAACTCATGTTTAATTAATACCACATATTTCAATATATGTTTATTAACCACTTTCCACATTTCCTTCACTCATATGAAACGGGCGCCCTTTAATCCCACAGCTCCTTGAAATACCCACGGTATTTCTCGCGAGCTCAGAGTAGCAGGCAGGTCGCGCGGCTCAGTGCTGTGTGTTACGACAGTTTAGAACGAAACAGCCATGGCTGCCCTGCGTAGACTTATCCCCTCACTCGCTAACAGCTCAAGAAAGCAAACCTCCTCGACGGGGACCAGGGCGCTGAAAGTGGTGGCAGCCGGGGCGTGTGTCACCGCCGCAGCCGGTGCCGCTTATTACAGCCTGTGGTCTGACGGTGCTCAATCCGGACTGAAGAGCCATGTCGAGGCTCGACTCTTTCATCTGGCGTTGCCATCAGTTTCTGCCACTGACAAGGTACAGTGAGACGTTTGGGCTCTGCTTTTTTAAAGTGTCTCAATGTAAAGCCTGATTGTATTCACGAGCATATCCGAAATTAAATAGACATCATCATATGATGCACGCGAGTCTATAAAAAACGTCGATGTGTCGTCATGAGGAGCTATCCGCGACCTTTGGTGCTGAAACAGCTGAATGGTCAAAGTGTTTCGTTGGTCACGTGATCAAGTTGCCATAACTGACTGCTCTTCCGCCTTCAGTCACATAGTGTTCCCACTAATTAACTCAGAGAAAACAGCACAGGGACACACAACACTTTGTTATTTATTTTTAATATTAAAGGAGCATTCAGTGACTTACAGCTTTGGGAAGCCTTACATAAAATAAATGTTCATATATTTGTTTATTGAGTTTCTAGTAAAAACAGTAGCTTTGTGGTCATAATGTTGACTCTGGATTCAGGTTGTTCCCTGTGTTTCCCCTCATTAGTGTCCACAGAGATAAATAAAAAGAGATGACGGCTGTAGGTCGCATGGCCTCAGGTTTTCATTTTGCTGGAGCTTTTCCTGTTCTTTTATAGCTTGATTATTTTACCTTAAATGACCTGTGAGGATTTTACAAGTGATACTGAAACAGTTTCACTTCAATATATCCGTCTGTTCATAACCTATGATTTGAAATGAAATTATCAGCACCAAAATCAGTTATTTCTAAATGATATATATCTGTATCTGTGGACCACCGGACCAGTCCAATTACAGCAAAGTCCCTATGACAACATTGGGCCAGCTGGCAAAGTTTAGCAGTAAGAAGCATGATCTCTTTTTTTCTTTTCCAAAGGAAAAAGGTTTCTTGGATTTATTTTGTGTTAATAATGGACACTGGAGCTGGACTGGAAGAGCAGAAGAAAGCTAAACAGAAGAGAGATACAGCATGGGCTAAAACACGGGTTAAGCTATTGCAGCAATTATTCTGCAGTGATCTAAGCAAACTTGAGGGTCTGTCAAAAAAATGAAGAGTGAGATTACGTTAGCTCTGCTTGGTGAGGTTGGTAGATGAGCTCTGGTGAGACATAACCAGGATTCACTAACCTACAGTTTACAGACGTGTCTCAGAGCACAGGGCTGTGAGGAACACCAAACAGTCTGGTCACCTTCTTAACACCAAACTACAAACTGAGTTTACAAAGTTAGATTGTTGTCACGTTTCAAACAAAAGTGCTACGTAACTGTTAATAGACAGATAACCTCATCGCTTTGCATGCTGGGAAAAGGTGTCTTGAACAAAGAAAAGTAGTGCTAAAAAGATCTGCTCTCCATTCATTTGCTATAAGACAAACACGCCTTGGAAAGAGTCACATCCTCACAACAGTGGGAGCAAGTGCTCATGGGAAACAGAGTCTTTGTCTTGGGGAAACAATTTTTTTCTAGATAGTCCACGAAGCACTTTTAAGTCATTTACTGTTATTTTGTTTAAAGAGATAGTTGTTATGTTTTAGAACTCATTAGGACAGTTTAATTACTGTGCATGGGGAACATGCATAAACATGTAAAACAAAACAAAACAAACAAACAAATCAAAATAATGATTCACTTTTTGGTTGATGACTTAGATCAAACATTTTATGTAGACAATTGGTATGAAATGAAGGAAGTGGAGATAGATTTGTAGAACAAAGGAAAACTTATTTTTACAACTGTCACAAAAATGGTTTATAAAAAAGTCAATGATATACATTGGTTAGTGACATGTAGCTCAATATATTATATCTAGTGTAATCCCAAAATTCCTCACCCATCATTTCAGCTCAACTGAAGGCCTCCTTTTTTAATGTTGTGTTTTTGACTCTATATCTACTGTAAGGCCACATCAACCTGACGCTTTAACACCTCAGTGGTCAGTGTCTTTGGCTGAGGCATGTGGCGACATTGTTGACAGGATTTTCATAGATCACAGAGGATATAAACACACATGTGAACCACGTAAACAAGGTCTGGGTCGCCCACCTCTCGCTACAGAAGATTCCTTATTCCAGTCCTGCTGGTAGGAGGGAAGAAACCTTGACTGGTGTCCGCAGGCTGCAGGAATCCAGGGACACAGGAAACTGGACACTGGGACTTGGCGGAGGGGCTGACACATGATGAGAGGCGGGGGTGGTTAGAGGGGGTTTAATGGTTAAGCAGAGGGGGGCACACATTCCCTGGGTGTTTGCTCTGTGCCCAGTGGACCTGGCACTTTGCCACCTGACAGAGAGATCCACTCTGTCTTCACCAACCTGGCCTTCTGATCTGGCTTAGTTTGAACAGTTTTAGGGACATTATCTGGTGTACAGGGATGAAAAATAAGTTTGACATAACATGAGCCCCATTACTGAATTAAAGCACAGGCCTCGTCGTTGTTCCGTGTAAGTGAAGCTATTTTTGACAAGAAAATCTGCAGATTCCTTAAAAAGCTTCCTCCAGAAAGTAGTGGGTATGATGCTGTGTGTTTCATGACTCTGTCTGTGTGTGTGTGTGTGTGTGTGTGTGTGTGTGTGTGTGTCTGTGTGTGTTTTTTTACAGACCAAAAGCTATGGCCTGGATGATGGAGATGCGTACATGTCGTCCTACGAAAACAGATTTCGTCTGTTTAGCTCAGTGGAGTGCGAGGGCCAGCTCTACATGACTCCTCTCAACTTCATCGAATCCATCACTTTGAATGAACCCAAGGGTGAGTGCACATAAATCAGCATTAATTCATCAATTCTTCATGCTTTAAAGTGTGCGTATGTGCTTACTTTATTTTTTATAGTTGCTTTAAACTCATTTTTTTTCAAATCAAAATCTTATTTTATTGAAATACTAACAAGGTATTCAAGAAGCACAGTGCTGATCGGTCATTCATAATAGAGGCTGTTATATAAAAACACCAAACAGCAGACAGAAGTCACATTTACACAGTGAAAGTGAGAGGCATGCTCAGAAGGAAACAAAGAGCTGTTAACTGCTCATGGTGAGTAAGTGAAGCAGGGATCTACAACAGCAGCCTGAGTTATCAGTTTGCTTTTTAGGTTAATAACAAAAACAAAGTGAAGAAAACCTGTAAACAAATTATGCAAAACATCCATTATAAAACAATCCCTCAGTGCCAGTGATGAGGTGAAATCATTACTCCAGTCCCATTGAAGACCCAGTTGTGCATCTAGAACAGAAAGACGATCAAGCTGCATCTGGATCATGGTTCCAAAGCTTGTTTACATAGTTCAGAAAAAGTCCCCACATTTCAATAAACTGTGCATTTCAATGTTGGAGTGAGAATCTTATTTTCTCTATCTTCAGGTGGGCCATAATTTCTGCCAGCCATTGTGCATGCATGGGCTTAATCTACATTTTTATGATTTAAGACTGGTGTTTTGACACAAACATTATAGTATAACTGCAGACTTCTTGCTGAGTAAATTAGAAAATGAGTACAATAAGTTAATACTTAGATTAGTGAAAAAGGAGTTTCTACATGGTACACAAGAGGAAAAAATGGCAGACTGGATTTATGTTCTTTTGTTTATTAACTATTTTGAACTTTTCCAAGTAAATGGACGCCAGCAGAACTTAATAAACTAACATTAATAATTCTTGAGTACAGGGTTAGGGTTATGCTTTTTTTGTGGTATAAATGTTGCAGTTTAATGTTGCACTAAGTCCAGATTGACGCTCTCTTAAATATATTTGTTTAACAAATAAATTACACAAGCTCTCACACTCATGTTTTATCACTACAGCACTTAGTGTATGCTGACTTGACTACATGCTTTTGCTGTATGGCAGAAACAGTTTTTGGCTCAGGAAACCCAGGAGAAGAACATCACATCAAAAAGTGAAAGTGTTCTTCTGGTTAATATGCTTTTGTGGGAGACGATTCAGCTTATTTCCCCACATGAAGACCAGTTGCACTGTGTGTGCTTCACTGCCTCTGCGCCCTTTGCAGAGTTCTGGAGAGAACATCTTCATTTGTCAGCAGCCATTTGTTTAATTACTCTTCCATCAAGTCATCAGATAAATCTCTGCCCCTGCATCCTCCAATTAGATGAGATGAGAAAAAAGGGTCCTGGCGTTATTTCCTGGAACATCACTTGTTGCTGAGGGCCTGTGAAGTGTCATCAGACAATAAGCTGCAGCTTGAACAGCTTCAGTCATAACACCTGCATAAAGATAGACATCTTTACCAGCAACCCCACTTTTATGGCTCATTTATGTGGCAACAAACTTGCACAGGCCAAGAGAGACCAAACAACTTAGCATGTTAGTCATAAATGTAACGATAAGAGCCGAGTACCAGCAGTGATGATGATGTAAGCTGTGTGGCCTGTTGTGATGTTGGACATGGCTGCACTGGACTCTAATAAAGGAGGGAGAGAGAGAGAAGGAACAATGACATGTGTGATACCTTTCTTTGTCCTCTGGATGCTGAGGGATGATGGGTAGCAGAATGGTAATGGTTTTATTGTCGCTGTAAACAAGAATATGTTTTTGCTCTTCCTGTAGATATTTGAAAGGCCTTGGACATGAGCGTTATGCTTCACTGGTATTTCAGAGACGACACATGAGGCAGCTGTTATGGTCATCTGAGTGTAAACCAAAATTTTAAGTGCTGTCTTGTAAATTATTCATATTGGATCCATAAGCTTTGCTGGTTATGAAACATTAATAGAAAGCATAAAAAGCAGGCCTGCCTCAGAGGACAATATCTGACTTTATCTCACAGACACCTCACAGGCTGTGAGATCACAGCTTTAACACCAAGCTGGGAAATGTGTCAGTTTAAGGTTACAATCACTGTTATCAACATGATTACCTGATTTTTTTCTAGTATTATTTTACAATGCCCTCGCCTTATCTGCGGCTTTATTGTTCACTGGAATGCTCTCACAGAGACAAATAGGTAGCTCGCACGCATAAGCACCTGTTTTCACTTTTGATGGCACTGAGTGAGCAGCATTAAATCATGTTGATTCAATCACGTATCCTTCAGTGATGTTGACTTTCTTTTGTTTAGGTAGGAGAGTGTGGAAGTGTCTTACTCAAAAGGTAAGTCTTGTTCAGTTTAACATGATCTCCTCCTCATCCGTGTAAACCTCTGTATTTACTGTAAGTCTAACAAACATTGCATTAACTGGGGATTACAGGCACTTGAAACAGAATAATGGATTAGGGATTTTCTTCTGTTCTCTCAGGAGTTAGAGAAGATGCTTGCTGATACCCCACCTGTTTGGAAAGGATCCTCTAATTTGTTCAGAAACCTCCGTGAACGAGGTAGGTTCCTCACTTCACAGTGTCAGAGATTTACCCATAAAGCCACTGAATCTACGTAATTCCCTTTTATGCTTTTATGTTTTTTTTTTAAGGCCGTCACTGTTTTCTGCAGAGCTTGTGCGTATGAACCTCCCTAACCCACAACAGCCAGTGTTGTAAATCCTATCTTATCTTTCCATCAGTCTGCTAACTTTTTGCAGAGTTATTCTCAAGTAACCTTTGCAGGTGGAACGGTCCATTGATAAAACACAGAATGATCCTTCAAGTTCTCATGAAGAAAATAAGCAAAAAGTGAGCTCTCTGCAAACCCTGGGCAAGAAAAAATGATCCTTTATTTCAGTTTTTGGAAACTTTCCATAATTATTGCATTTTTTTATTTAGAGCCAAGTTTATTTTAAAGCTTTTCAAGACAGGGAAAATATTTACTATCTTACATTAGCAAGATGAGTTAAACTGCCTCTTAGTTTTACCTAGAGTTGGAAATCATATTTTTTTTTTCAGAAAGTGTTTTGGTTATTAGAAATTACTCAGAACTTCCAAACGAAAAGAAAAAAAAATCAGTTGAAAGCCTGCATTTTAAGCTTTTTTTTTAGTTTTTACGTCTTTATTTAGTGATGACTGAAGTGTGGATAGAAAAGGAAACAGGACAGAGAGAGAAAGAGAGGGTGGGGTGATGGGCTCACATGAAGGCAAAGGGGCCACAGGTTGGGATCTTGGCCTCTGTATGTGGGCCACTCAACTTAACCACAAGTCCAAATCAGCTTCCAACAATAACAAGTCTGAGCTGAAAAATAAGTCCAAGGTCTTTTATTTAATTTTTTATGTTTTTATTGTATAACTTCCACCTTAAAGTATATGAGAATTTGTGACTTTTATTTGCCGTTTGTGATGTTTTACAGAATCTGTAAATCTGTTAGAATCTGTTAGAGCAATAATGAAAATAATAGAGATTTGTAGCTTGAACTTTGTTTGTGGTCTCTTTAGTCTTCACACCTCTTGTTAACGCATGAAGAACAATACACTCACATCTAGTCTTACCTTGTCTGGGGAGTAAAATGGAGGCTTTATTTACCTGAAAATCTTAAGTCAATGAAAGTAAAAGTCGAAGGAGATATTTCAGATGTCCCACCCGGGCCTGCACGCTCCCGCTCAGTGGGTCATACGAGCCAGCAGAGCATCAAGATCTCACTGTTCTGCTCTGTCCTCTGTTGCTTTAGCTAAGTGCCAATGCTGGGATTTGGGGCTTTTAATCCTGCTGTTAAACGTTGCGGCTTTGTCAGGGGAGAAAAAGGCTGGATTGATCTGTGAACAAAGCATTGCTTTGGAGAATGAGGGAGCTGTTTGAACCCAGCTATGTCGAGACATGTCCCACTGGCCACCCCCTGATCACCGCGGACATTATGAAGCCTAAGAATGGCATTGGATTACATCTCTGGGGCTGCCACTCTGTATGAAGTGTTTCTGAGGAATTCTTTGTATTGTCTAACAACATCTACTTGAGCTCAGAGGCTCAGGGGGAGGAGGGGGTTGTCTTCCTTCAGGAGTAAAGGTGTGTGGTATTGCTGAAACATGGCTGGAATCTTAAAAGTATTTTTTTCTCTCGCTCCTCAACCCGTTTAAGCTTTAAAGGCTTTGAAGCCAGAGATCTGTTGTCGTTATAAGGCTATACCTGCCAAACAAAGACAGCTGGGGAGAGGAGATGGAGCGCTTAGTCATGGGGACTTTTTGATGAGTTTTGTTCTTCGGCAAACTTAAAAAAAATCCAATTTTACATCATAGTTTGGACTCTTGTTTTGTGACCTATCACCTGCAGGAAAGAGAGGAACTGCAGAAACAGAGAGAAGCTTTTCTTATTTAGTTTTTTTTTTCTTTCTGGAAGTATCTCCCTAAAACAAACTCAGTACCTGAAGTCTTTTCCCATAACACCAAGAGCAGTCACCCAGAACTATCTGCGCCCGATTCTCTATCTTCCCGAGCAAACAAAAGCTTGGGAATGCTTTCAGAGTCAGAGGGGAGAAGCCTCCTGAGTTGGCTGAGATGTCTCCTGACACTTACTCTTCCCTTCTCTGTGTCACACAACAAAGGGAGCTGAAGGACGCAACACAAAACCTGAATCAGCCATTCTCAATCAGTGACAGATCACTTGAGAATGAATTACACCTTGTTACCCAAACACGATCAGAAGCTGTAGGCCTTAAATTTGTTTGGGTTTGTGTCCAGATAGGTCAGCTCTGTTGTAAAGCCTTTGTTTGTGTGAGGGGAACACCAAGCATGAAGTAAAAGGCACCTTCTTAGATGTTATCAGCCAGCGGGAGAAGATTACTCTTGTCTGAGGGCGTGCAGTGTTTCTCTGGGCGGCTTATTCGTTTTGTGACGCCTGACTTTGAATATCTGTAAACATCTTCAGCTTACCGGTTCATGCTATTTGATGCTCTTTGTCTGGAAAAGGGAACATTTTGGTTTTTGTTCCTCAGTTTGACAGATCTGTCTCTTTATTCCAGGTATCATTAGTTACACAGAGTACCTCTTCCTGCTCTGCATTTTAACAAGTGAGTATAAAACTGCACTGAGTGAATACACCCTTTTAGAAATGATTTACAGATTTAAAGTCCTCCATCCATGTGATTCACTTTGTTTTATTTCAGAGCCTCGTGCCGGCTTCAGGATTGCTTTCAACATGTTTGATGCAGATGGAAATGAAATGGTGGACAAAAGGGAGTTTCTGGTGGTATGAGCCTGTTTTTGAAAATCATAACAAGACATAAAAGATATAATGAGACACATTTGTGTCAGTATGATGCAATTTGCAGATTATTTTATGGTCTTATCCCCAGTTGGAAGAAATTTTCCGTAAGAAAAAGGACAAAAAAGAAGTTGCTGACGATGTGCAAAGACTTGACCTGCAGGTACGGCTGAATGCTTTGTTTACGTTATATTTTTAAAACCGTTTACATTTATCAGTCCAGTGAGAGGTGCCTCCACAATAACTTCTGTTAGAGCTGCTGTAATGAGCAATGTTTTATATTTACAATAGAATTATGACCTATGATATAAAACAGTTGCGGAGAGAGTTATCACAGACCATGCAAGTCCCCTCACTTTTAGGCCCCATTTGTGCGACAACGGTATCAGGGTGAAGCGCAAAAGTTTTGTTGCGTTTTGGCCTCTAGTGAAATGCCGTTTCAGCCGACCTAAAACACAACTTTTTAAAAACGCCCTCCAGAGTGAAATTTTTCTGAAACGCTGCAGCCTCCGGTGTTTTCAGTGAAAACGCTGACGTCACGCTCTGTTTTGCACGAGCACGTTCCACTTTCGTTGTGGGAACTTTTGTAAACCAGACAACAACAACGGCTAAATGGTGAACTTACCAGGTTGTGCTTGTGCTGCTGAATCTGTTGACTGCCTTTCAACAAAACGTTCATCTGCTGCTACACTTCTGCACTCAGATAAGTCACATTCACTATATATGCCAAACAGTCCGCCTCTTCTTCCGCGGCAGACTACCAAAAGACTCTACAGTTATATCGCCACCTACAGGCCTGGTGTGCATACTACAGCGTTTTCAGTCTTTCAGCGTTTCCGTGTGAACGCAGATTTTTTTCTCTGTTTTTTGTGTTTTCGAATGAAAAGCTGTGAAGCGTTGTTGTATAACCGAGGCCTTAGTTTTTTAGCTTCCGCAGCTCATTGTTTGAGTGTTTTGCTTTATAGCACAGTGGTTAAAGCTCCTGTAAATAATTTTTTTTGTGTTGGTTTTGACGCCCCCTGTGGAGCTTCTTCTTTTTATTATTTTTTATTTTTTACAGACAAAGTTCTTATGGTGTGTGGTAACTCACTTTTCCTCACAGCTATTCTCTGGTTACAAGCATTAAAAATATGTTGTAAAATTGATCAAACCAGTGGCTGATGTTTTGGATCTTTGATTGGTCTCATATGAAACAAAACTCCCCACAGGAGCTTTAACTTAGCAGTCAGCAGCTTTGTGTCTTTATATCTTGGGCGGGATGTGTTCACAGGGTTTATTAGATGGTTGTAACTGAAAATCATCTGAAACAATGAGCTGAAAGATGCTAAAAGCTTCTTCAAGCGCCTCGTTGCAGCACTCTTGTTCCTGGAGGGATCACAGGCTGCAAAGAGGTGAATGTGGTCAAACAGGGTAAAACATGCCTGAGTCTTTCATCTTTGTAGGGCCGTCTTATGCCACATGCTGGTGGATGTAAACATGCAAAGCTGAATACAACGATAAGAGCGACTCTTTGAGGTCTTATCGCACAAACACAACATGGAGGAGCTTATTTCACTGGCACAAAACTTTGCATCTCAGGACCGTCTTGAATTGATCTGAAGCCCCTATAAGCATCAAAAAGATCATTAGAATGAGCACTCCAGATTTGGAAACAGAATAATGCTTTGCAAGAAGACAAAGATAGCAGTGAAGACTCTGGCTACAGTCACTTCGCTCTTTATGAAACTAATTTTAAACCATCATCCTGCGTGCATTATGGGTGAATCTTCTTATTCTGCCTCTTTTTGTGTGTTACAGAGCCTGCAGCTGTACGGCGGTCACAAATCCCAGACACACAGTGTAGGTATTGTTCTGCTCTCTGAAGGAAACGGACTGTTCTGCTTGTGCATGTTTATCTGGCACGCAGTCCTTTGAGTATGAAATGTTTTTGCACAGTTTCTTAAAACAGAAAACACGCATGTCTAAGCGGCTGATTACTCCCATAGTTGTGTCTGTTAACTCACTTATGCAGCCCTTGTTACAGTGTTGTCTGAAACATTGTGTTTTCTGTGTGTGTGTGTAGTAGTAGAAGTAGTGCAGTGGTTACAATGCAGATGATTTATGTACTCGCCTCGTGTCAGTGTTGGGGAAGAAACTGTCCTTCAGCTCACTCTTACCTGCAGAACGACAGCACCCAGACCCCCATGCTTTATTTTTACAGTTTGTTGAGGAGTGGTATTTGAGCTCAGGTTACCTTTTGTGATGGGTTTGACCATGAAGATGCCCTTCAGAGAGGAGAGCAGTGCAGAGAAAAGCTCTTAACACGCATGTGGGAGAGTCCTCAGCAAGCAGAGCGACAGATCTTTTCAGAGCGCTGTTTGAAGACTCTACCTCTGGGTGTGCTCTTTTGTTTTGATTCCTTCTGCCAACTTGTAAGTATCTTTCAGGCGAGGAGTTCAAAAGTCCAACTTTTTTAAAAACATGTAACAAGCATGTCTCCAGTGCTGTGGTTGGGCTTTCCCCAGCATATTCTAATTACAAGAATATCAGGAGCTTTTTATGGGATAAGATGGGAACAGCGCAGCACATTAAAGAGTTGTTGGGTAATTAGCGGTGGGATCAGGCCGTAAATCTCCTCATGGTGAAGGAGGAAGAGCTGTTTTGTCAGCGGTCTCACTTCTGCCCTCGGGCTTCAGAGATGAAAGAAACAAATATGATAAATAAAAATGATGAATCCTGTGTGTTACTTTTCAATGACGCGGGGTTTGACTTTATTTGATTACATGAAAATAGAGATGCAAGTGTTTCCAAAGTACGCAAGAGGTTTGTGACGGTCGTGTTTTAGAGTGGCTGTAGTTGTGTTTCTCCTCCGTCAGCCTGAAGAGTAAAGGATGGGATGTAAACTTTAATAATGATCAGTTAATCAGAGAGCATCCTAAAAAAAACAGGACTCCATCAAGAAGGAAGTGACTTCTTTGATTCAGATTGTTCAGGTTTCTTTAATGAATCTCAGTGGTATCTGAACACTCTTCTTTTCTTTTTGTATCTTAAACCTCAGACAAACTGAAACTGTGTCTGAACCTTTTTTCCACCACAGTCGATGAAATGTGTCTGATAACCTGCGTTCACCTCGCAGTGAAGCATCAAATGATGATGTATCGGGTGGGTTGAGTTACATAGTTAACGTGGCATGAATCAGCCTTCGGGTCTTACGCCCTGCATGCTTTGGACATGTGTTAGCCGTGTTGGATCGCTGTTCTGCCAAGAGGCTGCATGCATGGCTGCAGAGCAGGCTCACGTCAGGGCTGATGGGCCTCTCAGACACAGCGTGTCGGTCTCACCGTTTCTGCTTCTTTAACTCTTGGTCCATCTGTATCTGTGAATCTGACTTGTCATCTTTCCAAGTCCATTTTTTCCCCCCTTTTTTGGGCTCATGTGCATTGTGTTTGGTGTCACACTAACGTTTCAGATTGATTTTGTTTTTCTAACAACTGTGCTTCAACTGCTGCCACAGGTTCTTAAAAAAGACAGTCAGCATGTGGAGGCCCGGGGCATGTGGGATGTTCTCAGACGTGGCTCGAGTCAAGTTCTGTTTTCTGATCTCACTGAGGTAGCCATGCCATCACTAAAATGCTTCTTCATGACTTTGTTTGTACAGTAATACTATAACACTACCAGGTTCTCACTTTCCTTCATGTTTTTTTTATGCTTTTAATCTTCTTAAAGTTTTAGCATCAAAGTGGAACCAGCTCTCAGAGAGGGCTCCTTCAGTGTCTCCTCTGTAGCATGTCTCATAAATCTGCATTGCATGGGACTGTATCCTGCACAACAGTGAAATGCTGGTGCTGTTTGGTTTCAGGCTTGGTGAAAGGAATTAACCATTAACTCTGAGTCATTATTCAATAGCAGATTCTGGGTATGGCTATTAACTGGCATCTTTGCTCAAAGCCTCCGAGTGGTTAAATATATGTCACTGTTAATGTTTACCTGTTGTAACCATGATGTTTGTATCAAAACGGACTCTCAGACTCAGATTCACTCAGCGTTTGGCTGAATCAGAGCGGTGCAGTCTGTATGTATTGAGACGTACTGACTGTACCTGTGTACCTGTGAGGACTCATAACGCTGTCACCTTTCTCCTCTCGTAGCATGTTAATGAAAAGTCTGAGACAACTCTGCTGGTGCATTTCTTTGGGAAAAAAGGCAAAGCTGAGTTGAAGTTTGAAGACTTTTACCAGTGAGTAGAGAATCCTGATCCCCCTGACAAAAGTGAAATATTCCCATTAATCATTTTCATACCACGCTAACCCTTCAACAGCTCGATGCTTAGAGGTTTAAGTGTTTCTTTGTGCATTTGAGGCGCTGGTGGTGATGTTTCCCATCATCGTCTGACTTCCATCTTGCTCCTTCAGGTTCATGGACAATCTGCAGACAGAGATGCTTGAGATAGAGTTCCTCTCTTACTCCAAAGGACTTCCCACCATCAGCGAGGAAGACTTCGCTCGGATCCTCCTTCGCTACACCAACGTGGACGACGTCAGCGAGTATTTGGAGAATGTGCGCCACAGCATACCAGATGAAAAGGTGTGTTCGTTCTGGGAGTTACCAGTCCTCATGTAGAAGTTACGATTTTTTTATGATGTAATCTCAGAAATATGAACAACCAGAGCTTCAAATGTGGAGAGGAGATCAGTCGACTCTTTTCTAGTAGGCATTTATTCATTACACAGCCAGTAGCTTACATGCTCAAAGCTAAGTCATCGTATTCTTAGACTTTGAACACTTATTTTAAGGTTGGAAGGAATATGTGAAAAATATAATTTTTGTTTTTTTTTCTTCACTGTTTAATGTGAATTCAGATATAAATCACTTATATTAAGTTAGTTAGTATAGCTTGGCGCAAAGAGCCTTGAGATTAAAAAATGGCCTCAAACCACATCTGAAGCACACATTAATCTCTTGTTAATTTATTTCTTTAAATAACTTTATCTGATTTTTTGCCCTTTATAAGCAAAATGTTTAATATCTGAAATCAGAGGCGAAATGTTGTTTTACCATAAAACAGAGATTTAAATAAGAATATGTCATCACATATCTTCTTACAGTATTTCCTGATAGTTTAGTGTTTTGGTTTGTTTTTTTTTGGACTTTAATGAAAGCCACTTTGTGTCGTTGTGATCCGCTCTGTGAGTAAGCTGCTGAGTGAAGCATCCTTAACTTATCTTTATTTTGTTTTTCCTCTTTGCACGCTGACCTGCTGCTCAGCCACCTTGAGTAGCCTGTTGCTTGATCTCCATTGATTATCAAGTGGGTCTCATGGTTGGGCAAAGAGATATTTTATGGCCCTCACCTTGTTAGAACAGCAAAGTGTCACAGATTAGTCATTACTCCATTTGTTAGCCTGTGTGTGCTGCCTGTTTGCTGGGGCCCCAGGGAGAGAGGGAGCTGGTAGCTGTGAGATGGTTGAGTGGAGATCAATAGGCTCAGTGTTTGAGTCATCAACCACGGCAGAGATGTTTTGGGATTCATCACTTTTGTTGTTTTTGTTTATTTAAGTATCGGGTTAATCTGCCTTAGAAAAATCTGCAAACGGCCTGACCTCTTCCCAAAAGCTGCGATCCTCCCCCCGCCGCTGACAGCTCAGCGTGTCCATACTGCACAGGGAAAATCCAGCAATGTATACTTTGTCTGTTTGGGTGTGTTATCTATCTGATGGCTTCAAGGTCTCACACACACTAAAGGAAACTCTGCAGGATAAAAGAAGAGCAGATTATGTGCTGTGTGAATTGTAGCACTATCCTCTGCTGGAGTGTTGACACATGTAGCGGTTTGCTTTATGTGCTGCTATAACTCCTCATGTTGAATTTCACAAGCTTTATCTTTCATAAATACCAGGCATGGCTCTGTCATTGTTATCTCTTTGCAGGGGATCACATTTGAGGAGTTCAGGTCCTTCTTCCAGTTCCTGAACAACCTGGAGGACTTTACCATCGCCATGCAAATGTACAACTTTGCGAACCGTTCTGTTGGCCAAGGTGACGTCTCACAGATCAATGTATTGTGTGGTTTAAATGCGTTATTTACTATGTTTCCTCATTGACGTGTCACAAAGACTTTTCCAGTTTTACATCCAGCATCTCTTCTCGCTGTGGCTGTGGTGTAGTCATGGTTGTCCCTGAGAGTAGAAGTGAACAGGCACTTATTTTATCACATCACTTTGGGTTAGAGCTATTTCCAGTCTACTTTACTCTGATTCAAGGTTCTTATGATAAACTACAAAAATTAGAAAACATCATTCCATCCAAAATGTATTATTAGACATTGTGTGAACTGAAAAAGTGAAAGGAGAATCAGAGAGTTTCATGTGTGTAAATGACACGTTTTCCTAAATGGAAAATTTATGCACCTCAAAGTACGAATTGATAACACACCACATCTGGAAACTTCCACACTTGAAATGTTTCACCTTTCTGAGCGCAGATGGCCCACTGGCTAAGGTCACACTACATATGGGCAAGAGGCCCTTGAGCAGGCAGCTCGGGTTCAAGTCCAGCCTGTGGCGACTTTCCCACGTCACTCCCCACTCTCACCCCGTTTCCTCCTCTACCTACTGTCCTGTCCTCTCACATTTAGGGCAAAAAAAGCCCAAAAAATAACCTTAAAACAACTTCTACCTTTGAAGGTCTAATTTGATCTGTCTGAATGATTAATCTTCAAAACCCGTCTCACCTGTCTCTCTGCTCTCTTAGAGGAGTTTACCCGAGCCGTCTACGTGGCTACGGGCATCACGCTGACCCAACACTTGGTCAACACAGTCTTCAAGATCTTCGATGAAGACCATGATGATAAACTCAGCCACAAAGAGTTCATCGGTGTCATGAAAGACCGGCTGCACCGTGGTGGAGGGGTAAGACAGCAGTGATTCTATCACTTTAATACAGCTGAAGGTGACAGAGGAGGAGTTTGCTCCTGGCTCACTCTCTGTCCCTCTGATGTCTGTTTTACACTCCTGACACATTTTATCCCTGGAACACATCTCACCTCTGAGGGGAGGAGTAGAGATTGTGCATTAATACTGCCATCTAGTGGACACCAGGAGCCGTTTTCGTCACTGTATTTCCCTCTCTTACCTTCACTCTCTCTCTCCCTCTGTCACGCTAACAGGGCGAGGAGAAGTTCACCTCTTTTAAAAGCTGCATGAAGAAGGAGCTCTCGTCCAAATAGGTAAACCCTCTCTCAGTCTGTGTGTATTAAATGTGGGGGGAGAAGTCTCTGACAGACTGTCTCTGCGCACAGACAGTCTTTTCACGTGTTTTGAGGCCCACACTCCGCTCGCCTGCAGCGTTGAGTTACACTGTAATATTAACGCCTGATCAACTGCCACCGGACACCAGCTTTAGTCTGCATACATGAGCAGAGAGCGGTGCAGCGAGGCCGTATAAATGTTTCAAAGGCAGCGCAGCTCTTTGGAGAGGGCTCCATATTATCCCTGAGAAATCCAAGCACAGGGCTTGATCTGTATATTCTTGCAAAAGCTCGTTTAGTATAAAAAAAAGTTTTTATTTGGAAGAGGAAAAAAACATTTGACATTATGATTGTAAGGATTTTCACTTTTGGAGCTTGTGTGGTGTAAACATGTGAGGTGTGGAGATGTGTTGCTTTTTCTGTTATGTAACATGTTCATTTCATCCATCCTAACCAAGGTGAGAGAGCTGCACAGTTTTGGTTTTACAGTACTGTGGTTTTACTGTGCAGCAAATGCACCACAATTACATCAAAAATTAAAGTCTGTGGACTTTTGGGGAGACTTTATCCTGGTTGCTTCCATGTTTATGGTAAGTTGGAGTTTAAATCTCTCCTTCATGAAACATACTGATCTGATTTGAACCTCTGTGGCCACCGTCTGATTTAAGGACAATTCACTGACATAAAGAAAGATTCAGTTTGATTTGATGTATTTTGTTTGTTGATTGAATCCCAAATAGTTTTTTTTTAATATAACAGTAAAAAAAAATGGAGAAAGTTTTTCTGACAACTTAATAACATACCATCATGCTTATTATTTCTTTTAGACACAAAAGACAAATCTCACTGCTCAAACTGTATTAATAATAAACTACAGTTTTAAATCAGGTCATGGTGCCCAGTTGTCTCACCATGATGGGAAGTTTGGTGGAGAAATATGAAAGTTTGTTATAACTCACTCTAAAAATCTCTGCTTCTCTGCGCGTCTTCATTAAACAATAAAACTGAAACATGCGCCGTTCAGTGTCAGAGCTCACGATGTCACATCAGCCAGACAAGCAGCGCTCTCTGTTTGGACTACTTTTAACTTCTCTTAAAATGTACTTTTCTTCAGTTTTGTTCCTAATTTGAAAAAACATTTCTGTCACTCTCAGTTTGGTATCTGTCAGTTTGGTGTCTTGTAATAACCTACATCACAAAGACCCCTCTCTAAATCTCACTGTAAGGTTGTACAGCTGGGTAATAAAACGTGTTGTAGATGTTGTGATTTTACCTGATTTTGCAGAGTCTGAAAACAGGTTTTGTTTGGTGAAATTGGTCTTGCAGCTGATGTACATAATCTCTTTCTACAGAGAGTACAGGCGGGCAGAGTTCTGTTAATTTTTCTGTCCTTATTAGTCCACATGACTTGACGTCACTTGACCACCCACCAATGCTGAAGTTTCCCTTTTGTAAGGTCAAACATCCGAGCCTCGTGTGATTAAACCTCACCAAGCAGGACCAAACTGAAAGTGTATCTGAACCTTTTTTCCACCAGCAGATGAGCGGTGTGTGATCGCCTGCATTTATCCCACAGGGTAACACTGTTTTCAGACAAACCTCAGTGAGCTGAACGAAGTTTTGAATTTGTAAGATTGAGAGGTGACACAAAGTGTCACATGATGTATTTATCATATTTCTCTGATTCATCGACAGATAAAATCCAACCATCAGCGCACGTTGAACAGACTGGACGAGCTGTGCCTCCCTCCGCTCTCTACGAGGACAGTAACAGAGCATATTTGTGTTAGAGGCTGTAAAATAAACAGGATGTGGTCAGCTCATTGAGAAGCTGTTGTTAACGGTGAAATGAACAAGAATTATCGACTCTGAACCCAATAAGGAACTCCACTACACTTGGAGAGTTATTAGTTTTTGTGAGTGCTTTAGCTTGCTTTGAGAATTATCTAAATATTTATTTATTCATCTACTTGTAAATATATTTATTGAATTTAATTGTGAAGGAACTCTTTACTTATTTATCTTAAAGTCCAGCGTTGTCTTATAAGTCCTCTGTTGGTTTGTGTTTCAATTTGAGTCTTTTATTTAGTCCTGAGTCCGATTGTGTGCGGCGGCAGCATTGCTCACATATTTTGTCCTTCTGGCGGCTCTGCAGCCCCCTGCACAGATCAGCTCAGGACGCACACCCCCTTCCCTCTCCTCTCCTCTCCTCTCCTCTCCTCTCCTCTCCTCTCCTCTCCTCTCCTCTCCTCTCCTCTCCTCTCCTCTCCGCTCTCCCAAAGCGCTGCAGCTGAAATCCTCCAGGAGCCTTCAGAGCCAGCAGGCCTGGACAAACTCTCTCAGTCTGTGGCTTTTTTTTTCACTGTGTAACTACAGGCAGCTAACACTGTTAATCATTTCTTGGCCAGTGAAGACAAGAAGTGCTATTTTCATGCTACTGACAGGGACGCCCTCTTTATAAATAAATATGCAGAATATTGAAGCCATATGTTTACGACACTCAGCTGAAATTTTTATATTCTAAAAGAGAAACTGATGAGATGACTCGCCTTTCAGCCCCTTTAAAGAAGACTTTACACTAAATCTTCAGCTGTGCAGGATCCCTCTCTGCAGTACCGTGCAGTATGTTTCTGGTACAGTATTTGCTTTGTGTTTCTGCTCTGTTCTTAGAGAGGTTATGTGAAGGTATCAGTATAACTAAACTCTTGTTTTCAGGCTGCGTCAGCTTTAATTTTGGTTGTTTGGTCTTGTTTAGTCTACCTCTCGTGCAGTTTGAATTTCTTGGCATCGTGTTTCTCTTGGACTGTTAGGCTGATGTAAGCGCTAAAATGCACATAATGACATGTTACATTAAACAAGATCGAAAAAAAAAACATTTGGATTGTTCTTTTTTTTCTGTTTGCACTTTCTTACACACACACAAACACACACACACACACACACAGGGACACACCTCCAAACAGTCTGCTGCTTGGTTACTGTTATGAATGCTCAGAGTTTTGAAACGAGTCAGGAGACAAACAGCTCCGCCCGCCCGCTCTAATGGACTGATGGTGAGAGCACATAAGAATAAATGAGCTGCTTTACTCTAAACCTGAAAGCAAATCATTAACAGTATTAATCACTGAGAACCTGAGGCTGTGTCAGTGAACGACACTCTAATCAAGAGTTTTATCTCTAAATGATTCATTGAGGAGGGTAATAATTTACACTTCCCCACTTTAATCCTGCTCCTCCAGAGGAAACATGGTGGAGGGCTCTTGTGGAGACACCTGAAGTGTTAAGAACTGTTTTAGTTACAGCTAGTTTAAACATTGATGCTATTCACAGTTATAAGAAAAGACATTAAATGTGTGTTTTTGTTGCCTTTCAACACATGACCACAGATCCCCCCCAAGGCGCTGTGAATAAACTGTTTGTTTCTCTTCACTGTTTTTCCACTTTGCTGTTGGTTTTAGATTTCATTTTACTTCAGTGTGAACATCAAGACTGATGCAGGAGAGGCCTGGTCCTCATAATGTTTTTGGTCCCATATCCCCCACAATGCAACCTAATGACATTTTCAAGAGAAGGATACAACAAACTGACCAAGACAGGAGGAAACAGAAACTACACACACACACATCTCAGGGTAACGAAAACAAACAAAACAGGACGCAGGAGGGAAAAAGACAAGGACAGGAGGTAAAATGAAACTAGACACACAGGAATTAAGAGCTACAAAGTAAAACATGAAACAAAACAGAAAACTCCACAAGACATGAGTCACTAAAAACAAGACAAAGACAAACTCTAGACACAAAAATCAAAAGATAAATCCACAAAAGACTGATACAAACACAAGGAACGCACGTCAAAAAAGGCATGACACATCTTTTATTGGTCCCTCCGTGTTGGATGAATGACCTGATATCTGAAACTGTATTTAAAACATCTAAAACCCTGACCGCATTACCTCTTATAGCATCTTCTCCTGGGTATCTTTGTGACAAGTAAATCAATCCTTGTGCATTAGTGAAGCATCCCTGAGGAGAGCTCAGGGTCAGTTGGATCATTTTCAAAATAAATGTCTGCAGGAAGAAAAAAACATAGACACCAGGACGGTGATTTGTGTCATAACTCAAAGCTTCAGGTGTCTACTTTTGTGAAGATGCAGTAGAAAAAAAAAATACTAGAAGCTTTAAAAAGTTGTTATTTGTTTTCCTGTATTTCATGTGTTAGCTGTGGACACTGGCTGAGTGTTTACGTGTTACCGAGCCATCTGTCCACACTGAGATTTATTTTCTGTGGTGCATATTGTTGGTTTAAGCTGCAGCATGTTACACACCCACAGGACTGGCAACAGGTGGGAGATCAGCCTGTGTCATGTTCAAACAGCATTTAATGAAAGGTCTTAAAAGCCTTTTCTGGCTCATGAGTGTCATCTGGGGTTCAGATTAGTCCGGATGCAGCTTGTCCAGGGGTTTGTGCTGCAGGGTTGAGATATCTGCTGTAAAACACTCTGCAGGTGCGGCTGGGCATGAAGCAGCAGATGCAGGTGTATCTTGCAGACCTCCCCCTCCGCTGACAGGTAATGATAAAGCACAGCATGCTGGAAACAACACCTCTGATGCAAGCAGCCTGGTGGACAGACTGACTCTGGAATTTATTGTCACCAAACACAGATCGCAGAGCCTGAGGGGAGAAGATGTTTACAGAGATTTTTCCACAATGAAACCAAGCAACAGGGGCTGATGGGAGGCTGCCTGGCATCATTCAAGAATATCTCTATGCGCGCGCCGCTGTGTACGTGGGCGCGCACGCGTGCGAGCAGACCCCATCTAAACACTCGCGAGGATGAACTTATTGAACCCATCTGCTCGTGGTGAAAAATGTGCCAGGCTTGCAGCATCTCGCGGACGCCATGGCAACCCGTGGGGAGGCAGCAGGGGCGGTCCTGACTCTGTGAGTGTGTGAGTGTGTGTGTGCGTGTGTGAGAGGTGTCTGATATTTGGTTGTAGTCTGTGCCAGTGGCTGAGCAGGACGATCAGAGGGGAGCGAAAACAGCAGCAGCACCGGAGGCGGGAGGATGTTGCGTCTGTGCTGCCGATTAGGCTGATCAGAGCCGGAGCTACGGTGCAGTGACAGACTACAGGAGCTCACTCACACTCACACACACTCATACACACACGCAGACAGAGGGAGAGTAACACACGACTGCGCACGAGGGATGATCCGCTCCTAGACTATGGCTCCGTCGGGCTCGCGTAGTATCAAGAGAGGCTGTCAGAGAGTTTTGTACTGGATCCCGGTCCTCTTCATAGCTCTCATTGTGGCATGGTCATACTACGCCTATGTTCTGCAGCTTTGCATAGGTAAGAGAGCAGCTGTCTGGGTAGTAAGAGGAGGGGATCTGTGTGTATTTGTGTGAGAGAGTAGGGGAATGCCTCAGTGTGTGTGTGTGTGTGTGTGTGTGTGTGTGTGTGTGTGTGTGTGTGTGTGTGTGTGTGTGTGTTTGTGTGTGTGTGTGTGTGTGTGTGTGTGTGTGTGTGTGTGTTTGTGTGTGTGTGTGTGTGTGTGTGTGTGTGTGTGTGTGTGTGTGTGTGTGTGTGTGTGTGTGTGTTTGAAGTAATGGGGTGTGGAGACATTTCTGTTTCAGCAGTTTCTTGTCAGGCTGCTCCTTATGGATGCAGATGACCGGCTTGTTGTTTATGCAGCGTGTGGACGGTGTCAGTCACATGACAATAACAGTTCATCCAGTGGTATCAGCATAGTGCTGCTGGAGAGCTGCACTGGTGTGTGTGTGTGTGTGTTTTTTTTTTTTTTTTTGCATGTAAGCGCTGGTTGAGTGTTTTCAAACCACAGCGCAGAAAACAGGAGGTATTTATGACCTGCTTTTACTGTGAAAGGACTTCCAGCTCACATGCTCTGTGAAAGGATGCACATAAAAGGATTAGAGTCATCCTATAAGATTCATTATCCCACACTACCACTCTATCAGCACTATCTTAAAGACTTACTGTAATAGCTTCAGGCGTGTGTAGTCACTGAGCTTCATTATCTGAATATATACCCTCCAACACAACACCAGACACAGCAGCCACAGCAGCAGCAGCAGCAGCAGCAGCAGCAGCATTGTCTTCTGGGAAGAAGTCCGTCTGTAATGGCTTTTGAGACAGAGCTGCCCCCTTCCTTAACGCTTCCTCAGGCTTTGAGCGTTGGATGGTGGGGTTACAGACAGCGAGTCTCCTCAGTGAACGCTGAACACACAGTTGACCTGGATAGTGAGTAATGGTTTCTAGGATGTCTCAGAGGAGTCTCAGCAGCCTACTCCTGTGCTCCATTTGGCAGCTTGTCAGACCACTAGGAAAGCACATCCTCCCTGTCAAAACCGAGGATGAAATGGAGACAGTTTAATGAGACCAAACAGAGGAGAACACAGAAAGGGACAGTTTGATGGCTCAGCTGTTTGTTCCTGAACCCCATCCTCTTCAAATTTAGCCAGATGTGATATGAAGCTTTAACTGGAGGCTTCATCACAGCAGGGACTCGATGCTTCAGATGCCATCGCATCATGTCACTGGGTTCATCAGTAGAGGTGCAGATGAAGATGATGGTCAGTGGAGGCTCAGGCCTCCTGAAATCAAATCGGCATCCAGAATGAGCACAAACAACAACAGTGAGGCAAAAATTACTAAAAGAGAGACACAAGCCACAGCATAGAAGCAGAAACTATGAAAAGACAATATATCTGTAAAATAAACAATCACAGAGAGACATAAAATGACATGACATGTAAAGAATAACAAAAAAATCAAGAACATGACGATTAAATTGAGAACACAGACAAACTAACGTCTGTTTTTGTTGTTGTGTTCTTTTGGATGTGTTTTGCACTTTGAGGCTACCGTACTATTTTGAGTTGGGACATTGATAAAACAAAGTCAAAGAACATTTAAAGTTGTTTATCTGGGATTTCTTTCAAACATGCTCTGTTCACTGCCAGCATCTGTCCCAGGATGAACCCCGTCTAGAGTTACAGGACGCCTCGTCCTTCCATAAGACATTGAGACAGCATCGACCCTGCAGAGTGACACAAAAACCTCCATCCCTGTTGGATCCTGCCTCTCCTAAACAATCTTGTTCTGCATCGCCCAGATCGAAACCAAAAGTGTGATGTGTTTGAGTCACATGGGACGAACAGAGGTCAGCAGCAGCAGCAGCAGGGCGAGGCAGGGCATCGGTCTCTCAGGGCCTGGTCTGCAAACACAGAGAGAGAGTTGTCTGAAAGTATCGTCAGCTGACACCTCTCGTTGAGCAGCTCAGTTAATCTCATTGTCTGGTTTACATAACTCACCCCCAGCAATCTGCGTGTGACCCACTTTCTTTATAAAGCACAGACTGTCAGCCTTTGAACATTTGGGCCTTTCCCAAGATTGTTAAAAACACTAAATCAGGTGCTCTTTGGATGTGTTGCTGCAGGATGGCAGAGGAGAGGGAAAGGGAGTGTAGAGGAGACCCTGATGCTTTCATAAATACACTCGATAATATATGATACTATATACATCCCATCACATGCACTTAATCACACACTGCTTCATGTCACACTCTGGGGTTTTTATGCTGGCAAGGCAGCATGCACACGGTTTTTGGCTGCTTGCCTCAGTTCAGCTCCCTGGTATACCTTTCCTCAGCTCTTTCTGTGCGTATACATGTGTGTGCCCTGCTCTTCACAGGCTAAATGCTGTAGATGTATGTTTCTATATGCTAAGCTAACTATTTGCCTGCTCAGACATTGTTTCACACAGCTGATCTTTGAAATAGGTCTCCGTCTTTTGGGTCAGATCTCTGAGGTGTGAGAAGGTTTTGGGCTGGGTGCTAATTTTGACCTGTGATTGGCAGCTTCACACAGTCCTGTGTCCGCTGGTTGCTGCAGATGTCAGCACTCACACACTCACAGGGCTGCAGAAATATTGAGTTGTTTTCACCTACTCATGTTGATGTCCAGAAATGCATATTTATATACTTTCAACAGTGAGTCAAACGGTGCGTACACTGTTTTATTTTGAGACTGTTGTGGTATTTCTACAATCTGTTTTTGAGTTTTGTAAACTTGCAGCAGACTCTTACTGTTAGTCAAACATTCTCCTGTAAAATACACAACAAGGATGTGCTAAAAGGATTTCACAGCAACATGAAACTGACAGACAAATGTTTTTATTTGCAAGTGTTTCTCTAATTCATTCAACACCGAACTGACTGTTTGTTTCATTTTGAATTTTCCAGAGTCAATTGAGGACACAGGAGAAAAGGGTAAGTTATGAGATAATCAACTGTTTCGTTTTTTTTCAGTTAACATTTTAGATCCGCCAGTCAGAAGTCAAATGGAAGTGAGTGAAATAAGAAGCAGACGGTTTTATTTTGAGACACACAAAAACAGCAGTTTTGGTCAGTCAGTCAACGACTTCAGTCCAGATTGTTGTTTTTCACAGCAGCTATGAAACCTTAATATGAATCATATTTATATACTGTATAAAATATGGACGTGGTCTCCGTGGACTCCGAGAAATTCACTCCTCGCACAGTGTGTGCCAAAAGTTAAATTAGCAAATTCAGACCCAAGCTGTTTTTTTTTAATCAGGCTGTAAATATTTTTTTCACGCTTTAAAAGTCAATTTTTTTTGGCTTGGTGTTTGTGTGGTCTCTTCCTCAAGTGGACACTCAAAGAACTGCAAATTTTACCACTTCCCCCTGGATTTCTTTTTTTTCTTTTTTTTTTGAAACTGGACGTTGCTCCTTGATCATAATCTAATGACTTGATCTGTCAAAATTAACTTTCTCTGGCACAAAACATTTTAGTGAACAAAACTTAGGTTAACGTCCCCTTATTATTTTTATTACTTTATACTTATTCTATTCTATTCTATTCTATTCTATTCTATTCTATTCTATTCTATTCTATTCTATTCTATTCTATTCTTGCTGTTACAGGGATTTATTTAGTGGATAGAAAGTGTACCATCAGTTTTATTTGATGTCACCTTGACCGTATCATGACTCCACCTGGTAGATGTAGTTGGCCATATGGAATCTTGTGAATATGTATAAATATATATATTCATATTTTCCCCATAGGATTCAAACTAAAGTCAGATAGGTTATATTCAACACTGTACACAGAGACGATTCTGTGAAAAATATTAAGTAAGTGTTCCCAAACGGTAATCAGCAGACACATTTTTCATAGTTGTGATTGAAAAACTATTTGACATCTTTTCCCTGACTTCTTAAAAAAGTGACAACCTTTTGGTCTGGTGTGTAGAAATACCTTTTTAATATATTTGAATATAAACAATATCAGCTGAATAGAATGTCATTGTTGTCCTTGTACAATTGTTATTGTTTTTAAAACAATCAAAAACGTGTATGTTACTCTGTCCCTGCAATTCCAGTTTTCAGAGTCAAATTGAACTAATTTGATTACAATTTCAGCACTTACTTAAAATTAAACTGAAAGTTATCCTTAAAATAGAAACTAAAAATTTTAAACTTTCATAACTTCTTTATGACCTCAAAATAAAACCAGACTGTCAGCAGGAAAAAATCGGTCATTTTTTTATGTCTACGCCCATATATTATACAGTCTATGCTAATAGCACATACACAGGAAAAAAATCAGCAAAGACCTTTTTGTCCACAGGGGGCGCCACATTTAACACAAACCCAGAGTTCTTCACTGGAGTTTTAAGTCTTAGAAATAAGAAATAAGCAAGGATAATTATTTTACTGGGATTTTTTTTATTTAATCCACTTGATTAGAGGTAGTCGTTTACCTCTCTGGTTCTTTTATTTTTCCTTCAGTCCTTTATGTATTTTGTTCTTTATTCCCTGTTATTTAACGTTATCTTTTGTTTAGGTTTGTTATTTGAACTCAATATATTTGTGGTTAACACGTGTACAAAGGTCATTACAGTTTAGTGTTTTTCTTTACTTTTTTTTAAAATTTTATTTTGTTTTGACTTCTTGTTTTCAATTTCAGTTTAATTTTAATGATTTTTTAGTTCAGTTTTTGATTTGAAAAGGTTTAGTTTTAGTTAAAGTTTTAATAGTGTTAGTATTGGTTTTAGTCTTTTTTGGGATGTGGGTTAGCTGTCGGGCAATATTCAAAGATGTCAGAATAAAAGCATTGTGTAATAAAAAACCAAAACATCAAACACCATTTTCAAAAATGTTTCCACTGAGGAAAGATAAACATCAATAATCATCATAAACATCATAAACATGTGTCACACAGTGTTGTTCTGTCTGCTCACTGGGCAGATGGTAAAAACAACACAAAGTGAGTTTATAGATTAATAAAGAACATAAATAGAGATATTCTGTCTGTAATTTTAGTTTATTTTAGTTAGTTTTGTAAACTATATATATATATATATATATATATATATATATATATATATATATATATATATATATATATATATATATATATATATATATATATATAAACGTACAGGTGATGACAGATGATGAAGACTTGTTTATGTTTTCGCTTCTTTCAGTTGTTTACTTATTGGTGTACCATGTGGTGTTCATCATGTTCGTGTGGGCGTATTGGCAAACCATCTTCACCAGGCCGGTGAACCCCCTGAAGGAGGTGAGTCTGACTGAGACGCAGCATTGTTGTCAGCTGAGATGATGAGGCATGATGGGAAGTGCAGATGTAGGTTACAGCCTCCCCGTGTGATTGAACGCTACATTTAGACTAATAATACTTTCCAGTGGAAGTGCCTGGAGCCGCTCTGTAATGGCTCTGATCCTGACCGCAGCACTTCAGCTCTGCAGGTTGGGCGGATACATACATCTTGGAGAGGACACTTGGAGAAAAGCCACCTTTGCATTTTATAAACAAGTGAGGCCGGCAGCGATAACCTCCCCATATGAAAGCTCTCCTTTATGAGATCTGATGGCCGGATCACTTGAGGTTTTCAGATTGTAATAAAAGTCAATTTTCATGTGTGCTGTGCTGTTTGTTCTCATCAGAGTTATTTGTTTCCAGTGTTCAAGCATAAATCGCCTGAGTGGCTGAAAGTAATATCGCAGCTCTGTTCTGCTTTGCTCCCATTTGCCTGCGGGTGCTGAAAAAATAAATAAAAAATAAAATGAAAGAAAGAGAAAAACCCTTCTCAGCCTGCTGCGCTGCAGCTTCACAGGCACAAAGATGGCTGCATCCCTGACACTAACACAGCTTGTAGCTCATCTGAGGATTTGAATCACTTCTTGCAGGTACAGGTGTTGGTAAATCACAAGTGTTGTTCTTTACCTCTGTGTTCTGGCCTACATAGTTTCACCTGTCCTACTCTGACAAAGAGCTGCTGGAGCGTGAAGATCGGGGAGAGTCCCAGCAGGAGATCCTGAGGAGGATAGCCAAGGATCTGCCCATCTACACCCGCACCAACTCTGGAGGTACAGTAGAGCTCCCATCACTGCTGATGTGGAACAGGAGGAGAGGTGTGAATGACGTGCAGCTCTCGGAGCTCATTTCACCTCAGTCACCTTGTTAGTCTGTGGTCAAGTGTTAGGCGAGGCTGCCGCTGCTGACGGCTGTGTGATTGAATTGGCTGTGTCTCCTCAGCAATCCGTTTCTGTGACCGCTGCCAGCTGCTGAAGCCTGATCGATGTCACCATTGTTCAGTCTGTGATAAGTATGGCTCTCCGCTCATGCACCTATAGAGAAAAGACCACACCGTATATTGCATTCTGACAGGTAGAGAGAGATTCAATTACACTGACGTCTGACCCTGCTGTGTTACAGATGCATCCTGAAGATGGATCACCACTGCCCCTGGTATGTAGGCACACTCTGAAAGCAGCAGAAGCGGTGTTAGTATATCCGCTTAAGCATATAATTTTCTTTTTGTTAAAGCTTTCACAGTGTTTGGGTTTCATGTGCACTGTAGCATCTCAGCCGGCTAGACCACAAAGACCTGTGACGGACAAAACAAATACGATCTACCACAGCGTTTTGTTCTGGTGCTTGATGAGGGGAAATCTAAGTGTGTCTTTTACCCAATACTCTGCAAAACTTGCATGACCTGATCTTGTGCTTAGCTATTATTAATAAAACCCATCATCCCCAGTAGTTCCTGTTTGTTTGCTCAACTTTATGCAACATGTTTTTTTTTAAAGCATGAATAACAATGTACTTATTGTGCTGTTTTTCATAATGATCCATTTATTCTTGCTGCAGGGTGAACAACTGTGTGGGATTCTCCAACTACAAGTTTTTTATGCTCTTCTTGGCTTATTCTCTCCTCTACTGCCTTTTTATAACTGCCACAGATCTTCAGTACTTCATCAAATTTTGGATGGTAAGTCAGGCAGTCATTACTGAAGGAAACATTTACCACAGGAAAACTCAATCAGATCTTCACAGGCATCTGAAAACACACGTTCTGAGTTATGAGATAAGCAGTGTTTAATGTCTTTTTTCCTCAAAAGGCTGGAGGTAGAGCACATTTCCGTCTGAAAGAATACCTGGTATGAGACAACATGGTAGTTAGAGGCAGAGAATAGAAACAGCTTGATAAGAAAGGTAGAATATTTGAGTAGAAATCCCAGTCTCAGTGCGGTCACATCTGTCCTGTTTCCTCACGTTTCTGTTTTTGGTTCTTCGTTCCATCAGAACGGCCTCCCAGACACCCAGGCCAAGTTCCACATCCTGTTCCTCTTCTTCTCAGCCTCCATGTTCTCAGTCAGCCTGGCTTCGCTTTTCATCTACCACTGCTGGCTCGTCTGCAAGAACAGATCCACGCTCGGTAGGTGGCGTTCTTCATGACCGCGTGTTTGTTCTGTCTGATAATACAACCTCGCCCTGATGCAGCTCACTTCCTCCTGTCTATGAATACCTGCTCGTGCTTTTGCACAGAGTTGTCTTTGCACTAATGATGAAGGATGTTTCATCACACTTTTCCCTCCATCAGTCACCCTCCTCATCAATGCAGTGGTTTGATGAGCCTCTGCGGGCCGTTATCACACGGAGCTGTTTCTCATTATGTGTGCACAGTGGCACACTTTGTCTGTGTGTAGAGCCGAGTGGATTATCCTGAGGAGTATGTTACAGTGAAATGCAAAGACACAAGGCTCAGAGCAGTAAGAAGCTTAGTAACAGAAGCTGCTGGGAGGAGAAGTCACACATGGTGGCGCAGTCTGAGGTTTTCTTTCCTCCACCAACAAAGATGCTTTCATTCAGAGTTTTTACGCTGATGCAGCCGTTCAGCAGGAATCATCCTCGTGCTGATCTGCTGTCTGGATGTGCTGTTGTTGATATGAGTGACAGCGTACATACAGACAGAGACGGAGGGATGGATTTTCTCATTTTCTTCTTCATATGTGTCCTTCAGAGGCTGTACGGGCTCCAGTGTTTCGTCACGGCACAGATAAGAACGGCTTCAGTTTGGGCGTCACCAAAAACTTCCGTCAGGTCTTTGGAGATGAAGTGAAATTCTGGCCTATACCAGTTTTCTCCAGGTAAAGAGCTCCATCAAATAAAAGCACAAAGAAACGAATCAAAACAACTCCAGCAGGTTATTTGAGAGTTAAAGTGGTGACTCGCACTTTAGAGCGAATAAATGAGCAAACTACACAGGACCTGAAAAAAAAGATAATCAAAATCAAATAAGATCCAAAAGACGTTTGGGTCTGTCTCTGCTGCCTTAACCCTCACTGCTACGTGTCCTAAAATGATAACAAGCTCCTTCTTTTATTTCTTTGGCTTACTTTGTAAAATTCAATGCAAAAAAGAAAAAAAAAGAAAGAGTCAATATCTGAATAATGGATGACGTCAAGCTCATCCTTTTATCTCTCAGTGAAATTTATCACAGAAACTCTGAAATATTTATACAGACATGAATGATGTTGAACCGACCTGGATGAGCCATAATGAAGAGTATGCTGGTGAATTAGCTTCATTACAGGTTTATATATAATACATTAACACACACAGACTCCAAACCAGTCCAGTTGTGTTTACATCACACACTTCAGTATCAGTTTCTCTCTTTTCATCTATAACTATAAACACTTGCTAAATGAGGGCAATGAGTTTCTACATCAATTATAAACTCAAGCAGACATCAAACCAGCTTGATGAGCACGAGCACATCACTGATTCAGAGAAGTCCAGAGGAAGTGAAGCCTGTGTTCAGCTCAGGGACTAAAATCACTCTGAGACCAAATGGTTGAATCAAGAGTGTCACAACGTTATCACTGTACGGATGTGACTGGAGTCCTGCTGACAATAAAATAAATAAATATAAGATACAAAAATGTGCTATATTTGATTTAATTTGATTTTAAGGATTTGTAAACGGTATAAAGTTATTGATTAAGTGGTTTTAGAGTGTATATTTGTGTAGTAATCACTGGCTTATAAAATAAAACCTCCCTCGTCCCTCAGGTTTCTCGTCATACCTGATGATGTCTTCAGGTCTCTGCTCTTCAGTGTCACGAGCCGCACAGACATCAGAAAACTCTTTCTACTCATAAAGATGAATGTTTTGCATTGAGTTTGGGCTATTTTGGGGAAAATATGTCACATTTTTTATGGCTAGGTCATCATCTTGATTTTATCCCAATTGTTTTTCTTTTCTTTTTTTCCCCATAAAATTATTTCACCTGTTAACTCCAATTTTAACTCCAAATATTTATTTTCCTGCACTCTGAACAATTTTAAGCACCAGTTTTGCTTCAATGTGTTACTCTGATCTAGTTTTGTGTCTTTTTAACTTTTGGTAAGTATCGAGTCCATATTTACACCATGATAAATGAACTAATGTAAGCACAACTACTTTAAGAGAGCTTGTCTAAATAAATCATTTGGTCTGACACTGTGTGATAGTTTGACAGTTATTGTAACTAGACCAGTGCTGATTTTTTTTTACTTTGATAGGTTTGGACAACAGGCTTCCTGCAGTTTTCTGCAGCAGAATCTGTGAATTTATCCATCATGACTCGTCTGTCAGCTGATTTATGAGGTTTGGTTGTCCTACCTGAAGCTGCAGGACGACCACGCCCCCTGTTGTTCAACAGCTGAAACATGTCAGTGTAAAAAAAAAACAAACAAAACAGAACAAATTAGCACTGGTCTTGTTATAAGAATTGTTCTACTATACTTAATTTTTGTATCATTATTTGCAAAAACTAGAAGAAATCTAACCTTCTCAATCTTATAACACTCAGTCACATGGAGCGTTTCCTCACTGCTGATCTGCAGAAGCTTTCTTTCTTTTTCTTTCTTTCTTTCTTTCTTTCTTTCTTTCTTTCTTTCTTTCTTTCTTTCTTTCTTTCTTTCTTTTATACATTGAAGTTATTTTAAGTTGCATTTGTTGTCATTTCCATTTTACATTACAGACTTGGTTTACTACCTTTATAAAACCCTATACTTTTTTCTTTTTTCCTTCCTTGACTTCCATATCCAGAACAAAAAAAAGAAAAAACAAAAATCATCACGTAAATTTATGCTGATGCTTAAAGTTTCATCTGCATTTCACAGCCACATATTTAAACATCAAACGATGTCCTGTACTGTCTTCAGTTTAGGTGATGGCTGCTCGTTCCCAGCCTGTCTGGTGAATCTGGACCCTGAGCAGCCTCCTTCACCCTCAGGCTCCAACCCTGTAAACAAGAGGTGAGTATTAGATAAAGTACAAAAAAGAAAATAAACACAAGTTCAGCACCAAAACAGAAAAATCTGAAGGATCCAAACAAGTGCTTATTATTATTTAACGTATGTATGTCCAGTGATACAGGTAGATCAGCCTGCAGGGTCTGTGGGAATTTCACTGTTTCCCATCACAGGATAAAAATATTTATTGATTTTGATGTTTTGTAAAGAGCCCATGTATATTTCTCTGTGATCTCTTGATACTGTGCGTAATACCTGCTGCTTCTGTGTTTCCAGCGCAGCAGAGGGCCGCCAGTTCCCATCAAAGCCACTGAGGGAGTCTCAGAGCCGACTGCTCACCAGCACCCCCTCCTGGTCAGAGAGTGAGGGTGCAACAGACAAGGACAGGAAGGGTGAGATGATGCTATTTATCTTCTGATGACTTTGACATATCCCAAATGAGAAGACATTATTAAGGTAACACAGTTTATGGATTTTATTCCACTTCAGGTGCCAGCAATCCAGGAATTACAATCGAGAATGAGGCGTGATCACAGACAGAGCAGGAGGTGACGCCTTTAACTCAGTGAAGTAAGTTCACAGTCACCTGAAAGTGTTCACACCTCGTAACTAAGAGAAACTCTTTCTTTCAGGTCCGGCCCATCAGGCTGCCCTCTCCTCTGTGTTTGTGCCTCTCTGAATTTGAGGAGGAGGCGACAGCATCAGTATTTATGGTTTGTGATGCTGCAGTCTGTTTATGTGACTGAAACCACGTTACCAACAACAACAACAACAACAACTACAAAAAAAAAAAGAAAAGAAAGAAACACCATCACCACCAGTTTGACTGGTCGTGATACAGTCAACTCTTTGTGCTGCTATCTTCAAATATTTGGGCTTCAGGACAAAACGATAGAAATTAAAATGCATTCCAACATCACAAGTTTCTTTGTTTGGACATGAAAAAGCACAGAGCAGCTGTGGAAGAAGACGTCTGGATTCTTTTATCTTTATTTTGTATTGTAGGAGATCGATCTGAGCTCGTTTCTATGTTACAGTATAACTTGTATTATGTGCCAAATGTTTGCACATCAAGTAAAGATTAGTAGAAGTGTTCATGTGATAGTTTCTTTGGTCATTTTTTGTTTTAGTGCAGTTCCCTCTGAAGGGGGTGGGCAGCTCTCCCACCCACCACGTTGAGTGTTGTGGAAGTCCAAACGATGCATGCTCTCATCTCAGGATGTCAACACAAGCTGACTTTGTTGTAATGAACTGTACCACAAATGTTCACCCCTTTGCTCAAGAAGAAAAAGAGTGTTTGAATTAGTAACATGAATAAGGGCTCTTCTGACTTGTTATAGCATGTGTGAGGACTTTACTGTCATAGAGGAACAGCTGAGAGCTGGTGCTGTCACAGCGTGTCCCTCTGCCAAATATCTACACTGCTGTCTGTACACATCCAGACCTCCTGACGGACTCTGGAGGGCTAACACACCGACTGCTAGCAATGCCTCAGTGTGATGCTGCAGATCTGCTCACCATCAAAAAGCAGATACTGTGACAGTTTTCTAAATCACAGCATGACGGTGTTACGGAAGAGGATAAGGACCACTTAAAAAACTCTGAACAACAGCCTTTTTTTAAAAAAAAAAAAAATCAGACTCTTTCTTGTTCTCAAAAAGTTCTCAAAAACCTTTTTTTTTTCTTCTCTCAGAATTCTCAGATCAAAGTCACATCTCTATTCTTTTCCCAGTTTTCTGACTTTGCTTCAGTCTACTGTCTAATTTCTGAAAATCTTTCTGTTTAAAAATTATGACTTTTTCCTCAGAAGTCTGATATCTACGTCAAACTTTCTTTGTCCCAGAATTCAGAAAATTCACAATTTCTATCTACTTCTTTCAAAATTTAGACTCATAATCATTTTATCTAAGACTTTGGAATTTTCAGATTTTTCACTTAAGTATCAATATTCACATGTTTTCTTAGAACTGAAAATCACTTCTATTTTTTTTTCAGGTTTCTGCCTTTTATCAAGTCTTTTATTTCTGTTTAAATAATTTAATCTCAAATTATGAATTATTGTGACTTTTTAGACTTTTTTAGACCTAAATTTCTTGGATTAAAGTCAGACTTCTATTTATTTTTTCTCAGAATTTAAACTTTAGTCTGAGAATTCTGACTTTTTTTTTCATAATTCTCAAAGTCACAACTCTATTTTTTCAGATTTACGACTTTAATTTCATTTAACATCTAATTTCTAAAAATCTTTTCTTCAGTTGAAAAATTCTGACTTTTTCCTCAGAAGTCTGATATCCACGTCAATTTTTCATTCTAAGATCTCCTTCAATTCTAAGATTTAAGTCACAATTCTATTTCTTTCAGAAGATTCAGACTTTGTTCTTGGACTTTTGTCTTTTTTTTAAAATTAGAATTCATATTTCAATCTGAGAAATCTGCCTTTTTTATTCTGAGATGAAAAAGAAATTTGACTTTTATTTCAGAACTCTGAAAATGATGCATATTTTTTTTTCCAGAGTTCTGACTTAAATCTTCCTCAGAATACTATCTTCAAGCTTTATTCCGACATGAAAGTCGGAACATAGACACTCCAATAATTCATTGTCAGTGTTCCTGATCCTTCCCCGTACATTGTGGAATCGCTGCAGAGCAAAATAAATAAATAAATAAAAAATAAAAACCAGCTCTCGCTGCTTTGTAGAGTACATTTTCACCTTCCTATGATTGTCTGTTCATGTCTCTGGCTTGAAACTATAAATCCGTCAGTTTAAATTATTTGAAAGAATGTATGCTCGTTACGAAAAAAAAAGGAAAAAAAATCTTCATGGTGACAATCTATATTTTTCTATTCTTCTTTCTGTACAACAAAAAGACATAATGGATGTGTGAGTAATGTACTGTAACGTTGTGATGCCTTATAAAAATAAAACAAGCTCCTCTTCAGCCTCGTTGTTCGTTCCTTGTTGCAGGTCAGAAAGGACAGACTCACTGAAGAGATGTTATCGAGTGTTTTATGGTAGAAAAGTTTCAAGCCTTTATTTACAAAATCTAAAAACAATCCTCTTTTATATTGCATATTCTCCTTTAACTGGGTTACAGTGTGAAAGATTTGCCGCAGCAAGAGAGTTATCAGTTTGACGCAGTGCACACTTCAACACACACCTATGGAAGTTCAGAATGCTATTACACAACACAGCATTTATTCAAACGTTTCAGTACATGCGGCTGTTCTACGCGGCATGAATGAACTGGAAAGCAATACAAAAATAAACGTCATTCAAAGGTCAGAACTACAAGTGAAATGAACTCTGTCAGAACTGAAAGTCGCATGTTTAAAAGCAACATTTTTTTTTTCTCACCAAGAGTAAAATTTTCTTCTTTTATTACAACGCTAAAACACTACAAAACCTTAGTATTGATTAAAAACGAAAATTTACTCTCAACAGAGTAGTTCAGGGAAACTGCAGCTTGTCCCACAGCCATCAAGTTTTTCTTCTTTAAATATTTTCAGTCTGGTGGATTTACTTTAAACCAGCACGAGACCATGTAGAGGAAACGCTTTCATGTTGTGTGCTTGTGTCACTGACGGTGTTTACATGCACAAATTACCCACAATCCTCCAAATGAAACTTTGAATGCTTCAGTACACACCGTACTCTGACCACTCGGAGCATCGCCATGAAGGAAAACCAAAATCAGCGAATCATGAAGAGGAAATGGTCGTCCATTTTTTTTTTTTTTTTTATAGCATCTTTGTATAAACACAACAGATTGTAACTTGAATGCTACTCCGAGCAGGAAGAGAGCTTATTTGGTCAAATGAAATATTATTTTAAATGCTCAAAGGGAAAGTAAATGTCAATGAGATATTTATGTGCAGGTAAACACACTCGCTGAGAGCTCCCTTTCTCGTCATGGTACAAAATAAATCAGTAAGTGCATTACCGCGTGAGTCTTAGTGTTGATCAGGGCGTCTATTAAATGTCAGATAAGCAGCACAATAAATTAAAGTTTAAAAGATAAGAATGCAGCTTATATTAAGGCTGAGTGTGGTGACAGATATGGTTGTGATGGTAAAGACTGACATAACGAAACAGAGAGAGAGAGAGAAGGCAACAAAGAGGAGAGAGACACCACAAACATTTTCAGCTTTCCATATAAAATCGGGTTAGAGCTTTAAAGTGCAAAACATGTCTACAGAACATTTTAGGAAAACTAAAATCCCATCTTTCAAGCATGTTAAACTGAACTGATTCAACCAGGCTGCCTAAACTGCTGCACAGGATTAAAAGACTAAACTCTCATACACACACGCAGCTAGCAGGGGCATGTGTGTGGCCAGCTGTTTTTTTTTTTTTTTATGACCATCAGTTATCTAAGGTGAGCTATGAGAAGCAGCTTGCTAAATGGTTTGTGTTTGTCTTCCATTATTATCATCCAGTTGTTGAAAGCCTGCTGTCAGTGTCGCATGGACCGAGCACGTGAGCAGCAGGATGGGAAGTTTCAGAGTGATGTCACGACTGCTGCTTGTTAGCCTCCTCTTCGTAAGCGTTCCCTGTTCCGTTCTGGACGTAGGCTGAACCGGAGCTGAGCCCGTACAAGTGCCCACAGTACTTTGCATCGTCGATGTGATCCTCAAAAAACATCTGCGGGAAAGAAAACAAGAGACACTGAAAACAGACACTTGCACATGCTTTTAAATCACAGCATTTACTGCATCCAGATTTATATTTGCAACCCAAAGTTGTGATCCTGTGCAGATCCTGAATTAACTCTCAAAAAGCTTAGCTATCATCGTACTGATGTGGTACTGGGCAAAAAGCATAAATATGCATGAGAAGGTTAATTTTAGTGGCGTAGCTTTAGAAAACTGTGTACCATATTTCTATAATTTTCTCATTTTAAAGTCAGAAACCAAGAAGAGGCGATAACTGCACCGTTGGCAATCACTTCCCTCTCTCTCACGCTAACCAAGATCAAGCTACACTAATCCTGTTCTCAATCATTTTGCTACTTAAGACTTGACTTCAAGACCTCTCTAGCCACCAATTCAACAGAGGAGGGAAATACTTTTAACAACTTCTTTACAAGGAAAAGAAAACAGCTGCTTTTATTTTTTGAAGTAGTTTTAAATTGTTTTTGTAAAAAAGTGATTATTGTGGTGAAGCACACGTCTGACAGGACAGCTTCGGCGTGTCTCTCCGCCCTGAGGAGCCTACCTCTCTCATCTTGAAGAAAGCCATGCCAGTGAGTAAAGAGTCAGAGCCAGCTTGGTGCTGTGGTCCAATCCTCTCCAGCTCCAGCTGCTCGGCTACTTCCTGCAGACCTCCCTAAAAACAAAACAAAAATCATGTTTCTATCTTTTTAAAAAAAGACCAAACTCACAAGTTGTAACATTAAATCTTAAGCTGTGAGGTTTTACATTAATGAAACACAGACACCTCTCTGTCTATCTACGAGTTACCTTCAGGTTTTTACAGCTCTTCATCAGATACTTGACATCATAAATGACTGGAAAGTACAAGCGAAGGATCTCAAAGAAGTCCACCTCCTCTTCAGGCAGATTGGCGTTGGAGAGAATCTTGATCAAGTATCCAAAGTCATAGCCACTTAAAGAAACACACACACACACAAAGACAAGCAGGTTTTTCTTAAAATGTTGTTTTTCAAGAGCACATAGCAGGAGGCTTCAAGATATCTCATCACCTCCAGCCTGCCATGACACAAAGACACACACAGCCACCTGATAAGCCAACCTGCTTCCCTTCATGTCAGGATATGAGAGACCTGCCAGACATGCACAGATATGAAACATATAAAGACTGCAGCATCCAAACATATCTTACGACCTAAGAGTTTGTTCTGTTCTAAAAATCAGTGGCTAATGGAAGAAAAAATACGATCCTTGATCTTCCAGTGAACATTTATAAAGAATGAATTCAAATGATAAACAATACAAAAATAATAGACAAACAGAATGAAATCAAAGCTTGTGGTTAAGGAAGTGAACTTAATACCTGAAAGAGATGACAGAGATGTTTCACACCTAAGCCTTATTTATTTTCCACAGCCCGGTTATCTTTAGCATCAGTTTGCCATGGAGACACCGTGGGAAACGGAGTACAGAATGAAAAAGTTAGGCAGCAGAGTGCAGACAGTACCCCTCAGAAGTGGCTCTGTTGTTACAGACCGATTTTAACAGTAAATGTATTCATCAAACTTTGGTATCAGTTATGAAAAGCAGATTTAGGCGGACATTCCTTATTTTAACACATTTATAGCCAAACCCTCACACTTTGCTTTTGCTACCTACTGACAGTGAGCTGAAAACGATGATAAATTCAAATATAAAAAAAAGTTTCCATTTTTAGGGTTAATTTAATTATTAACAAATACAAATGTACTGCTTCATAATAAATACTGCACATTATTCATAAGGAGGTTATCTAACAGAAGTTTAATGCTGTTACTGTTATTAATATGGTTTTAAATTGTGTCTTTGATTTTTAATTATCTGATCTGGAAGGATTTTTATCACAGATTTACATGATTAGACCCCAGAAAGAGAAGCTGCTCCCCTGGTAGCAGCTACTGGGATCTTATTAAAAGAAGGAAGAAGGGTGTGTCAGGTCAAGTCATGGAGTCACTGGGTTGATCTGAAAGGACCTCACCTTTCCTAAGAAACAACTACTACCCAAACACACAAGCAACATCACACATATGAAGTCTAAGAAAATCAATAAAATAACTTGTATCTTGAAATTTTGGAGAGAAAAAAAACTATAAAATAAATAAAAGGAAAGTAGGAAAAGTCATCCTGTTGCTATCAGTTGCCACAGTGATCTTAACACATTCAGACATGAACAGTTACATGAGCAGCGATACCTGTGAAACGACAGCCACTTGACCCCATCACAGAGCACCACTCCTGATGTCATCAGCAGCTCTGCAAAGTACAGCGTCTCGATGCCTTCGTCCTCGTGCTTCTTGAACTGAATCCCTGAAGTTGTCAGGAGCTCAATGGAGTCCTGTGCGTACATGTCTTCTCTGGAGAGAAAGACAGACACAAGTCACACTACTATCACTGCAACCACACACACACACACACACACACACACACACACACACACACACACACACACACACACACACACACACACACACACACACACACACACACACACACACACACACACACACACACACACACACACACACACACAAAATCACGTAGCAACAAGAGAAATAACTGTCATTTTTGCAAAGATTAGGAACTGAGAAGATCAGTCTCTGGAGTTTTGAAAGTGAAATGTTACCGCATTTCCTGGGCTTTCATTCAGCCTAACTTTAATTGTGCCACATGTTTTTAACAGGTGACAAGCAGGCACACAAACGTTCTACTCCTGAGCCATGCTGTAGTGATACGTGTAGGAGATGGTTTGGGATTACCTTCCTGAACTCAATGTGCATTGTGTGTTTGGTGGTCCATGTTGCTCTAAGTGCATTAGTTGCTCAGTGCTAATTGAGTACACAGGCCTGTCACTGGTGCAACCCCAGACATGGTCAATAAAGTCCATGATGTTGTTATGGCTGAAGTGGCACATATTATGCATCACTTCTGAGGCAGTTAAGAGAAAATATTAAACTCAAGCGCCGCAGAAAACTCAGTAGAGGTGTGTTGTTCCACCAGGATGATGCTCCTGTTCACTGTCATAGCCATGGCTGCCATTAATGATTGTGGCTTTGAATTGATTGAGCATCCACCTTATTCACCTGATCTCGCTCCATCAGACTTTCATCTGTTTCCAAAATTGAAAAAGTCCATTTCTGGTACCTGCTTTTGGTCAGATGATGACATCATACATGCAGTGGAGGACTTTCTGAACGATCAAGAAAAGGACTTCTTTAAAAGTGGCTTTGAGGCCCTTAAACATCGCTGGCAAAAGGGTACAGATACTGAAGGGGATTATGCAGAAAAATAATGCAATATGTCTGCCAAAGGCAAACTCTTAAATATAAAGCTCACAACTTATCAATCAGCCCTCATACTTCCAAGGTGTATGAAGAGGAAAAAGAAGTTTAAAAAGAGTCAAAGCTCCAGCAACACTTGAAGAAAGGAGAATTATTAACAACCATGTTGGTCTATCATAAATTTGTTTCTGCTTCAAGTATTTGCACTATTTTTTAATTGATGAAGTGTTTTCACGTTGTGCAAACCATCACTTTTTTTCTTCAACATTAACACAGTGACCATTTTGGAATTAGGGTTGTGCGTTTTGTACTGCTTTTTAAACTCTGTAATAGTCCTGGTAAAAACTCTGATATAATTGTAACAGAGGTGTAAGGTTGCCAACTAAGAGGTAAAAACTGAGGGAACTTATTTGTCTTACGTGAGGTTAAACTTAAAATTGAACTGCCATGTTGATGTTCCCGGAGGATATTCCCCTTGTTCATTCATAAACGTGAGGCCCAGTTGGATTATCTTCAGCAGATCCACATTGCAGCGCAGTAACTGGTACTGATAGTCTGCGTTGCTTCTGAACTCTCCGATTGGTCTGGCTACAACACCAGGAAACTCTGTATCCTGTGGGATGACAGACAGGTTATTGAACACAACATAAGGACAGCTTAGCAGGAGATATTTGTTGACCCTGTATTAGAGAAACATCACTCACCATGGCAATATAGTTGTATTTTCGGATGACATTTCGAATCCTCTTTAACTCTTCCTCCAGGTTGTTGGCCCAAACCTCACATATTCTTTGGCTGTGATCCACAGTAGCTGCGGGCATAGTGCCACTTCAACATGCATGGAAAGAGACAGTATTAAAAGACAAAAGTCTTCAGATGAGAGGAGGCTTATAGCTCAGTGATGGAGCCCACATGAGGAGGAAGGACAAGGATACTGAACACATGATCACATCTAAAAACGCTGACAAACGATTTGGCTAACGATTATTACGTCGTATTTTTTTCCAACCTGTAGGAAATATCTGCTTGGTGTCAAATCTTTGACTTATGCTTGGTTACAGCAGAGCTAACTCCCCCTCACAGCTGTTAACATTAGCCCTTCACAAGCAGCACTCTGGGCCAGCTAGGTTACCTGTAGCAGCAGTTAGCAGCCTGCAGTCTTGTCGTTAGCTAACAGAAGCATGACATAACACAGGAGAGTCTCCCAGGTGTGCCCCTGTGTACAGTCTCAGCACACTTCTTCTCGACCAACATGTAAGAGTGTGTGCGAGGCATGAAAGAAATGAGTAACAAAAGCCGCACACACACTCAAGTACACACACACTCACACACACACACTCGGCGTCACTTTGCTTCTGCAAAGCTCTCTGCAGCTTCTTCAACTTACCGTTCCCCAAACCGGGTGGGTGTGTGTTTTAAGTGCGTACTATCTGAAAACTGTTTATTTGCTACACGTTTCAGTCTCGGGGTTTTATCGCTAACTTTTAAATACTTTATATGCAGTAATGTATCGATGTCAGCCCACGGCTGCCATCATAGCTATGCCTACAACTTTGCGTCATCACGTCAAACACAAGCGTCAGATGCGTACGTATGTATAGGTATACGGACGCTGGTGATCGGTTAGACTGTACGGGATTACCGCTTCATTATCTGAAAGAAAATACTTATAACTGTCTTAAACCCGCAAAAATGAGCAAACAATTGACTAAATACAAGTGTTGATCAAAGTGGAACAAACTGTTTAAGCCTTTATTATTTTATATATGTGACAACAACGTGTGTGAAGAATGGAATCAGGCAAATACTTTGATCCTCCTCACTTCCCTGACTGAATACAGTTTACACCCTTTAACAATTTGAGAAACATTATCGGCACTTACATATTTGTCTAAATTGACACAGATTACATAGTTTTGCGTTTTTGAACCTTTTATTACATCAGGACAAAAAAAAAACAGTGATTTGATACAAATAAAAAACATGCACTAAAGAACGATTACAGTAGCCAAAAAATATTTCATGTTACAAAAATATTTTATCATGCTTCGCTAGATAATCTCTACTTTGTTCATTTTGAGCATTGGGGTGTACTAAACAAGTGTCAAGTGTTTAAAGGCAGCATTTTAAATGCCTTTTATAACTGAGATGGAACAATACTCAAAGTTTTGTTGATCTGCTGCTTATAGCAGCAGCATCTCAGTGTTCACATGCTCTACAGTGTGCTGGCTCAGTAATCACCAGGCTTAACATTTACGCTCTACTCTTCTAATACTGTCAGACAGTCACACTCCTTTGGTGAAAATTTTGGTACGATGAAGTCAAAACATGCTCTTTGGGATGTTAAACATTGCTACATTGTGTAAAACTACAGGATACTTCTTGATACCAGGAAGTAACCACAAGATACAACAGGTCTTACATGAAAATGAATATTGGAAAAGCAAGTTAACTTTTTAGAAACACAGCTTCAAAGCTGAGTTTTTCTCAATGACCACAACAGCTTGTGTTGATAGCGTATACTGAGCTTATTTGCTTTTTCCTTGTCAATGACAAACAATTTGAAAATCCTTTTCTGATTTGCATTTTCTCACATCATGTTGAATTCAGCTCTAATTGCTGTTCTTGAAATCTTTTTAATTTTTCCTTACAGCAATGCGTCCAGTAAATTGATAAGGAACTGTTTTTAAACTCACAGTTCACATTAATAGCTCAGATTATTATTTCCTGTCTGTTTTGTTAAGGTCTGTACCTCTAAAACAAAGTGCCTGATATGAACACAGTGTGAAAGACCAAGCACACAGCTAAATAACCCCTACAGTGTACATGAAAACAGGAGACGTCCACCATCCCACATGCAAACTAAAGTGCAAATCGAGTCTGTAATCTAACTTGGCCCAGAGTTGGGTTACTTGGTGAATGTAAAGGCAGTGTTTGTTCGGTGGCCCTGTTGATGGCTTGTTGGTGCTGCACCCTTCACTGAATGCTACATTTACTCAGGCAGCTGAGTTAGCAGCCTCATCAGAGTCTGGATCCCTGGTACTGTCCTCGCTGAGTGGTGAGCGACAGCTTAGGTCGGCAATCCCTGACTCCTGGTCACTGCCGTTGGAGAGGTTTGTGTCAGTTGTCTGGGTCAGGTCCTGGTCCTGGAGTACCAGGCTGCTGTCAGGTGATTTAGGCTGCCATGGGGTGCTGGTGATGAAGCCTCCAATGTAGTCCTGGGGTGTGTTAGCCAGATTGAGGTCGTTCTTAGCAGGCCAAACTGAGGGGCTCTTATCGAAGGGGGTAGTTTCCTCTGCATCACTCCTGCACTCCTGGTCCTTCTCCAGTTGAGCAATTTTCTGTTGATAATGTAAACATCAGTCATCCTCAGTCACTGGTAGAAACATTGCAGATGATTTATCCAGAGTAAATATAAAGCCATATGAAGGAATAACCCTGTCCTACCTGTTTGTGTGAAGCCAGCTGCTCCTCCAGTTGCTGTGTTTCCTCTACAATTGCGCTGAGATAATCTTCAACAGACTGCCGTGGATGCATCCCTCGGTCAAAACGGTTGTACAGCCCTCTCCAAAACCTGTTTGAAGCAAAAGATTTACAACTCTGAAGTGAAAACTTTACAAAGATTTGATGTGTTCTTAACATGTAACAGGAAATGCTGTTTTTTAACTTGGGATGTATGAGTTGTTACAATTTGTAGGGACCTACTTAAAGCAGTAGGGGGCAGTAGATGGCCGAAGTAGCCCCTGTGTCTGGCTGTGGTCTGGTCGGTACAAAGGGTTGATGTAGTCTGCTCGGTTTGTCCAAAGATAACTCCACAAAGAGTGTGTTCTTTCATGCAGCCTGTATAGATGTAAAAACACAGTGACGACATAAAAACAGGGATAGATAATATAAGATATATAAACACGGGTGAAACACTCTTAGTGAAAGAAAGAAACCTATGTTGCATCTTTGTTGCATCTCCAATGGGGTCTTCCGTGTTTGTACAAGGCCTGTGATGTAATTTATAACCACTAGCTAAAGCTTTTCTTCAGCAGCCAGTCTTCTCTCAGCATGGTGGCTGAGACCAGATGTATGTGCAGTGAAAAGAAGAGGAAACTGATGGTGGCTGCAGGTATAAATCTCACCGCAGCTCTATCCTCTCCCGCTGGTTGTTGCCAATAAAGTTGCCAAACTGGCAGGAGTAGACGTGGCTGTGAATGGTGATGAGGAACCTCTCATTGAACTCAAAGGCACAGGGAAACTGCTCCATGAGCTGCCACACGCACTCCAGGAACTGATCTATGATGGGAGATACCTCTTTCGGGTCTCCCACCAAGTGGTTGCACCTAGTGAATGAGAGAGGGATGTTGTTTCAAAGCAAAAACAACACAATCATAAATGCTTTGACAGAATATGTAGAAGTCAAACCTGTGAGAGAACTTGTGTCCAAATGAGATCCAGTCTTTCTCAATGAGGACCTAAGTGGACAAAAGAAATGATCCTGTGTGAGGGCACGAGGGGCTCCTGAGTTTTTGTTCTGTGAGTTAAGGAACACTTAGTCCCTACAAAAGGACTGAACCAGCTCACCCTTTGTGTGGGGTCTTTTTACTCTGACTTCTATATTATAGTTGTATTTCACAGTAGCTCTTTGTGGATTCTGAGTAAGCCTGCTGAAAATCCTTCTGATCAAAGACACAAGCCCCAGAGCCCTGTTTCTACTACTCTCAGGTACACCCACTGTGTTCCTTTTATATGAACACAGACTGTGGCACAGGGGAACTTTATCTACAACAGGTGTAATGAAAAAGTACCATCAGTCCTTTGAGGGTCCTGTAGTATGGATCCAGCAGCACACAGGCCACAGAGCACACCTGGGCAGTACGGTCCCAACCGTCCGAACAGTGAACGAGGACACTGACACCCTCCTCTGCAACAGCCTTCAAACACACACACACAAAGTTCAGGAGGTGAGACAACCCAACTTTTTTTCAAACCTGTAAAACCCTGCTAATGAAAAGGTTATCTATGATGTTAAGGCTTTAGTAATGCTGCGGCAGAAGAACTAACTTGTTATGCAGTCAAACAGCTGATTTCATTCTTTAAAAGAATAAAGGCTCTCTGGGAAATTCCCCCAACCAGGGAAACTGAAAGTTATGTTGTATTATTTTTAATTGATGATCCTACCGCCTCCCTGTTAGGCTGCACACAATCCATGCATGTTTTTTAATTATGTAATTATATAATTATATAATTATAGTCTTTGATGTTAAACCTCCAGAGTTTGACTGCTGGAGTCTGATGGTACGTACTGCAGTGACTGAGCTCTTTAAAGAGAGGGACGTACACACATACACAAACTACATGATCACACACATACATAAACACACACTAACACATACACACACACCTGAGCTAATATTGAGTGCAGTGGAGGGGCAGACAGCAGGGATTAACCTCCAGACTGACCTTGGCGATAAAGATGCCTGCATCCAAAACAGCTTTGATGTGCTTCAGCCAGCCTGAGTTCTCCAGACCTTCCAGGAAGTCTGACATGGAGGGGGAGCGCAGCTCACACACTGTAACCACAACACAGCTGTCTCACTGACAGGAAACACGGAGCATACCTGATCACTGGTCTACACAGCAGCAACTATCCGTGAATTGGAGTGTGGCATGAGAGAATATGGGTCACAATGCTTTATTGTTTTTTTAGTACGCATTTCCTTCAGCTCCTTCAGTGTTTTTCATCACGTTAGCAGTCATGGCTCTAAGGATGGAAATGCTAGTCAGCCTTTCTGTCCAACACTTTGGTGCAGACTGGAAAAGATCAAAGAATGAAGGATGGATTTGAAGCCTTCGTAGCCCACAGAGGCTGAATATTCCTCTCACACCTTCAGCGGTCAACATCTGTAATATCCTCAGAACGAACAGCATTTCTGTGTATCAGCTACACTTCAATGCTAATATGCTAAATATAATATAAACACAAGTGCCAGACTTCAACCTCAACTGACATTGTCGAAATGTTTGCAAAAGCAAACATTTGCCTCATCTGACCGCTGAGCACAACTTATACCTCAGGGAGCAGCTAAATGTAAATGTTGCATATGATGTCCTGTCATGTCCTGACAAGACAATAAAAGACACATCCATTTCTGTAGGATATGGCTTTGAGCCACATGTTTGTTTATTTGAAAAAAACCTAATCCTAAATTTATTTTTCCATCTTCAAAGTTCAACATAAATATTTTTAAGTTCACAGAGGAGCAGAGTGACGTGAACCAGTTTCTCTAAAACTGACAGGTCATTGCAGAGGACAATTTATCCCAGAAACGTTCCATTTTAAACACATCTTTAGTTAACTGTATGAAGACATTAGTCCTCTTTATGCAGGAAATGAAGTTTTGTCTAAGTTCTGAAGCATTTTCCTCCTTACTTCATGAGACCTGTGAGAGTGCTTTGAGGTACAGTAAGCAGGTGAATGGGTTCATTCAACCTTTTGAACACTAAGTAGAGCAGAATTCTACTGTAACTAATGTCTGAGCTGTTGCTGCCAGGCAGGGGATCTTCGAAATCTTATTCAAGTGTTCTATCGGGTGGATAGTCAGACAGGCTCTGAAGGGCAGGCGCTGTCTCCAGTATTTAAAGACTTCCCTTGTGCTGCCAGGGGGGCAAAGAGTTATCACAACTAAGAGCAGCTATAACTTTTCAGACTTGAAATAACATCATTCTCACGCCCTCGGCCTCTCTTTGGGGGATAAGGTCCTGGATTGTCCACTCCAGGAAACCAAAATAGCTCAGAAATAAAATCCAGATGGATTGAAAGTCTTCCTAGGAGCACCCCTGCACAATACCCAGAAATTCTCCAGTGGGCTCATTTGAGGCCTGATTGCAGCACAGCCTGGTCTGCATGAGTGCATCTGAAAGCCACAGGGGTAGCATGGGGTCTTGATGTGCTCCAGTAACATGAAGAACCAGCAAATTTAAACAGACACCTCTAGAAGAGATCCAGTTTCTCCACAAACACTTATGTGGTGACACATTTCCGTCATGGTGATGAATGTGCTCCTATTTTTACAGTAAATCTTGACTCGTTTAGTTAGACTTGTTAATTACCTTCCAGCATTTTCTGCTGGCTGTTTCTCATGACATGGATGTTCTCGATGCCGATGAACTGGAATTTGATGTTGGAATAGTTGTCTTCATTTTCATAGCCTTTTCCTGCAGCTCGGTTTGCCATTGCATTCAGCTAGAAAGACATATGATCAATTGTCATGAAATGCTTCTTAATGAACAGGAACAGTTGTACAGAAACATCTGTACCATGACGTCAACCATGCTTCAAAAAGCACATGAGCCAGGATGTTTTCAAGGCCTTTGCTGTGAGCACATCCAGCTGGCAGAGTGCAGTTTAGAAAATAAGGCCCACCTGAACATACAGCATTGTACTGTAACACTTGTATCTCTGCTAGGCACAGAGGGCTCACCTTAGGCCTGGTGTCCACCACATACATGAAGTCGCTGCAGGGATTGGACCTCAGGATGGCCTCCAGCATCTGTTCATCCTCCAGGCAGCGGGCGCTGAAACCTGACAGGGGCTGGCTGCTACGGCAGATGGCAGCCTGTGAGGAGGCAAGAGGCACTCGGCTTCATACCAGAATGTTTGCTTGTTTGAGAGGTCACTTTGAAGGAATTACTGTGTGTCGTAACATTAATGAGAATTATACATTTTGTGGGAATGAAAAACAATTCACTGGACTTTTTCTTCCCTTGCTCTCTTCAAAAATACTTCACCAAACAGTTTCTCTTATCTCCACCAAGCAGCCACATGGGACATGGCCAGAGACCTTTCTGTGATTCTCCCTTCTGGCCCATGAACCACAGTGGAGCCCCTCTGTACAAACTGAGCACCACACACTAGACCCTGAGCCCTGGGAAGCTGACCTCAAACACATAAAGCACTCCCAACTGTCCGAGCAAGGACTAATAGAAGGGATTATGAACGTTTTGTTTTTTCTTGATTCAGCTTTGGAAATGGTTGAGATTTGGACTTGATTTAATGACTTAATCATCTGAATCTCCCATGAGATACTCTGGACAAGAACTTCAAAACTGCAATGGAAATAATGATTTGTCTTCTTCACAAAAAGCTGTACATTGTTTGAAAGAAAGCCCCTTTACCTGCCTGATCAGTTGGGCACAGTAAGTTAACCGTACCAAACATAAACAAGCAGTGTTACCCCGGTGCCAACAAAACACGAGAAATTCATTTATCTCATTTATGGCTCAGAGCTCCACTATTCTGAATCTTGTACACATGTTGTTATATTTGTGAATTATTTTGCTCGCTCACTTGACTCCTGGAGCTCTCAGGGAAACAGAATCAGCTCTGCTCTGTTTATATCAGTTAAAGGAAGTTTAAAATATGGGTTACTTAATATTTTTCACCCCTCAATGGCAAAAGCTATCCAGAGCACATATATAGACAATAATACTACATTGAAATAATTGTTTTAAGCAAGGAAGGAGTGTCATCTTTAAATCTCATTGCATTGTTAACTTACTTTGTTTTCTCTGGAGTAGTAGCAAAGAGTCGGAAATCTGCCTCTGCTTCTGAACTTGGAGCTTCCAACTATGACCGGAGGAGTAGCTGACTCAGGCACAAACAGGTCAGGAGGGTAAGTGTCACTCACCTTTGAACAAATAACAACACAACTATACTACTGTCATGTCTGTTAGAAGATAGAAGAGTTTAACGGGTAATAGATGGTAACTAGCTGACCTTGTAGTGTTGGTTGACAGGGGAGAGTTTCCACAGGGAGTTGGGGAGTCCCATTCTGCTGTGATCGGCCTTGAGGTCCAAGAAGTCCCATTCCTGACATCTCTCCTCCTCATCAACATTAGGTTTATACGAGAAGCAATAAAGTTCCTCGTAACTCTCTGCAAGTTACAATACCAGTTCAGTTTGATCCACAAAACCTCCAAATAAATAAGAAGAAAATACCAAATGTGTCCCTGTTATGAAATATTTTTTAGTAAATAGATTTAACATAATCCAAAACAGGAAAAAAAACATGGCTGTAAAAGCAAGGATTGAGCAATAATGCTGAAGCTGATAAACACGTTTTACCTGGCTGGGCCAGACGCTGTAGGGACAGGAAAACATCATGGCACTCCTGCTCTCGAGGTATAACAAAATTAAGAACCTGGAAATTCTTACAGTGTACAAGCAGAAGACATCCTGAGTCTGTGGCTCCTTGTTTCTCCACACTGGACACTAAACTATGAAACACCTGATAAGAGAAATACAAAGAAAATACAGACAGTCTGGTTGGATAATGTTTTCCAGGAAAACACATCGCACTGTGTTAAGAAATCTCAACACTATGTTATGATTTGTACTGTATTAAAGGCCTTTACAACACATCACTATGAAACTTTGCCTGTAATAGGTTTCTGAAACTGTGCACTGTGATTTTGCTCACCCACGTTTCACTGCGCATCCCAGACTCACTCTCCACAAAGATGGTGTGAGTGGCTGTCAGGTAAAGGGTGCCCACTTTACTTCTCCTGGGAGACACTTTGTCAAGCAGCCTGACATTCTCCACCTGGAAAAGAAACCACATCATCCAACATGCCTCAACCTGAGCATATGATCTGAGCCCCTGACACACAGATAAGTGTTAACTGCACACACACACACACACACACACACACACACACACACACACACACACACACACACACACACACACACACACACACACACAATCTTCCCACAAACAGGCTGATAACAGAAGGGAAGACTGGCTGCCTACGTGGCCCACACAGCGTTTACGCTTTTTTTTTTACACTGCCAGTTTGTTTAATGTTTCTGTTTCAGGTATACAGTTCAGTTGTGCGAGCTTGACAGCTGGTTTGAAAGTGAATCGGGAGGCACAGTGCGGAAATAGAGGCTAATCTCTGCAATCCGATCCGCGTTTACCTTTGGTAGTCGGATGTGCTCCATCTGCAGCTGAAACAGAAATCAAACAGCTGGTTCCTGCGATCACTGAACCTTACTCAATATGGATACAAACAGTTAAACGTATAAAATATAGATGTAATGTGACTTAGGTTAGCTCTGAAGGCTAGGGTCGATCCTCAGCGGCGCGCAGGTAAACGCTTCCATCATATTGCTGTTTCTATCAGAGATGAATTGCTGGGTCCTAAAGCCCGTTCTATACCGAGCTGTGGATGTTCGCACGTTAAAGGGCACGTCAGGCCACAAGTTCACTCGACTACTAATTGTCCTTCAATTTCACCTCACACATCTTGCTAGAAACTTTCACTGATCCCAAATAAGAAAATACAAGAGATAAAAGTCTCAAAGTCTATCTCCTATGTATTTAAAATCGAGATATTGGTGGTTAAATTATTATTATTGAGCTGCAACAGGCAAATGTTTGGCTAGCTAAAAGCTAACGATAGATGGCTACAAATTTTTAGAAAAGGACAAAATCCTTAGCAACTTTTATCATTAAGAACTTTAATTTCAGCCATAAAAAAAAACCTCAAAAATAAATGAAACTTGCACATAAATTGACATTTAGACAAATGTAAATGCACTGGCGTTAGCAAAAAGGCAAATTTTCATTAGCAGCCCTTTTGCCAGATGTTTTTTGACAACATTAAATTTAGATGACAATTAATTTTATTAATTTGTAAAGGGACCATGTACAATATTAAACATAAATATTACCACTTGATGTATTGCGCCAGAGTTAGCTTTACATCTGCATTACTTTGACAGGTTAAAATTAAAACATCACATTATTGAACACAATTATCTTATCTTATTTAAATTAAAAGCAGTAATTTTAAGGTAGTGGTTGTAGTGTTGTTTCCTTAAAGTCTGTGTAAAGCTGAAATAAATTTGTGTTTTGAGTTTGTCACACCACAGAAACATGTCACTGACCACTGAGTCAAATTTGTAAAGATTAAAAAAAAATAGCTAAAATCAGGTCTTAAAATCATGGAAAAGATAAGCACTTTCATCTGCTGTGAAATGCTGGGGTCATGTCAAATAGAGGCGCTGGAGCCACGGCCACAGGCGGGAGGAATCTGCCTCCCTGTACTGTATAAGGATCAAGGGGCAACATCTGGGAAAGAAAAATAAAGTGCTAAAAGTTACTCTTCATTGAGAATCCGCTAGAGGCTGGCTGCAGAAAGACCAGAAGTCACAAACACATCAAGACAACCCCCCCCCCCCCCCCTACTTTTTGGACATAAAAAGTATATTTATAGCCTGGTTTAAGAAATGGCTTAGGTCTATAACTCTAACTTTGCTATCAGCACACACTGTACAGGGGCTGAAATTTTTTCTAACTCAGCGGTTAATTAGATATAAGGATTAGGGGTTTGTCCAATCAGAGGCTTAGCTCAGTTCACATGACTGATGGGCGCCATATAGCTGTTATAAAGGTAGCTGTAAGTCTGAGTCATATCCAAGATGGCCCAGTACATTGATTGGCTTCATTTGACTGTATCAGGAACAGACGGGTGACGTCGCATAGACTATGTTCACATTTCATACAGTCTATGATAAGGATGTTACCTACAGTAACAATAGAAGCTAGTGCTAGCAGCGTCATTGGACGGCCCCAGCCCTACCTGTTTGAGCCATCAGAGCCAGAAACTCGGACACTAATAGTGTTCAGCCTCGTTCCTCACAGTCTCCATCAGAATGGTCATTTATTTCTCCATTTATGCAACTTCACAACATGTGTTACTGACTAACGTTATAGCCTAGCCACATACAGTTAGGCTATCAATCCACCCATTTCTTCAGAAGCCTGTGGGTGTTGCTATGACAGATTATTACTTCCGCTGGCGGTTATCGGTTTCCGGTTACCTTGCAACCAACTTGCAACTACTGGACTGACCGTCGGCAGCAGCAACAGGGGGTGGGGTTATGCTAATGATGTCTCAGTTATGCTATGATTTCTCCTTCACAGATAAAGGTGACAGCCCAAAAACAGAAAGAAAAGGTAGCCTACACAGCAGTCTCTTTATGAATGCAGTTCTGTGAATTTCTCAGGGCCTGCTGAGTGAAAGTTAACCAACTGACACAGTGCTGGCAGGGACAAACTATTAAGAATTTTATATTTTAGACATAAATTTTAAAACAGTGGTCAAAAGTACAGTGTGCAAATAAAGATTAAAGACAAATAAAATCTCATAATTTAAAAAAATGACAGACAATACACTTACAGGATACAGGTAAGTATTGCATGAGTGTTGAAATAGTTGGTTTTCAGTTATAGATTTCTTAACTTTGTATTTAAATGAATGATAGGATGGTAGCTCTCTGACTGTTTATGGTACTGGCAGAAAACATTTACCTGGCATCAAACATGTAAACATGCTAAACAAATAAGAAACCTTTTATCTCTAAGCACTGACTCAAAAACCTCTTCATCTTGTGTGGTTAGACTATTGACCTGCTGATGTTGTGTTGGATGAGGTCACAGAAATGTTTTTACTGAAATCATAAGGGTTAAACTAACTCCAACAACAAAGTGATTCACGTGGTTTAGTGACTTTCATCATCTTGACTTCACTTATTGAAGTGATTTATTTTGTATTCCCATATTTTTTTTTACCATTTAATTTGCACATCAGCTCTTTCCTGTCTATTCTGCTTAAGTGAAAAAAAACTGCCTTGATTTTTTCCTCATAATATCCAGCCAGTGGATTGGCATAAATAACAGCACACTGAAGCTCAGTGTCATTTCCACATATCCATGTTTCTCTTTACATTAGTACTAAAATAGCCCATGTGTCCCTTTAAACCGTAGCCTATTTGCTCTGCAGTATTCCAGGAGCAAAGTCATAAATAATATCATCCATGCAGTCAGCTCAGATGTTGAGGGATGTGCCACAAAGTACGCCAACAGACAATCCAGATTATTACTCTCAGATTTATTGTGTACAGCTCTGGCAGAGAACAAAATATGTAGTGTTTGCTTAACCGGTTGTTGCACTGTTAAGCAGAGCATGAAGCTATTTTGAAACTCCCCAGTGTACTGATGGATCCCACAGGATTAAAATAAGATGTATAGGCCAACACTTGTATTCATCGGCAGGCCCACAGTGGACTGTTCGGATTCAGCGTTTTCTGACATCCCCATAGTTTATGCAAGCTGAATTTTCCTCTGTGACATATTGCACATGAGTGAGCAGAGGAGCCATCTGGTGCAGGCTAGTAGACAGTAAAAACAATAAAAGTTGTTAGTTAAACTAAGCAGAAGTGATTGACTTACTGACGCCTGGGAGCTCTGGATGCTCTGCCTTACTGAGCTACATTCATCCACCTCAAATAAATGTACTGATTTTGATTTAAGTTTTATGTTTGGTGAAGTAATATCATGTCACACAGGAGGTGCCTCACAGAAAAGCAGCAATTTAAAAAGAAATAATCACAACAAAGCAGAGGGTCGGTTTAAAAGGTAGCTATTCATTCAGGGTTATAAACCTGTGAAACCATGCAGCCCTCTCAGAGGGTAATACATTTTTGTAAGTCAGTGTATCTGGTGTTGTATCAAAGTCAGTTCAGGGCTGTGAGCAATCCACATGCTAGAGGATTCTTTGATGAAAATATGATCTGAACTGATGTCAGAATAAGAAATATGAGTTACCAGGTATCACACTTAAACAAATCTGTTAATGTTGCCTCAAACGCTGGGTCAAATTATCGTCAGCATTCAATTCCCTGCATGCGTCACAGAAATTTATATCCAAATGTTTGTCCAGAGTAGTTTTCTATGCCATAAAAGTCATGGTGCTTCATTTAAAAATTCCAACAAGAGGTAAGGGCTGTAATGTAAACTGTGTATGATGTACTCTGACCTGAAGGGACAGGAAATCAATTTTAGCAGAGGAGAGGGAGTGAGTCTTAACTAAAGATAGATACATCCATACATAATACTTCCTCCAACCTAATAAAAAGAGTATTAAGTCAAACTAAGAACAGGTCATGTCTTCAGGCTTCGGTCTCCAGACTGTTCTTAAAATGTAATATGAAAAGGCTTTATCCCACTGCATTCAATTCAGAATATGAACCATGACTAGTAATCATCTCCTACACAAATTTCTGACCTACTTCTATACTCTGTCTTTATTGTTTTCAATTAGATACACTGGCACAAATGGAATACATTACATTTATGCTTGTCATCACGTCATTTGATCTTTACTTGACCTAGTTCAAGTCATTATTTGACTCTTCTCATGTAGTAACCTTAGGATCACTCCGCCTTTTGATTCTTCTCAGAGGTGTTTATGTGTTCGCCCTGGCACTAATTCTACTCTCTGACGTTTTCTGGAGACACTGGAGTTAACTGGAGCGAGCAGTCCCACTGCCTGCAAGGCAAACACCACTCAATCTGTTGACCATATCCACCTTTTTGAAGCTGGGTCACTCAGCCATTGGCAGGCAAATGCATTCAATTGGCTTCACAGAATTAGTGCATGTCAACAGCGAGGCAGTGTCCCCTTTTCGTCCTTTCCATGGTTACAGTAGCTACCTGGATGTGTAAAAAAGTGACACTGGTTTTTAAGTTTTATTTACTTTTGTTTATTAAGCCATATTTTGCAAACATATGCAGGATGACAGAGGACACTTATTCAAAATTCTCTCTTTGAGAGAGGGATGCAATATAGCCTGTGAATACTTATGTCTGTATCTGTGCTGAATCAGAATTTATTTAGGCCCATTTAGAAGATGAATGTGTTGTTTTAGACAAGCCACTGGACTTAAGTGTCTTGTCTTCAGCTTGCCCACCACCAAGAAAATCACTGGCTTTCCAATCAGCATGCGGGTCAGATAATCAGCCCCTGCAGCCAAGGTTTAGTGTGCCAGGGGCCGTGATATTTATTTGGCTGCTTGGCTGGGTGGACAAACTAAGAGAGAGCTAGCTGTTGAATGCCACAGAGTCTCTACTTTGCTGGTTGCAAACTGTGCCTCCAGCTGCCACCTTCCCACTGAGTTCTCAAGCTGGTTTGAGCTGGTCTTGGCACTTTATTGCCTCCACAGCACACTCAACCTGAGCTGAAAGGAAGTGTTTGGCAGTGTTTCGTGGAAAAATGTGACTTTCTCCCTGTGAAAGAGCTGAAACTTATAACTATCGTTGCTGTGGAGGTGCCAGTCTTTAGGTATACCACAGTGAGCTGTGCTATTGATTTTGTAATGTGTATGGTTCTAATAGCTCAGGGAACATTGAGCAATACTTGTCTTCCATTAGGAGGACTTAACCCCACAGTGTAGCTCGTCCACCCTTCATTGACCAATCAGCACCCATGCTTTTAGCAGCACTCCAGTGGGCTGCGCTGGGCAAACACAAGTGTCTGCCTCAATGTTTGTCAACGCCAGTTGCCTAACCATTTATCAGTTGTCAGTATGCATGTGGGCAGCTGGGATCTATTTATCCTGAGTGTGCATTAGAAATCACCAACTCTACCAACACGACTTTTTATTCTTATGTGTCTTGCCATGCCATCCCAGTGGTGCAGTGTTGCTTCCACAGTTTAACTGCCCTAAATTTCTGCAGGGAGGTGAAGTCCCCCCCTACATAATTCCCTGGGGTTGCCTCCTCCCTCTGGTCTCCCTGTTCCAGGGACGTCACTCCCCTGGCTGTGGCGGGACTGGGAGTCACAGGGGTGAGGCAGGGGCAGATCCTATGAAGAAACCCTGGGGACAGAGGGAGGCGTGAATGCACTGCTCTGCTGAGTACATGCCAGCATATGATTGAGTGCTGAGCAGAGAGCTGCAGCAGAGTTTGAGGCACTTCTTCATGGGATCAGTGGATGTAATCTGACTTTTACCTGTGCTTCTTGTGCAGCTGATCCGCTGCACTCTGCAGAAGAAAGTGTGAGAGGAAACACACCGACTCTTTGAACAGTACTTGCCGTCCTGTGTTTAAACTCAGTCAAGGTCACAGTATCAACAGGTGAGTGCGATTCTTTAATGAAGAAGAAAAATTAAGTGTTTGCTACATGTGCCTGTGCTTTAAATGACTGATGCTGTTTGCAGCTGGACTGAGTTGTTTTTAAAGTAATTCAACAAGTGCATGTCAAGACCAGTTAATCCAGCTGAACAATGTTAAAAAACACTGACATGTAGAATAATAGAGCTGCTTGAAAGTGACAACTGATTTTAAGTCAGTAGCCCAAAAAAAAAGTTTTTACGTCTCATATCTTGCTTTACTTTTTATGCACTGTATGTACTTGAAATGCAGTAATACATTCCACATTGTAATGCTAATGAGCTGTCACATCCAAAGCTTATTTCTTTTGGTCTAAAGCTCCACTTGAATGGAGATCAATGCATGTTTGGATGGTCGTCAGTGTTAATTTACAGTCAAGACAATCACAGAGCTGCTTCAAAGAAGAAGGCTTAACTTCAAAAGCAAGCTAAGAAACTTTCCATCAGGCATATTTCACCCCTCTTTTGTCAATATGTATCCATGCAAATATGTTAAACAGGGGCCTCAGAAATCCTGCTAATGAAAAGAGACGTTTTTAGGTTCAATGAAAACAAAGAAGACCCTGCAGTTTGTCTTTTTATGTCCTTCTTTATGTAATCAGCGTGTGTGGAATGTCTTCATTGTGTTACGGTGGTGCATTGATGGTCCCCATGTGAATGCAGCTCTTTGAGTACTCAGACAATAGATTTTAATGGGACACTACTGTATGAACTTTACCGCACTATAGGACTTGGCAGCCTTTCTAGTATGCATGTCAGAGTTTGTTGGATAGAGACCCGTCTCAACAGCCCTAACTCATCTTTGTGTCATCCGTGTTATGCAACTGACATTTCAGCTTTTTTTTTTAAGAGAAAATGCTCCAGGAAAATGTGAAAGAGGTGGAGTGAAATCAAACTGTGCTCACAGAGTCGATCTTTGTCTTCCTAACTCTTGCAGCTCTGCAGAGAGTTGAAAAGTACAAATGAGAGAATTCAAAGAAAACCGGACCCAATCAGTGGAACTGATTAGGTCCGGTTTTCTTCTCCCTTCAGCCAAAACCTTTTTAAACTTTTAAACTTCAAAATGTATTTCTTCTTTCGCTTTGTGTGTCTTCACCTTAGAGACTCTCACGCTGCTCACACTCAAACTTGTTTGACCTGACAGTTTGATTGATTCCATCACTCATACCACAGGGCTGCCTTGAGGGTTTGTCAGAGTCAACATGAATCTTGCTCTTTGTCACACTGTAAAGCAGTCCAAGCCGCAGTTTCTAGGATATTTTAATTGTTTCTCTTTTCTTATGTCAGCAGGTGTGAACATGCTGGAGCAGGCTCTGTCATTTGGCCGCTCCTTGGTGCGCAGGAAAGTGGTCGACCTGAGCACCCTGGAGGACTCAAAGCTGTGCCGCTGCCTGGGAACTGTTGATCTCATCGCCCTCGGAGTGGGCAGCACTCTGGGAGCTGGTGTTTATGTCTTAGCTGGTGAGGTGGCAAAGGGAGACTCAGGACCCAGCATTGTCATCTCCTTCCTGATTGCTGCCCTGGCCTCTGTTATGGCCGGTCTGTGCTATGCTGAGTTTGGTGCACGCGTCCCAAAGACTGGCTCTGCTTACCTTTACAGCTATGTGACAGTAGGAGAGATCTGGGCCTTCATCACTGGCTGGAACCTCATCCTCTCTTATGTTATTGGTGAGTTAGTTGAAATCTTCTCATTGTTATTCAGAGAGCACATGATTAGTGAGGAAAACTGATGGTCTGTCCGTTGCTTTCTCACAGGGACCTCCTCCGTTGCCAGAGCTTGGAGCGGCACATTCGATGAAATGATTGGAGGACACATCGAGGTTTTCTGTAAGACTTACTTCAGCATGAACGCTCCGGGCTTGGCTCAATACCCTGACTTCTTCGCCGTCTGCCTGATTCTGCTGCTCTCTGGTAAGACATCACGAAATACACGCCAGTGCAGAGAAAGAACAGAAGTGAAGGCAGCAAGATTTTGTTATAGTTGAGGGCAGTCTGATCTAATCCAGACGAGTCAGTCTGTTTAATAGAGAACGACAATGTGAGTCCACAGGGAGCCCCCTTCATTTTCATGAACTCCCTGATCACCCTGTGATTTCCAGCAGCACCCTGCTTCTCTTTCCCACAGTCACATCATAAAATCTGAGAACTTCCCAGAACAAGCATACTTTCTTTACAACCTCTCCAGCTCAGAGTTTAGTATCTACTGTCCATGTTGAAAATTTGATTTCTCATATTAATTTCTCGTGGTCAATTTGACCACAGTTCATGCTTTCATAACTGGACATGTTTTGGTTGAGCAAAGCAATGTTATCATGTGTTTTATCCATTGGTCTGCCAATGCAATGATGAGATTATGTAAATGTGACCCACGCACAATCCTCCAGAGTTTAGTTGTTTTTAAAGGGCTACAGATGTCAGAGGCATTCAACAGTTTATGACTTCCTTATTTGATTCCGGTCTGAATTTCTCCACAACATTCAAAATGTTCTTATTTTGGATGTTTTTCACCAGGTTTCTAGATTCTGAATGCTTCACATGAAAAGCTCGAATTACCTTAGACGTTACTCACCTGAAAGTCTCATATTCTGCATTCTTCTCTCTCAACACAGGACTCCTGTCGTTTGGCGTGAAGGAGTCGGCCTGGGTCAACAAAGTCTTCACTTCAATCAACGTGCTGGTTCTCTTGTTCGTCATCATCTCTGGCTTTGTCAAAGGAGACTTATTCAACTGGCAGATATCAGAAGAATCCCTCATAAATGTCACCATCGTTAACAGGTCAGTAATTTGTTTGTTGGCGACACATTTCTTGAACTGTATACCTGAAAATGCAGAGCTGTTCCCCAAACAAAAACACACAAATCACAGCTTTCAGTGTGACTGCCGGCCTGTTTGTTTTCATTCAATCCTCCCTCTAAACAGTCAGGACAGCAGTCATCAAACATCACCTTGTGTCACCTTCTTTTCCAGGTGAAGTCTTTCTGTCTGACAGTTTTGATGTTTCAGGAATCTTTCAGTGACAGCGAACGTGAGCAGTGATTATGGGGTTGGAGGTTTTATGCCCTACGGCTTCAGTGGGACCTTGGCTGGAGCTGCCACCTGCTTCTACGCCTTTGTGGGGTTTGACTGTATTGCAACTACAGGTAAGCTGCTTTGTGACAAGCGATGATAGAAGTCTGTAAAACAAAGAGAGACAGAGAGGTGAAGATATTTGTGTGTGTTTGTGTGTTGGACAGGCGAGGAGGTGAAGAACCCTCAGAGAGCCATTCCCATCGGCATCGTGGTGTCCCTGACGGTGTGTTTCCTGGCATACTTTGGTGTGTCAGCTGCGCTCACACTCATGATGCCTTACTACCTGCTGGATGAGAAGAGTCCTCTGCCCATGGCCTTTGAATATGTGGGCTGGGGTCCTGCTAAGTATGTGGTGGCTGCAGGGTCGCTGTGTGCGCTCTCTACCAGGTAAACACCGAGTTCAAAACATTAATATCAATGTGAGAGAAAAAGCACTGAGATGTGAAAGTAACTGTGTTTCAGTTTTACTGATGTGCTAACTGTAAGCTGGTGATAATTGATTCCTTTCTCTTCTGTTACGCAGTGGGCACAGTGTTTAATTCTCTCTGTATTTTTGATACCTGCATGCTTTGAAATATTCTATATATAATTAAAATATCCTAAAGACTGTGGCCAAGCTTTTCTTAGACTGTCTTTCCTTCCTGAGGGTTTGCTTCATCAGTTGCCCTTCAGTTTGTCTGTAAAGAAAACCTGCTGAGTGTCAGTCATTATCCTATCCAATGATCTGCCCTCATGAGCATATTATCAGACTGTGACTGGAGCCAATTACATTTTGATTGCTTTGGGATCCACCCATCTGCAGCTGGTTTTGATTATCGCTAAAAGAACTGAAAATTCTCCAGCATGCACGGTTTAATACTGTATGTTTGGAAATAGTCATCGCTCAAGGGTTGATAAACAGGTTTTGAATCCAACTTCAAGTCAAACTGAAACTGTGAGAGTTTTAAATGCCTTACAGCAAACAAATTAAGATACACTGCAAAAACTGAAATCCAAGCAAGTGTTTGTTTTATATTTAGTAAAAAAAAAAAAAAAAAAAAAGGTCTTAACATGAGACACATTCACCCAACAAGACCAGAAAAGTTTCTTATCTTAAGAGACAAAATGACAAGAATGACACCAGAATTACTTGTCAAGAATATAAAAAATCTGCCAATGGGGTAAGAAAAATTTACACGTCAAGTTTTCTCTAGTAAAAAAATTATTCTTATCTCACCTAACTTGACAAGTACATAATTCTTACTCCATTGCCAGATTTATTTAACGCCTTGCAACTCTTTTTCTGAAATAAGACATTTTAGGACCTTTTAGGTGAATGTGACTAAGTCGATGAAGACATTTTTTTAAAATCAAAATAAGACATGAACACTTGCTTGGACTTCAGTTTTGCAGTGTATTAGTCATCAGAAGCAGTTAATGTCCATTGTATTTAATTTACTCAGTTTGATGCACAGTTTTAAAGTGAATGATTTAAGATTCTACATTGAAAAAAGCACCGACAGGAAAGAAAGACAGTGATAATTGAAGGATGTGATTGTTGGTGTAATCATGTGACTGTCTGTGTCTTTGGGGCTTTGACTAACGTGTTGGTCTTGCATGTCTCTGCTGTCTCATGCAGTCTGCTGGGTTCCATTTTCCCCATGCCTCGTGTAATCTATGCTATGGCAGAGGATGGGGTGCTTTTCAAAGCCTTAGCACGAATCAATCCTAAGACGAAGACCCCACTTATTGCCACTATGACCTCCGGTGTAGTTGCAGGTGAGAGCCGGGGAGAGTGCCGTGAGATCCCTCCTGCTAACCCTTCTCCACCAATCAACTGTGAAAGACTCAGACTAACATGCACTTAATCTGGTTCTGAAAGCAATCCACCTTTTATCACTCTGAAGATTACAGCTCTCTGTCTGAAGAGGTTTTCCCTCCATAAACACAAGACGTTCTTTCACAGTTGTGCAGGTGTCATGTTTTCTTTCCCAGAATGCCTTCAACGTAACCATGAACCCTCTTCTTCCTAGCCTGTTGGGCTCCATGTTCCCTCTGCCGCGCATTCTCTTTGCCATGGCACGAGATGGCATTCTGTTCAAATTTATGTCCAAAGTGAGTAAGCGCCAGTCGCCTGTGGCTGCCACCATGGCGGCAGGTACCACTGCGGGTAAGCTCCAGAGACCAGGACTCGCCTCTCCTGGGGTTGTATCGTGGACTTGTTTGGGAATGCTCATGGTGTGGTGTTGGTGGTGACTGCATGTTAACATGGTGATGGTGTTTCCTAAAGCATGTGAGAACATCAAGCTGATCAGTTCATGGGTGATTTCTGATTTTTTGGTGTTCATAGTCTTCACCATTGAACAGAGCGAGCTAACTTCTTATACTCTCTTCTTTTTGTGTGTCCTCACCTCTGGAAGCAATGTGGTGGTAACAGACTACAGGTGGCAGGTCATCCCTGTTCTCTGCTACTTTTACAAGTCTCACTGTAAAAAAAAAAAAAAAGATGATTGGCTTATTCTAGCACAACGACTGGATACAAGAAGAAACAAAGTGAGGCTTTAAAAAATGTAAAGAAATCTTCCTTTGGAACCTGTACAGCCTTTTTTTCACTTTCTGTAAAGTCATGGAAACTGGTGATGGCAAGAAGAGAACCAATATGGTTCACCGGGGCTGATATTCTAGACTTTCTTACTTGGAGAACTTACTGCCTGATGTCTGGTGCACATCTTATTGACATCTTACCAAAGAAACAATAAGAGTAACCTCTAAATTCATTAAAGTTTATTGTGTTTCTGTTGCTTTGTTGGGTGGAACTTAAAAATACACTAAGTCACGGAAGATAAAAGAGCACCAGTAAACCAGACTGGGAGGACTGGTTTTTAAAAGACTTACTTTTTGAAGCACAGCCAGACATTTCCATCACACGTGTACACTTGATGATTATGAAGACTTACACTTGATGTTTGTCGATGCTGAGCTGGGTGTGTCAGATCTCAGTAGAATCCCTTTGTTGTGGTTGTAGTTGCACAGATTGTGATCCTGCATGCTGGTCCTCATTAATGCAGAACCAGGGTATCTGCAGGGTCTTAAAAGGTCTTAAAATATCTAAATCTATTAATCTGAATTTAAGGCCGTAAAATATCTCAAATTCTTCTATAATCTCATAAAATGTCTTTAGTATGATTTTGAAAGGTCTTAAAAATGTATTAATGTTACTTTTATTTAAAACAAAGGCATAAACTTCAGTCTCACTTTTAAATATTTTGATTTTTTTAGGATGCTATAACTACAAAAAGGAGAAACCAAAGTACCTGAGCAGCCTGCTCAGAATAAATAGAGCACGAACTGTGCCATGTGTTACGGTCTACAGTCTGTGGTTACTGTGGAGCTGTGAATAAATTCAAATACTTTGCAAGTTATTCTATGCCTCGCTCCAATTTGCCAACATGTCGTTAGTACTTTTTTGCCAGTATGGATGTGAAATGGGTCTTAAACTGAGTTCATTATGGTCTTAAAAAGACTGGAATTTAACTTGTTGATCCCTGCAGAGAAAAGGATTTATTTTAAAGGGCTATAAAACAGTTTTTAGCTTGTTAATAAATCAGTCTTGATAAGATGAGCTACTTTCACTCAGCACATGCTCTGATTCTGCTCGCTGTGTGTGTCCAGGTTTTGGGGCTGAGACCTGCAACGATGAAGTCGCAGGCAGACGTGTTGTAGGGACCCATTCACCCAGAGAGAGAGAGAGAGAGAGAGAGAGAGAGAGAGAGAGAGAGAGAAAGAGACAGACAGACAGACAGACAGACAGACCGTACGCTGAGCCGAGCAGGAAGCTTCCTTTATTATTCTTGTTTTAATGGGATGCTGTGCGGAGCAGTGAACGTGGTGGTGCTCGGTGTTTGAACCTCACTGCTGTGATCAGCTCCGTACTGGAGTCTGGTGCTGAGATACATGTGAGAAACCCCACGGTGTATCTCACATCAAACAACACTTGGTGCGGAGATGATTGCAGCTGTTGGCCCGGGGGAAACATTTTGATCTTTTCTTTCTCTTGTACTGTGAAAACATGCTGCATGAATGAAATTTGCATCTGGTGATGTTATGTTTTTATTTTGTGTGTTTTCAATTCACAGCTGCTGTAACTTGTATGTTGCACTTCTGAGTTTTGGTAAATGTTTTAAAGATGAAGCTTTTGTAGTAACAGTTTTCTTGTCTTGCTGATCACAGCCATCATGGCCTTCCTGTTTGACCTCAAAGCTCTGGTGGACATGATGTCCATTGGGACCCTGCTGGCCTACTCGCTGGTTGCTGTGTGCGTGCTCATTCTCAGGTGTGTACTTTAATAAATTCCAATCTTGTTTGTGTGCTCTCATAAAAAACCCTCTCCACAGGTATGATGGTAATGTGGTGTAACCCACGCCTTGTGTTGTTGCATCACAGCGGTGATGTAACTTCCATGAATGCTCCCATTGTATGAATGTGAAGTGGCTGCTTAAGTGAAAGATGTTGACTTAAGTTTTGGTTCTTGCTAAACTGTGTACACCTCTGCTGTTTGCGCTCAGGTGTCCCTGCCCCACAGAGGCAGTAAACACAGAAGCAGTGTTTGGTTTGAACAGCATTAAAAATGCATTAAAAACAAACACATTAGATATTTCACCATGAGAGGAGGAGCTGAAAGTCTAAATATTTGAATAAGGAGCAGTTGTTTGTCTGTTTGGGCTCTAACTTGTAGTAACATCTAACCTTTAATCAGCCATTCTCCTGTCCTCTAGATACCAGCCTGAGGAAGCTCTGCAGCAGCGATCAGGCACCAGAGAGAAGGACTTCCTCTCCTCTGAGGAGGGCGAGTCTGAGCTGACAGAGTCAGAGTCTCACCTTCACATGTTAAAGGATGGCAGCTCCACCCTTCAGGCTGTTCTTCACCCTCCCTCCTCCCCCTCTGAGGACTCCTCCAGTGTGGTCAACATTAGTATCAGCGTGCTCGGTGAGCAGACCAGACTGACCTTTTCTCATGGAGTCATTAAAGATGTGAGGATTAAATGTGTATTTTCCATTGCAGTGCTGCTGGTGTGTGTGATCAGCTATCTCACCACGTACCACATCTACCGCATCCTCCACATGGAGGTGTGGATCCTGGCACTGCTGTCTCTGTGTCTCCTCATGTTCAGCGGCTGCATCTTCATGATCTGCAGACAGCCTCAGACCACTAAGAGGGTCTCCTTCATGGTGTGTAGCAGCTTGATATGTTGTTGTGTTTGTTTCCACACCAAGATCAGACTGACACCAGCCCTCTGTTTCCCTGCTCAGGTCCCCCTTCTGCCTTTTCTGCCCATTCTGAGTATATTCGTCAATATTTACCTCATGGTTCAGCTGAGTGGAGACACGTGGATACGTTTCTCTGTGTGGATGGCTGTGGGTGAGTGTCTCTGAAAGATCAACCCTAACATCTGCATCCATGACAATCCTAGCGTTATGAAGGAATGCTTTGACTTCCTTAAAATACATCAGGCCTCGTTTTACATGATGTTAAATTAAACACCTCTCTCATGTATGCATGATGACTTAAGCTGGAGGGATAATATACTGGCATTGCATTAATTTTTGAGACAGGTGTCCAGTAAAGATATAAAGTTAAGAGTGTTGTTCTCAATAAGTAAGACTCTTTGCTGACAGAAAATAAAAAAACATTCAGCTCCAATCTGTACGTATTTTGTTTTAGAGGACAGGACAGGTCATGGACTAGAAACTGGTGAGAAATGCACTGTAAAAACTGGAAACTAAGCAAGTGTTTACGTCTTGATTTTTAGTTAAAAATTGATTTAATATGAGCTACAACCACCTGACAAATTCAGAAAATGTCCTATTTTAGGTCATTAAAAGACAAAAGCGATGCCATAATGATGCTTGTAATCAGTGCGCATGCATCGACCGCACACGCTGCCTGTTTTCACCGTGCCTGTTTCTAATTTTTTAGCGCTTAATGTCTTTATTTTTACCTCTTATTGTTATAATTTTCTTTGCTGGCAACTTATTTAAACTGTACCCTCACAAATCAAGCCTTTGGGGAGAGTTTTGGACACAACATTCGGCACAGCATCTACATTATTTTGCTGTTGTTTTTTGTTTTTGTTGTTTATTTAAAGAAACTTGACAGGCAAATTTTTCTCATCCTATTAGATGATTTAAAAAACTAATTCGGGTGTCATTTTTGTCTTTTAACCCTCAGGATCCTGAGCAGTTTCTGGTTGTTTTTGCTTCTGTCATATTTTTACCCTCTGTGGTCTCATTTTTCTCAGCAAAGTGAAGTCCTGCACCTCTATAGACTCAGGACGACCATGGCTTTAGACTGATGGAAAATGGGCGGCTCTGAGCAGAAATTTTATGCCTGCAAGACAACGCCATGGGAAGCAAAATTCAAAAGATTTTTTGAAGTGCGATTACCGGGTGTATCTCAATCACTCAGGGCTTGATGAAAGCATTAAAGAGCACTGAATTATTGTTTTCACAGAATTCGTCTACAGCAAACAATCTATTTTCAAATTTTCAAAGAAGGCATGAGAATCAGAGCAATGATGAAATTCTCCTCTTTTCTGCTCTGTTTAGACATGTTGCTAACAGCACTTGTGATACATTCAGGTACATTTGGAAACTTGAAAACCTGAGGATTACCCCTGTTACATCAGTTTTTGGGTAGTAGAAATGGTTTGTGAATGCCAGTCATTTAAAAATTAATCATTTTTTGATTACACCGGCGGGATTTGGATCCTGAGGGTTAATTTCTTATAATAAGACATTTTTCTGGATATAACAATAGACCTTTTTTCCCTAAAAATAAGACAAACGCTTGCTTAGATTTAAGTTTTTGTCATATATGTGATGTGACAAGATTGCCTGTTTCCAGGGCCACAGACTCTGTACTCAGGATGTGTGTGTGCCACCACTAAGTTAAACTAGTGCCTTGTACTTTCACATAACAGAGATATGAGAGATTTAAAGATTAATCTTGACCTTTAAAATGGTGTCTGTTTTTTAAAGCATATACTGTATTTATGTATTTTTTCCTCATATCTCGCCCTGCACTTCTTCCAAGGCTTCCTGATCTACTTTGGCTACGGCATGTGGCACAGCGTTGAGCGTCAGCGACAGCTCCAGAGTCTGTCAAACAGCAGCAGAACGAAGGAAAACAAAAAGAGCAGCCGGGAGCAGCAGGCTGGTGTGGATGCGATGGAGAAGGACCAGGAACGTTTCATCTGTCCAGAAAAGACCAGCCAGTGTTAAACTCCAGCAGCTCACTCACTGACTCTGTGAGGACACAGGTGCATAAAAGCACACAGCCGCTCTGCCTTGATGCACCTGTTTATTCAGCCTCACTCTGTGTGCAGCAGACACGCTCAGTCTGCGAGGCACCATCAGTATTTAGTTACGAGCCGCCTGAAGAAGAGCTGCTCCATCACTTCTGTGGGAGCTCACCCATGTGGAGATTTGTGGACAGCACAGAGGCAGATTCAAGGACGGGTAACACACTGGAGAGGGACGATCATTTCCTTTCATAAAGAAGCAGAATGGAGTTTCTGTCTCATTCTGGTGACCTGATTTCTTATTACATGTCGCACGCTATGTCTGTTATTTTATACATGTGAAGCAAGCTTCTGAGAGTGATTCTCTAAATGTAAGAATAACTCTTAGACATGAGGAGGTGATAAAGGGATATTATAGGATCTGGATCCTCTTTTGATGTGCTAATATTAATTGTGCTTTGACATTTTTGGAGAGGACCAACTTTAAATGTATTCTAAAAATATCTTCTGCATATGTTTGTATGCATTAATGAGAATTTGTGAAAACTGTTTCAAAGCATTATAAAAATTCTGCCATATTTAGTCCAGCGTGCATATATCAGATAGTTTTTAGGCACTTAACACGTTATGACTCAGCTGAAATGCTGTCTGCATGTTTCCAGTCTTCATGTAACAGTTCATACACGTCTGTTATGAAAATTTTATTCATTACAGGGTTTTTTTTTTTCTTTTGTGTGTCTAATCTGTGAACTGTTAAGATCCAAATATGAAGAGCGTTATTTGATGCTGATCTCAAAATGTGGACTTTCTTTTGTGTTTACCTATTGTTTGATATTTTATGCTGTTTTCTTAAACATGCTCTTAATTTAACCTCATGAAATGAAACTCTTGTTCAGAGTGGCGCCTGCTGCTCGACCAGGAGCACAAAGATGAAGTATTAAGTCTTTATAGCCTCATAGTTTAGAAAAACTTGTCAGGTTGAGTCCTTGTGCTCAGTTTCTGTTACTCAGACCCTTTTTTTAAAGGAACTTTTGTGCTGAACTACATGAAGAGTTCAGTGTTTGCATTCTTTCCTCCAGGGTTTTTCAGAATCACCTCTTTTTGCCATCATTTCTAAGACTCAGTGGGCTGAAGCTTAAAGTAGAAACCAGCTTTCTGTTTGATTTGTCACGTCACAGCTGATGATTGACACGATGTGATGAGAACATGCCTTACACTCTTAACGTGGAATACAGTTTAGTTTTGATGGCTGATGGTAGGGGTGGACAGGTGTGTGTAGTGCCGGGGTATAAATGTGGAACAAATTAAGAATGGAGAATGGAGTAGGTATAATGTGAGCATTCCACACTGAACCTGTTAATTAATACTGTAGAGACTTCCTGTCAGGTTGATAAAACAGAAAGAAGGAACCTTCATGTTCTTACATATGTTCACTTGTTACTAACTGCCCAGACAGAAAAAAATAAATGTTTTTTTTTTTCAGAAAAAAAAAGTATTGTTTCTATTTAATTTTTGTGTTTTCTTTTTGTTTGCATGTCAGTGAGATATTTGAAAAACCACAGTTAGAAAGTCAAAAAAAGGAAGATGGCGCCACCATGTGGCCATTGACAAAACAACCCACAGTGTTGCCAACACCTCAGTAAGGAAAGTCGCTATAGGTCGTCCTAGAAGTCACTGAATGACGTCATTGACCGATTTGCATAATTGCTTATTTGCATGTGATTGTCATAGACTCTGTAGGAAAGAGAAATAACGTTGTTGGAAAGAAAAAGTGAGTAAACGACAAAAAACTTTAAATATGTTTAGGACTACAAATAAATTATTTTTTCTTAAATATCAAAATAAAAACCCTCCTACTTTATCTGGGTTGGGACCAGCAAAAGTGACCACGCAAGGACACTTTGGCGGAGTCACCTTTTTTTTTTTTTTTTTTTTTTTTTTTTTAAACATTAAAACAATCTAGAATCAACATCAACAATGAAATCTCCTCCTCCTCCTCTTGTCCCCTCTCTCCTCTTCCTCCTCCTCTCTTTACTTAAACTTGCTTCTGAAACAGAAACTATGTAAATAAATTAGTAAGATATTTTATACCTACCTGCTTGTCCCCTCCTCCTCCACCTCCTCTTCCTCTTCTTCTCTCCTCCCGCTTTCTCCTCCTCATCCTCCTCTTCTCTCCTTCTCCTCTCGTCACTTAAATTTACATCTAAAACAGAAACTTTGGATACATTAGTCAAATATTTCATACCTAACTGTTTGTTCCCTCCTCCTCCTCTCACCTCCTCTTCACTCCTCGTCTAATCCTTCTCCTCCCATTCTTTACTGAAGTTTACCTCTTAAACAGAAACTATGTTAATATGTTAGTAAAATACTTCATACTTACCTGCTTGTCCCCTCCTCCTCCTACCTCCTCCTCTTGCTCTCTCCCCCTCTTCACTCCTCTGCTCCACCAGAGGAAAAGACTACCTGAAGTCTTCCAGGTCCTACCAGACACAAAGACTTGGTTTCAAGATCAAATAAAGAAAAGTCGATCCAGCCACTGCGCAAAAAATAACCAAGAGAGGGAACAAATGGGCCACCGGTGCAAGATTTTTTGGATGAGGCATGGGTCCGAACAGGTGCTGTCTGTGATAACCATGATAGCTACCAGAAAAACAAGCCCACTGTGAGAGTCCAGAGACTCTGAGGAATCTGTCAATGTGCAATTTATGTATGTAGGTCCAAGAATTTGCCCACATGGCCACGTTGAAAATGAGTGATCCTTTGTTGAAAACCCCTTAACATTTAAAATGGAAGTAAATTTTGGAGTGTTGGTCAGGTTTGGTCAGCTCTGGGGGAGGGTGGCTCATGCAAAGCCCGAGCCCCCAATAAAGTAGAAGAACAATACGTTGAAATGCTGAATCAGCATTTCAACATAAGTGTCAACTAGAAAAAAAAAAAAAAGTCAATCAGAGACGACAGCTTGGCCATAACTCTCCAGTTAGCCACCACCTCCACAGGGTCAAAGGACTGAGCTTGACCACTTCACCAGTCTGTTCATTCTAGCTCTCTCATATCCTTGTTTAAATAAAAACAACAACAACAACAAAAGACTGTGATGTCATAATGACCTCACTGCCCTTTTTGTCCTTCATCTCCTTTGATGTGTGTTCCGTGACCTCAATGACCTCATCAAGTGTTCCAAAAAAAGTTTATATATAGGACTGGTGTGCGATACTACAGTTTAGCTCTGCTCCCCCTTCTTTAGAATAGGGTTTTAGTTTTGCTTTTTAAAATAAGAGGGAGGAGGGAGGGAATAATAGGAAATAAGAGGGTCTAATAGGATCCACTTTTTCCTTTTTTTTTTTTTTTCAGGATCGACTTTTTCTCTCTCTCTTTTTTTTTTTTTTCTTTTTTTTTTTCAGGATCGACTTTTTCTCTCTCTCTTTTTTTTTTTTTTTTTTTTCAGGATCAACTTTTTCTCTCTCTCTTTTTTTTTTTTTCTTTTTTTTTTTCAGGATCGACTTTTTCTCTCTCTTTTTTTTTTTCTTTTTTTTTTCAGGATCCACTTTTTCATGACTACCCAGCAACCGCTCATGGCGATTGCTGGTTTTACTCTTCTGGTTGAAGGTTTCGTTTACGTTGCCATGGAGACCTCAAAGCTGATGATGTTAGCCTAGCTGTCATGTTTTTGGGCAAACAATGATACGTTTAATGTCTGAGACATGTTATAATCTTTTCATACATGCACATGCTGCGGGCTACATGGAGACGCAACAGTTAGCGCTGCAGCCTCACAGCAAGAAGGTCACCAGTTTGAATCCCAGTTAGCCCAGTGGCCTTTCTGTGTGGAGTTTGCATGTTCTCCCAGTGCATTCATGGGTTCTCTCCGGGTATTCTGCCTTCCTCCCACAGTCCAAAAACATGCTCATCAGGTCGATTGGTGATTCTAAATTGCCCGTAGGTGTGAGTGTGAGCATGAAAGGTTGTCTCTGTGTGTCAGCCCTGTGATTGGCTGGAGACGAGTCCAGGGTGTACCCCGCCTCTCACCCTAAGACAGCTGGGATAGGCTCCAGCCAACCTGAACAGTATAAGCAGGATAGAAGACGGGTGAATGAATACACATACTGCTAATAACAGAAAACAGTTATTGAACTGAACTCTATCAGGAGTGTAACTGTTGTAACCTGGTGAATGTGACTTAATAAAATAAAACAACTGATCACATCAAAAAGCCACAAACTATCATCTCAATTCATACGTGACTCACAAATGACCACCACATATCTGTTCCTTGCACACAGGCCGGGTGCACTATGAACACCAGCTGCTGACTTTTCTGTCTTTGGAAACTCAGCAGACTGAGCACCTCTTCCTTTTCCCTCAGCCCTCCTGCCTGATGGCTTCTGGTGGCTCTGTGACGGCTCAGTTCTGTTTTTTTTTTTTTTTTTTTTAATTTTACTATTTTTATCCCACATGGATGATATGCTTTCATGTGCCTCTTGCAGCTGTGGCTCAGACCTATAATCATCATCTCTTTATCAGAAGGTTGATGGTTCAATCCCAGCTCCTGTAGTCACATGTCAAAGTGTCCTTGAGCAAGACACTGAACCCAGAAATTGTTCAGTGGTGTGTGTATGGGTATGAATGTGTTAGCTCAAGCTGATGGTTACCTTACTGTAGGGTAAGCCATCATTTTCCATCATGAAGGAAATGTATTATTCTGGGTTTAACGGATTATCAAACGTAAAACTCAAATGTGGTGATTTTGTGAGTCTTTATTTTCCTCCATGTGAGGTTAGACACAGTTACATTGTGAAATCATTTTCTCTAAGTGTGAGGGGTCCCAGGAATTATCTTTTTTTACTGACCGAAAGTAATTGTTGGATAATGTGTTTGTTGTTGTGATGCATGAGCTCAATCTCTTGGTGTTGAGCTGCTTAAAAAAATAGGACATTATGTTAGTTGAACACTTTATGGTAGCAGTATTCATTTTTCTGTGCACTATTTGTGATAAAGACTTATTTTGTTATCTCTATATAAGAAAAATCGTTTTCTTGTTATAACAAATTATTTTCTGTCGTTATCTCGACATAACAAAGATTGTTTTCTCGTGATAACATTATTTTGTGCTGGAGACTTCCTGTAGTCCAGTTACTGGTCCTCTTTTTCCCACCTAGGTTTTGGTTTATTGGAGGTATGCCTTGGGAGCTGTGGTCCATTCTTCCATCCTTCTGTCTTTTCTTCAGATTGTCAGGGGTCTCTGGTCTCTTTTGTCTCCTTGTTTTTGGATTCTTAAAATAAATTTTGAGCCTTAGTTTTTGATGCTGAAGACTGTAACACTCAGTAACATCTCCAGTAGTCACTGCAGCTTTAAGACGTGTGTATGGGAGTAAAGGGCTCCTTGATTTACTCTAATAAGTGCGGTAGAAGTTTGATTTTCAGGAAATATTCAAGTGAAGCCCAGGGGATAAAAAACAAATTTCAGACTACTTTGGTTGATGTCTGAGTCCAGCAGAGGGCTCTACAGACCATACTTCTGCTCTGCAGTTAAGCGGAGAGGGGGAACAAGAGGGGTGCTAAAGTTATTTTCCCTTTTCCGCTCCGTCTGTGAGGAGGATGAAGCTGGAAACATAGACAGGGTGTCTGGACCCTGCAGAGTTTCAGGGAAGCTCTGAGCCTGACCTTACTTCCTACTGAGCTCTGAATCAAACCTCTCTGACCTCTGCAGCCCTCTGAGCACAACACCATGAAGCTCTGGGTGCTGCTTTGCCTTGCATTGCTCTGGGTGGTGCTCCAGAACGGTGAGTACGATCCACATCTCCACGTCTCCACGTCTGTCTCGTAGGATTTATGAGTGAGGCAAAAACGACCGTTTATGTCTTCACCAGGAGGATTAGATAATCTGATGGTGTAGATTTGTTTCACAGACAGAGAGGATGATATCCTGAATTAACTGTGATTGATCAGAACAACCATCTGTCACTGAATTATGAGCACTGTCCTTATCATAACAGTTTGCTCAGTAGTTGCATGAAGCTGTGAGTTTTTCTGCAGAGCGACTCAAACCAGCTGCATCCGAGGCATGCGACAGGCGTTTCCCATTAACAGACTTTTACTGCTGACCTTCTTCTGGTGCTTGGAATCTGAGTAACACTGAGAAGAAGACTAAAAGAAAGGCCTGAACACCTCAGAACAACCCCTTGGGTTGAGTCTTCTGTGCTCATCTATAAACTCAGAGCACTCAGATGAAAGGGGTTAGGGTTTGCCTCTGGACGGTTTGTGCCAGCGTAAAGCTTTGACACTTCCTGTCACTCTGTTTTCACAGCTGTGGGAACCACACCGACCACTCTTTCTCAAAAGAATCAGCATCAGATTGTTTCATGACTTCATCTCTGTTGTCTTTGTTATTGCTGCTCCCTTTCTTCCCTCCCTCCTCTAACTCGCCCCTTCCCTCCTCTGTGCCTCTGTGTGTCCAGGGGACTGCCAACAAGTCAAGAGGAGGAAAGATGTGGGAGAAAACCGCATCCGTCCAGGAGGGAAACGGGTGAAGATAAGACACCCCAAACTGAAAGAAGGAGGAGGAGGGAAAGGCCAGTCGCTTCTGACTCAGGTTTTAGACAAGGGTCGCTTCTTGCGCTTAGGCCAGACCACGACTTTGACCCCAGGGAGGAACATAGAGCTCCGCTGCAAAGGAAACTCTATTGGATGGTCGTACCCGACTTACCTGGACACCTTCAACGACTCCCGCCTCAGGTGCTGGAACCAAACATGTTCCTCATGCTTTCTGTTGATGACACTGGAGTGAAAGTCTTTTCATCTTTGTCTCTTCCAGCATCAAACAGAGTGACAAATACAGTCAGCTGATCCTGACGTCGCCCTCTGCTGCTGACACAGGGCCTTACAGCTGCTGGGTGATAGTGTGTGATGGCACAGAGTGCGAGAAGGACAATGACCGAGCACACGTCTCATACATCTACTTCACAGGTGATACTCATTGTTTGATTACATGTTACTTAGATAAATGTTTGATGAGATGTTTTTAGCATCCTTTATGAACTGTCCTCTTTTGTATCAGCTCTAGATAACTCTAAAGACTTAAGTTTCCATGAAAATATTTAAAGTTCCCCATCATTTAACGGCTTCTAGAGTTGATTTTAAGCAGGCATTTAGGAGTCTATATACTCATATGTAAGTGTTTTTCACACAGTTGTTGAAGTTTTTAATGATGATGCATTTTAATCATCAAATAACTCATCAAACTAAAGTCTGCAGTAAAATTTTGAATTAGACATAATAAGCATGAGAGGAATCAATTTTAACAACAGAAACCATGATGGAAAAAATCTTTTGTTTTTTTTCATTTTAAATTTTTAAACTTTGACCCATGTTTGTCAGCTCATATGGTGGGGGCCAACTTCACTTTTTGAGCGTCTCTGGTCATGATGTAGCTTTATGTCATCACTGTTGTTTATGTTTGAAGAATTTTCGCCCAAAGAGTTGCTCAGACATAGCAACGGCCACCATTAAACTATGATTAGCTGTCTCCAAATACTGAGCTGTGATTGGCTATGGCCTTCTCAGAGGTGGGACTTATGTGAAAATCTTTTTTTTTTTTTAATTTGTAGATTTCTTTGCATCTCAGTGTGGCACACTAAATTTTTCCCTGCAAAATAAGTGCAGGAATTTTGTTCCTCAGACCTCCCCAGTACATAATATGAAGGATTTTTTTCACATTTCTATATTTCATTTTGTTATTTATTTCACTTTTTCATATTCTTTCATTTTAAAAGTTAAATGAGCTCAACTGAACCCATGTTGATGCCCCTGTTTGGACACCCCAGACTAAAGTCTGAGCATGCCCCTACCACTTGATTTTTAAAGCTCTAATAGCGGTATATATGACAGCTTTTCTGATTATGGCACTTTGTATGTGAAAATGTGATTGACTGTGACTGTGGTGTAAGTATGTGCTTGTCTTTTAAACATAATGACCACCTCTCCCTAAGTTGTATTTCCTCACTGGTGTAACAGAGTAAGTTTGATGCCCCTCATCTGTCTCCAAACAGACAAAGACAACCTCTTCGTCCCCTCCGCCATCCACTTTGAGATTGTGTACCTGCGCCCTGACAGGCCCGCCGTGGTGCCCTGTCGAGTGACCGACCCACAGGCCACTGTGTCCCTGCACAGAGAGGTCCCTCCAGAAGAGATAACATCAAATGGGACACTTGTGACCTATGACCCCACCAAGGGGTTCATTCTGCAGAGCCCCAGCCTGGAGCTTCAGGGGGTCTTCTACTGTAAGGCTGTGACCAGAGGCACCCCTCAGATCTCCACCAAATACCAGCTGCTCTATGTGGAAGGTAAACATCACTTTACACAATAACATCTGCACAGATGTTTTTCTCTAAATCCTCAACATCTGACATCTTGCTGATCTAAAGTGCACAAGTCATCATGAAAGCATTTTCATTGAGTCATAGGTTGAGCAAAAAGGAGCTGAATTTCAGAGTTGGAAACTTTAAGAAATGGAATCACGTGTTTCTGAGTTTAAATAAAGCTGTCATGGAAGAACAAGCAAATAGAGCACACAGATTTAACCCAAACCCATCCTTGCTCACCAGAGACATGTATGGTACACATGTATCCTGATTGTTGTACAGTGTTTATGTGTCTTTCTGTCTCTTGTGAACAGTTCCCAGTGGTCCCCCTTTTGTGAGCCTTGAAGCCTCTCCAGACTCTGTGAGAGGAGGAGACGACGTCAATGTAACGTGCACCGTGCTTGGAGAGCCAGAGGTGGATGTGAGCTTCACCTGGTCTTATCCTGGTCAGGTAAAAGGATTACTCAGCAGGAACAGCCAGAGCCCTGGTTTCTTTTTAATTCAGTCATCTAATTAACCTTTATTTAGACAGGTAATCTGACTGACATGCCTCTCATTCTCAGGGGTGGGGCTATAACATGATCCACTGTTTGCATTGAGGCGACACTCATATAGAAATCAATCAATTAGGTTGTGTTTTAACCAAGCAGCAGTCTCTGGTCTGAAGATATGAGGCATTGTGGAAAATCTGCAGTTCATCGGATGTCTGTTTGAGGCTGGTTCCGGATTTAACAAAAAACCACATACACACCAAGCCAAAAATAAACATGTTTACAGCCTGGTAGAAACAATGCCTTCAGTCTGAATAGCTAATTTCTCTAACAGCACGCACTGTACAGAGGGTGATTTCTTTTTTCTAACTCAGCAGTTTATTAAAAGATATTAATATTGCAAGTTCGCCCAATCAGAGGCACAGCTCAGCTGATTGACAGGCGAGCACCCTAGAGCTGAAAGTGTGGAGGCTCAAAACCTGCCCCATTTCCAATATGGCCTCTGCGTCAAAACACAGTTTCAGAAACAAACTTCTTCTTTTTCCTATTTTATTATTATTATTATTATTATTATTATTATTATTATTATTATTATTATTATTATTATTATTATTACTATTATTATTATTATTATTATTATTATTATTATTATTATTATTATTATTATTATTATTATTATTATATAACAATAACAATAACAATAACAATAATAATAATAATAACAATAATAAGATTTTTCTTTAATTTTAACTTTAAATGGCGTCCTTTGATAAAAAAAAAAAAAATCTTTTTGAGTCCTCAAAGAATTAAGTTTGGCAGATTTAAATGTTGTTACCTCTCAAAGCGGAAAATTATAAATAAGCATACAACTTTCTTTCCTAAGTCTGATGTAAGCCCCTAATATTTTCCCTGCAGAGATACTTAGCAGCAAATCACAAAGGTGAAGATGAGCAGGAGGATCAGAACATCAAAAAGAAGAACAGAAATCATGAAATGAACAGCGCAAAGTTTTCTCTCTAGTTTTTTTTAAAAGCAAATTGAAATCCTCAAGAGGAGTCCAACAGGAGAGCCTTGCTTTCTGCTGTAGGATGTTCTTTCTGTAGGGAGAGACTTTGAAATGGCCTCATTACATGATTCTGTTCCAACTGAGGGGATGAAGAAAGTAATGAAGCCCTCAGAGTATGGGTCACTGCAGTGCTGCTTCTTTTAAGTATAATGTGCGTGCAGGCTGCAGAGACAGAGACTCATTTCATAAAGTGGTTTCCAAAGAGGATGAAGTGTTACTCATAGAAACATCTAAATATACTGAAGGGTTAATCTGCACTGAGATGACAAAAAGCTTAACCTATCTTTAATTTCAGGGCTTCAGGGTCATGTTGTTGATGAATAATTGATAAGATAATCTCTGTGATCAATCAAACCCTTCCCTCTTTGTTCCTCACTCATGCTGGTTGAACAGGGCCACCGTCCGGTTCACATCAACAACTCCTGGAGGCTGGTGAACAGAGGTCTGAGCCACACCACAAGGGTGTCCCAGAGCGTCCTGACTGTGGAGGACCTAGAGACCATAGACTTTGGAAATTACGTCTGTAAAGCCAAGAACCCGCACGGTGAGACGATAGTGGCGACCAACATCATCTCCAAATAGCCCCAGCAAAGCAACGACAATTATGATAATAAACAGGAGCATCATGGTGTGTGATGAAATGTAAGTGTAACCAGAATAATTTTAAGTGAAGTGTAAAACTGTATCTTCAAACTGAAAATTTTGGTACATAATAAAGATTTACAACATCTTCTGTTGAAGACTCGTTTTGAAGCAGGAAACTTTGAAAAGGTGAACTGAAACAGTGCCAAAGCCAGTTGCCAAACACAGACACCTGTTTTCAAGGCATTTGACTTGTTAACTTTACCGATTTTGTTGTTTTTAAATCATTATGAAGCCAACAGTAACAGAAGCTCTTCAGGGTGAACATAATGTGAAGTAAAGTCAGATTTGTAGTTCTGTATGACAGACTTTACAGCCATCAGATACATCACTGAGCACTTTTCACATTTAAATGAAGTAATGCTGGAATCGAGAGGCGCTGTCGTCACAGGCTTGCTCTGTTCTTCCAGCTTGTTGTGAAGAAAGAACTCAGTTTAAAACTGGAGCTGTGTGCCAGGCTGGCTCCTTAATGCTCTCCGTATGTGGAATGCTTTCTGCAGGCCCAGGACTTATTCTGACTAACACTTGCTGCTGTTTCCACTTTGCTGAATATCTGCCTGCTGTTGTTGTGTTAGGAGGAGTAGACTTTAAATCAGGATATGAATGTTTGTGTCAAGGAATGACACAATTTCCTCAAAGACAGTCATCTTTCAGGATGGACAGCAGGTGACTGTAAGATTAGCAGACCTCTCAGTGTGTCACCTGATGTGGTCTGGTCTAAGTGTTTAGATCATGATTCAAAGCTCGACTTAATCAACAGGTTTCATACAAGACTTTATTAATTGCATTTTTTAAAACAGGGTAAACACACCAATAACATCGACTTAACACAAAATACTCTTTGAGACAGTTTGAGGAGGCAGTGTCTCTGAAATGTACAAGAACGGTAAAGCTTTTTCTGGTCACCTCTTTGCAAAGACTCTGGCTTTAAAGCTGCGTTTGGAGGGTTCAGGAGAGGGTTCAGGAGAGGGGTAAGTGAGGGATGATAAACACAACCGAAACATGCACAAAGACTCAGATTGGTCCCGTGGTCGAACAAACACATGTGAAAGTCATCATATTCGAGGCCACAGCTGATGCACAGATCGCTAATCTAGATATAAAAGACACTTTCTTTGATCAAATGTCATTTCAGTACAGTGTTGACATACGCTGGGATCTCCACTGCTGTGATAACGAGCAGCTTCTCATCCCGTCCGAGAAAATGGTGCAGGAAACTGTAATTCATATATAACACATCCTGAGAAGGCAAACCAGCTGAATTCATGGCTGTGATTATCACAGACACCAAGAAGCCCTCTCTCTGCGGTAGTGTGTATTTTTTACTGCATGTACGATGTGTGTGTGCATTAAGCCTCTGCTAACACAAACAAGTAACAAAAATAGTGTCTTCATTTCTTACAAGTCCTGAGATTTCCTTTTTCCATCCATAGTAGGAGACTAAAGGCAAAGAACAAGGTCACCGTGCTTCTTAAGTGCTTCTGTGCAACTTTTTTTTTACAGTCTGCAGCATCTCTCTGCACAGAGTTTCAGAGTTCATCCAATCCTGATGGAGCCACAGTCAGGCTGCTGTCATGCTAAGCTAAAAGGAAACAAACATGGCTCTGAATTCCAGAGGGATAACTCCAAGGAGAGGGTCTGCTTCCTGGAAGCAGGGGCCCATCGTTATCTGGGAGAGACGGGCGGGCTGGAGAACAGGCCGGAGCTGCGAGGGGACTGGAGGTTGAAGGAGTGAGAGGGTGAGGAGGTGCCGGGGGACACCTTGCGAGGGCTGCTGAGGTCTCCGTTGTGAAGTTTCCACAGCAGCTCCTCGTTCTCCATTGACAAACGCTTGTTGACCTTGGACTCCTTCTGAAGGTTTTCGTGCAGCAATGCCTGCTCTGATGAGAGCTGTCTGTAACACGGAAACAGAAGATATAAAATCAGACGAGCTCCGGGGGACAAATGTTGACTGACACTGAAATCAGTCTGATGATGCTCCCACAGAACACAAATAAACAGGTTCAAACAACTTAATTCATGAATCTTGTGTCAGAGTTTCCACATCAACCCAAACAAACTCATTTAGAAACTGACTCGCTTCCTACTTTCCTACTGTTCAGACCCTTTTCCGCTTGCTCTCTCCTCTGCTTGCACTTTTTTGTGTCCTGTGTCCGTTGGAGTCCCTCAAGGCTCTATCCTTAACATCTATATGCTCCCACTGGCTCAGATTATAGAAAATAAAGTCAGTAACGATAGTTGAGCAGATGATGCAGTTATGGTAACTGACTCTGCAGTTATACATCACAATGTCACCCAGTAATCATGGCCGCGTACAGGCTCTGGCTAATTGTTTGAACAAATCAATGAGTGGATGAACCTAAATTTTTTCCAGTTAAAGACAAAACAGATTGTTGTTTTTGGAACCAAAGCAGAGAGATCAAAAGTCAGTGAGCAGCTCCAGACATTAAAGTTAAAAACCACTGACCATGCCAGAAATCTGAGTGTGATCATGGACTCAGACCTGAATTTAGCAAACACATTAAGACCGTTACAAAGTTGACCTACTATCACTTAAAGAATGTGTCCAGGATTAAAGCACTAATGTGTCAGCAGGACCTGGAAAAACTGGTCCATGCTTTTTATCTTCAGTAGACTTGATGACTGTAACAGCATCTTTACAGGTCACCCTAAAAAAAATCAGTCGGACAGTGAGGACTCGAGCAGCAGAGCTCTGAACCAACTGCAGCTAAGACCAAGAAAGTGGATCACATCAGTCCAGTTCTGAGGTCTTTACACTGTCTCCCTGTCTGTCTGTCAGAGGATGGATTTATTATTTTTTATTTAATACTTCTGCTGGTCTACAAAGAAGTTAATTGTTTAGGGCCAAAATGTACCAGTGATCTTCTGATCCAGTACGAACCATCAAGATCCCTCAGGTCACCTGGATCAGGTCTACTTTCAGTCCCAAGAGTTAGAAATAAACACAGAGGAGCAGCGTTCAGCTTTTATGCTCCAAAACCTGGAACAAACTTCCAGAGAATATCAGGTCTGCTGAAACTCTCAGCTCCTTTAAATCCAGGTTGAAGACTCACCTTTTTACAGCTGCTTTTTATTAGAATATTTAAACAAACCATTTTAATATCTATTTTCACTGAAACTTTTATGCCTATGTTTTAATTAAAAAAAAATCATTTTATCTTTCTTTTGGTCATTTTATTTTATTTCTTGCTCTTTTAATTGATTTTTAATTGTTTCTTTTAACATTTTTTGCTGACCTTTTCTATGTGAAGCACATTGAATTGCCTTGTTGCTGAAATGTGCTATATAAATAAACTTGCCTTACACTCATTATTACAGTGACTTCTGTAAAAATGTCAATTATTTCACAAACCTTTCCATGCTTCTTCAGCCTTTTTGTTTTAATCAAACCCAACTAAACACACGAGCATTTCATCAGCATAATTAAAAAAACTGGTTACAGCTGGCCGCTGCAGTGTTACGTCAGCCAGACTGAAATAAAGAGTCACGCTGAGCGAGGGTTTGGCCTGAGGATTAATCATTTTTTGAAAATATTGGAGGTCCAGTGGCTCACAGGCGGATTGCTGGCTGAGTGAAGCTGTTCAGAAGTTGAGTTTGATGTCAGTCACAGCAGACTGTTGGTCCTGAGCTTCATTGTGTGGTTTCCATTACCATCTCTGAGCTCATCCTGTGAGCTCTTACCTCGACAGTGCAGCGTGTCGATCCATGCGGGCTTTCAGATCCTCATTCTCCTGCTGGACCTTCTTCAGGCCTTCGTCCAACTTGACATTTTTCTCTTTCTGGAAGGAAAATAAAGGAATATTTTTTTTTTACATAAAGCATTCCATCTCATGACAGCAACCAATGAATTTCCTCGTCTCTCACCAGTTTTTCGACCTCCATCAGTTTCTTTTCCTGCTGGTGCAGCTGCTCGGTTTTGATGTCCAGCACCACTTTGAGGCTTTCTAGCTCCTGCTCCAGATACAGGGTGTGAGAGTCTTTCTGCAGGGACAAACAAAATGTGCCACCATGTTTTCAGAATTCAAGGCTTTAAAATGATTACAGCAGAACCAGTATACACAAGAGGGCGCTATGCAGCACTCACAACACACTGCTCTGAATTTTGAAATGCTCTCAATAAGAGAGAGACAAAAACAACAAACATCTTCTGCTGTCGTCTGGTTAATATTTCACACTAAGCTAAGACAAAGCTTCTTCTTTATTCTCCTTATTTAACACAATCTAATCATTACTGTGCTGGTTATCAGACTAGTGAAAGCAGACCTGTAGTTTCTGTTTATTCTGAGGGAGCGACCTTATTACTTACAGCGGTGCCAGAGCAGAATTCTTGGCACATGCGGCGTCCGCTTAACACTGATGAGAAGAGTCGGCCTCACTGTAGCAGCTCACTCAGGGAAATTAAAGTCTGCACTTAGAGGAGCTCTCTGTTTTTAGAGAAGGGTCGTATTGATTGGGTCTCTAAGCTAATGTGTCTTTCTATGGAGCTTTGCCTTTTATTCTTGGAGCAGAGAAACCCTGGTGTCATGAGACGTTTCCACAGAGGGGCTCAGCTATAATAAGCACACAGATAAGAGTACCTGACACTTGTCGGCGAGCTCTTTCCTCCTATTCTCCTCTGTGGTTAGCTTCTCAATGAGAGCATTATTCTCTGCGGTCAGCGCCTCTATCTTTCCCTGCAGGCGTACACAACATAAGAGCAGAATACTTTACACACTGGTTCATCCATTAATAAGTGATCAACAGGCAATGAGACTTTTTGGTTTTATGACTCATTAGTGAGTTAAAGACTTAACACTTACTGTTAGAGCTGCATCTGCCTCTTTCAGAGTTTTGTCCAGAGCCTGCAGCTCCTGGTCATGGTGCTTCCTGAGCTCTGAGGAGTGGACACAAGTTTACAGAAATATTTATGACATCTAAGATGGTGCAAATAAAAAGCAAATCCCAATTTTAAAAAGGTCAAACATGTTTTTTTTAACCATCTGAAGAAGAATATGACCGTTTCCCACTGAATCCTTTGAATGAAGTTTTACAGTTTAAATCAAGTTGTCACGCTCTCGTCACTCACCGTCCAGCGACATGTCGTACTGCTCTTTAACACCCTGCAGCTGCTGTGCGTGGCTGTTCTCGAGCTCCAGCTGAATGGCTTCATGGTTGGCTTTGAGCTCTCCCATCTTTCAAAGGACAAACGATAAACTTACTTTACCACCGCAGCATCACTGGTCTTAGCACTTCACGCATCACATTAAGATGTGTCACTTTTTTTTTTTTTACTCTGGAAGCAAAATCACTCCAACTAGATTAAAAAAAAGTTTCCCTTATCATAAAGACCTCTCATTCTTCTTCACTCATCAGCCACTTCAAAGAACAGCTGATAAAATAATACTTCTACTAATAACAATAAAAAATGTAGTAATGGGAGAGGATGACATGAAAAGCTGAAAGCAGACCTGCTCCTGCATGACAGCCTTGCATTTGTCGGCCTCTTCCTGGTAGGTGAGGTGGACCTTGTCCCACTCGTCCTGGTAAAAGGTCTGCAGCCTCTGCTCCAGCTCAGCCAAGTCCTTCTGGTGCTGCTCCTGCAGTTTGTGCAGTGCATCCTCCAGAGTAGCGCGCAACTCATCCTTCTCCTTCTCCAGACGTTCGGATGAATGAACAGAGGACACTGGGAATAAAAGAGACAGCTGTTGCTCATCTTCATGAAAGACTTGAAGCTGTGTAGACAGTGATCAAAGTTTCCTGAGCTGCTCTTTTTCTTTAAATGTGTCGAACACGACTCGTGAAATAGCTGCATGTCCACTGAGAGACTGTGTGTCACACTGAATGGAAAAACTGACGTGGCTGCCAGCCACAGAGCAGATATTTAAAGGCTGCTGAAGAAACAGTAACAAGTCTCTAAACTCTTTCACATCATTTTGAAATCAGGGAATCGGGTCAAAGTTTTCATAAACCAGACTCTTGCGTCCTTCCTTCTCTGGTTGGGACTCTGTTTGCATAGTTGCGGGCTTCTGTTTTTGCTCTGTTTAGTGTTCCTACTTCACAGCTATCTCCATCAGTGAGTGTTGAGGTTATTTCTGGAGAAGGTGACAGAGAACAACTCCATATCCTGTCTCCTGTCAGAGCGTCTGTGCACAAAGCCAGCCTGTTGGTATTCAGCGAAGGCTTCTGTCCGGTGATGTGATTTTTTTTTCTTCCTTTTTTTTTTTTTTATTAAAGGAGGCGTTTCTTATAAAAGGCTGATCTCAAACACAGAAAGTCAAGTACACGTGTATAAGTAAGTGGTGGGCGAAAGTTAAACTGGACCCAGATGTTGCTCTGCTCTTCACTGCTCTCATAAAAACATGATCCATGTCAAGTTAAAAGTATTAATATGAAAATACTTTTATTGTTGTCATCCTAATTTTGATAAATGCAGAAATATGAACATGATATAGCGCTGCTTTGGATAACAAGGTTTCTTTTTGCTCATTTTGAACTTTGATGATCGTTTCTCTGCTGGTCACATATTCAGCGTATCGTTAGCTTAATAGCATAATCGTCGAGGTCATGTATTATACACGTTAACTATTATTTTGTGAGCCTCATAGCTCAAATGCCAAAGAAATGTAAATAAAATCAATAAGTTCACAATGATAAGCATAATATTATAGTTTGAAAAATAAATTACATAAAAATTTGTTTTTTCTTTATTTTCTGAAAAATTTGAATTAATACTGTTACCACACAGTTTGGTGTGTTTAGGGTTTGAACTCATTTCCTATTGGGGACAAAAAAGATCCAATTCTGTTAGAACTCGTTGCTCCTGCCGTTTTCCTGATGTAAACACAGAATCTGTGTTTGTGTGAGCAGTATGAAGGAATAACACTGCAGCACATGAGCTTAAAGATTCACCTTACCAAGGATGGAAAAACAGCACAGATCCAGGAACAGAGGCCAGGCTCACAGAGGGACCATCTATCAGACTTTGACATGTGGAGCTCAGCAAACAGAGGCCAGCCCTCCACAACCATGTGTAACAGAGATCTGGTCATATGAGCCTTTCCAGCCAAAATCCACCCAACAAAAACATCTCATGGCTCATAGAGGGAGGAGGAGGGTCCAGTTCAGCTAAAGTTAGCTGCATATTGGCCCACACTCAACAGAACGATGAAGTTTGATAATGCAGCAGCTGAAAAGTGCAGATCCATCTTTGATGTAACTTTATGTGTGAAGAATGTTAGCACAGCGGGCGTGGCCGCGTCGGAAGCTTGGCTTTGGCCCAAAGCTTAAATTTACTGTGAGGAGTGACGGAGCAGACAGAGGCACGGCGTGGAGAGGAGACTCTCCAAGTGGATTTACAAACATCTCTTACTTCACAAAACACAAAAGGTCTCTTTGAGGTGAGAGCAAATCTCACCGGCTCACCAAAGTAAAGAATGTGTTAAGCGCAGATATCAGCGCTCAGCATGTAAGAGCAGTCATGTGGAAGTCTCGAGGCTGCGAAGGCAGCAGCCTGAGAGTTTGTACGTGTTCAGACTTTCCAATGTGGAAACACCGAGACTGGACATGAAACGTGGTTATTGTCCCTGATCTTTCTCACAGCCTCAGGTGGTGTAGCATTCCTCCACCGAGAGCCCCTCCCACTCCTCCAGACTGGGGTCAGAGGTCAGCCTGCTGCTCCTGACACCTCTCCACTCAGCAGCACTAAAACACACCCCATGACAAACGGGTCTCGGATTTTTTTCTTCGAAGGACAAAAAGCAATTACTGAGCAGAGAAGGGGGGGGGGGGGGGGGGGGGGGTCGGTTCCTCCGTGGGGGGCCAAGGCAAACAAGGATAAGACCTCCTCTGCAACCCGGAGTGGCAACATGTGATCTCTCCAGTGAAATTGTGACACACCAGTTTCATCAGAGAAGAGCACGAACCTTTTCAAGGTCCAGCAATGAACAAATCTGTTATTACCCAACAAATATGACGCTGACAGCTCTTACACCAAACAGTACAACTCTTTGGAAAGAGGTGTTTTTACAGCGTACAGTTCAATCATACTCAACAGATGAATGTGACTTTCAAAATTAAAACAAGAACTCAAATTAATAGCTGCATCAAACAGCAACCAAATAGATCAGTTTGATTTAAACCAAAGAGCTTCTGCTTGAAAAAATAAAAACAAAGAGGAGCAACATTTTCCTTCATTTTGACCAACATAGTTTGTAAACTGAACTAAGAGGCATAAACAACATCAGACTGAGGCTCTTCAATCACATCCTGGCCCAGGATTGTGTGGTTCAGTGTTGTGTTGAAGGTTTTAAACACAGGCAGTGAGTGATAAAGGTGACCTAACTTACCCAGCTCTCCTCGGAGGTTGACCAGCTCCTGGGAAAGCTCCCTGCAGTGCTTCGTGGCTTCATCACGCTGCAGAGACAAATGTAAACAGTGGTGAATGTTCGTAATGCTCTGAATCGATGATCAGACAAACTGCCTAAATCATCTCATTCAAGATCACCAGTAAGAGATTTCATCACTTTGAAGTTGACTGTATTTACAAAGAAAGGTTAGATCAGGGCACCATCCTCACATGTGTCTGTCTAATGAATACAGTCTCTCTGAACAGGACACAGAGTGACGGCCAAATCTTCCCACACTTAGAAATGTTTCTGTTTGTTACTGCTGTGCTCTAAGAAAGGGGAAAGGGATTAAGAAAACTCGACATCCCACTCATGTTTTCAGTCTTAGCACATGCCTTCTGACAGACTAATTCCTTCACTTCTCCTTCTGACTCAGCCTTGCAGAGGAGAGGGGCTGTGCTGCAGCTGCAGGGCTCCTCCAAACTTCAAACTGACGCATTGATAATTCAAAACCTCTTTGTTTTAGTAAAGCAGTAAGAGAACTGAAACAATCTGACGCAGAAAACAGTGACTCAAACAACCTGCTTGATTAAATCCTGAACCTAAGATCAAAAAGCTTAGCAACACGAGCTCAACATTAATCCAGTGATCAGCAAACAAAAGCAAACACAGTCCATCATTTACTTGTTTACAAGAGACACAAATCTGTATCCTTACTGCAGAGCAGAATCATGTAGAAGCCAATTACCCTCGCTGCAGCACAGGGAGCACTAAGGCACGCTTTGCTGCCAGAACAGCCCATGATCCAGCCTCAGCCCGGAGGCTCGCACGCTGGAGTCTCCCCCTCCAGAACAAACAGTGGTCCAGGTGGACACACCACCTCCACACACCTCCTCACAGACTGCTCTGACTACATCTAGGGCAGGACTGAAAAAGCCGCTTCACTGGCTGAAGTAAGTGACTGCAGAGTGCATTACCGTAGTACACCTAAAAAAAGGCTGCAGGCTGCAGCATGCGCAGGCACAGCCTTCTCACCAGAGTGCTGAGGTCACTTTAAGAAAGCCGAGGTGGAGCAAACAGATAAAGTGTGCGGCGCTGTCTGACATCAGGCTGATGGAGCAGGACTTGTGCAGAGCAGTGACCTTCCCCTGGGATTCATGGGGAGGCTTCATTACCCCATCCCCCACCACTCATCCAAACCTACATTAAATCATCCCCTCAGCCCTCTGCACTATTACCTTACAGTATGCTGCACGGCTTCCAGCTTCCCCCCATTACAAGATGACTCAATGCTGAGACGGATCACATTTACTGCCTCTGTGTGAGCACATGTCTTCACAGTGGATGCGTGGACTTAAAGAGAATGTCACTTGTTGACTTGGCATGAAGTGGACGGGTTATTATCTCTCAGATTTCACAGAAAACCTCCCTGAGAAAAGGTTGTATCGACATTTGAACCACAACTGAGATCCTGTAACATGCTCCCCACAGATTAATGATCAATCACAGACATTTGCTTTTACCAGCCTCTGAATTTAATGATAAATAAGGCTCACCCTGCAGTCCGAACTCAGAAACAACCCTGCTGAAAACCTGTATCATATTAGTCAATAATGAATATTTGATAGAAGGTAAAATGATCAGAATGACTTTGCACCTTTCTTGACGTCAAACTCAAAGCGGTAAAAGCGTTTTGCTTTCCTTTGGAGCTCCATAATATATCTTTGCTGTGAAAACTTTGACACGCAGGCTGGAGGACTCAGGTCCTCTGATCTCCCTCCAGAGCCACAGCCCATTTACAATCAATGATGCATTTAGTCAGTCATGCTGTATTTGGTTGGGCACATTTTAGTTTTAATGATGCATTTTTCAGTCGGTGTAGGGACTGAGGGACCATGTAGGGAAATCTAAGGTGTAATGAGTGAGCATGTCCCCGGAGTCCATCAATATGATACCACGTCAGGTGTAGAATAACACTTGATGTTAGACTGAGATCAATAACCAGTGACTGCAGGTCAAATTACACTTTCCTGGAATTATTCTGTGTATCATAAAGAGAACAGAGGTAAGTGGAGTTAAAAACATTTATTTCTAATAGTTTGTGTTGTGTCCTGGTGCCAGTGCTCACACACTTCACCACAGATAAGAAGCAGTGCCTGGCAGTCCTGGCTCGGTGTCTGGCTGTTGTTCATAGCCATATCAAGGCAACAGCTGGGACATTCTCACACAGTGATGGTAAAGACCTGCTTCCTATTTTGGGGCTCATGAGTGGCCACCATGTTTCACAGAACACAATGTACAACACAGCTTTACCCAATAATACACCGGACTCGTAAATCTCTGATCTGCATGAAGAGAGTTGTGCTTATGCTGTATGAAGACGCTGGAAGTCTGGTTGTGAAGTGAATGGGTGGACTGCGTTATGACACACAGTCTGTAGAGCAGAGTCAGACAGCCTGAGACAGCTGCTTTATTTAAGTCAAAGAGGAACAAAAACATCTTGTGTTTAAGACTTGTTGATGTAATCAGTTTCACAACCCTGACACTTAAACAGTTGGATATGAGTCAGTGTTTAAAGATCACAAACTTAAAGGCCCACGATCTTATCTTTTTAAACCCGTCACCATCCAGCCTCTTCTTGTTTGACTGTCTGATTGAATCTATCTGCTCATATGCTCAAGAAAAGCCTCACAGACTGAGTGAGAACTGTCTGATCTTTTGATCAGTGAGGCAGAGCGACTAGCAGCAGGAATTAAAGAGCAGCAGTTGCTCCTGAAGGCTAAAACTAAACTGGTGTGAACTCTGTCACTGCTGCAGTTACACAGAGCTCTGCCACATGGAATCTGTTTGTGTCAAACTCTGCAGTGAGGCAACAGTGAAGGGTGTGTCTGAAGGCTTTAGGGAACTTATGAACGAGTTATTTCAGAAATTTTACTCTGCTTCATTTTCCTAACCCAATATCATCCTGTATTTGTAGAAACATCAAGTTCAGAGGGAACCCACTGACGAGCACAGGTCCTGGACCTTTCCTGTTCAAAGAAGCTAAAGCAACAATGAGGATGTGACCCACATAAAAAACACAGCATCCAGATGAAAACACCAGCCTACCTGCTGCCTTCATCTTGAACCACAAGGACACACCTCATTTCACCTCAAAGACTTTTAACAGACATTGATTTAGTGGAAAAAGAGTAAAAAGTAAGACCAACAAGTCACAGAGTGACAGATGAACAGGAGGACTAGCAGCTTAAGTTTACTGAGCTGATAACTGTCGCCTTAAATCTCTTTGTGCTGGTTAAATACAGCTCGTGTTTGACAAACATTCAACACACCAGGTGGGCTACTTTCAACCTGACAAAAATAAATATGGAGGAAAAGCTGAAATGTCACAAATCTCCTGAGGTCGTCACGACAACCTTAAACATTTTCACTAAACTGGTATCCACATATTGATCAGGGAATAAAACATGAAATGTATCTAATAAATACTGTATTGAAGTCACTTAAAAGAGAAACGTCAACTCTATAAAATATGTCCTCATATGTTTGGTGGTCAGAGTGTCAAAATGTTGAGTATGAAGCACTTTTTAAAATCCTTCCCACTCTTGGTTGAAGGTAACTCTCTTACCTCTGAATTAAGCTTCATAAACTAAACCTGGATCTGTTTAACAGCACACTATGAATAAATCTTCTGATGTGAGAGTGCTTGAGAGTTCAGGTACCACTTCATAAAAAAGCTCTGTGGCTGTTAGGATGAGCTCATCTGTACCAAGAATAAATGTCTTTAGATGTCAGATTTCTAAAACTCATTGACATGGTGTTAAAACATGGTGTTAAACCACATCCTAGACAAACAGCAAACTCTAAAACCTTCCATCACCCTCAGCAAAGCTGTTGTTGTTAATAATAGAGGTCATCTAGTTAGTCTTGCATTGAGTAGAGATTCTAGGTTGCAACAAGTGTAAAAAAAAATTATAACAAGGTGATCAATCTGAAGATTGTTTCAGATTAGGGATCAAACAAACAATTATTTTCACGATTGATTCATCTATGGATTATTCTCTTAATAAATGGAGTAGTTGTTTGGTCCATAAAATGTCAGAAAATGATGAAAAAAGTCAATTTTCAAAAATGTTGACGGTTCATTCAGTGATCAATTAATAATTGGTAATTTGATTAATTGCTGCAGCTCTGTTTCAGACCTTCCTGAACTTTAACCTAAAATGGTAAGAAGTGGTAGCTTGATAGGATGAAAGAAACTATTTACTTATACTATTTACCCTGGAATGAAAGCTCTGTTGGGCTGTCATTTTACAGATTAAGAGTATCTGACTGCTTTACGACTAAATGTCAAAGTAAATACAGAGTAATGCATCATCTTATTTCTCTACATCATCATCGTCCCCTCACAGCTTGTTTAAACAAAAACTCACTTTTTGAGTTTTGTTACAGACAGGACCAGCCGGGACCAGCCGGGACTGAAGACTGCAGGGCTTCTTTATGTTGTGTTTTACTGTTAGTACTTGGAAACTAATGCTCTTACATGATGATGTGAATCTCACACTGACTCTAAACGTTGTCAGCTGAAGAGCAGCGATTAAAAACAGAGAAGATTTATATACTGTGTGACATGTTATTACTGCAGTATTTTCACCTTAAAATCGCCTGTAGTAGAGCATGGTGTTTCAAATGTCACAATGTTCACCTTTAAAAGTAGAGGAACTTCTAAAATTATATATACTTCTTTCTTACCTCAGAGAGAGTTCGCTGTAAGACGATGGCGACTGCCTGAAATCTGCGGTCACAAGCTGCCAGGAGTCCCCTGAGCTTCTCGGTGCTCTGGTTCCTCGCTCCACCCTCAGGCACACTCGCTGGAACCACATCTGGAGGACCGGTACTCTGGTTAGGTCGGGATGCCTGCTGCTGTTGCTGCTGCTGAGGTTGTTGTGGGCGGGAGCTGGTCTTGGGTTTGCTCTTGTCCACTGCAAAAGAACATGTGTTGAGTGTTGTGACAACGTTGATCATCATCATACTCCAAGCCCGGATGCTTCAGCCGCCCAGAGCTGTTCCGTCTAATCAGCTCGTCTGATGAATCCCAGTGCAGCTGCCCTGACAGCGCAGACATACAAACGGGTCCTCAGGATGCAATTAGTTTTCCATATTCTAATTTAATCCATCACTCTGCAGACACTGGTCACGGGGGGGGGGGACTTCTTTTAGCAAGGCCGTGCTACTGTAGATCTGATTTACATCAGCTTTATAAATACATCACCAACATAATACAGCCAACATCAAACCTGAAAACACTTTGATTATCCTACAACAAAACAAGACAAGGATCTGAATCTGACAAACTCACAACCGCTGGAGTGTTCAAGTAAGGAAAAGAGTGACAAACAGAGACTCATCTTTGAGAAATATCTTCTCACAATTTCCAACATCAGAGAGCAGACTGTTTGTCAGATAACTATCATGTAACGGAGCAGAGTAGCCCGAGACATATCAGAAATACCAATGTGTGGAATAAACCAGTGGCCTGTGGAAATACTCACTCTGCTGCTTTAGACAACAACTGTCAGAGACAATTAAGATTCACAGGCAGAAATCACACACTGATATAGATGGCTTAAAGTGAACGTGATAAAGTCGAAGCATAATGAAGCTACTTTGAAACCCCTGGGGTTAATTCCACCCAAGTATAAACATCTTTAAAGGTATGCAGCTGCAGCTGCAGCTTCAAGCTCATGAAGTATTTATAATCATGCCCTTTAAAACCTGAAGCACGTTCAACCTTAAATTTATTTGCTCTTAACAGGGTATATACATATATATATATATATATATATATATATATATATATATATATATATATATATATATATATATATATATATATATATATATCCTATCATTAAATGGCTTAGAAGTGAGCGATGTAATAAAATACTGGGATGCTTTTATATATAACTCACCTTTTTAAGTTAGCTTTTAATGTGTGATTATACTGTTGTTTTGTTTAACCTGTTTTTATTGTTTGTATTGATTTTAACAACTGTGTCTTTGTTTCGTTTAACCTGTTTATTGTTTGTAATGATTTTAACAACTGTAAAGCGTCTTTGAGTTCTTGAAAAGCGCTATATAAAATAAATTTATTATTATTATTTAAATAGAATACTGTGCACTTTCTATTGGTGGGTGAAAAATTATAATTAATGAAGGAGAAGTGTTTGTTAACCACTGTGGAGGCTTTATCAGATGGACTAACCGGGGAAAACATGATAAAGAAAAAAAACCAACTTCACATGCAGCCTAAAGAGGGAACAACATGTTCATTAAAACAGCGACAAACGGGGAATTTAAAACGAGGAGCTAAATCAAAATATACAATTGATCCAATAATAATGAGAACTTTGCAGGATACCTGCCACAAGCTGACAGGAGTTTATACAGCTCTACATCCTGGAGAGCATCTCACCTCAAAACTAGTTCCTCATAAGTGTCTCAGTGTTTCACAGCCAGAGTAAACAGTTCAGCAAAAAGACGGCAGCGCCTTTAAGATCAACAAACCGTTAATTAATGCCACACCTGAGTGGATGGTACACCTGAGATAACAAGCTGATCTCTTTAACTTTACTCATACTGCTCCTGCAACAGCTTTCATTTAATCAGTTTCATAAACGTGTACTTCAGGATAACTTTAAAGATATTCAGAGATGATTTATTCATGTGGAGTTGTGATCTTTTGGTTCCACTGAGAGCACAACATGCCAGTAAAGAAAGACGTTCAAGACGTGGTTCAAAACAAAGATTTGAGCAGCACAACTCAGCTTTCAGCTATTGTGCTGATGTTGCAGGTTGCTGAATGTGAGAGAGTTTCCTTTAAATTAGAGCGCCCTCTGCTGGCTGCGCAAAGAGCACAGAAAAAGACACCAGCTCATGTTTTTCCACAGACAACCTCCTCAAACACGACTGCATGGAGATTAAATCTCAGCTCAGTGATCGACTGTTGAAACAGAAATGTTAAATCTCCTGTTTGTTTCTGTAATGATGTGACCAACACATTCATAAGTGGTGATCAATAAATATTAGAAAAGAACCTTCCCCTACTTTAGTTTAGTTTATTTGCACATTTTTTGAAGGAAGAGTCAAACAGAAAAACTAAAACAAAAAGTAGACTGCATGTGCAGGTGAGGTAGAAACCCATAAGGGCTTATCGGAAAACCTCACCATAAGAGATTACACAGTTCAAATTAAATAAATAACCTTCCCTGTGTTGTAAAACTTGATAGTTTTTGTTAAATTTGTATTTACTGCTTTGTGATACTTGCTTGGCCTTCAAAACATTTTAAGAATTTATAAAGGGATAAGCCCTGTGTTAACAAATATAACCCAAAAAAATCCTTGACATCTGATTGTCTGACCCTCTGAGATAAAACGTCTTACGCTTGTTTTTAGGTCACGGACGAGGGATGGACATAGATGAGAGATTTTTCTGGACAAATCATTAATTCCCCGTTCTCTATACTTATTCAAACTGGTCAAAGGAGATGAGAAGGTTTCAGACAAATTTTGAGAAACTGAAACAATTTAGGGATTCACATGTAAATTAAAAAAAATAAAGAAAAAAAGACACCAATGTATTTGCTGCGTCCAAGAATGACCAGACTTATATCTTGATTAAGCTGATTTGTCAGATTTCTGTGATCTTCTTGCATTCCTCTGCTTTTCTGTTGCACGGGAGGATCTGCAGTCGTTTTCATCAAAGCATCCAAACGGAAACTTTCAGACACATGTTGCTCTCTTTTTTTCACGCTCCCTGTCTCACGAAAATAACATTTTTCTTCACAATATACTGAATGATTTAGAGACTCCACATCGAGCGCTCTGCTCTGTAAGGAGACGGCACTGGACACAAAGCTCGACGGATGATGAGATCTCTCACAATCACACACTTGTTTTAGTGTTGGGATGACACAATACTAGACAATAATTCTCAGTGTGACAGTCGGTGCTTACTCGTTTCAAACACTGAGACAAATATTTGAGTCTTTTTAGCAGGAATAGTCTTTACTACTATTTACTAAAACCTTTGGGACTAAAAGGCATGTTACCAAATTTGGTTTAATTTGGGATGAAATTGCTCTAAAAAATGTGGCGAGCATGGAGCTGGAGAGTTTCCACAACTACAACAAGGTTCCTACGTTTCAACCTAGTGACCAAGAACCAAAATAACCCTGGTGCATCTCAGGGTGCACAGCTCAGAGCACAGTCCTGGTGAGAAGGAGTGAGTAAAGCATTCTGACGCGCAGTCATACAAGCTGTCCTAATTTTTTAAATATTATCTTTTGGATAATTTTTGGAGTAAACCGTTCTTGAATCTAATATTTTTATCCTAAAATAGTTTTCTCTAGAGTCACATGTTTTAGGGACCAAGGTAGGTAAATGAAAGATGAACCTCCTGTTTTGCAGCAAGCAAATAGCCTTTCTAAAAATAGATTTCAGCCAGCTAACTGCACAGGTCTTCGCATGAGGCAAACACAAACAGATCTGGCTACAGAACAACAAAAAATTAATCATTTTTAAAAGAAAATGTAATCAATGAAACAAGTGACAGACCTGCTTGGAAAACCACCGTGTTCCTCTTGCATCCTGACAGCAGCTGAATGTTTCGGAGTAAACCTTTGGCTGTCAGACGCACGTGGATGTTGGTCAGGGAAAGCTTCGGAGACCATAACATCTCTCAAACAAAAAGCAAGACAGCTGCTCTTTAAAGGCGACAATAACTTAAAAAAGCATCCAAATGTTGGCGCTGAGTGCTAGCTATAAACCACATGTCATGGTGCCTCTTAGTGCATCATATCTTAGGTTGTAGAAGCACTGACAGGCAGAGAAAAATAAAAGAGTAAATAAGAGTTAAACCACAGGAACAGCTTTGGAAAAAGTGGAGGCACCCAGTTCAGCATGGCAGGTCTCCCACTAAACTCCAAATCCAAGCTGTGAGGGCTGGAAGATGCAGCGAAGGTTAAAGGCTGATCAGTGGATTGTGGCACAGCCTCATAAATGTGATAGAGGCGGGAGAAAAATAAAGTAAAAATCCCTTAATCCTCTTGGTAAATCCAGGCTTCATCTATTCAAAAAACACACAAATCTCCCACAGCAGAGCAAAGCTGCATCTCCAGGCTTGACGATGGCGGTGCTGTAGCAGAGCCAGGATGCTCGGAAGGCAGCAGAGGGGGGTGGGGAGAGCCAAAAAAGGAGTGGGAGGAGCCAACAACAGCACACAAGCCTATGGGAATTTAATATACCCCCCTCCCAACCCCCCTCCTCTCGTTGCTGTCTCTTCCTGTGTCACCAGCAGAAGGATGGAGGGGATGAGAGGTTTGCTTTGGCCGGCCTGGTTTGGTATGATGAGCTGTAAAGAGCTTGGCCGGCACAGCTCATCATAAAAACATGTCTTCAGTGATGACGGGAAAACTGCCAGACGCCAGGACACAGCAAAATGTGCAGTCATTTCAAGAGGTGTAATGCTGCATTTTTACCAATAATTTTCTGCAAAATTCAGCTGGACTGGACTCTAAGAAGAGTGTAAATGAAACCCAAAGAAGTAAGACTGTGCAGCAGACACAATGTGTGAAAAGACTGAAAGAAGGAGAGGACATTTACCAGCTTATTAAAACTATGGTTACAGAAAACAATGAAGCAGAATTAAATGTGTAAAGAATGAAAGTGAATTAAGCTACTCGAAATTTTTTTTGAACACCCTTTAAGCACAAAATCAACTTCAAAAACACAGCTGTAGCTCCGTGTGTTCATATACCAGATATGAGCAGGACGGCAGATCCCGAGGCTGAATCATACACAACAGCATAAAAAGCCACAAAAATCTCATGGCTGAAATACAGACAAGTCAAAAATCCACATCGTGACCCAGTTATCTTCAGTGTGTTTAAACAACAACCAGTTATGGTGGTAAATCCACTCAAAATTAAATGCTAATGGTGTTTGTTTCTCTTTTCCCCTTAGAAAGAAACCAGCAAAAGGGGGCTGAAAATGAAGCTGCATCACACTGCACTGTGGAGTGTTTTTATTTCTAGCTGCAGCTTTTTCTTGTTCTGGAGGGGCCGTTTCACATGAGGTTTGACATGTTGCCAGAAACAATTTCTTTGAGGGTCCTCAAGCTCTAGCTTCTTGAGGCAGCTATGATGGGTGATGCATGCTCTGTGTGTGGTGTGCACTGGTCTTCTGAGTTGTGGGGACGTGGATTTGAAGTGTTTCTCTTGTTCTGCACACACAAGCATCTGGATGCATCTGTGCAATTCTGAAACTCCTTAATTTAAACTGTCTGATACAAAGATGTGTTCATTTACATCCCTATAGGACACCAGGAACACTGAGGTTTGAAAATGATGAACTGTAGTACCACAAGATCCCCAATGGGATCAGAGATCAAGACACTAAAGGCATCATTTTACCACTAAAAGTGTCTGAAAATAGAAGCTTTCACAGTTTCTATTTATACAAATAGACCCCATGTGAGTCGACGTCATCATAAACATGCACAGCATTTAGCTCCATTCATTCAGACAAGTTATCGTTCTTTAAACATTAAATCAATCTGTTAGCAGCATAAAAATGTCCAGTTGTTCTGTGGTAAGTTGTCAGAAACAATACTACACCATGGAGTCAACTTCTATCGAGTTTTGACCGTTACAGAACAACTGGTGTTTTGGAGTAAAGAGTGACCATTTTAACTGGAGACTCTCAGCTGAACATGTCAGTGATTATTGGCTGACAGTCACCAGTTAACAGGGTCACACTTTACACTGAAACACCAGTGATGTCTGCGACCCTGGTATTAAAAGCATCTTCTTTATCCAACCTCAGTTAACCAGGTTTGACCACAAATAATCAATACTATCTGCTGATACTCAAATCCAGTTTTTCCTTTGTGTGTTTCATGAAAAAGTTGGTTTGGAGCCGAAGTTCTGACCAAATATGGACTCACTATGGAGAGGAAATAAGTGAACCTATAAATGATGATGAACAGAAACAGATTTAAATTCAACGTTAAACTACGGTATATTATCAAACTATGAATCAGTCTGATTAGTAATCTGAAAATATCAAAGCATTAATATTCTAATAGATTAGGAGCAGTTCTCTGTCTGAACCTGGTTTTCTGGATCCTTTATTATGACCCAGGTCTCAGACTCAGCTCTCTGTGAGCTCTTTTTGGTTTAGGAGGCTTTATGCCTTACTGACACACATTCATGTCTTTATATTTCACAGTCTAGTCAGTGTCAACAGATAATGCAGTCATAAGCATGGAGTGACTTGTGTGTTTAAACTCCTCTCTGGGGTACACGCTGGATTTACACACTAAAAACATCTGTCCACTGAACGTCTGTCCACTTGTTGATATTTTCCAGCCGCTCACTGATTTCTCACAAACCCAGGAGTCAGTTACCATCCGTCAAATTGGTGTTATTTAGGTTAAAAAAAAAAAGTGTCTTTTGATGGTAAACATCTTCTCGACGCTTGACTAGCCATTGTACTCGGCAGTACTTGCGTTGCCAATATGTGCGCGCAGCTGTAGCTGTTTACAAACATGAAAGGCGTCTAGCTAGCCTTTAAAATCAATCAGAGAAGGTATGACAATATGGACAATGCTACTGTATATAAAAGATTACAACAATGAGGTCTCTTTTAAGAGCGCTAAACAGTTTCTAGTTTGTTAGGAGCATTCAGAGTGGTGTTAAGTTTTACATTCATTGCACTAGACATTAGAGGGTCATAACTTTGAACACAAACTGTCACAAAAAAAGAGGGAATTAAAACTCACCAGGTTGACTTTGAGTTAGACGAAGTCTTGCAGAAACAGTCCTCTTCAGTGGACTGACTGTGGAACTTTGAGGTCCTTTAATTGAAGGAGCAGCAGGTTTGCATGTTGAGGCCAAAGCTGTATAAGACAAGAGATCGAGGTGAGACGCGAGGCACGAGTTAAACTGACCCATAATGCAGCAGGAACACGCGAGACTAACAGAACACAACCACAAACAGCTTTTTATGTTACACACAGACCTCCAGGTTTGATTAACTAAACCATTTAACTAAACAGCAAACGCATGAGTAACTTAACCCAATCAAGATCAAAGAGAGCTTATCTAATGTAGTTACCATACAACATTAATGAGATTAGGAAGTTACACTGGCTTTTGTTTGTAGCTGATTGTTTCAGGAGGGTCTTATCACTTTCACCAAAGGCTGAATAAAGAGAGGTTTGTGAGGATTTAATAAGAGGCGGAGAAATCAATGCTGGCTCTGACACACAAAATAAAAGGTTAGAAAAGGATATCAAATTCTGATCCATTTTTACATTTAATGACTTCATACAAAACGTAAAGTGAGAGATATTTTTAAATAGAAAAACATAATCAAATATTGAATGAAAAAAATGTTAAAATGTGTGAGGGCATGTATGAAAACATGAACTCACCTGGTTGTGTGTTTCTCTTGGGGCTTGCGATGAGTCTCGCTCTCAGCACTGCAGCTCTGAACGGGGTTTGTTTCTGTGCAGCTGCTCCAGAAACTGTTCAACAAGTGAAGGAGAGCTGGTTATTTCTGAGGCATTTTAACACCAGATTCAATAACTCAGTCAAAACATTACTGCTTTAAAAATATAACTGCTCCCAGAGAAGACTGTGACCACCATTTTTTTCCTCAGCAGCTCAGTGCAACTTATTTTGGGGTCTTGATCCACCAGCTGAGAATCATGGAGGTCGAAACAAAGCAGAAATTTACCCACATTTGATAGGTTGTCAATTAAATTCAAAAGAGATCCAGAAAAAAAAAATCAGTTAAAAAAAACTATCTGGCTATGACAAAAGTACAAACTGAACACGTTTTCATTCTAACCAATGACTGAATCCAAATGATAAACATTAATTTAATAGAACGGCTGAATAAAAACACATCACACAATTTATGAACCAGATGAACAAGTTTTGTCCCCAGAAAATATTTTGTGTTTCACTGTCAGTGCTCATCATAGCTAAGGCAGTTCAACATGCTTTTAAAGGGGTATGATGTTGAAAGTAAAGTACATGTGGCAGGAGCAGCAGTCTGTATATTTTCACCCTAAACCATAAAGAGCAGATGAACAGATCACATTACTACAACACAACCTTGTGTGATAATGTCAACGCTATTTTATTTCTAGTAACACTGAATAAAATCACAGCACATAAAGAAAAAAAGAAAATCGGGTAATAAAAATGTGATGATCTGACAACAATGGCAACAAAATAAGGTGTAGCATACACAGATCAAACATATCTCTGGTATGACTGTATAAATATGTCAATCAGTAACAGCTAATCAGTTCTGTATGCAAACAATAAATCAACTTCTAGTCTTACTTACTTCTCCACAGCTTTCTATGTTTTCCATTACACACTGCTATCAAAGGGATGATACAGAAGCGATATGATCCAATGAGCAGACATGTTAAGAGGGTGAGATCACAGTTGGATGCTGTGCTTCTCTGTGCTGTTAAAGAGGAGTTGTTGAAAACATGAGATGGTAATTCAGTCCAAGTGCAGCTTCGCAGTCCCGTGTACCCAGCCATGGGTTTTTATTTACAAAGAGAAAGAAAACCTGCTCCTTCTTTGCACCTCACGCAGCATCAGTGTGTGTCTGCTCGTTTTCCTCCAGGCAACACTGTGTGTGAACTGGAGTGGAATAGAACCCGTTGCTATAACAACCACACCAGAAGGGGGGGTCCCCCGATTGGAAAACAGGTCCTCTGAGCCAATCACTGACCAGCATGCTGTTGAGGATGTTGGATGGAGAAGAGACCACTGTCTGACCGATTTTATTTGTTCAATACAAAAGCAAGAAAGAGCGAACACCAGACGAAAGCTCTGCGGAGTAACAGGCTGATGTTCTGTTCCTGGACTCAGATCTGGACTATGATCTGCTTTCTGGCACACCTTCAAATAAGCATTTTAAAGAAAAAAATAAATATGAGGGAAAATGTCACTTCTCTTTTAAGATGCCCAGCTCTTGGACTTGGCAGATGTGGAGGTGTCACATCAGACAAAGCTGCACCCTGAGTAGATTAACGTCTGAACTCAGCTCTGAAATGGGTCACCTCTTGAAACTGAAGCACCTCCCCTCCTATGTCCAGATGTGTCCTCACAAACAAACACTGACGTGACCAGATCCTGATAAATGTCTGCACAAGACGACCTTTATACTCCTGTTTCAAAGCCTGTAGAGACAGCACTGCATTTATAGAACAGTATAAAACCTCTGTGGGCTCACCTTGTGTACCCCTGGCACCTTCACTCAGCTCAGAGGAAACACCAGCCTCACCAAGGCCTTTACAAGGCCCCAGGGTTTTACGTGGTAGTCTAGATGCAGGAGTACGTGGCGGACCCATGAGAGAAGAGCGAGTGGGAGTCTGAAGAGTTTGACCTCTATTCGGTTGGGGTTTGTTACTTGCTGATGAGGCAGATCCAAGGATTGACCCTCCTGTCGCCTGTGTCCTCTGAGTGCCTGAGAGACAAAAAAGCAAAAACAAACAGGATCATCACTGGTTACAAACAAAAACAACACAGTGCTCAGGAAGCTACCAGGCAGGAGAAATCAGGGCTCATAAAATTATCAATCTTTTTTAAACTTTAAACTTTATGTAGCAAGACACTTTGAGAGAATTTTCTTCAAGTAAAATGAGTGAAATTATAGAGAGATCAAACAAAGGCCTCACTATGGAGTTATGAAAAAGATGACTTCTTAATTTAAAATCAAAACTTACCCCTCTCACTCATAACAGCTAACATGACAAATGTGATCAAGCAAAACCAAACTGAAGAATCAGCTCATTAATGCAGAGTAAGGCCTCCCCATAGTGTGTCTTCAGCTATCTGCTTTTTAATGTACTCAGGGTTCTCATGTCAAACTTGTCTTTTTTTCCACGTTAACAAAACTGTTGAGTTCAAATCCTCCCTTTCCTTCCTCTGCTTTTTCCACACGAGCAGATGGCTTCCTATCAGAGGAAGAGTCACTTCTCTCGTATGAGAAGCAACAGAGAGAAGGGTGTTGACTGTTAACTCCCAAGACGAGGGACCGGAGGTTAAATCTGAAATGTTCCCATTTAACATGCGAGCGCTCATCAGTAAGCAGAGATGGTCCATTAGAGGAACTGCTAAATGTCACCCTCTGAAGGAGAGACGGCTTTACTGCAATAACAGTTTAAAGGGTGAGGTTTAAGTGAAGCAGAGCCATTCAAAGTAAGTAACAGGAAGTTTAAGTAAATCATTTCCTTTCTTTTGCTTTCAAAGAAGACCTGAGATTCAAGTTTTAGGGCCTGACAAAACAATCCCTGAACCATTTAAATGTTCTTAGTCTACATTTTTTTATCCTTTGACTAATCTTAAATTCTACCATGACGGATAAAAATTAAGTAACTCTGTTGTACAGCTTGTTCACCTTTTAAAAACTGCCGCTTTAGTTGTCCCCTTTTTCCTCCCTACAGTCCTTTTTCTGTCACAATTTGGGAGCTGACCTTGTATATACAATGCATCCATTACACATTAAAAAACTGAAGATGACCAATCAGAATTAAGTACTAACAAAGCTGTTAAATGTTACTTATTAGTAGGGCTGGGGTGATGTGCTTTTCTCCCAATTCAATTCTTTTACGATTTTTGGGGTGCAGATTCGATTTAAATTACGATTCTTCCACATTGGTGATTTTTGCAGTTTTACTTCTCTTATTTAACACCAGCTCATGTAAAGTTGAATGATAAGGTCTACAGACTATATCGGGAGCCACATTTCCCCAAAAAAGAGAACGTCACATGTGAGTCAGTTTTAAAGATGTATTCAGGGGATCTGACATCATGTTACTAGATGGTCAAAGAACAACATTTTTGCCCTCTGCTGGAGAAAAGCTGTAATGTTTTTTTCAACCCAGCCTATAAACAAAGACTAAAATGAAGGATTTAAATTTGGAAAAAAAATGATTTATTAACAAAATAAACATATAAAAATGTTTTTAAAATTGTAAAACAAAGCATCCTGTTACTTATACAAAACGATTTTTTCTCCCACCCCTACTTATTACTAGAATTTATCAACTTTATTCCTCTGAAAGGGGTCTATAACCCATGGACTTGCTGCTCCATGTCTTTAAATGACAGTTTCATAAAGCAGGAAAAAGTATTTTTCCCCCATCTTGTACTTTGCCACCTTCCACACTTTCTCTTCTGTGTCTGTTTCAGTTATAACCTTAAAAGTCATCCTCCAGATCTCATTCTGTTTACAACACAGAAAATAAGGGTAGGTCGAGCACTCAAGATGTATTTGTCAAAAGCAGACAATTTATATCAAACAAAGAATATGAAAGGATAGATGAGAAAGAGCTGAGGCAGCTGCTGTCGCTTCAGTTCAAAGGGTCAAACTAAGGAGCTTAATTAAAACAGACATTTATCTGGGAAGAAAAATCTGGGACCCATAGTTTATAGATCACAGAACAATAACCTCAGATCAGTATGATGTATCTAAAAGTCTAAATGAATGCTCAATGTTGGTTTTTATCAGTGTTTTCTTCTGCAAGTTTCTTTTTGTCTGTGCTTGATGCTTGATGATAAACAGTTGTAGTTCCTTCAATTTAAAGGATATTTTTGAAACGCATAGATTTTGATACATTTTTTAAGTGTTGATTGTGACCTACTTTCAATAATAAGTTAAAAATAAAAACAAGAAAAAAAAACGTTTTAGATTAAATATAAAATATACAGTATGTGTAGTTATGTGTTGTGGAGTTATTAGAAGTCTTACTTGGATTGCTCTTCAGCTTTAATTGTGCCGTCTCTGCACCTTTAGAGCTCTTACATTCATCCCTTCCCACAGTCGCCTGTCTCTGCTTAGCTGACTGTGCAGCTGGCCTTGGACTTGCAGCTGGAGGCTGCAAAAGTGACGCACGTCTAGTTAGTCTGGGAGACGGCTCTCCTCCTCCAAACCTGCTTTTAACATCATTCAATGAGGCTCCTGTGGATTTGATCGACTCCACCTGCAACAGGAGCAAATTCTCAGTCAGAAGTCCAGCTGTTTACGTCTTACTCAGCACCAACCAAATCTTTGATTTACACCTGAAAGAGCTTTTTTTAATCCCTCTCCAACAAAATATTGTTATCTGTGGCTTGGGGCTAAAGTATAAGATCATTTATAACTCTTGAAAATGACCAAAGAATTGGTGATGATGATGTGATGATTGTTCACATTGTTTGTACTCACCACCAAGGGGATCTTCTTGACTTCTCTTTTTGAGTTTTCAGCTTCTCTGTCTGTGACTTCAGACTGTAGAGCTGTTTCACTCGGGACAGAGCACTTCAGGGTCCCTGGTTTAGTTTTGCCCAGTTGGTTGTCATCTTTGGGGATGGTTAAGCTAGTTGAGAATCCATGAGTTGTTCTTTGTTCCCTAAATGTCAAAGGGGCTGATGATAAACTCTCTGAGGCACAGCGAGGCCTGGGCTTGAAGGCAGGGGGATTGTCCTGACCCACTGCTGAGCCTGACCTGACCTCAATTTTCTTTGAGACGCCTTTCTTAGGAGTGCGTTCGGGAATTGGTTTGCGACTTTCATCTGGGGATTTTTCCAAGGATGAGAAGCAGAGGGTCTCATTGCCAGCATTCTCTGATACTGTGTCAACCAGCTGGCTTGAAGCTGCATGTTCTGTTTTAGAGCGTTTGACAGCAGCCACAGCGAGTGTATTTGCAGATGAGGGGTGTCCATCTACTGCTGAATTCGCTGGTTTTGGTGTGTCATTTGACAGTTCGGTATTGGTAGAGACCAGTGCAGTTCTACCCTTTTCCTTGGCAGGACTTCCTTTGGTAGCAGCTCCTCTTTTTGATTCAGCAGGTTTGCTTATGTTTACTTGAGACAGTTGGTGCTTTGAAGCATCGCCTGCTCCTGACATTTGATGCACATTTCTAGTAACAACTTTTGATTTGATTTTGCTAAAGTCTGACTTGGGAAACTTTTTTACTTCCCTTGTCTTTGCTTTACTAGCCAAACACAGTCCTGCAACCAAAGGTTGTAGAGGAGTTCCAGATACCTGCTTCCATTTCTTGGGGGGGATTCCTGGGGTACAGGGAGACTCTGAAAATGAGGGACGGATAGTTTTTTTGCTCCCAGTGGTATGAATTGGAGTGGAAGTCTGAATATTTTTATCACCGTCTTGTTTTACTGGCAGAGTGGACCCTAAGGTCTTGCCTTGTCCAGGTGCCAGTTGTACCGGAAAAATAAGCACCTCTGCTTCAGCAGCAGCAGCAGCAGGAGGAGGACACTGGGCCTCTTTTTCCTGATCTGGAGATTTTTCACAAACAAAGGTCATAAAAAACACTCCCTCATTCTCATCTGGCAGTGCTATTAGAGAGCTGGATGATGAAGTATTATTTTCTTCAACCGGGGGCTCTGCTTGAATGAAAGTCTTGCCAAGACATGAGTGGCCCGTTTTCTCTTTTCTAACCCTTTCTGAGATTTCCTCACAGACATCAGGTAGAGTGGCTGACAGCAGGTAAGATTCAGCAGGTAATGTTGAAATCCCAACAACCTGAGGGATTGCCGACTCCTCCAGGGAAGAGACTACCAGGTGGGACTGATCCTCCAGACAAAAACTGTTGCTCCTGATCACCATCTCCCCTGAGCTGAGGGAGCAGCAGTCATTTTCAGTGGATCCTCTACGAGAGGTCTCACATGAGCCCAAGTGGCTTTCTCTCCCAGCGGAGTCTGGAGAGGTCACCGGATCCCCTCCATCCACTGAGTTCTTGTTAAAAGTATGGTACCTCTCTGGACCCTTTTGGGGGTTGCTTATTAAACTCAAGTTTTCATTCCAGAAATTTGCACTGCCATTGAGAGGTGTCGCTATAAACGTCTGGTTCAGGTTGGTGTCTCCATCACAGAATGCCATGGCTGGTGGCATGGTGGTGTCATAGAGGTTGTCTAAAGTGGAGACATTGCTGAGGCAGTACTCCAGCATGTTGATGTCAGGAGAACCATCAGCCTCTCTGTCACTCATGTTAGATTTACAGCTGTTTGAGTCCGGTGACGGGGACAGCGATGAACTGCTGTAATGACTCTCAGGGGAGAGGCTCACTAGAAGGTCTCTGTGTGGAAGAGGAACTGTGCACTCAACCTGGTCGGCTGACATATTGAATGTCTTATTAGACATTTTGGAGTTCTTGGGCTGTTTTGACTTATTGCTCCACTTTCAGTTAGCATCCAGTGTCTGTGTCAGGCATGAGCATCTGTAAAGAAGATAATGTCAAATTTTACAACAATTTAATGAAAAAAATCTAACAACTTTACTTAAAAAATCTTTATGACAGCAAGAAACTGTCCCATGGTTTTGTACCCAGGGGGAGTAAACAGTGAGTCTTTCTACCCATCTGTCACTGAGCAGAAACAGGAGCTGAATACTCAATTATTTATGACTTTGTTATATGAAAACCGCAAAGGATCACTCTTTGTGGACACTTAAGAGCAGGGCCTCCAAACCAAGGTGTGTGCTCTGAGATGTAATTTCAGTAAAGTTCTTCCAATAAATATTGAAGTAATTTACCCTTCTTGAAATATGCCTTACAATAAATTACTTTGAATGCAACTTCAGTAAACATGCTACATTTTCCATGGCTGTCTTTTCCCGATAGTGGTTTAACAAAACATAACAGCTAAAGGTACTGATCCATGTTACTGCTAACAATGGGTTTAGAATAAGGAGGGACACTGAAGCCTTAGCCTTGTTGTTCAGTATTTAACTAAGCCGACTGGACTGCTGCAGTTGCCAGCCATTACTGTGACAAAAGGACGATTGTGGTGTGAACCACCAGGGAAGTAAGACATTAAATCAAACAAACTGAACACTTGTGGAGGTAAACTGTAGTAGAATAACTGATCATAAACTTAGAGTTCTTCAACAAAACAACAACTTACTGTTTCAATATAACTCGAGAATGTTACAAGAAAACAATGTACAGCCTGCTTTGTTTGTCTGGTTCACTGAGACAGACGGTATCTAAGAAACAGGAGCAGGATCAGGGTACCCAAGATACACACGACACCATGCAGACAATCTATTGGTCGGTTAAAAAAATCCCATGCTCAGATTTAACAGGTGGTCTAAAATTGGTTAAAGTGACATTTGTATGACATAAATATGCTATATAGATGTAAGATTCAACAGGCTACAAGTTCAACAGGTACTTTTCATTTAAAAAATAATAGACAATAAATCTGAATAAATGTCACGTTTTTTTTTTCCACAGCCACAGACTGTAAATCACAACCAGAGCAGTAAAACTAAATAACCTGCCTGAGCTAACAACTGTGCACACTGAACTTTGGTAAGAACCTTTAATGCCACTGCAGTATCTGCCCAGAATACAAGTCTGCATTTTACTGGATCTGACAAATACAATGAAGATCTTGTGTGATAGTGATTAGACATACAGACATAAACTGTGTGTACAAGCACAGCAGCTCCACAGACAAATCATAACCTGACAGTGCTTCAGTGGAATCAAACTCATACAATTCAAGCCACAAAGCTATCAGTGAAGTAAGCTTAACATGTGTCAACAGCACTTACCTCCCCCTGAACAATAAACAATCAGCTATAATCTGAAGAGAGAGAAAAAACACTCCATGACACGTGTGCAGAGAAAGTGCCTCCATGGTCAGCTGTTTTGCGCACTGGATCAAGCCAGAGCTCACTGTTTATGCGTGCTCTTCTTTTACCTTCTCAGAGACAATCCCATTACTGCTTTTCTTCTACAGCTAAATCCAGCCAGGCAGAGGTGTTGAAGCATTCTTCAGCCAGGCAGGGCCACACAGTCCAAGCACTCCTCCTTCCTCTATGAGTTCAGAGTCAACCGTGCATCAGTCACATCTCAGGCTGAATGAGGGTGCCTCAGTGCAGCCTGTGCTCCGTTCCCCCCTCCCCTCTCCAAGGTAACGTGACTAAGTCCAGCAGGCCGACTGCAGCAGTGGATCAGCAGTCTCAGAACAGTCAATATGTCTAACTGTCAGAAACCTGGCTGCACTCTGCCCCTCAATGCAGACACTGAGGTCCAGCTATGCTCAGTTTAGAGCTCTACCGCAAAGTTTGCAGAGTGAGCAAGTGAGGGAAAAAGCAACATGTTACCTTATCCACGCCGATCCCTGTGCGGGGGAGTGGCCATGGCCTGCCAGGCTGGGTTGGCATTCAGTGTTGCTAAGCAGCCAAAGTCCCTCTTTTATGAGGGAATGGATCAGGCGGCTTTTTAGTGAGGGATAAGTGCAATGGGAGCAGAATGGCAGGAGGCCTAGGTGCAGGAGAATGTAGCAGTATGAGTGTTTTGAGTGGTAGCTCTCACCAGGAATCTACAGAGAAACTCCTGGATGGTAATGTACTTCATAATGTTGGTTATTATAGCTGATAACTTCTCCAAAGTCACCCAGTTACAGCATCACTGTTTGGTGTTACAGCCTCATATTAAAACACAGAAAACAACAACCTGACACCTGATCCCAACTCTACAGCAGTGGAGTGACACTGAAGTCTAAGACCCCTAAGTCCCATGCTATTTCTGCTTAATCTAAACAAGGCTTCTGACCCTGGGACATCCAGCCTAATCTTAACTTTAGACAAGATGTAAATCATGCAAAGAGTAGGCTTATTATATCCTCACAAGTATAGGTCTAGAGTCCCGTAAAATCTTCTTTACTAGATGAAGTTATGTAGTCAAAGTACTTCAGGGTTAGTCTTCAAGTGTTGTAAATATGGACATGGACACAATGTGCAGTTTCAGCAGGATTTAAAAAAAAAAACTCCTTTAAGATCTCACATTTTCAAAAGCATGCGTAAACCTACAAAGTTGAAACTCTGAAAAATGTCATTATTTCTATCCAAGGATACATTACTAAGTGATCAGTAGAACACATGAAATCAAAAACAGGGCCCCAAAACTGAAACTTTCATTTGGAACAATACTTGTGTTTTTTCTTAATCCCCTCAGGCACAGGGCAGAAACCCTCACATGGTCTTTTCTCTGCAAGTGTGTCTGGACATATCAATATCACCTAATGAGCAGCCATGAGTAGCAGGAGCTGCCTCCACAAACCCTGGCACAAAGACGAGCAGGGCAGCAGGTCAAGCTGGGGGGGATCCCACCCAGCATACCACTGGGACAAGGCTGTCCTCTGTAAAGGGTACAGCGGAAAAACGCCAATGGGCTGAGTAAGAAGAAGAGTGCTGTCTTTCAACAGACAGAGATGAAACTTGTACTTGTAAAATGAAAAGGCTCTGCGGACAAAGCTGGAGCCCAGCGCTATGTGGTGAAAAACAGAGGGACTTAAGAGTCAGATGAACCCACAGCTGAATATAAAACTGCTTTCCACTCAGTTCATCTAGTGCTGGGACCTTACACCAAATCTCTAAAGTCACATTAGAGACACAGCTACAGAGGGAGGACTACAAAAAAAAAAAAAAACCAACAAAAAAACAAAAACTCAAAACAACAAAATATGATGCTGACTATGTAGTAATATTCTATAGTCATGTTAGAGAAGTCATTTTTTCAGTCAAATATTACAAGTTTAATTTTAAAGCATAAATGACATGTATAAATCCCGCTGGGTGTGTACACATGAGGTAATTCCGCGTTTTGTGATGAAAACTACTGTCAGGGCAGCTACACCTGATTGACAGATTATCTCTGTGCGCGCTCTGGTCGAGCCTGTTAGGTCTATAATTAGATCAGGGGTAAACATAGTATGCAGCTAAATGGTTTAAGACGCAGTCCCCTAAATCACTCGAGGTGTTACTGTGAGCCAACTGCCTAATAAGTTAAATTATTTCGTTTGGTTGACGACAGTAAAAAAAAACAAAAAACATGAATTGTGGAGGTAACGAACAAAACAGCAAGGCTAATGTGAACTAGCAGTAAGACTGGCCGTACCTAGCACACAAAAATATTGAAGTCTACAACAGGTAGGCTACAACTTTTGGTTATCTAAAGTGTCAAAGTACATGTTATGTGACTTACCACCTGTCCAAAAGCTTATAAAGCCGTTTATAAGAAGCACTCAGTCACGTTAAAGATTAAAAATTAACACAGCCGTTTGAAACAGCCCTCAATCTGTCACGTGAGCAATCACCAACGGGCGCACGAGAGCTCGGGAGGTCCTGATGAGTATTTATTGGTTAAACCTGTACGTTTTCGTTAGAAGACGATCCTGAAGTGGTCAACCCCATACGACTGGTGGTCCTTTAAAATAACTGACTTGTAGGACCGGAGTTCATATCGAGTGATGCAGCCATGTTTGCATGAACTTTGACACAATGATGAGTTGGCAGTAGGTTGATGGACATTTTTTAACAGCTGAGTTAGAGCAGTGAGAGTTTTAATGCATTTACTAGTTAAGTACAAATTTTAAAAAATAAAGTAAAAGTCCATCTATATATATATGAGACCAACTACTTGATACCATCAGATTTTATTATTTCAAATCTTAATGTACAATAATTAAATAGTTACATGATTTGAAGTCATATGATGCAGGGAGGCAAATATATATATACAATGTAAAAAAGTGCATGGTGTTAACATACAGAACATATGGGCACATTTAAGATCCCAAATGAGGAGACAGGTGAAAGAACATCTCCTCAAAATTCAGTGGCTGAGAGAAATCATTTCTAAACGATCAGGCTTCATTTCACCATTACACGTTTTCAGTCAGTAATGTCACCAGATTCACAATATTTACTTGTATGGTTTTGTTTGGCATTTTACATAATCCATTTTTTATATACTTCTGTGCTTATTGTGAAAAATCTGTTCTCATTCATTAGACATCTTGAACACATACTGCATAATATATCATCTTAAAAAATTAGTTTGTTAAGTATCAGGCAGAAATGTTACGTGTGAGTCCTTCTTGGTGGACCAACACACAGCCAATGTTACCAAACTAGCAAGTTCTATGTGTGTTTGTTGATGTCAAAGGGGAAACAAGACACTAAGGAAACAACCTTTTTGTGATTCCAAGTATTAATCTTAATTGATCAATCACACAAATAGGTGCAGGACAGTATCACAAACCGATACATCAGGCCACTGAGTGTGTGAGACAGGATGGATGTACCAGACTAGTATAAGATAGGATTATTCTTCCACATCTGTTTTTAGGCCACATGGCTGCAGTCCATTAAGTGTGGGTATGAGATGGGGCTCCCTTTCCAGAAGGCAAGTCATTGTGCACACTATCAAAGAGGGAGATGAGGAAGGAGGCAGGAGAAACAGCAGCATGTGTCTTGGGATGTAGAAGCTGCAGACATAAAGAAAAGTTTTGTTTCCTTTTGGATCCATTGGCAGGCAGATTTATACATGCGCTTCTCCTCCTCCTCTTCCTTTAATCGTTCATCTCTTCTCTCTTGTCCCTATTCTGCTCCCATTACTTGACACAAGAGGGCCAGCTGAGACCCCCACAGGCAGCAGAGACAATAATGTAAAGGACCACCTGGATAGAACAGAAACAAGTTCACTTCCTGTAACACTGTCATGAACCACGGTGAGCTCCACAGTTGCAACACAGAACATTTCTTCAGTTGATATAACAATCCTGGGAATGGGTTTCAGAAAAAAATAATCAAAAATGTAGAAAATCTTGTGTAAGTTAGTAGAGTCTTATGGGATGGCCGTGTCAAAGCATTAGTGCTTGAGTGCTTTCAATATAAATGTAAAAAGTAATTTCAAACCAAGGACATTTTCTCCCCAACAACAGTGAGCGTCAACAAATTAAGCTTAAGAACCATTACACTCTACTTACTAACATTTCACTAATTAGTTTGTTTCTACATACTGCCATGCCAAGGTGGGATATTTACACCTCTGTTTTAATTTGAGTGCAATTTGTTTCACACAGAGGTGTTGGGCAGTGGTGCTCCCTGGATATACAAGCCATAGCTCTTGCACTTTCACAATGCTGTGCTGTAATGTGATATTACACACTAGGACATCCACGTTACACCATTTGGGCACAATGTGCAAGTAGAAATGCAGAGTTACAATGTATACAATGTGTGAGAAGAAACTAATGTTTTTTTTTTTTGTCTTTACTTACCAGGCACACCAGTGCAATGAGGAAGGTCAGCTTGAGGTTTTTCATACACATGGCTCGTGCCAGGTTACGACTTGTAGTCTTGAATGTAACTGACTAAATATGGAAAAGATATGACAGTTATATCAGTGGCATAATATAATAAGCTTGCCAGATCACTGTCCCAAAAAGATCATAAATCACACTATAAATACTTACAGAATCAACCAGATTTTCTGTCTTGTCAATCAGTAGCTCCAGTTTCTCTCCTCTCTGAGCAACCAAGTCTGTCACAAAAAATAAAGAAAGTCAAAGTTAATTCTGAGAAACAAAAGCTCAAATATCAGAAGATTCCCTCAAGATTTAGACTGTCATCCAGTTTCACCAGATTTTTAGTCATTAAGATAAAAGCTCTGAAGAAAAATGCCCACTGAATACCAGGAACAGCATAATGTGAAAGGAACAATGCAATTAATTTCACACATTTTTGATTCAATTAAATAGAAATTTAGTTGCACCTTCATCTCAAAGCTCTGTATCTAAAGGAAGTTGTTAAATCGAGCATCATCACTAGCTTCCATGAGTTAAGTCATGGCAATCTCACCTATGTTGCGGACCATGATGCCCTTCAGATCATCCACCTGCATCTGAGTCTCAGTGACACGATCTGATCCTCGTGGGTCTGAATGATGTTTCTACAGAGAGAAATGAAAACAGAGAAAGATCAAACATGAAATCAAAAGGAAATACTGTATGTTGTAAGCATGTGATTCAAAGCTAAAAATAAACAGAGCCTTCACATAACAATGTGGCTCATGGTCTTCTAGGACTCACCATCTGAGCAGCCAGTGTAGAGGAGAACTCACTGTTCATGGCGTAAGGCAGGGCTGTTTGTGCTCGAGACCCATATGTTGTCTGGAAGCGCTTCTTGACTTCACTGAGGAAGCTGAATGCACGAGACCTCTCAAAGTCCTTTACAACAAGAAAAAGAGGTTTAAAATCACTTCATCCCTGTAACACAAATGAACCACAAACAGCTGCTTGAATACTTACATCATCCGTGATACACAGGTATATGATTCGGTCATGGCAGATATAATGAAAGAGATAGCTGAAAGAAGAAAAAAAAAGATGTTAAAACTGAATCTTGGTTGAATGCAGACAGTATCACAGGGTACACAACATGTAAAGTATATGTTTAAAGATAAACTAATTACATGTGAAAAGCAGTAAATGTGCTTAAATTCTATGACCCTATGACCCTCTTACTTGTTTACTGCTAAGATCTTTGAACTAGGACACATTCTCTTGTACCTTTTAGCATGTGAGACCACTTCTTGGTTTAAGGTTACATATTCAGTCTGAACTAACATGTCGGTGTACAAATCCATCATATTCATCATAAGGTAAGTCATGAAATCTCAAGTACAGTATCTTTTAGACATGGCAATTCTATAAATAAATGTGTTTTCAATAATGGCAAATGTACTGTTGACTGTAAAATGATTGTTCTTTAAGCTTTTCTTGTAGAGTATCCAGTTTCTTAAAGCCAAGCTGCAAGCAAATCTGCTTGACCATCTAAAGCCTTTCTTTGAAATTTTGTGGAGGAAATCCTAGAAAATCATAGAAGGACTTGTTTTAATCCAACTTTCTACTAAAAAATTCATTGGTAAAATTCTGTTTTTTTTTTTTTTTTTAGTTGGGTTGATCTACAGATACAACAATCACATCTTTTTTTCATTCAGCTCCTCCTGATCATGTTTTGAGATGTGATGCCTAATACAATAATCACTTGTATTAAAGTCGTAAAATGTGCCCTATTCCTTATCTAGGTCAGTCATGCAGACCCATGCAGCCAGGAGTGGAGTGTGTGTGTGTGTGTGTGTGTGTGTGTGTGTGTGTGTGTGTGTGTGAGTGAGTGAGTGAGTGAGTGAGTGAGTGAGTGAGTGAGAGAGAGAGAGAGAGAGAGAGAGAGAGAGAGAGAGAGAGAGAGAGAGAGAGAGAGACTTACCTTCCATGGCTGTAGGTCAGTTTGTTATTTTCTGATGGGATTTTGGCCAGAATCTGTTCAGTGACCTCCAGGAAGTTGCCGCCACACCACGCATGCTTTGCCAGGATGGTGGTTCCACGAGCCACCACAGCAAAAAGAATTGCCATAGCAACAGCAGATGTTTCAGCCTTTTAACTCTCTAAAAATCCCACGGAGAAGAAGAACACACGTTACTGACTGAGCGAATGACATGACAAATGGGCTTCAACATGAGAAAATACACTGACAGATAATGATTCTTCTAACTCAATTTGAATAATTTCAGTGCATATGTTCCAATAATGTCTGGACATAAAACAAGCATAACGGTCTCTGCGCTGACTGTTAAAGTGATAATAGTATCCAGTTTTCACAGACATGTAAACGAAGCCAGATTAACGGTTGCTGTTTTACAAGCTAGCTCGCAGGCTAATAATGTTGTAAACCGATGTTCACAACAACAAGAGCTGGTAATGTTCGGGCTGACGTTTTGTTAAAATCAAACTCATTATTTTCAGTAATAACAGTAATAGGAAATAGCGGTGATGTATAAAATATTTTTAAATACCTCGATGTGTCAGCGGTGCTCAAAGTAGCTCATTTGGCACAAATTCCAACATCTAAAGAGATTCCCTGTGCTAGCAAGCTAGCTAATCCCTTTCGAGTGACTTCTGCTTTGCAAATAACCTAAGACCGGAAACGAGTTCACTCTCCTGCTAGGTAATGTAGTTCTTAACAGAGCCGTTTGCCTTTTTACTTGTGTGTGAACTTTTTATAATGAACTACATTTTTTAACTTCCGGTTATGTAGTGTTTTCGTCACATGTTTTCATCAGGTTTTCATACGTCATAGTATAATGGGGACGCACAGTTTGAAATGATCCCTCATGTATGTCTTGCAGGTGATAGAGCGCGCTATTTCAAACATTTGAAAATCAGTTAAAAAATTAAGAACAATCTAGCTAACGTTTCCAGTTGCCATCAAAACAAACTAAAGAAACACTATTTAAAAATATTAACAACATTTATCCTTCCACTGAGTCACTTGGTGCACGTGTTACACACGTTTTAAATTTGAAGATCATTTATTTCCCCTTTGCGAAAACAAAGTTGAGTCACAGACCACGTTTTTTTCTCATGCAATTGTGATAACATTCTGGACTGATATCCATGAATGGTTAAAAATAAGAATCAATCCGGTTGTCATTTTATATGTGCCACGGATTAAAATGACATTTAAGATGCTTTCAAGCGATTTTTAAATGAAATCCAAAGCTAAGGGAAAACGTGAATGTGACTTAGTAAATCTGAGGAAATCATTCAGCTCATGGAATAAACCATGTAGCAACAGCTGCTGCAGAATCCTTTTTTTGTTCTGTAATTTGAATTTAAAAAAAATCATAAAAATAAAAATAAAAATTACGGAAGAAGATTAGTATGAACGAGGGTTAAAAAAAATTAAGGTCCCGTAATTTTTAATTATTATTCCGTGAAAACAACAACAACAACAACAACAACAACAACAACAACAACAACAACAACAATAATAATAATAATAATAATAATAATAATAATAATAATAATAATAATAATAATAATAATAATAATAATAATAATAATCAACTGGGCTAGCCCCTTTGCCTGCCAGACACTGGCGAGGAAACACTGAACCCTGTGATTGTCGCTGACACTCAGAATGTGAAGCATGGCCGCAGAAGTAGAGAAGAAAGCAGTCCTGGAAATGGTAAGTTTTCAAATGATGTGCGTTTATGGTTTTTGAAGAGTTGAGGGTACATCATTGTTTAGGTGCATTTGTTAGAAATGTACTGAGGGTAGTGATTTTTGTTCGACCAGATCTTAGTCCCTCATGTGGGTAGCTTAGCCACTCCGGCTAGCAAAATATTGTTCCACGTGAAACTCATTTCACGTATCAAGCTGTCTTCTGTGTTGTTATCTTGTCCATAGACTCATGAACAGCCTGATTTAAATCTGTGGTGAACAGTATTGTCAGATTTATTTACCTTACTTTATGTACTTGTTTGATGGTTTTCCCACGTGGGGGCAGCAGCATTCAAACAGACAGGAGTGTATTCCAGTGCTGATGAACATGTCAAAGTGATGCTCGCCATATCTCTGAGAAAACACGCATTGCAAGTGTTGGCAGTAAACCAGTTCCCTTACCAAATAAATCAAGCCTCTACTACTCATCTTTTTAAAAAAAAATGAATTAAGGTAAGTCTCTTTGAAGACTTGATGTGAGGTGTTTAATATATACTCGTATTGTACTTCAGGTCCAGGCAGATGGTGCTGATGAAGGATGTGTGACATTTGTGCTGCATGATGAAGACCACACACTGGGCAACTCCCTCAGATATATGATTATGAAGAGGTCAGTTCTATGTTTTCTTCTTAAACCCCAGAAGGAGCAGATCATCTCTTCCTTACAACTCATAAATATATTTCCTACTATTTCAATAATCATGTCCTTAAAGGACGCTCAGCACTAAGCTCATTCCTCTCCCAGTGTTTTCCTTCTCATTCTGTGAATGTCTGCAGGGATCAGTTGAGATTGAAAAACGTAATAACACTAACACATCTCCACCCCATTTAATCCAAACATTGATCTCAGATGTTGCCTTCATTCTTCTCTTTACGTCAGTGGTGATGCAGAGTTCTGTGGCTACACCATCACCCATCCCTCTGAGAGCAAGATCAATTTTCGCATTCAGACCAGAGGTGAGAGATGCTCCTTTATTCCCAACATTCAAACTGTATTTTTCTCTCTTGTGTTTTATTCCATCTTAGTTTTTCTGTATATTCATGCATCGGACAGCTGTAGAGTTTACATGGGGCTGCATAACAGAACATACATGCTGATTGGTTTCGGTGATTTTAATTTGTCCAGTCAGAAACAAGAAAAGCTGGTGACTGTAGGTCACACAGTTTCGTTTGCAACATCCCCTCTGTCTCAACAATCTGTTATCAGCTTTGCAAAGTTAGTCATCAAAGAACAGCAGGCCCATCATGTGAAAGACTGAGAAAACAACTTGTTTTTTGTTCCTTAAACAAAGTTTCTACAACCCAATTCCAATGAAGTTGGGATGTTGTGTAAAAAGTAAATAAAAACAGAATACAATGATTTGCAAATCCTTTTAAATCTATATTCAGTTGAATTCGCTTGAAAGACAAGAGATTTGTTGTTCAAACTGATAAATTTTGTCTTTTGCAATTATTCACTCATTTTGAATTTGATGCCTGCAACACATTCCAAAAAAAAGCTGGGACAGGGGCAACAAAAGACTGGGAATGTTGAGAAACACTCCAAAAACACCTGTTTGGAACATTCTAGAGGTGAACAAGTTAACTGGAAACAGGTGAGTGTCATGACTGGGTATCAAAGGAACATCCCCAAAAGGCTCAGTCGCTCACAAGCAAGGATGGAGCAAGGTTCACCACTTTGTGAACAACTGTGTGAGCAAATAGTCCAACAATTTTAGAAAAATGCTTCTCAACGTACAGTTGCAAAGAATAAATGGATTACATCATCTACAGTCCATAATGTCATCAAAAGATTCAGAGAATCTGGAGAAATCTCTGCACATAAGCAGCAAGGCTGAAAACCAACACTGAATGCCCGTGACCTTTGACCCCTCAGGCAGCACTGCATTAAAAACAGACATCATTGTGTAAAGGATATTACCATGTGGGCTCAGGAACACTTCAGAAAACCATTGTCAGTTAACACAGTTCATCACTACATCTACAAGTGCAAGTTCAAACTCTACCATGCAAAGACAAAGACATATATCAACAACACCCAGAAACACCGCCGGCTTCTCTGGACCCGAGCTCATTTGAGATGGACTAACGCAAAGTGGAAAAGTGTGCTGTGGTCTGACGAGTCCACATTTCAAATTGTTTTTGGAAATCATGGACGTGGTGTTCTTAAGGCGGAGGAAGAGAAGAGAGTTGTGTCCAGATTGTTATCAGGTCAAAGTCTCAAAGCCAGCATCTGTGATGGTATGGGGGTGTGTTAGTGCCCATGGCATGGCTAACTTGACCATCTGTGAAGGCTCCATTAATGCTGAAAGGTACATACAGGTTTTGGAGCAACATATGCTGCCATCCAAGCCACGTCTTTTTCAGGGACGTCCCTGCTTATTTCAGCAAGACAATGACAAGACACATTCTGCACGTGGTACAACAGCGTGGCTTCGTTGTAAAAGAGTGCGGGTGCTAGACTGGCCTGCCTGGAGTCCAGACCTGTCTCCCATTGAAAATGTGTGGAGAATTATGAAGTGCAAAATATGACAACAGAGACCCCGGACTGTTGATCAACTGAAGTTGTTCATCAAGCAAGAATGGTAAAGAATTCCACCTCCAAAGCTTCAACAATTAGTGTCCTCAGTTCACAAACATTTATTGAGTGTTGTTAAAAGGAAAGGTGATGGAACACAGTGGGAAACATGACCCTGTCCCAGATTTTTTTGGAACATTTTACAGGCATCAAATTCAAAATGAGTGAATATTTGCAAAATAACAATAAAGTTTTTTAGTTTAAACTAAAAATCTTGTCTTTGTAGTGTATTCAACTGATCACTGATCACTGTATTCTTTTTTGATTTACATTTCACACAACGTCCTAACTTTCTGTTTGTCAGTGTACTTTATACATACTTTCATGACCAAAATGTATATTCATGTCCATAGGGAGAAGAACTCGAATGACCACTCATTTCATATAATATCTAACTAGTATTACATTTTTCATTAACTGAGCAGACTGGTCACAAAAGACTGCTTAAATAGGGATGTAATTACAATCAGTGATTTGTCAAATGAATGTCAAACAGATCTTAAATATTGTAATAATTTTAGAAATTATTATTATTTTTTTTTATCAAACCAAAAATGTCCAGTTGCCTTATATAAAAGGCATATATGGGCTGAAATATATTTTGTTTTATGGGGTCATACTGCGTTATTGTGTTCTTTTGTGAGGGGAGAAAATAATTAACTTATTTGATCAGGCATTCGGAAAATGAAAACAGGTTAATGGTAAATTTGAAGATGTTCAGAATTCTTAATTGCATCTTGCTGGTCTCTTGTTTCCCTGTGAGCCCTTTCAGGGTCACTAACATCAGTGATGATAGAGGAGTCATACAGGACATTTGTTCCAGATGCATCGTGTCTGTTCTTTTGTTTTAGATGGACTTCCAGCAACAGAGTCACTGCGGAGGGGCCTGAATGAGCTCACGGATGTTTGTCAGCATGTTCTCAACACCTTTGAGGTAAAACTGTTTGTGTATTTGATTCACTTATCTCTGGTCTCTCCTTATAACAAAAAATGAAGCATTTGTGGTTCAGTATCAAGTGGTGGTTCAGTGTTGATCTGTGGCCAACCTTTCCATGAGTTCATAAAGAAAGACAACTCCTTTTAAGTGTTTTTTTCCCTTTTATTTGCACTACAAAGACAAAGACTAAAGATCCAGCAACGTCAGCAAATACACAGACATAACAATAAAACACATTTTGGTGTATGACAAACAGACATTTTGCCAGAGATGACAGCTTTACAGATGGGATTACATGAAAGTGATAGCTTTCTTTTGAAGACTGCATAGTAACGTTTTATAGATTGAAGTGAGATCTTCTTGTTTCTATGAGTGTCCATGGCCCATCAAGCACTGGAAGCTTCTGTTCAGCTGTAAACTTTACAGTTTCAAGTAGTTTACTGTAAAAATACCCCAGTCTGTATTTTAACCATTTATTGCCAAACAAATCATATCTGATACATGAGTTTAAATATCTATATCTCAACATGATAAATATATTTATTAAAAACTATTATTTGAAAAAAAAAAGTATTCTATCCCATTATTATTGATTATTATTCCACTACAGGCAGCTGGAGTTGTATTTTGTCCCTTTTCGAAATTGCTGCTCTCAGCAACAGGAAATTATTCACACACTTTTTTTTTTAGGAAAATAATTGCTAATTTCCAAGAAGTTGCAGTAAGAATGATATCTAAATTGTTACTCATTTTTGAAAATAAGTATTTTCGGCATTGAATGAATGCATATTGTACTAAAAATTTTACTGAAAGAGTTGCCAAAACCAACAGATTTATCATATGTGATACAAAAAATATAGTCTTGTTAAGTGTTTTCTTTTGCTTCTTTTAGATTGTGTTTTTACTGTTCCTTGACTTTTGCTTAACCACTTTTAGGTTACTTTATTTTCTGTTGTGTTGACAAACATGCTTTTATTCTGAAAAGACCCCAAAATAACTTCTGCTAGATCATCGTTACAGGAGTGAATGAAAACGGCTTAAAGAACAATAAAAAGTAAAAAAAAAAAAAGTTAATGTATTGTTATTGATGAATCTGAAAAATGCTAAAATGGTCAGAAATTAGAGTTAAGAGGGCCCCTCAGGTAGCGACTGAGTAAACACAAGCAATGTGTCCTCAATAGTGAAATCTTAACAAACAGCTGTGTTCTACTGCAGGTATTTGAGATGTTATGATGGAGTCAGAGGCAGATAGTGCCCTCTGTTGTTTAAACAGGATGTCACAGATCATTCTTCATGGTTTGTGGTCCCTGATGAGTGCTGTTCTAATAACTGCCTCGTTTTGCACCTTTTTAATCCTTGATGGGTATTGTAGTTCATTTCAAGTACAAAAAAAATCCCCAGTTTTGGTTCCACATGGTTGGTATTTACTTTCTGTGGTGTGGTCTTACATAGAAAAGATGAGTCAGTGTGACCATTTGGAAACAGTGCAGAACACCATCTCTCCATTAATGGAAAAAATGTGTCAAGAGCAGAAACAACAACAAAAACTTTTGGTTCACAAAGTTGTTTGCTTGGTTTTAAAATGTGTAGAAATGAAGATAAAAAGCTGAAGGTATATTTTTAACGGGTGGAAAAGTAACCACGATGAAACTCTTGGCCACTTGAATATGTTTTGCTGTGATGAAAGCACATCATTGATACCCCAAACATAAACATTTTAGCTCCCGTGACATTAAGCCCCGGGTTTGGATTTTTTTCTTCTGATCTAATAAAACAAAGCAGAGTAGACTGAATGAACTTGTTTCTTTTTTTCTTTTCAGCTGATATAGTCTCTTAATAAGAAGGAAGAAATGAGAAGTATTACCTTGAATCAAGACTTCCATGTGCTTTTTGATACCATATCTTTTTATAGTTTTGTTTTATAGTCCTGCAGTGCAAAGAAGAAGGGATTTCTTTGAAAGAAGTCTTTGTGAGAACTTGATATATGATGTGCAAAGTGACGTGTCTCAGTGTCTGGATTAGGGTATACAGGGGTTTCACATTCCAAGCCAAACTTGGCAAGTTTACAGGTAGCTCACAAATCCACATTTTCTGTTAAATTAACCTCCAAAACTCAAACAGGTCGTGGCAGTAGCAAACCTCTTCGTTGTGAGCAAGTCATAGTCTTTTGTCAGCTGTCAGCAGCTTTTGCCGTACTAAAAGGTCCCATGAGTAGGAAAAGCAAGCAACCACAATTTCCACACAAGGCTTTTATTTCCATGTGGAACGCAGGAAGAACCTTGGATCCTCTGCTTGGCTGAGAATATGAGCACTCTGCTGAAAGGGAAATCATCCAGCATTGATTTAATTTATGGTTCCCACACTGTCACTTCTCCACTGTTAACTACATGTCCTTTTATTTTGTTCCAGGCGAGAGTTAGTGAATACAAAGAGGGGCAAGAGCAACCCATGGAATGAGGAGCACGTGTGCTAGTGATGCTGTGATGCAAACACCAGCTGCGAAAACATGACAGAAATCTACTAGTTAGATGAGATTTGTACAGTTTTTTTTTATTGTATTTTGTTAAATTGATGTTTCATTAAAGTTTGAAATAAATGTGTATCAGTCCTGTGTTGATTATTCTCAACTCTCTGAAAGAATAAGTAACAGAATAAGAATAAGTAAAGACATTTAAGACATTAAACTTGACAAACAAGACTTTTATTTCCTTCTCCTTTTTAATGTCATGGTAAGACTTCTGGAGAAAAACACATTGCCATTATTTCTATGACAACTCCTATAATTTGATTTGAAGGATGTCCAAACCTAAAGAGATGACTCTCAAACACCAAATTGCTCTCATCTGTCATCTCAAGCAGCGCTTGAAGGTTAAAGAAAGAAAGGGGAGTAATCTAGAAAGTCTTAATAAGTGGAGGAATGTGGTGTGAGGGGCTTCATACAGTGCCAGGAAGACAGAGGAAAGATGAAGGGAGTCAAGTGTAAATAATGAGGCTCAAGTTATTTGAGGTCAGTCGTCTCTGTCAGTCACATGCTCGTGCTTCGCCACGTCGATTATTATGAGCACAGAGTTGGAAACAGACCCTTACCTTCACTCTAATTTAACTACCTACAGAATGGGTCCATTATGGGTGTTAGTATTAATTCAAGAGTGCAAAAAGAGGCCCTTTGTTTGCTGGTTGTTAAGTTTAAACTTGGGGAGCTTATTATGACTACTGAACCTCATAAAGGTATGTGTGGCAGCAAAACAGAGATCAGACCATTCAGAACAGAGCAACATGTTTTCAAAGGAGCTTCCATGTTTGCTTTCAGTGTCTGGAAGAAGGACATTTTGATCTTTTGAGGGAAACAAAAGCTGTGAGCACGAGTCTCAAATACTTGATGTGCAAAAAAGGATTTATCTACAGTGGCACAGAAACTGAAGCCACGCTGAGATGAAATTAACCAAGAATAATTTTGAATATTTCTCTGTGTCTGTTCATTTTCCAAATGCTCATTTGCCATGAAGCACAGAATTTTTTTCGGGGATCATGAAGTACTTGCTCATGTGAGTTAATTTAAAACACATGATAACACTTTTTAAAATTATTTTTCCAGGCTTTTATAACTTTAATGTGAGAGGACAGGGCAGTGGATAGAGCAGGAAACAGGATGAGAGTGGGGAGTGACATGCAAGAAAGTCGACACAGGCCAGACTTTAGCCCAGGCTGCCCACTCAAGGATTTTTGCCATATGGAGCGCAACCTAGACCATGAGGCCATCTGCGCTCCACACACGATAACTCTGTATGTGTAGTTTCCGAAGTTGAAGGAAGAATAATTGAGTGAGTTTCAAAAAGTTTTTTCACCAAATGTTTTGTTTTTAGTTTATATTAAAAATACTTTGAAGCTACTTTTCATTGTAAATGTATGTTTGCCACACCTGTTAACAACTTTGTTTATCCTTCAGTATATCTGCAGTACACTCCTTTTCTTGCTTCCTTTTGATTGGCTCATGTTCTCCTCATGGCGGAACTTGTCATGTGTTTCTAAAGTATGTGTGATTGTTTTTCAGATGGATTTGGTCTGGTGACACTGGTGACAGCAGGCATTTAACATAACTTTATATAAATAAGCTCGGGCTGTTTCATAACCGGCTGAAAACCACCCACAGTAACTTTGATGTAGCATGCATTTGACCCCGGGATTCAACTGTGTGGATTGCCTGCATCCAGTTTATGGGGTTAATAAAATGTTTAAAGCATACACACACACAAACACACACACACACACACACACACACACACACACACACACACACATAATTTTTCTGATGGTTTGAACCACAGACACTGAATCTCAGAAGCAGGCCTCTCTCCTCTCTGTGTCACTCTGAATGAAGCCAGTTGAGAAAATAAAGTCGCCCCTTTGTGTGAGTTTCTCCACCCTCTGAGACTCGTGGCAGCTTCCAGGAAACAAGTTACCCAGCAAATAGAAAAAAAAAAAACTTGAAAGAAGTTTTGAAAATGTTTCATGATCTTCATTGATGGTCTACCTACAGCTATCTACAGAAACTTGCTTCTTGGAACTGGTTCTTGAAACAAACGTTGTCTTAGTGATCATTTCAACGGGAAAACAGTTATGAAAAGGTCCCATGATGTATGCTCCTTTTACAAATCTTTCCATGAAATGAGATTCTATGCAAATACAACCTTTGCCCTGAAAAAATAGTGAAAACATGATGTATGTGTAAAATCTCTGACCAGCACTTGTTTCTTCCACATCAGAAACGGCTAAACTCAGGTCCATTCTCTCACACTCAGAACTGGAAATGACTGTTCTTGCACTCATATCATCCCAGCTCGATCACTGCAACTCTCTCTTCTCCTGCCTCAACAAAACATTGTTGGATCATTTACAAGTTGTCCAAAATGCTGCTGCTTGGTTACTTACCAGATCACATCACCCCCATCCTGGCCTCCCTGCTCCCTGTGGCCTTTCGGTACCAATTCAAAATTTTGGTGCTAACATAAACGGTCCTCCAACCAGGGGTTCCTGGCTGTGCCACGGTCAAGGTTAAAAACTAAAAGTGACTGGGAATTTTAATCTGTGGCACCAAACCTCTGGAACTTGCTGCCCTTGGCTGTGCAAACATCTGCCTCTGTGCACATTTTTAAAGGCCAGTTAAAGACCTACCTGTTCAGGCGTGTGACACCTTTAATGTCATGATGCTTTAACTTGCTGTCCTCTTATTTTTATCTTGTGCTACTTTTATCTTGTGTGAAGCACCTTGTGATTTTACTTGCTGTAACTTTAATCCTCTTTTTATTTACCTCTTGTGAAGCACTTTGTGACTTTTAGCTGGGAAAAATGCTATAAAAATAAAGATTTACTTACTTTATGTGGAAATATAGGTGGCTTCTGTTAATAGAGGAAAAAGATAAAGTCTCTGCAGTCAAAAGTTTTTCTTCTTCATACCACAGATGTTTTTTGAATTAAAAGGGCTATTGAGGAAGTTCAAAGAAGTTGGGAAGGGAATTGCATACATGATGTAAAAGTTTCCAAGTAGTCGATTAACCATTTGTATGAAAAGTCTACTTCCATAGCCACGGGAACATGTTCTGAGCACCTTGGATGAATCTCCTCTTTAGTTCTTCTGCAACCAAGTTCACTGCTTCATAAAACTCACATAGCCATGAGTGCTGTACTGCTGCCTCTGGCTCTGCTGTGTGCCAGGACTGGGGTTTTCGTCATCCTGTGCTGGTCTGGAATATTTGGTCCAGCTGTGGACACCTTGTGAAGTTTGTTCTCCCCCACTGCATCATCTCAAAGTCCTTCTATTTGATTCCTCAGCAATTTGGAGCACTCAAGGGCACCCAGTGCGCTGGCTTTGGTGTGCTGTTCCTGGCCACCGACTCACATGGCTTGAAAAGTGCTTCACAGAACAGGAGGCCAAATTAGGTTTTAGCTTTTAGCCCCTTCTTACGCAGGCCTCCGATCCTGGCTCTGGTCTCTCCTCTCACACTTTTGTCATCTTTAAGCTGCTCCAAAGTGTCATTGATCTGCAGTCACTGCAGACACGCTTGATAGATGTTGTCTGTATGCACCATCTTGTTGGACATACAGCCACTACAACCAAACATTGACTTGCAGAGCTCCTTGAGTTTGGATGACTCACTGGTTACCACGGCTACGCCCTGAACAAAGTTCATGGAGTCAGCGATCAGACTCGCTTCTCTGGCAGCCTCTTGAAGATCTAGGTCAAGTGATTGAAACAGTGTATGAACAGAGACCTGGGACATAGTTCTTTCAGGCGTGCCTGAACATCTGAAAACCATCTCGACATATTACTAGCTCCGTCAAAACAGTGTTTTTGAGTGTTTCTCAGAGCAGAGAGCTTTTGAATGGCATTGCAGTGAAACTTAGACTTCTCATGATCCTTGAATTTCTCTGTAGCTTTCTGCCAGTTGATTAGACCTTTCTCCACTGCTTTGACACAAATGAAACAAACAACATCCCAAAACAGTATCCCTTGAAGCAACATCCCAAAACAGTATCCCTTGAAGCAACATCCCAAAACAGTATCCCTTGAAACGGATGTTCAGCCTGAGAAATACATCTGTGATGCAGTTGAACAGTTCCTCTGCTGCTGTTAGGAGTGTTGTAAAATCTGAGGAAATCAGAATGAGTCTCAGTGTTGTCACCCACATATTGCAGCTTCAATGAAAATATTTCTATTGTACACAACACACAATCTCACTCAGAATGGCGCGGGCATACTGTTGAATGAGTTCATTCTGAACTGTGTCTGAGAGCCAGTTCTGTCTCCTGAGAATCCATGCTCTCTTTTTTGGGAGGTCTTAGGTACGCTCCAACAGGAGTTCGTGCAAAATGCCATCACAGCTGCTGTGCTCCAAAAAGCCACCCCCTTCTTTCCCAGGAAGAGCACTGATCTGAACATCAGTTCCAGGACGTGTCTCCCTGTATTCCGAGCTTGGCGGGCAGCATCAGATAACAGTGCATTAGATGAGGTGTTTTTCAGAGCAGAGAGTTTTTGAATGGCATTGCTATGAAGCTTAGATTTCTCATGATCCTTGAATTTCTCTGTAGCTTTCTACCAGTTGATAAGACCTTTCTCCACTGCTTTGACACAAATGAAACAAACAACATGATCGCTGTCTTCGATATAGTGCAGCCAACTCCATTTGGTAAGCCAGCCTTCATTGAATGTCCAGCAAAATGTTTCTTTTCCAAATGACCATCCTGGGAAATGGAAGCCAGTTGGTTGATGTGGGGCCACTGAAATGTTAGCATTTTGAGCTGAGACATCAGCCTGAATGCTCACAGTGCACAGCTCCTGTCAACACGGTCCTGAAGCAGTCATCACAGTCTGGGTGAGCTGCATTTTTGGGTGAACACATTTTTTTTTCTGTGAAGCAGCGCCACCAAACAGGTTGTGCTGCAGCACCCCCAGCACCCCTACTTCCCGCAGTAATGTCTACTTCCTAAATGTAGTGTAATGTCTAAACATCAGGCCTTTATAAAGGAGCGTTATTCTTTTTCTAATATTTGTAGGCTTTTTAATATAATTTATACATCACATCATACACTTGTCCCTGAGGCAGTCATTTCCTTGGATGATGAAAAATTCTTTGACCGCATTGAATGGGAGTATTTATTTGCAGTCCATAAAAAATCTGGTCCTGGCGAAAAATTTTGCTTCTGGATTAGACTTTTAAACTCTGCACCACAAGCATGTGTCAGTACCAATTCTGTGTGCTATCCTTTTTTTTCCCCATTAACCAGAGGCACGTGCCAAGAATGTCCACTGTCTCCTTTACTATAACCATTATCAAATGCTCTAAAGGCATCTCTGTTTTTAACAGGAATACAGTGAGGCAAGACGGAGCATCATGTGTCTCTGTATGCTGATGAGCTTCTGTTGTATGTGAGTAACCCAGAGATGTCACTTCTTACTATTAAATCCATTCTAATGACATTTTGATCATACTCAGGATATAAGTTAAATTTTCAAAAAAAAGTGGACTATACCTGATTAATGATTTAGCACGTCAAATTCAACAATTTTCGAATCCATTTCAGTTATCTAGATCTGGTTTTAAATAACTGTGTTAATACTACACATAGCTTAAACTCTCTCCAGGCAGCTAATTTAACCCACCTGGTTGAAAGTATGAAAAGTGACCTCCTTCGATGGCATCTTTCTTTAGATCAATTGACAAAACTATTTCAGAGCACATTTGGGGAGGTAAAAATCCCAGAGTGTGATGGTTTGTAAGAAAACCAGCTGTTTTTTCGCTGGACCCAGAAGCAAGGCGGAGGCGAGAAGGCAGTTTGAGGGTTTTTATTGTGCACAGGATGAATTTATGAATGTCCAGAGTCTGGTGCTGCTCGGATCCACAGAAAGCAGGTGAGTAACAGAAAGAGAGAGTCCTGAGAGAGTTGCAGATGTTAGAGAACTGAGAGCAGGAACTTGTGAAGGCACTGGAAAAAAAGGGAAAAGATGAGGGGATTCTCCATGGATAAAAACTTGTATCAATTATAAATTTATAAAGAGAGATACTCAATACTCGAGAGGCCGTACTACCGCGTGACAAGCAGGAATCCACTGGCGCCAATCCTTACTCGAGACAGAGCTTTAAAGTCTGCGCTGCTGATTGCAGATGAGTCTCCAGTGTGCAGACACCTGCCGCGGGTAGGAGAGAACAGAGAGGGGAGGGGGGGAGAAGAGGAGTGGAGCTCCTCTCAGCATACCAGAATCACCACACAGAGTGGGCAAGCTAGCTTTTTCTTCAATGCCCCCCAACATTTGGGGAAGCTTAGCCCTTCCTAGATTAATTTATTATTAATGGGTGATTAAAATTCATAAAATATCATTTTTGGATTAGTGCTCCCGATATTGACTGGTGTATTTCTAGAAGGTTAATCATGTCATTCTTCTTCTTTCTGCCTTGGTTAATTCGTCCCTCCCAATCAGGCCATCTAGCTACTGCTCTAATCAAGTTGTTCTCTCTACTCGAAAAATTTGGATCCAATTTTGTCTCCATTTCAAATTTCATACAGCTTCCTCTCTGAGCCCTGTTAGCAATGATCATTTATTCCTACCATCAATAAAAGATGAAACATTTTCTCATTGAGGTTTGAAATGTTCCAGAGACCTTTATGAATTTGATATGTTTTCCAGTTCTGACATTTTATGTAATAAATTTGATTTAGCATATTCAGATCTATTTAGGTACTTCAAAATTTGACATTTTGCGCTGAAACAATTCCCTTCATACCCCAAAATTCCACATAAAAACATGTTGGACCATTTACTAAAAATACTCCATCTCAAAGGGGGCTAATTTCTAAAGTTTACCACCAGATTATTGCAACTGATGAATTACCCTTTTTAAAGAGAAATGGGAGGATTGGTGGATGGGTGCACTAAAAAGGGGTTAATACCTCCTCATCCTGTGCCAGACTGAGCTTTGTCCAATTTAAAGTTGTTCATAGGATACATCTTAGTAAATGTAGACTGGCAAAAATGTTTCCTGACCACAATTCTAGGTGAAATCATTATAATGTCCTGCAATCAGGTCTGCTACATTCATTCTGGTCCTGTCCAAAATTAAAAGAGTTTTGGTGTTGTGTTTTTGACATTCTTGCTAAAGTACTTCAGTTTACCATGCAACCATGCCCTTCAAAGCACAATAATATGATGTAAGTTTACCCATTCACTTCACAAGCAAGCACTGACAGCAGAGGCTACTACATAAAGTTCCATTTAGTATTACTTGCTCAGCTATGAAAGACGATGTAACAAGAACCTCAACATGGATTGTCTAATATATACAGATTTATTGTACAAAAGTAAATATTTTGTCAGCAACTATGAGAATACATTGTTAGAGGCCAGAAATGACCCTAAATACATGGACTATATGCAAACATCTCAAACAAATGCTACAAAATATTTATTAATCCATACTCCCACGAACTACAGTATAAATGTGATTTAAAAAATCAGATTCAGCATTCACATTACAATTCATTTCAGATCTTATAAAGGTACAAAGCTGCATACACCTTGTTAGAGCCCGATTTGAAACAATAATCCAAAATGTAATAATAATAAAAATGTAATAAATCCTGAAATGTAATAAGTAGTAGATAATGTAACGAAAGTGCTGAGCCCAGAAACTAATAAAAATGTAATAAAATCCAAAATGTAACAAGTTATTATATTTTTGGCAAAGTTATTATGTTTTGGTCTCAGCCTCTTGTTACATGTTGGGTCAGTTTTTACATTTAGGGTTTTAACATAATAACATTTTTGTTATTACATTTCAGGTAGTTGTTACATATCAGGCTCTAACACGCCTTCTGGTACACACAGCTACTTAAAGAGGCATTTGAAAGCTGGCTGATGATGACACACACTGGCTAATAAATGATGTCTACGAAGAGATGTCACAAAAATTTCGGTTTCACAACTGCAGACTGGTTTTCTTTTGTGTAGGTGAAAATTATCATCTTTGTATGCATGGGTACTAGTGATAGTGTGAGCTGGCAGCTGAAGAGGCTAATCCAGTAACTTGACCTCAAGTCAGGGACCGATCACCCGACCAAACTCCTTGTCAGAGAGATTTGGTTATAAAAAAAGAGCCTCTCATTTGCCAATTCTTACAGGAATGTGTATATTATACTTCTTCATCTCACAGCCAGTGAATGTAAACACACACACTTTCCAACCAGTTTAAACAAATATCACATTATCTGAGTATTCTATCTCATGATGTTACACCCACGTACTTCCTAACAGGCCCAGCCAACAGTTTGTCCTCATGTTAGATCTCAAATGTTGCCAGAAACATAAAAAGCTGTTTCCTTGTACTGGTATCACAAGATTTGTCACAAGTATGTGACTAATGAACATCTGACTTGCAGCTAACTACAGCTGCAGACCACTAAATCCTAGTTTTGAAAAAAAGTACTGGAAGCACATGTTTCCAAATGCTCTCACCCTACATATTTCATTTCTTTCAGTCAGTATGAAATCATTACTTTTTACAAATCGTGTTAAAATACATTATAAGCTAAAGATCATATACTATATATAAAACAAAACAAAAATATATCTCGATAATTTCTGTTATGTAGAAAAAGAATTTTCTTCAAATCTCCAGTAAAAACATTCAACTCTTAAAAACAACCACCTGTACAGGATTTCGCTTTCCTTCCTTTCTTAAAGCTTTTCAGTGAATCTGTTTTTGAAAATATATTCCTTAAGCAGCTCTTAGGAGTCATTTTATAGTAATTTCCTGCTACAGAAACAGAACCACAGGTCGGTAGAGGTGAAGGAGGTCTGGGGATCATAAATAGATACCTCATGTCAAAAGAGCAAAAAGACTTTGAGTGTGTATTTCTGTAGAAAAATAGAAGCTACGTCGTCACAGAAAGTGGAAACAGAGACCACTTATAACAGCTTGAACACTGCAATACTGCAACTTCTAATATTGACCTTTGCTGTTGTATGATGGGAATCATCTGGTGTCTTTGAGCTTTCTTTGACAACAGCTGCCCGCCATGTGACCACTCGAAGCAGCACTGATTTCCAGACAACAGATGTGCGATGTTTGCCTCTCCCCATGGCTGTTCGACACAGTGGGGCCCATTTTCCTTTGGTATGATGTCACCAGGGCATGGGAAGGGGCTTGATGACATCATGCAGCCAATTAATCAGATATCATCTGTTCCCATACACCAAGCACTCAGATTAGATATGATGATAGCTCTGCTTATCCTTATGTTTTCTTGTGGCTTTGATTAACATTCTTCATAAATGCATTAACAATGACTAACCTTCAGCTCTCTGCGTTAGAGCAGAGAGCTGCTTCAGAGCCAAAATGTCAACACATTTATGTAGCTTTGTGCTGTTGTCAGTAAGTGTCCAGTGACAGTCCTGTTGTTTCATTTATCTGATTGAATTGATCAGGTTTACTACGTCAGTCTGCTCTGCATCCTTCACAAGAGACTTTCCATTTTCCCCTCGTTTTCAGCATTTATTTGGCAGTGACACAGCTGTTTCTCCATGTCGGGAACTGTTGAGAACATGAGTTTTGGCAGAAGATGAGTGTGATGTGAATGTGTCCGCGTGTTTAGGAAGAGCTTGTGTATTTCTGACTGGAGCGGGAGCTAGAGCGATCTAGTCCATTGCCATGACAAGAGCCTTTCCAGTGTCCTCCTGAACCTGGTCCATCCAGGGGTGATGTTCTGTAGCACCAGCAGCACAGGCAAGACTGAGAAACCAAAAACACACACACAGTTATTTTTTGTGCTCTGTTATCAACTCTTCATTGTTTCTGACGGTTTGTGCCCTCTTACCTGGAAGCAGTTTTTAAACTTCTGGCTGACGAAGTAGAGGGCAATCGGGTTAATGCAGGAGTTAAGTGAAGCCATGTTGATGCCGATGTAATCCATCACTAACAGGAAGCTGGCAGGGAAAAGGGTAAAGTTTATAGTGAAGACTAAAGGAAGTCACAGCTTTGAGAACAATGGGTCCTTATGACGTGAACAGTTCATTTGCGTCGCTCACTACGTCTGCGTGCCTACCTGAGCAGTTCACAGCGGTTGGGGTCAAACTCGTCGTAGATTGTTTTCTTCAGAATTCGGCTGAGATGAAGGGGCAGCCAGCAGAGAGCAAATATTAACACCAGGCAAAACACCGTCTTTGCAACTTCCCTCCTCTGCACACACAAAGAGAAAAATTCACATCACTTTTTATGCTCCTGGTTTTTATTTCAGAAGCACTGCAGTCATCCACCTGTATACCTGCTTCATGTGGTCGTTGAGTGCGATGCGCATGCCTTTTTTGCGACTGAGCATCTCACAGGACATGAGTGTGTAGAAGATTCCCGTGCAGGCCAGCGGCAGGCAGAAGTAGAAGCCAAACAGCCACCAGTCTTTCACATCGTGGTAAAACTGGAAAAGACAATAACTCAGTCAAAAAAGTGCAACAATAAACGGAGAGTTATAAAAATTCACAAAGAACTTATCAACAGAAGGTTTCCTGTCAGAGCATGTGTGGTATGCACAAAAATACACAAGAAGTGAAGCTAGGGATGTGACAAAGGACTCAAATAGTTTGTGCAGGGAAGAGGATTAGAATAGGATTAGAAAAAAATGTTTATTTTTTTGTTTGGCTCCAAATCCACCTTAAAACTTTTCCCCCAGAACTCCATGAAAACATCTGAATTCTGAGGTTAAAGTCAAACTTCTGAGAAAACAAATCATTCTGACAGAATTTAAGCTCTTACCTTAGAATTCTGACAGTTTTTGGTTTTGGTGTGAAGAATTTGAGGATAAAAATTAAAATGTGACAGTTTTTCAAATTGTGACTTAATTCTGACTTTAAAGGCAGATAAAACATATCAGATAAAAATGTCCAGCCCAACCTCCAAATATTGTTTTTTTTTCAGTTGTCCTTTCGTTTGATTTCTTTTTTAGTATTTAATCCATCCATCATCTAACTCACTTTGCCTGTTCAGGGTCATGAGAAGCTAGAGTCTATCCCAGCTGTCTTCCCAGAGGCAGAGTCGCCAGTCAATCAGAGGGCTGACACACAGAGACAGACAACCTTTCAGGCTCACAACATAAATAGTGTGGCTCTCTTAAAATTGTACAGTTTTGAAGCCAAAAACCCTCCGTCATGGGAGCTGCAATTGTGCAGCCAGGGTCTGCACAGTAGAGACTATGAGGAACTCTGAGGAAACCTGAGTGGAAGCAGGTGACAAAAATAATTATTTTTTTCTGTGGACAGTCTAATCTTTCCTAACTTGCCATCCTGATATATTTTACTATTCCCAGAAAAAAAAAAAAAAAAAAAAGCAAACACACAAGAACGTCAGCTGTCAATTAAACGAGACGTAAAACCTTGTTTTTAACCTCTGATAATGAAAAAGACACTTTTCAGGGGAAAAAAAGGGGACTTGGACACAATGCAGCCCAATTATATCTAAAAATCACCAAAGCATACGGATGTGAGAACTATTTCTACGAGGTGTAATAATTTTCTAAAGTTTGACCACAGGACATCTGGGATGAATAGAAAAGCAGAGTTTTTCCACCTATACTGCAGCCAGCCACCAGGGGGAGCAGTTTTTTGGCAATCTCAGTTTGAGTTGAGGGAGATGACATCTATTTTTTAATTATTATTATTATTATTATTATTATTATTATTAATAATATTTTTTTTTTTACAGTTTACGGCTCACACTCACACCTACAGGGAATTTAGAATCACCAGTTAACCTGATGAGCATGTTTTTAGACTGTGGGAAGAAGCTGTAGTGCCTAGGGAGAACCCAGACATGCATGGGGAAAACATGAAAACTCCACACAGAAAGGCACACCTTGCCCAACTGGGGATTCAAACCAGCGACCTTCTTGCTGTAAGGCAGCAGCACTAACAGCTGCAGCACCATGCAGCCCTTTTTTAAATATTTTGTTTAACAAATTATTACCCCCCCCTGCACGTCCACGTTCTGGATAATAATATCTGTATGTGCTTGCAATTTTGTTTCTGAGGACTCAGGAACTTTTTTAATATCTAAACTCCACCACTTCAGGTTTACTAATGTCAATACACAAATAGATTTCATATCCCTTGCATTTAAAAAGTGAAAGTTTAAGAGTTAAAAGGAGAGGTAGCTAAAGGGTTAAGCTTAAATAATCACTTTGAAATGTCAAAATATAGAAGTAAAGAGGTCCAATTTCGGCCCTTTATCATTTCAATGTGTTATTCCATCTGGACCCTTCTAAACACATTAATCTACACGTAGATTTGAAGTGTTTGAATATTGGAAGCTTTCCATTTGAAATTCAGTCTTTCTGTACAGCTTTATACCATGAAAGTGAAAGGCAGCCATGTTGAGATCATTTTGAATCACTGATTATTTTTTGGCACATTTTTGCAGGGGAAAAAAAAGATCCTGATTAAAGAAACATGGAAGTTGAGGTCCTGAGCTTTACAGCAAAACATCCGGATAATGTTGAAAATAACATCAGGTGCAGCCGGATGAACAACACCCATCAGCCTGATGCGGTCTTTATATAAAGATCTGATCTATTGTGTCGGTAACTTTGACCATATGAGAATGAATCAATACTACATGTTATCCATTTTAGACATGCTGAACTGATGCATGACTGCAGCCTATGCCAAGACGGAGTTGCACTCAGCGTGTTTTCGTGGAAGAAACATGAAAATATTCAGCTGTTAGTCATTGCGTTTGTTGACATACTCCACATGCTGCCTCTGGAATTTTCAACATCTTTTTCTTCCTTAATGTTCAGATTAACAATCTGTTATTCTGCATTTTGATCTAGTAATGGATTTCTTTTTTTAAAAAATCTCTGACGTTAGACTGAATCTAATCTGCCAAACGATGCCTGTTAGTTCAGGTGTTTCAATCATGCTTCTCATGTCTATGAAAACTGTCAAAGCTGAAGTTAATCAACAAATGACATAACTAATCAGATTCTCATTAGGCTGAACTTCACAGGATTTCTTGAGTGCCAGTCTAAAAATATCATTTTATTTGGCTGACAGCTTTTGAGCAAATTTTATCCCAGAATCAAAGAAACAAAACCAAGAAGTTTGACAAGTCATCCCTGTAACCCTTTTATTGGGTTAGTGTTTGTATTGAGCTACGTATGGCTCCAAAGTTTTATAAAAATCTTAATCAAATTAACTCAGTCACCAGAGGCAGTGCTTCCCAAAGTGGGTGTTAAGATCATAGACTGTAAAAAAAAAAAATGGACGTCATCTCACTCAACTCAAACTGAGGTTGCCACAGAAACTGCTCCCCCTGGTGGCTGGCTGCAGTATAGGTCAAAACCTCTGACCCTATTCATTCCAGATGGGCTGTGGTCAAACTTTAAAAAATTATTACATCTCGTAGAAACGGTTCTCACATCCGTATGCTGTGGTGATATTTAGATATTATTGGGCTGCATTGTGTTCAGGTCCCCTTTTTTTCTGAAAAGTTTCTTTTTCATTAGTTATTAGACATTAAAAACTGTTTTTACGTCTTTTTTCATGATGATTGACAGCTACTGTTCTTGTGTAATTTTTCAGGAATAGTAGGGTTCATCAAAAAGGACAGCCAAGATGAGATCAGACTTTCGAAAGAAAAAACAACTTATTTTTGTTACCCAACTCCACTCTGATTCTTCAGAGTCCCTCATTAATTTATTAAACAGTTTTTTTTTCTGTAGTAGTCTGGCTTCAATTTTATTGCCTTTTGTAAAGAAGCTTGTTTTAAGCTGTTTACTGTGCCTTATTTTGAAAGTCCTTTATCTTCTTTTTCTTCTTATAATGGGTTATTTTTTTCTGTTTGTGCACTGTTACATTCCCTAACCACCTTCAAGAGAACATAACACATTACTGTTGTTTTTCCACAAAACAACAGGAATTAAAAAAAGATCCTGCATGTTAGTTTATTAAGCACTGGAAAAACAGAGACATGTGCAGGTGCAGGCTTATTTTCTTCACACCAGCCAAATTAAGTATTCATGGTTTCACAGACTCACTCGTGAAGTTTACTTGTATTCTGCTTCTAGCTCTGATAGAATTACAAAAAAATGTGTCTGTTTTTTACTATTTTATTTTATTCTAACGTCTGTTTTTTTTTTATTGGCCCACAAGTGCTTTAACTCTGATGACAAACATCAAACCATCTGAAGGGGCAGTCTCTAGCTATCTTAGGGAAAATGGGCTGAAAAGGTTGAAACTTCTACCTGCATAAAGCCAGGAGTCTGTTGCGGAGGCAGCATACACACACGTAGCTTGTTGCCTCTGTACGGTATCTCCAACATGTCAAATGCCAGCGCCTCGGGGACAGCCAGCACCACGGCAACCAGCCAGATAAGAGTCACCTCCACTGCTTTCCACAGAGGGATCCCCATGCCCTTCACCCTGCTCCATGACGTCACTGCGTGATAGCTTCACAAACACACACGGATGCTTTTAGCAGCTCACAGAGCGCGTACTTGTTACATGTTTGGTTGAAGTGTCAACTTACCGGTCAATACTGAGAGCGCACAGGCTGAGGACGGTGATTCCCACAGACGCCTTTTGGATGAATGGAAACAACTTGCAGATGTACACACCAAACGGCCAGTCCTCGGCTATAAGCTACAGAGAAGAAGAAGAAGAAGAAGAGAGGAAAGTTATTCCAGTGAGAGGGAAACAGGATGTGTCACCTATTGAGGTCAGATCTGTTTGACTCCCACAGGTTTCTTTTATTACCGCAGCAACTAAAGCACAAACATATACAGCATCCTTCCACAATCCTGCGCCCAGCTATCATATGAGTTCAGCATCATGACCTCAACAACAAAACTGTCAACAAATTTAAATAGAAGTGCTTCATGATTATCATGCACTCTTTGGAAAGTGTGACTCTGTTGTTATCAATGCCAGGTGCTTTGAGGTCCCACTTGTCAAAACAATGCCTGTAATCAATATAACACATTCTGTTTCTCATTATGTTTTATTATTTTTCTTTGTATACCATCAACTCGTTGTGTTTTTGATTACAGCTTGTTGTCACAAAGATCTAAAGTACTTTTGACCCAGGGAGATATGAATCAGGAAGGCTATGGATTTATTTGGCTGTGATAAAATGCAACGGTCCACTTTATTTTATTATAAGATGTGCAAACAGTCAAGCTTCACATACTGTTTTTAATTGTTCCTTCAGGACATAGGGTTGCTGTAAAAAGTCGAGTGTCAGGTTTGGAAGATTTATTTTGGATTTTTTATTGACTTGCTCATGGGACATGTTTGGGAAACAACAACACAGTAATTCTTAAAAATCCAAGACTGGCGCTGCACAATATCTCTGGCTCAAAACTGCTTTTAATGATTTAGTTTGATGTGAAAGGTTCCTTGTTACATCGGTGACTGAGCTTTAACAGTCTCCCCTTATAAAAAGAAATGAAGGAAACCACAGAGGACACACTGGATTAAAAAGGATACCCGCAGCAGTATCACTTATTGGGGGGAAAAAAAACAACAAAAACACTTGAGCAATGCCAAGAAAAGCGTTTCAAACTGTGCGCTCAAAGCATGGGGGAGAACAAAGCAGGCAAAGGAGATAGATTCAAATTTAGAACAAACTAAACTCAAACAAGATGTGACAGAAAGTAGGCGTCTTGGCTTCATATAATTTTATATTAGATAAATATATTTCATATCATGAAGAGTATCACCAGGCCAAGCATCTGGGACAGGCAAACTTAAGCACAACAATCAGAAGAAGCATCAGAAACAGACATGAAGGTTGTGTGTGGTTCACCTTAAACACGTTGATGGGGATAGCGATGATGATATAAAGCAGGTCCCCCAGAGCCAAGCTGCCAATCAGGACGTTCGGTCCGTTCCTCATGCACTTGTTCTTATAAATGATCCTGAGCAGCGAGGAGTTGCCGATGATCCCCACCACAAAGATCAGACAGGAAACGATGGTGTTCACATACTTGAACGCGTGCTTGATCTCTGTGGGCTTTATGCACATGGGAGGGAAAGGCCCCCTCGGCCGTGCAGGCTGCAGGGGAGGGAGCAGGGCAGAGGCGTTGTTCTTGGAGAGTTCTGAAGGTTCGGGGCTGCTCTGGGAGTCACGGGCGAACCGGGAGGCTCTGACCCCCACTAGCATCAGGAGACACAGCAGAACAATGGCCCTCATCCTTTCACTCACACAGCAAGATGTACTCTCTCACGTAAAAGCACCCAGCAGTCTAGACAAACACTGGTAGGAGCTCACACACTCATATTCAGACACTCACACACGTCCACACATAGGGACTGGCTCTGGACCAGGTCTGAGTCCAAAGTGCTTGCCCTGCAAAGAGAGAAAACAACCATCAAAAACACACCAATGCTAAAATAAAAGCAAGTGTGTTCCACTGACTACCTGATTGAAAAGTTTGCATTATTTCAGACATTCATTGTCCCTTGAGGATGAATCTTCAAGGCTTCAGCCTAAGGTTTAAATTATACACTAAACTCCATTCAGCTGTGAGAGGATGAATTCTAGTGACTTATAGTGATCCCTCATCTGTCTGTGTTGCAGAATGTTTGAGTGAAATGTCTACAACTATTTGATGACAGTTTGTGAGCACAATACATCGTGTCACTTTTATCCTGATTGACATCACCAGGTCTGATACCTGATCTACAAAAAAAGAGAAAAAAAAAACAAAAAAGAATCACACTCTCTTCAGCATCACTGCTTTTTGTCAGGCAGCCACATTAAAGCTTGGAGTGGGAAAACACTGTTAAGAATTGATGGCGGGCAGGTCTTTTAATGGATTTAATTGATTTATGTTTCTAAAAAGAAATTAAATATAATTCAGTTTTTAAAGAAAAAGTGTTTGAAACAAAGGAGAGGAGAGCAGTGGAGAATGAAACAGTCAAAATGTGACACACGAGATGAGATAAGGAAAAGAGCTGTCCTTTGAGTGTGTGTGTGTGTGTGTGTGTGTGTGTGTGTGTGTGTGTGTGTGTGTGTGTGTGTCTGTGTTTGAGATATTTTACAGCTCTCACAGAAGACACAAGCTAGTCCCTGGGCCTCTTGAGAGTCATGTGTGCTCCCCAGAATGCCCTGGGGCATCTCTTGGAATAAAAGGACTCATTGATAAAGTCTGCAATATCTGCACAGACATGCTAACAGGGCGCACAAATACACACATGCACGCACGCACGCACATGCACACACGAGCACATACACACACAGTAGATGAGCCAATTGTAGCAGCACCATGAAAAACAAAAAGTTATGACCTTTCATGGTACCACATATAGAATCATAATGCTCTTAAATAGCACCCACATAAATACACATCTATGCTCATCAGGTTTCACTGGAGGCCTGTTCTGTCCACACACAAAGAAACAGAATCACATGGATGAACTCACAGACTTGTCACAAGAATCCATTTTGAAAAATTTGGCAGAGGTCCATACATGCTCTGTTGGTCATATGAATCATGTCTTTGTGCTGTGACATGGTCAGAACCTCATTAGTCCTTGTTAAAGCAGGTCTGTTTGACCTGATCAGAGAGCTGCCTTAAAACTTGGCTGCTCTTCTTAATCGAATGCATTTTACTCTGGAAACCACCTGAAGCATTTATCCCTATGTGGAAACTTGGCTCAGATGGTAACACTGAGAAGGATATTCACGATGGTCAGAAACAGAGAGTTTGAGTGTGAGACAAGAGGCCAGGATGGGTAAAAAAGCAGCAGAGGTAGAGGTGGGAGTTTCTTAGAAATACCGGAACAGGATTGCAATAAAAAAGAAAAAAAGAGTTTACTGCCTCTCTTTGAAGAGCAAAAGGAGAAAAAAAAGACTTAAAAGGCAAAGCCAGGCGAGAGGAAGCAGTGAGAGCTGATGCACAATGCCTGATAGGGCAGGAGTCATGAGAGTGACCTGAAGGAAGGGGCGGCAGTAAAACACAAAGATAACAGGAAGGAGAGGGGACAGGGGAAGAAACACAATGCAAAAATGATTTCTCATGTGGGTAAATCAGAAAAATATGCAATAAATGACCCTATAAACCAGCTGAACACGACATACATAACATTTAATATTTAATTCTCATTTTGTAGAGTGTATAATCATTTATAGCAGATAACTGTTTAAGACTTGGCTGTAAAACCACACGTTTTATAGAGCAAATCCTTTGGACTCAAAGGAATATATATATATATATATATATATATATATATATATATATATATATATATATATATATATATATATATACATGGATTGTTTGTTGTGTTATGAATGTGGAGAAAAGGTTATAGGTTACGCTCAGGCTGTTAGAAACTGTTGCATGAATGTGTGAGCAGAGTTCAGTCGCTGGAGGCGGAGCCTGTTTTAACTACTTCATATTAAACCTGTTAGTCCAGATGTTTTCACACAAGGGTCAGTGAATCCAAAGGGTCATACAATTGATCAATGAGGCCATGACGTACGGACCAGGAACAGAGAGAAGACACCCCCCCCCCCCCCCCCCTTTACTCTGACACACTGAACTAAGGAGTAAAAATTAGTATTGGATGAAATAATCATACAGAGCAAACTGACCTCACTGCTGAGATAAGCTGACTGACTTGTATCAAATCTCATTTTTATCTTTTTAATATCACACAAATATTTAGGATATAAATTGCACATGCTGCCAAAGTCTGCACTGAATAGTTAAGTTATATACTGTGATCAATCAATGCTTTCTGGCTCAGGGTTTTACTGATTGAATGGATTTATTTGGAATTCAGGGGGCTCTGTTAGAAGACCACATAGGAATTTAAACTGGGCTTTACAGCAAATAACTGATTTGATTAGAAAAAGAAAGAATATTCATTTGTTTATTGTTCCTCATATTTCATTGCAGTGGCAAAGGATGTTTTTTAACCTCATGAGAAACTTCACTGATAAACATCTGGTGTACTGGAGGCCTGCAGACCACATCGAAATGCACAAACAACTATGGACTTTAAAGCTTCAAAGTTTATAATGTGTCTGGTGAATCTGCATCATAGAGCTGTTGATTTAATAATGTGATCATTTTCGGGCACATGGTTTTTGGTGTTTCTATTTTGTAATACAAAAAATGACACTTTGAAATTGCAGACATTAGTTAGGGGGCATAACAGGAATGCTGCATGTGTGAGAAAATGGAAACATCAATGCACACGTCCAGTGAGCTGGTTTTTCAATTTGTGACAGGAGAATTAAAATGGGAGAAAAAAAATCTGGATTTTAGCTCCCCCTCCATTGTGTATTTCTAAATACACTAATGTGACAGAGTTTATGGGCTTATTTCAAATCTTTTTCGAGGTGAGGAGAATCGTTTTACTGCCAGCTCCCTGTAGTTTAGTGGTCTCCTTACTTAAAAAGATCCAATAAATCCAAGACAGCAGGAGAGTCTGCGAACTGTGCACAGCCCGATTCTCTTGATTTGGACGTTATGAGGGCAGAGATACACATCCATCATGTGCCAGATCGTACAGAGCCCTCTGAGCACAGCAAGGAGCCAACACATGTGCAGGATGGACAACCGAAGTGTGCAAATCCTGACTGATTACACGAGTCAGTCGGTGATGCTTCAAGAAACACAGCTGACCCATGAAAACAGTGCTTGTCATCGTATAGATAAAAACTTCAACAAGTCTGAATTTAAACACCAGTCTCAGTTTTATCATGCAAGCATTTCATGAAGGAATGAAAGGTAACAAATGTTTTCTTCATGATGCCAGTGCCTCTATATCTGAATCTGCACAAAGAGTTGACTGCATTTGTTTGTGGTTAGCCTAAAGTGCACATTATAAAACTACTCTAGGCCAGTCCTCTGATAATCACGCTCGTTATTCAAACAGCGTACAGGCCATTAAGTTATCAGTTTAAACCTACCTGACCGCAGAGATGTGATGTGGTCCAGACCAAAGTTTCCCGTACAATAATCCAGCTGAGTTCCACTATTCAAACCGTTTTTCTCCTAAATAATCACGATTTCTTCGGTGGCAGTGCTGTGAAGGTGCACAGTGTGTACAGTATGTCCCGCTGTGCCAGGGTTCCTCCTTTCTCTCCTCTGCTCGCGCTCTGACTCACATTGAGACCGTGCAGGCTTTATAACCACGAGCCTGGAAGCTGCACAGTCAACCAATCACATTTCAGATGCTAGCATCCCTCTCTTTGTCACGAAGCTGAGAGGACCGATCTAACTCGCGCGCACGAACTTTTGAATTACGTTTCCCGAAATGTGAAATGTACTAATTTAAGTTTTTCCGGCCCTTTAACCGTCTAATCACTCATGATATTTTTTTTTATCTGCTGACGCACACAGTGCATGTACTTAAGAGATGAAAGAGGAGCCGATCCCTCTAACGAACTGTAAAACTTCAATAAAAGCCCTTCTGTCATGAGAATGGTTCAGCCTCCAGGCTCTCCCTGCAGCTTCAACTCCGGACACAGATAGGCTTGTGTAAGGAGCGGCTGTGGCTCTGTGGTGGATCAGTTTTCTTTTAACTGGATGGTTGGTTCGACAGTCCCCGTGCCCATGGGTCTTCTGGCAACACACTTGACCCCAAACTGCCTCCTGTGGGTGTGCCAGGAGTGTGTGAGCGGAATTATAACACCTCTGTCACTCACTCCACTGCTTCAGATGTAGTACTGTATTTAGCCACTTTGCCGAAGATCAAAATGTTTGCCTACTTGTGTTATCACCCTGACAGAATAGAAAATACTGATGCTCTGAGCTAGAGATTATATCAACTCTTACAGTAAACCATTTTATTCTACTTGAGGGTAAGACGCTTCTCCTCGGGATTAGTTGTTAAAGTGTGCCCTTTTTTCTGTGCATCACTGTAGTTGACATCAGTTTGGATGGCAGACGATGCTGAATCAGCTCGCTTTGTTGAACAATAGTGCTGAACATGCGTTTGCTTGTATTTTCATGAAAACTATACATATGGCACAAGGATGCATTTTTTTTATCCAACTGCTTAAGATGAGATTTAAAATTATACATTTATTGACTGATTTGCTTTTGTGTCCCCAAATGCTCTGCCCCAATCTATCTGTGATTCATCAAAGATCTAACCTATGAGTCAACCAGACAACCAACCAACCGATCCATCCATCAGTCAGTCAGTCAATAAACCAACTGATCAACTGGTTCAACTGACCGATCAGTCAATCAATCCATCCATCCATCCATCCATCCATCCATCCATCCATCCATCCATCCATCCATCCATTTATCATTAAACTAACAAACCGATCAATCAACCGATCCTAATGTTGTATTACTAACAAAGACTCAACATAAGATAAGATAAGGAGTCTGACCTTAATCCACCATTAGCAGAGACCTTTGCTGCATTCAGCAAGTTACAGTGGAAAGAACAAACTCTCTTTAACAGGCAGAAACCTCCAGCAGAACCAGACTCATGTTAGGCAGACATCTGCCGAGACTGCAGATCAGTCAGTCTTTAAACACAAAACAACCTGCAGTTATCAACATGACTGACATATCAAGACAAGAACATCCAAAACAGAAAAAAAAAACAAAATAAATGAAACTAAAAACAAACAAACAACAAAAAAAACCCATACAGACTCACAAGCTTTTAGCTATCAGTGCTTGTGACAAACACATGCAAACTCTCTCTCTCCCTCTCTCTCTCCCTCTCTCTCTCACACGCTGGAAAGCACATGTTCAAACAAAGACACCAAACACAGAAACAGGAGTGATCTTTGAAACCCCCTCACACCATCATCATCACCCTGCTGCCATTAAGGCAGTGGGTACACACACACACACACACACACACACACACACACACACACACACACACACACACACACACACACACACACACACACACACACACACACACCAAAACAAAGGTCTTTTCTTTAGAGTTTAATGACATCCATCCCTGTCCCTATTTTGGGAGCTGACTATTCTCGGTGCATCATTATTGCTATTAGCACAGTCGTATCATTAAACCATTAACAGACATTATCACCATTATACACATGGCAATACACATCATGTCCACCCAACAAAACACTGCATTGCCCTGTAATGTGTGTGTGTGTGTGTGTGTGTGTGTGTGTGTGTGTGTGTGTGTGTGTGTGTGTGTGTGTGTGTGTGTGAGAGAGAGAAAGAGAGAGAGAGAGAGTGCACGCGTTTGTTAATGAGTGCATTTCAAGAGAGGACGTGCTGCTATCCCTGTCACTAGTCTGAGTGACCTTGGCAGAGAGACACAGTGGGATAGTCACTATAAACCTCATCACGATCTTTAAACACTCGTCATCCTCTTTTGCAGGAAACGAGCTCACTTTGAACTTCCCAGCCTGCACTGCTGGTCTTTATTAAGAGTGGAAGTGAAGATGTTCTTTTTTTTACCCAAAAGTGTGGCTCAGGCGTGGACAGACAAAGGCTGGAGACAGAGAGAGAAGAAATGCCAAGGTCATAGCTCCTTTTTTTTAAACTTCAAATTCAACTTAACCCAATTTTTTAAGGGATTCATATTTTAGATTATCTGTCCAGCACATGAGAGTGTATCTCTCTGCCTCAGGCATGTTGAACACATACAAACGTGTCCTTTGAACACAAACAAACGCGCCCTTAAATGTATCAAGAGGCCCTCATTGTGGTTGTGTGAAATGCTGAAGTTTTGCTTGGAATGGTTTGTGATGAGCTGACATTATTTGAACTTTTCTGTCAATTAACTTCTTTCTCTGGGACTTACCCAACTTTAGGACAACATACAAGCATACAGTACATTTGTAAGTGTACCATGAGTTTCTTACAAACAAGTCACTGTTCGAGACACAAAAGCCATCATTCATGTGTCAAACCAGGGAGACCCCTTGAACTTCTCTGTTGCTTCATTTTAGAAACTACAGTAACACTTCATCACATCAAGACAAAAGCTGCTCTGTGTCACTGATTTGAAACACTTTAACATTTTGTGACATTTAACATTTATGTTTTTTTGAACAAAATTTTTTTTTCATAATTTTTTAATCCTTTCAGAATTTTGGGGATTTCAAGGACCCCCCCCCCCAAAAAAAAATAAAATAAAATAAAAATAAAAATAAAATAAAAATAAAAATAAATGAAAAAAATCATTTGCACAGCACACCATTGGGTTTATCAATCACAAAGCATTAGGAGACAACAGAATCTTCAGACACATCGGGGCAACTAGTGAGTACTTCTTGATCAGATGAAGGATCCATGAAAAATAATTAACATGTCTTTTTTGAACCCAGTGCAGTTTTCTTAGTTGCGTGCCAAAAGCAGGTGTAAAATCTCACATCAGTAGGTCCCAGTCAGTAGAAGTAGAAGTTGTGCAAAAGTTATACTATGTAATTTTGTGTCAATAAATAAATAAATAAATAAATAAATAAATACATACATACATACATACATACATACATACATACATACATACATAAATACCGCACCTGTATCTCATTTGAGCACTGCTATAATTTTCTGAATTCACAAGCAGTATGTTTCAGTCTCAAACCCACCAGACAAGGCTAACATGTGGAAGAATTTTGTGTTTTTGATGTATTCAAAAGCCCATAGGATACGGAATATTTATCTAAAAAGCTTTACAGTGAGTGGTACAGGGATTAGTTTACATGCAACATACTTGTCTCTTTTTGACTGAACATAACATGACAGAATAGAAATACATCCAAAGCATAAGGTTGTCTGTTTCTCTTTGTTGTAATCTTTGAATCTTTGAAAACTAAACCCCCTGTTTGTACCATGTTCACATTGAACAGTTTAAGTCCCTGGGTATCTGGCTCTTTGGTCCTCCATTTGAGATGTTACTGAAAAGCCAAGGGCTCATCTTGTTTTCATCTTGTTGTAAGAGGAAGTCCAGCCAAACAGGAAAAAAAAGAAGAGCAGTCTGCAGTGTTGACGAGTTTGGACACTGCAGCTGCTTTTGTATTAAAATCAATGGACTTTATATCGCACAGTGCTCTTCGCTTGATCAAATGTAACAACTTTCAAACTTAACATCGCTCTGTAGGCTGATCTGTGTCAGCTCATCATTGCAAGCAGCAGAGTTTTCTGTTATCTCTTGTCTCAAAACATTTCGAGTCCCAAAAGCAGACTGGATCAAAACTGGAGAACCTCAAAGACTTCTTTTAGGGGTGCTTCTCCAGAGCAAGAGTGTGATCAAACAAAAGACAGTAAGTGTAACTGTTTTAAAACATGGAGAGTACAGGAGTATGACTGTGTTAACACTGCTGTTCAGCTGTGTGGCTGCACAGCACCTTTTAGGTACGCAATGGTAAAATAAATGTTAAATGAAATAAAACAAACTTTGGTAAAAGATTCTGAAGTGCAGCTTTGATGTGTGGAATGAAAGAAATGTCCAGTAAATCAGTGGACATCAGATACTCCAGACTGGGTGTGTCTTCAGAAGTAGGCCAACACTAAATCAGACACTAAAATGCAAACATGGACATAAGCTGCGCAAGATAAAAATGTTTCTTTCAGTCTCTCTAAAATAAATGTGGGGAGATAATTCCTGTTGGCTGCACATTACACATTATTAAAACCAATAACTTAGACTGTCACCCCGGTATGCAATAAGAGTTTAACGAGAGGGCTACAGATATGTTGACTTTGCCCTTGCAAGGATTGTTAAGCATGTTCAGATTCAGTGGTCCTAAAATAAATGATGGTTTCTATTGTAAGCTGAATAATAAAGAACTGTATGATTCAAGTTAAACTCAAATTTACATCCTGTTGGTGAGACCAAAGCTTTATTAGATCACAAAAAAACAACAAACTTCTGTTGGTTTCTGTAGCAGAGAGTCATGACTTTGGAAACAGAGGACTCAACACAGGGGGGGAAACAGTTATTAAGTAGTCCCATGCAACACACACACACACACACACACACACACACACACACGCACGCACACACACACACACACCCTGCATGCAGATGTGGATGTTTTCTTCCTCTGAGATGCCTCTGGACTAAAAGTTGTAACATGCCACTTTTAATATGAACCGTTTAATGTTCTTTATATGTGCGCTACTAATCAGTCACAAATACTTGCAAGTATATGTGACTGGACACGAAAACATGAGCCTGCAGCGTTGATTTATTTTAAGACATGTCTTTTTCAGCAAGCAGCATCGTAAACATATGTGTTTAAACCGTGACAACAGGGAGGCAAAGTATGGCTTCATTAAAACACAGCTATAAAAACGGTTGTGGCCACTTTTACTTTACTATACTTAACGATGCAGACACTGTCCACTGCTGGCTTCCTGCAGGATGGTAGGTAGTGTTTACACAACAGCAGGTCTTCTGAAATACATCCTGAATCCTCCTGTCCTCCCTCTCTTTGTCTCTGTAGTGAATTTTTCAGGGTTTGGAAGTTGGCACAGCTGGTTAAAACATCCTGTCCTCCAGCTAAAATCAGCACTAAGGGAGAATTCTTAAAATAAATACCTGGATCAGCTCTCTCTTCTGGAGTGGGGGGCCTGCTGCTCTTCTGCCTGATTTGAGATAGGGGTCAACCCCAGAGTGGCCCTTGTCTTTTGATCTGGTTATGCTATGCTAGCTGCTAATGTGGTGAAGATCAGATGAATGAATGAATTCTTCATAACTTTTATTCTATTTTGAATTATTCTGCCAAATATTAAATGAGAGATGAATTTGTTTTTGTTTTTTTTTTGTCGTGAAGTTAGGATGAGTCACTGCGTAAACAAAGCAATTAATAGTCTGGAACATTAACCACATATGATGTTGTTCATGTTGAGTGTTCATATATACCCGAGATGTGCTGTAGCCACCATTAAAAGAAAAATGAGTATTTCACGTTTTTAAGGCTGGTCCAAACCAGACAATCAATCTTAGAGGAGGTAATGTGCTTTTTTAGGCTCCTTACTGTCCCTCATACTCATGTAGTAGCTTCATATGATTTACAGCTGAAACAAACAACAACAAAAAACAAACAAACAAAAAACAAGAAAACAAACAATCAAACAAAAGACAAAAACCAAACCAAACCAAAAACACCCCCCCCCCCCCCCCCTCACACAGGTGTTTAAGAAAACCTAAAACACACGTTGTAGCTGCTGTCAATTTAAGGCTCCCCAGCCCACAAACCCCTTTCCCTCTGATTGGCCAGCCCTCTGGAGGCGTCTCGGGAGCAGAGCTTTAAAAAAGTGGGGTGATGATGTGTCGGGTGGTTGGTAAGAGGAGGGCAGGGTCTTTCAAGTTTCGCTTTGCAAGTGAAGCTAGTGACTCTGTGGTATAATTTTAAATGTTTTACATAAGTTCCATAATTTGTAAAGTGTCTTTGAGTACTTATTATTATTATTATTATTATTATTATTATTATTATTATTATTATTATTATTATTATTATTATTATTATTATTATTAATACACCTTAAATCTTCTTTCATGCTTTGTATAGCAGAGGTTGTTTTGTTTCCTCCATTACTGTCTTACTTTCACTTCCAGTTGTGCACTGAACACATACAAGTAATGTGTCAACCATTATAACCAATTGTATTTTGACAATACCTGCTAAAGCTTTAGTGACCTGAACCATTGACTATTCTTTGACTGAACAATTTGATCATATAGTGAGAGTAATGACAACTCATTTGAGCCGAGGGAAAAAACAGATAACTGGATGTCTTTTGATCTGCTGTCCAGATATTAGCCAGAGGCTACATGTGAGGTTTATGTCCGTTCTGTTTGCACAACACATTACATGGATTGTGTCACATCTAATTTAGCTGTTGAGTGAACAGAGCAGGTGATTGTTTTGAGTACTCTTTCTTAGTGAGTGTGTATATTGATGAAGTTGTTTAGTTGGTGTAATGTTTACCTGCTACTGATTGTTGTGGTTGGACTGTGGCCGAGGTAAGAAAGCTTCTGGTTGCATCTTAAAAAGACTTGGATACACTCTTAAAAAAAGGGCGATTGTGGTTTCCCAAAACCTACACTACTCACAATAAGTTTGGGATACTGTGGGGTCCTCAGTGGATTGTATACATAAGGTGTTTGTTTCATTTCAGTGATTTTTTGCATAGGGAGGTAATCATATTAAGGTGATAGACACACCTCATTTAGTGTTTTCCATGTAATGGTCTCACTGTGTTCAGTGCGCCTTACATATTGGGACCAATACCAAAAAATACAAGAAAACAACCCTTTTCAATGTGGCATCAATTTCAACATTCTGGGGGTTTTAAAAGCTGGTATTGTCAGTAAGTCATTCCCAGTTCATCATTCAAGCAGCCATAAACACACAATGTCACTTAACGGACGAGTAGCGCCATCTGGCCACAGCATTTACCTTCTTGTATCATTCTTTTTACTTTCCTCTTGAATAAAAGCATGAAACACATCATGAAACCCAAGTTTCTGACTTGGTATCAAACCAGGGACATCACAGTTAAAATACATTGTACATGCCTCACTAGAGGCCTAATGGCCCCCTGCCTACTTTCAAGTACCCTATAAAACAGTGGAAACATCTCCAACATCTGTTCCCATGTACTGAAGAAATTGTGCATAGACCATTTTTAAAAATTAGGCTACAATAGCTGATGAAAGTGGTTCACTAGAGGTATTTGCTCTCTATCATAAAACTGGATAAAATTTACCTCCATGTTTCAGGCACATTCCTTATGGCAGCAAGTTGCCTTGATATATCACAGATGTTCTGGATACTTTTGATCCTTTTATAGTTTGTGGTCAATAGAAAGGTCAGGTAAAAGATGGGGAGTGCATGGATTAAATCAGTAATGAGCCGTACAAAGAAAAAGCATGTAACGCCTCTGAGGATATCCACCCATGGTTTGTTGAAGCTGAGGTGCAGCACTACATGGGCCTACCGGAAATGAATTGGCTTTTTCATCCTGCTGGACTTCAAACCATGAAGAAGAAAACAACATTTGAACAATTTGACCATGGGAGCATTGTGAGCAGGCCAACACTCAACAATAGGTGCGGTTTAATGCTTCAGAAAGCCTGTGTGTGGCCATTTCTCTGGACAGTCCATCACTGCATGTGGGCTGAGGAGTCAAACCTAAACACGTATGTTTGTGCTCGTTCATTCTCTTCAAAGCTCCTCTTTGCTGAAGAGATTCACATGTGGTGGACTGTCAGTAGCCTGTGACCCTACATGAAATCATTTATCTTTAGCTAACTTCACACACATTACTGCGATCATTGTCACGAGAAGATAAACGACAGGGTGCTCTGTCAGGAGCAAGCTCTCAGGGATTAACCTGGAGAAAAACACGTTGTTGAAGCACTAATGCTGCAGTGTTGTGCAGGTTCACACTCCATGGGCTGGCATTTGACAACAATTTGTTGGCTCTCGCATTAACACTCTGACAAACACTCAAATGCTTCTGAGAAGATGCTGTGGGTGAGATAGCTTCAACATCCCACAAAAAACAAGGACTAACGATAATACATAAATAAATAAATAAATAAATAAATAAATAAATACAAGGAGTCAATCACTCAAAAATGAATAAATAAAATAAAATAAAATAAAATAAAACAAAAACACTTCTCTAAGTCCACATAAGATTTTAAATTAGTTGGAATTGGTCCTGCTTTGTTCATAAGACCTAAAAAGGGTAGCTTAGCTTAATCAATAACATTAGTTTAATGTATGCATTGATGTAAGCATGTCCGTCATGATCCTGGTGAGTGGTGTGCTGCCCCGCTCTCTCCCTCTCCCCCTCCCTTCCCTGTTGGAGCTGCTGGGGCTTTCCTGCGCTGGGTCTGTGCGCACCTGAGGAGGATCAGTAACCAGCAACACTGCCTTCTTAAGCTGATACTGGAGAAGAATCTGTGCCAGTGGATTTGAGCTTCCAGAGCCGTACTATGGCCACTAAGTATCTGTGTAACTGCATTATTGAATGCTTCTTGTGATTCGACTGAACTTGCGATGTGTTTTTTTCCCCCTCTCCCTCTCCTCCTGTGCTTCCCCAGGAAGAACTCATTGCCACCCTGTTTCATGTACCCAGCCACAGCTCTCTCCCTCTGTGAAAATCCTGCAGTTTGCCTTGGATTTACGTTCTGTGTTGTTAGAGCAATAAAGCCCCTTTTGATTCGACTCGATTCTGGGTTCTGTTATATACAGCTGGTTAAACAAACCATCACAATGTTGTCCTTTTCAGGTCAGCTTTATCCAGAGGTAGATAGCTTTGTGTCAGGTCTATGGCTGGCCTCTCTGGACAGAGCTGTGCCGATTGCTTTCAAGAGAAAAAACAGTTACTTGGACTGGGATGTAATTCAATCAAGCGCTAACCTGTGGTTTGAAAATATGAAAACCTATGCACAAGTGCTAAAAGCTGCGGTTCTTCAAGAGTCTGCTTGAGGCTGACTGCAGAAAAAAACAGAAAACACATACACACAAAGTCAAATGTTTACAGTCCAGTTCAAAACCAATCTGTCCAGTTGGTCCAACTAGCTAAGCTCTATACTGGCTCACACACATTGGTTGGGGTGGTGGGGGGAATGTAACTCCCTATTCATGAAGGTATGAAGCTTACAAGTTTTGCCAATGAGCATGGAGATAGTTGAGGAGTGTGCATGAGCACAAGCACACACGCAATGAGGAAATTATGTGTAAGTGATGACAAGTGTGCTTATGTCTGGTTCATATCGCTTTAGTGTGACTGCGGGCTGTACTGGCATTGCGGGGGACCATGAGTATGGCACACTACACATGGCTAATGTGACCGGGCCATGAACCTCTTCCATACTCAAACAAAGCTAGGTTAAGCTCAGCATTTCTTTTCCAGGCTGATGATTGGCTTCAAAACACTGTATCAGAAGTAAATGGGTGATGTCACATATACATTTAGTATATTATATCTGTGACATCACCCATTTAGGTGTATTATCATTATACAGTCTATGCATCCAACCCTCCCTCAAATATCTGACATGTCTCTTCAGTTCATACTTCATTCAAATCCAGAGTGAGATCCCAGGAAGGATGTACTCTGAGGCATTTGTGACATGGTTGAACAGATCACTGCATCGTGCTGTGTTGTACGGTACAGTGCTTCATTTTTCACTGTATTACAAAGTGAATATATCCAAGCAGATGAAATTAGGAGGCTCTTGTTTTTCAGCATTGTTGAACTCTCTCAGGACTCTGCAGCTGGGTTATGAAGAGATAAGTGAGCTAACCATTAAAACAGCATATGCTGGTATTACTGTGTTTGTCATGAGAAACACTTAATGTTGTCTCCTGACCAAAAGCTCCCCTGTCACTCATTGAAGAAAAGTTAGAATGCATGCCAGTTGCTTTGCCTCAAGGCCAGCCAAGGATTTACTGCCAAAGAAAACTCCATAATGCTATTTAAGTTTCTCACACTGCTGACTGGTTTTTGAGATCTTAACAGAGGCAGAAAAACATTGGGTTGTACTGCAGGGAAAACGTCTGGAAGTGGGATTTCTGCCCAGGCAGATGCCAGCCAGGGGCCTTTCAATGTTATCTTTTGTTGTGCGCATGTAAGTATCTTATTATGGGACTGACGTAGGGTCAGGGTTGCCCTTTGGCACACACAAAAAAAAGTTGATGAATGGAATGTCTGTTTAAATGTTTATCTGAGCTGCAGTCGAGGATAACTGAATAATGCTGTAAATTATCCCTCAATGCGTCCTGAGGCAATCCCACCGCTGGGTCGGCCTTTAATATATTAGTTTATGTATGCACCTATATGTGCTTGTTTGAGACAGAGAGAGAGAGAGAGAGAGAGAGAGAGAGTTTGCACTTACTTGCTTTTTTCAGTTTTGCTGGCTGCATTACACAAATGTAGAACAATAAAAGCACTTTGCAGGATTGACGCATTCTGTGGGACTCCATACTGAGAGATGCAGGAAGAAAGTGACCCCACATTGAGCAGAGGTTTTCTCCTTTCGTGACTTCTTCGACAGACTTTTATCAGTGCTGTGATAACCCTGTGACACCTATCCTTCAAACATTTGAACACCAAACGTGCACACATATACACTCACTCTTCAACCCCCGCCTTGACACTGTGACAATTCCCACCCGGTCCTACCCTGAGAACAGGAACTGTGACTCCTAGCTGACATCAACAACTGGGAAACCTGCAGCATACATCCAGTTTATTATTAGCTGAGCAGAGTTTGCACAGAGCACAATGTTGAAGTGAGGGCAAGGGGTATTTTTTTCTCAGTTCAGAATATGGAAGTAAAAGACCGACAGAGTAACAGTGAGGATAGGTGGATACTTCCTCTACGCTGAACCTCTGTGCAGGAAAACCCCCGACACACAAAGACCGCAGCATGGATAGTTGGGAGGGAGAGGAGGTTGAAGCCTCACAGTCCAATGCATTTGTAAACAACTTTCTGTCCCATTATCAGATTAACTGTGAAGAATCATTTAATGTTATATTTGTTCAACACTGATGTTGCAAACTCATATTAGCTCAGTTTTCTGTGAATTCATTCCTTGTTTGCTTCCCACAAACTCATACCACGAGTTCGTTCATTTGAATCTATGATGTCCTGCAGCCAGCTGTCTTAATACTTCTGTATTCACTTCAAATCATGCATCAGCCAGCAGGCTTTCTATGTTCATCCATCATCTTCTGTCAGTGTCTGCTCTGGTTGGTGTTAAAAGCTTTATTCTGGTGAGGTTTGAATTTCCTGTCATGGAAATATGTTTAATTAAGTGATCTATGGACCTATAACACTGTCACTGCATTAAATTATTTTGTTAATAATATTGAAGGCCTTGTTTTAAATACTGTTGAGTTGGAGGAGCTGCTGTTTATCTCCTCACTGAAAAGAAATCCCTTAAAACATGTGATTATTCTGATGAATGAGCGGCTAACTTTTCAGCACCTCCAGTGAAACCACATATATCTGGGCAGGAAGCCCCCTGAGCCTTTCCAAACAAACTTCATTTCTACATCAAAAGCTTGTTTTCTAGTCCAAGTTTAAGTAAACAAAGAGAGTATTTGTGGCAGCACCCTGGCTCAGCCTCTGTCTGGCCCAGGCTTTTATTTTGTGTTCTCCTCCAGAGGAGACTGTCTCAATCCAACTGTGAGCACCTGCCTCGCCTATTCATTATTTAATCTTTATTCATCACCTTTCTCACTTGGGTTCTGGCTCTTATTAAACCACATTCTTTGGTTTAGTTGTAATTATTTTCATCTTACACATACTATACGCCCTACAGCCTCACGGAGATGAGTTCATTCTCGTTCGCTTCTTAAGACTAACTCTTCTTTTTTGTGTTGTTTTCCTTTGGTGGAATTCAAGAGAAGTACTCTTACTGGCATCAAACCACAAGATTCTTTCCCCCTCTTTCATTTAGTTAAGCTCTAGATTGTTTATTCACCACAAAAGCAGAAAAGAGGCCAGTAAAGAAAGATCTGTACTCAAAGAAGTAACTTTCTGTATTTTGCTTTGCTTGGTTCATGCAGAAATAATTTAAAAATAAAAAAAGGTGGAAAATATCATTTTCTCACACTACAGGACTTAAAAAAAATCTTAAAAGATTCTGAAATCGGGTTGTATCACATAAAGAGAATCTTCACAAATTATCTTCTCTTAAATCTTAAACTCACACGAATAGATTTAGAAATAATGACCAGCACACACTACAGGATTTCATCAAGATTGTCAGACCAGAGAGAGCGACGCACCGCGTGATCAACGTCATCTCACAAGGAAGCGAACAGAACATGTAAAATGTAAACATGTTCTTGCCACAGGCCAACAAGAATGTCCTCCATCTCTGCTGTCCAACACACACATACATTCTGCTCCTTCATGGTTGCAATTTTCGTCTCTGATAGCTTCCGATCATTGTCATTTTGGCTCTTGTCATCTTCAGCCAAACGAGTGACATTATTATCCTGATCAAACATGTTTGAAAATTAATGAAGCTGCTCTGACGAGTCTGTGAGCTGATCATGGGGCTAAAGATTGATCCGTCACCAGCTCACACTAGAAAGTAATCAGGGCGGACCTGGCTCCTGGACCATATTTCTATGCCAATTGTCAGGATGGCGAAATATGGGGTCAAATTGACCTGAGAATCCTTTACAGTGAGTCAGGCTTTATGTAACAACATTTTTACAAGTATCTACAAAGAGTGAGAAGCCAGATGGCCAATCAGGCTACATCTGCATCAAACAGTCATGTCACAACCTCAAAGTCCTTTTAAGGTTTGTTTGAAGATATGCTGTCAGCTATGCTATTGTAAACCAATGCCCCCCTTAAAAATTTGTAGGGCTACGATTCGTACATTTAGCAAAGCAGCGATGCACCCTAAATGTCATTCTTCTATGTGAAAGTATTTCAGATATTCAGAAGTACAACCCCAATGCCAATGAAGTTGGGATGTCATGTAAAATGTAAATAAAAACAGAATACAATGATTTGCAAATCCTTTTTAACCTTTATTCAATTGAATACACTACAAAGACAAGATATTTATTGTTCAAAGTGATAAAATTTATTTATTCATCTATTTAGCAAATATTCACTCCTTTTGAATTTGATGCCTGCAACACGTTCCAAAAAATCGGGGACAGGGTCATGTTTCCCATTGTGTTCCATCACCTTTCCTTTTAACAACACTCAACAAGTGTTTGTGAACTAAGGACACTAATTGTTGAAGCTTTGGAGGTGGAATTCTTTACCAATCTTGATTGATGAGCAACTTCAGTTGCTCAACAGTCTGGGGTCTCTGTTGTCGTGTTTTGCGCTTCATAAAGCTCCACACATTTTCAATGGGAGACAGCTCTGGACTGCAGGCAGGCCAGTCTAGTACCTGCACTCTTTTACTACGAAGCCACGCTGTTGTAACACATGCAGAATGTGTCTTGTCCTTGTCTTGCTGAAATAAGCAGGGACGTCTCTGAAAAAGACGTGGTTTGGCTGGCAGCATATGTTGCTCCAAAACCTGTATGTACCTTTCAGCATTAATGGAGCCTTCACAGATGGTCAAGTTAGCCATGCCATGGGCACTAACACACCCCCATACCATCACAGATGCTGGCTTTGAGACTTTGACCTGAGAACAATCCAGATTGTCCTTTTCCTCTTTGGCCTGGAGGACACCACGTCCATGATTTCCAAAAACAGTTTGAAATGTGGACTCGTCAGACCACAGCACACTTTTCCACTTTGCGTCAGTCCATCTCAGATGAGCTCGGGTCCAGAGAAGCCGGCTGTGTTTCTGGGTGTTGTTGATATATGTCTTTGTCTTTGCATGGTAGAGTTTGAACTTGCACTTGTAGATGTAGTGATGAACTGTGTTAACTGACAATGCTTTTCTGAAGTGTTCCTGAGCCCACGTGGTAATATCCTTTACACAATGATGTTGGTTTTTAATGCAGTGCTGCCTGAGGGGTCAAAGGTCACGGGCATTTAATGTTGGTTTTCAGCCTTGCTGCTTACATGCAGAGATTTCTCCAGATTCTCTGAATCTTTTGATGATATTATGGACTGTAGATGATGGAATCACTAAATTCCCCCCGCCCAGTCACTTCAAATCACAATATCAACAAATACACTGGTACAAATCCAATAACCCAGTCATATAAGGTGAAAGACACAAATACAACAAAGTGAATCGTCAAGAAAAAGACAAACAAAAGAGGTGAGTTTTAAAAAACATTTAAAAAATGACTCAGAGTTTGTCTGTCACAGCCTCAGGCAGGGGGTTCCACAGCTGGAAAACCCACAAACTCCAAATGGTGAGTTACCGCTTGTGACCAGCTGTGATAAAGAATCATGAGTAGGGCCCTGCTGGGAGACCTCGGGCAGCGGTCAGGCTCAAAGGGAGTTAACAGGTCACAGATATAAACATGGGCGTGACCATTTCAGGATTTTCAAAACAAAAAGTGAAATTTAAAAATCAATTCTAAAAACCCACTAATATCCAGAAAGAACAGTGAGGCATGTGAGTGCTTATCTTGGGATATGTTAAAAACCTGACACCAGCTGTTGAATTATTATCAGCCTCTGGATGTTGTGCTCTTGTCGGAAAACCTTTATGGCAACGCTTGTTATGTTAAAACCATTACAAAAGTTTATTACGGAACTAAAATCTGGAAGAAATACATGGAAAGAAGGCACTGATTTAATTTTACTTTTTAAGTCTTTCAGCTGAGAAAAACAAGACTGCATAACTGATCACCTGAGTTTCATGGGACTGACTGGAGTCCAAAAGGACCCTTATGTTCAAGGCATCCTCTTGAACAGTGTTGGACAGGGCACCAAGGCCAGATGATAAGAGTAGCTTACAAACTGAGGGCAGAGGGTGTAATGACACTAACTTCAGATTATAAATCATTATAAATCTCCAGAAATCCATTTCCAATAAAACACGAAGTGAGAGACATCAGAGCTGCCAGGCTTTAGTGGGCATAGAGCTAAGTGTCATCTGACTGTCAGCTGAAGTCAGATTTGCCCCAAGGGCAGGTATTTGAACAGTGAATAAGAGGGGACCCTCAAAAGACCCCTGGGAGACCACATAAGAGATGATTGTGTAGTGAATAAAATCCTGCAATAGGTCAGGAATAAATGAAAGCAACGTGAAACAATGAAAATATTGAAAGAGATAAAACACATGGTTTATGCTCCACATGTGATTTGAGGTTGGTCTTGTTCACATTGCTAAATTAATGTTTTGCACCAAACATAGTCCACACAAGTTGTAGCTTAACTTCTGACTGTGTATATTTTATATATTTGCTACATTTGTTGAAAACCATCCAAATATTAAAACGGTAGCTTTCTGCTGTAAAACATAACAAGAAAATCTGCAAAGTCAGTATAATTTATGTAACAGAACATAAAGTTGCAATACAACTCATGCCTATGACTTTTAATTATGTTGAAATGCTGAGAACAAAGCATTTCAACAATTTTATATCTTCATGCTCAGTTTTTTTAATTCCATACCGTTTGGTTTGACATCATCAGACTGACGCTGGGACCATCATACAGGCCACTGGGATACTTCTGTGCAACAAAACTGATTCAGTGGATAAAATGAGTTAAAACTAAATCTGTTGTGCACTTTGGGGGAAAAAAAGACTTCTTGTAGACTTGTTCAGTAATTGTTCTGCTGCTTTTACCTCCCATCAATGTTTTATTCACACTCAGAGAAACGTTTTAATTAGGTTACCAGCTTCAGTACCTATTGCCTGGTAGGAGTCTCTTTAGGTTTCTTTTACAAATCAACCAAGCCTGTGTTTAAAGCTAGGACTAAAATGACCTCATTTTGACAATTTCTCAAACTTAAAAGGGTCACAGCAGGATGATAGATTAGTTGATTAGTGTAGATGTCCAGCGCTGTTACTTTATGTCCATTTTTAAAAATATGTGAAAGCAGAATACTCTCTTTTTTATAAAAATGTTTTTAAATAAAGAGTAGTCTAGCCATTATACCTGCAACTCTATCATATAGATAAAATTTAATAATGCTGAGACTGGGGATCTGGGGTCTTAATTCCTTACATTTGACCACAACACATTAGAGAAATATGCTGCAAATAGACCTCCATACAATGAAAGTGTTTCCAGAGGACACGTCCGGACACGCTTGTTGTTGATGTGGATTTTTAGTCACAGCCCTATTAAGTTTCTCTTTCACACTGTTAATAATAATAAAAAAAAAAAACACACACACACTTTTTTAATTAATTTTCCAACACCACTGACAGAAAGAGAACCTTCATAGGGCTCTAACTGCATCAACAACATGCATTTCTGGACATGTGCATCACTCTGAAGTGTCCTCTGGAAACACTTCTGTTGTGTTGTGGTCTATTTGCAACACATTTCTCTAATTTGTTCTGTTGTGTTGTGTTGTGGTCTCTGCAGCAGGTTTTCTAAATGCTGCGCATGTGCATGTGTCAAATTGATGAAGATGTTTTCTTAAATTGTTTGTGTTTTGTCTTTTTGCATGTGTTTTCCTAAGCTGCAGTGCTGTGAGCTCTCAAGGCTACCGTATACTGGTTTACAAGTAATAGATACATTTATCTCCCCACATGGCACTCATATTGTAGTAATATTTAGTTATAATTTACAGGATTACTTTGAAACTGAGTTTAACATGGATTAAATGGCTAAATGAACTTATTTAAACACGAAATTAAAACCTCTCTGTGGGATGATAAATTAAACTCACAAACCTTGCATGACAACCAAACGTGTAAAATAAGAGTAAGTTACCAGTATGGCACTGATTAATGTTTTATTCTCAAAAAAGAGCATCCAGAAAACACCTTTTTTTTCAGGACTTTTTCAAACAGGAAGGCGTTTTGTTTTTGCAGTTCATTCAATGAAAGTGCATCTAGAGAGCAGATTTTTAAAGCGTGTCCACAGTAAGAGCAGCTACAAGAACATTATAAAGGGCATCAGAATATTTTGCAATGCTTGATTCACCACATTTGATCCAATTCAAGAGGGCACTTTCAGTATGTGAGGTTATAGCCAGCAGTCGTATGAATGGATATTTGTGCAGCCTGATTACTTTCTTTATATTGGAATAAAAAAAGCTGCGCACATAATTCAAGACGAGATGATTTATAGATAAAAATGAGCATAAATCTTACACCAAGGTTGGAAAACAATGAATTGTCCCTCAAAGACTCTCTTTGTGCTCACGTATGTGACATACGCTAAGATTTTTTTCTGGACTCGTATATGACCCCTCACAAAGAAGTCAGAGTGTGGGAACGCAATCAAAAAGCATGCACAGCTCTATCAGAGGACAGATGTGTCGCTCGGGGACATTCTCTGCAACAAAGACGCATCAGAGTCATCTGCCCTTTTAGACGAAAGGTCACGCTGGTGTGTAAATGTTCTGTGACAACCTCTGAGGAATGTGGAGTATCTATTCGCTCAGGAGTGGTTGGTTTTGTGGCTTCTTTCAGTGTGTTTGCAGAGGGTTTGTGTACACATGCAAATCTGTGGGTTATATCAGCAGCAGAGGAGCTCACTGTCTGTCTTGTGTGTCCCATTACTGGCTGGCAGACAGAATAATTGGGGACACAAAGCTTCCTGTTGTTGCTCAGCCACATAAGTATAGGTTAAACAGAACCAACAAGGACGTCTTATAGGGAGCGATTGTTTGATACTACAAACAAGGAGGACAGGAGATGGAAAGGAGATGAGAAATTACAGAAGATGGTTTAAAAAAAGGGGTTGTATCTCTGCACATCTGAGTCCTGTTAGCTGTTGTCCCATTTGATTACTCAACCAAAGCCAGGTCAAGAAGTTGTCTCAAGACATTTGTTTCATCAGTTTGAGAACCTCCTGGATTCAGATGGAAGCTTGAGGAATATCTGCTATGACTGAAGCTTCTTCACTCTAAATGATTCACGTGTGAAAATACGGTTACAACATCCCTGTCCTCCTCAGCTGCCAACATGTCTTGGAAGTTGATGTTCTCACTCGTCAGAGTGGATGCTGTGGTCTGGTTTTCCTGGATGGACATCTGCTTTAAATTTCTCTCTCCCCCGCTCAGCTGACTTAAAGTATGTCAAAACAGCATGAAGCATCAGATCCATCATCAGGGATGTTAGAGGAGAGGCAAACCAGAGGAAGAGGTATAAATCATATGCCTCTACTTCTCACGGGGTTTTTAAATTAACATCGTCCATAATTCGATCTGTTCCTCACTAGCCTAAAAGTGTTTATGACATTAGTTACGCTCCATAAGCTCTCGGACTTATAGATTATACTTTTGATCAAGGTTTTCTGATTCTACATCGCAGCAGGACTCATTTAACAAAGAGCCCATGGCTGGGGGGTATTTTTCTGAAGCAACAACAATAAGATGTCAGACTCTCTGTCTCCAGGTCTGAAAAGTCTCTCCCACAACTCATGTTTTTGCAGAATCTAAGACCTTGCATCTGTCACTAGTTAATTTTATTGCTGAGTTGTTTGTGTAAAATTGAATTAAATCACGGACAATATCTGGTGCAGATAAGAGCGGCTCCACTTCAGGATGAGAGAAGAGCCTTCATGTAGGGGTTCTGTTGACCTGTTGGGATTTGTGTAATCACCTGCTCACTGCAAGTTATCGCTTACAAAACATGCTACAAATGTAGAAACATTGCAACCTTGAGGACACGTGCAAAAATCCAAAACAGATAAAACAACGAAGAGTCACTGCTAATGCAAAAAATGTTGTTGTTCTCGACTTGAGTGTTGTTCAAATTGCACTGTTTTTCACGTGGTCATTGCAGATTTGCTGCTCTTGGAATACTTTAAGAGATCTTGGTACATTCTTCAGTCTGTTTGGTGATTTCTTTTTGAGTGAGAGTGAAAGCGTTGGTACTAAAAGTAAGGTTTCTCATTAATGCAGACATTTTTACACAGGCTTCATCCTGAATATGGCATCACTAAAAACAGACTTCATCTGTTCTGGTGATGACAAAACACATTAGACACTCATTACAGTTTAACCCATAGACTGCTCCAGGAAACCCAATAACGTGCTCTGTACTGATCATTCGTACAGCAACGTTAAAGAGGCTGTGAGGACTGTCACATTGTTTGAAGTGGATTGCAGCGACAGCTTTTGGCCAGAATCGTGTGCACACTGCTGTGATGACATGACTCTTAACATGGTGTTTTGGAAATGAATGGAGATCAGATCTTTTTAACACTACTTTTCTTTTTCAAGAAAACCATTTTACCAAATACAACACAAAAAAACAAGGTGTTCATCAACAGTTATGCAGCGCTGTTGTTTGAAACATGACAAAAACAAAACTTTGTCAGTTTGTCCTGTAGTTTAGGAGCCAGCTTTATTGGCTGGCTGTGAGGTGTCAGTGAATCCTTATGTCCTCCTCTTTTACCAAGTAGAGCTAACGTAACCTCACTTCTCCCTTAATTGACAGACTTTCAAGTTTGATCAGATCACTAACTGCTGCAGGTGGGTTGGAATGAACATTATCACAAACAGTTTAGCCTGTGTTTTAGCCTTTATCTTGTGCGCTGTTGATCTCCTTTTTGCTTTCTTCTGCTCTTCTGTCCTTTTTCTATCAGACAGTTCAGCCCCAGTGTCCACCATCACTACAAAATGAACACAAGAAATCATTTTCTTCAAGAAAAACACAGATCTCTCTCTTATTAAGCTTCGTCAGCTGGTGTGGTGTTGTCAGGGACCTAAACTTGCTGTATATCAATCCGGTCCTGTCCAACCTGATCGGAAAGCTGGGAAATAGCATTTAAAAATAACCTATATTGGTGCTGATAATCTCATTTTAAGTTGTGGATTATGATCAGGCAGATATCTAGATGTGAGACTTTTTCAAGATCACTTGGAAGTCCTCACAGGGTATATTTAATTTTTACTTATTTTTCATAAAAATAGTCTTTTTAGTCTTTGATATGAGCTACATTCATCCGACAAGTCAAGAAAAATGTCTGATTTCAAGTTATTTAAAGACAAAAAATGATGCCTGCATGGCCTGTAAAGGGGGAAAACATTCAGTAGAAAAAAATGTGAATTTTAGTGTCTTATATTAAGACATTCATAATTCAAAAAACTTAACAAGCGAATTGTAATAACCCCAGTGGCAATGTGTCTGTCTGTCTGTCTGTCTGTCTGTCTGTCTGTCTGTCTGTCTGTCTCCATCCATCCATCCATCCATCCATCCATCCATCCATCCATCTATTCTTGTTTTTTGTTTTTAATATCTTGAAAAAGGATTTGTTCTGGACTTTTCCGATGAATTTGGCTCATATTAAGTGTAACAAGTTATGTTTTATTTCTAACTAAAAATAAGGCATAAAAAATCACTTTTATCCACACAGTAATCTTAAAGTGACAAATTTTGTAGGTTTTTAAAAGTGCAGTTGTGAAATAAAAACTGATGTTTTATTTTTTACCATTACACTGTGGATATTCATCATAGTATTTTTAAGGAGCTACTGTAAGTTATGTGAAAAATCAGTTGAATCAGTTGACTGTAGTTTAATAAGGGATACTGAACTCGTTATAGGTCAAATTAAGGTTGAAAATTGAAACGTGTTATTAAATATTGTTACTTCCTGGGTCTCATCATGCGCGTTTATGGTCACTTATTGATAACAAGCACCTAACCGAAGCCAAACAATTGTTCCATGATGCAGCAGCAGTGGCTACAAATTAATCTTTTAAGTTTACAGAAGAAAAGGTCAGCAGAGGCAACTGGTTCATTGTGACTCTGTTGTCATTTTTAATGTTTACTTTCAGTTTTATCCAGTTTGATGGCAGAGGGAGGAGAAGTGATGTTGTCAATTAATTATAGGAAATGAGGGCTGAATGAAAGGTCTGTAGTGCTGATAGAACGAGGAAGACCAGGGTCTTATGCAGTTTGGGGCATTCTTTAGACAACTCAACTTTCTGGAAGAAAGGCTTCTCCAAGAGGGCAACAAGCGAGCCATTGTGTGTCCCTGAGAGCATGATCGCGCGCGCATGCACGCACGTGTGTTTGTGTTTGTGTTTGTGTGTGTGTGTGTGTGTGTGTGTGTGTGTGTGTGTGTGTGTGTGTGTGGAAGTGGAGGTTTGTGTTCAACTCTGATTAGGGGACTGTGACCAGGTGTCATGTGATGGGTGGAAGTGAACACAATGGCCACTTGAAGGAGAAAGTAAACAACATGAATCCCTGTTTGTATCTTCTTCATTTGCCTGCTTCAGTGACCCCTGACCCACCGTCACAGTCACACGTTCCTAATGAAGCTCTCTACAACCATAAAATCACCTTTTTCTTTAGGTCTGCAGTGTTGACATTCCATTTACACCCCGCAGAGCACGGAGAACACCACCCTGACCCTTAGAATGACAAAATAACCACTTACTCATTAATAACTCTTAAACTTGCTTTGATCTTTTATTAACCTGTGTGTCTACATCTTCATCTACATCTGGTGAAGTCTTTTTCCCTTCAACCTTAAATTCCATGAAGCTTTAGAGTGGTAACACAAGATACTTAAACCTATAAAAAGCTTTTTTTCAACTGGTGTGTGGAGTTAATCTGAGATGTTGGGTAGTGGAGAAACTTTGGCTTTACCTTTATAATTACACATGGAGATTTCTGTGCCCAAGAATGTTTGGTTATGCTGTGATTTCATCTGTGCTTCTTAAACTGTGAGTTTTATTTTGAACAGTGCGTTCTGTGTATTTGGCCAGGACACTTTGTAAATGAAATTTTGAATGTCCAGGAAGTTTTCCTGGTTGAATAAAAACACAACAAGGCAGCATGGCATTTGATTTTCAGATGAATTAGAATCCAGTGAACTTTAAAAACAGACAGAGCTCTTGTAAAATACTTTGATATTCAGAAAGTCTCAGAATTTGCTCAGAACAAGGCTGGTGTAGGAAATGACCTGCTGTCTAATTGTTAGTGAGGAAACAGGGTGGTATTTCTGTGAGCTGAAGCTCCTGTGATGACCTTTTGTTCCAATTTTGGCACCTCTCAGGGCAAAGAATTAATTATAACAATGAACAAGTAACCGTGTTTGTAGCATGTTTAAAGACAAAAGGCTTTAAAAAATGGAACAGAATAAGGGAGACAACAGGAAAATTTCATCAGAAGGAGTTTAGTGGCAAATGAGTGTGATATTATACGGACAAGAAAAAAAGATTAAAAAGAAAAGAAAAGGGCAAATGACGACATCACTTAGGGTGGAAGAAAGGGAACGGGTTGAGAGAGAGAATAAAAACAGCTAAAAGAAAATAATGACAACATAATGGATTAAAGTCAAGTGAATTACAGTGAAATTAAAATACAATTAAAAAGATAAAATTCCATAATGTAAGTCCGTGTAAAGTGAATTTTAAGAAAGGATTTTAAAACTCTGCCAGCTTCATCTCTTTGGGAAGATTTTTCCAAAGTTGACGGGCCCCAGAAGAAAAGCCTGATCTCCCTTTTATTTGAGCCTCGACTTTGAGGAGCTCCACCTGAGGCTCTAAGGCTGCAAGATGGCACGAAAGGTGTCAACATTTCTGTGATGTAGCATGGTGCAAGACCCAAACAAGCTTTAAAAGTGATCTGTGAAATCTTACGATCAGTTCTAAAATGCACAGGGAGCCAGTGGAGAGAAGCAAGGACAGGAGTGATGGGATGCTGTCTGTTAAAACCGGTAAGAAGCCTAACTGCTGCGTTTTGGACCAGACAGGGTGAAATATTTATGGGTCACACTGTCAGGCAGTGTTGGTAATCAGATTTAGGTAGACTTTTTGATATACTGGTTAAATGATCTTTAAGTCCTGATGTCAATCGATGTGTGATGTGTTCTTAAAATAGAGTGAAAAATATCTGCTGTCTACAGCAGGAGTAAACCTGAGAAAACATCAACCAATCCTAGCATTTGGCAGCCAAATTGTTAAACCAATCAATCAATGCGCATAACAAAGAGGGATCCAAGTACACTCCTCTGTTGGCAGCTAAATCACTTGTTACTTTGAGGAGAGCAGTTTCTGTACTGTGAAGTGTTCTTAAACTTCCTGTGTAACCTCAGGAGGAGGGAATGTTGCCTCCTATCCTATCACTTTGCTTAAATGATTCTATACATTCTGCAGCACAAGGCTGCACAGTGGTGCAGTGGTTTGGGCCTTGCAGTTCTTCGGTGGGCAAGTTGCCTTTCTGTGTGGAGTTTGCATCTTTTCCCCACGTGTGCATGTCTTCTCTCTGGTTTGCTACTCCAGCTTCCTCATATGTCAATAAATAAATAAATAAATAAATAAATAAATAAAAATTTAAAAATATTCTAATGTTCTATAGGTATGAAAGTGTGTCTGTCTCTACAAGTTAGCCCTGTGATAGGCTGGTGACCTGACAAGGAGTACCCTGTCTCTCACCCAATGAAAGCTCCAGACTCAAGTCCCCAGAGAGGGGAACAGCAGACAATGGATGGTTGAATTACTGGAGTACATATTTTCTTGGGAAAAATGTAATCCTGATTTTTTAGGAGTCAGATGTACTCACAGGACTGCTTATGTGGAAAAAAAGCTTCAGGGGGCTTAAAAAATCTATCACAGTAAAAGCAATAACTCTGGATATCCATTTGACAGAATGTAAGTTTCTTTTTTATGTCAAAAAACTATGGAGTTCCTAAGGTGACATGGGCAGACAGAAAACTGTGGGTTTCAGTCTGCACCAGATAACAACCCCTGCAAGAGAACATTTCTCATGATCACAAGATTTTTATAAGAAAGTTTCCTTTGAGCAAAACAAAGTTTCTCGTGCTCACAAGGAAGTTTTCCCTGCGTACTGAATAGCCTACCAGGTGCAAACCTGAGACCAACCAGAGATCTTTTTGATCCAAGTATGATAGTAGAAGAGATAGTTAAGCTTTATTTCCACCTTGGACTCCATGATACAGACATTACAGGTTTGCTTGCGCATCAAATTATTGTGTGCACAGGAGAAATTTTTCTGTCAGCGTGCAATATTATCTTGTGATCATAAGAAATTTTCTCATGAGCTTGGGTTCATATCTGATGCACATGGGAGCACAACTTATTTATTTTTTTCTGTTCATGTCTCCATGAAAAAGAGGTATCAACTCCAAATTCAGTCAATTAATTAAACAAAGACGCATGATAAGGGCACTTCAGATAAACTCGAAATATGAAACACAACCCCCCCATCAACAAACATTTATATGCTCAGCATTGATTCACTGGTACAGAGTTCATGGTATGGAGATAGAAGCACCGTGGAGCAACTCCAGGTCCCAAACAAAAACAAGCGATCAAGAACCGTCAAACATATAATTGGTTTATGCGTGACAACACTTCATGCCTGAAGCAAACAAAGACAGCATCAGGATCCCCAACATATTTGAGAGAGCCAGTAAATACTCTCACACACATGTACTGAATTATCATGTACACAAGTGCTCCAACCAAAACAACCTCATGAACAGGAAAGAGAACTTAAATGTGGATTCATGAGGTTGTAACTGTGGACTATTCTGAGACAGTATCTCTATTTTATGACTTGTTTGTGAGTCAGAACGAATAATTCACTCGTCAGTGAGCAGGATCAAGTCCAGTTAAATAGATCAGCATTCCACCAAGTTTCATGAAACCTGTCCTGTGTTCTTCCACGATCCCACTGCCCAGCAAAGAGAAATAAAGGCTAACAGCACAGAAGACATCAGTGGAGAAGATGGGGATGGTTTGTTATTTTGTCACATTCCCCCTTAAACTGTTGTTGTCCTGTTTAAGTTTTGCCCGTTTTACTGTGGAATGTGTGCCTTACAGTTCACCTTTGGTTTGTGTTTTCCATGTTTTAAATCAGTCATAATTCTGAAACAAAGGTGGTAAATTTGTTTTTGCGTTATTTCTTCTGCCTGCTGTGGTGGGTTTAGAAAAAAGCCCACCATCAAAACAAAGAAGCAGCTTTTTTTTGTTTTGTTTTTTATTCACCACTCCATATCCTGAGGGGAAGGTAATTTCATACTTTTTGGTGTGCACACAAGTCTGTGGGCAGAACAACTGAAATAGATTATAGATGTTTACATCTTTAAAACTGTATTTGTGTGCTAGTGAGATGTTTTAAGTAGTGGTTTCCTCTCTGTCAAATTGCCTCGAGATGTTCAGAGGAGAGATGGAGGAATAAGTGACGTTTAGTGAGGAAGATGTAGGAAATTAACTTTACATTTAAGAAGCTTCTTAAGGATCTCAGAAGTCTACAAACACTCAGTTTAAACTAAAGTAACCCCCCAACCCACATCCCAACCCCACAGCGCTTCAAGCACACAAAGAGCTAGATATTTATCTTCAAAGGTCTCTGGAGGAGTGCTACAAGGCGAGTTGTTTGAACTTGTGTAGGCCTACTGTAAACCTGTGTTCTCTTTAAGAGGGGGTTTTATCCTTTTTCTTGTCTTTATACTGTCACTGTGGTGCCCCTATTGAAGCTTCACATGATTTACAACAGAAAAAAATCCCTTATTTTCTCGCACTGGTGTTTTAGAAAACCCTTATATCAGCCTCGGCCTGAAACACTTAGCTGCTGTCTCTTTAATGCTCCTCATCCAGCTACTGGCAGACCTTGGTGTTTGAGGCCCAACCCTCAAACATGTCAGGAACCAGTAAGGGGATGCCTTCATCATTTCAGAAAGTCTAATGGGGATCTAAAAACAGTTTTTGTGTTATTTTAAGAACAGGTTGTTTAATCTGTTTACAGACAGAGTGGGATTTCTACATGTGAATACATAGCAGTTTGAAAATCGGCACACATTCAGTCTGAACATCCAGAAATGTTAGCAGAACGGGAGCAGAATATCATCTCTTTAAGTTTGTCTGTTTGATTAAGAAAGATTACTTCAGCAGTTGGGCTATGAAAAATAGACAAGAGTGGGACAGCTCATCATCAAGCATGGTCTCTGTTTCACTGTTATGCTGATGACATCCTGCTTTACATTTCCCCAAGTTCTCACCATCTCAGTCACACCATCGATAAGCCAACCATATCTCCTTATTTTGGACCGAATCATTCATAAACTGCAAACATTTAGAATCTTAAAATGTATAAAAAGTGAATGTGAAATTCTAAATTATGATTGTTGATTATGCCGGTGTTAAATTATGTTTTGTTTGATTTATGCATGATTGTGTAATATTTCTTGTTGTGTCCTGATGAGTTTCGTAAAGTAATTTATAAAATAAAAGTGTTATTATTATTATTATTATCATTATTATTATTATTATTATTATTATTATTATTATTATTATTATTATTATTATTATTATTATTATTATTATTATTATTATTATCATCTCTGCAAACAAGACAAGCAGTCTGTCACAGAGCATGTTACAACATCTCTTGTTTAAGATTTAAGATGCATCTTATGCTTGTTTTAAAACTAGCTTAGCTGAGACAACGCCTACAATGTTTGTAAACTCTGACTTAAACCAGAAATTATTCTCAAACTGGGCTACATTTGAAACTGCACATAGTGCCACCCAGTGCAGATCTTCCTGCCACCTGAACTTTAACTGAGTTTTAGGTGAGAATTTTTTAAGTCCTTTAGCCATTAACTTGAGGTAATAATAATAATAATAATAATAATAATAATAATAATAATAATAATAATAATAATAATAATAATAATAATAATAATAATAAATTTGATCATAAGTGCCTTTCAAGTCACCCAAGGTCACTTTACACACATAAAAAAAAAACCAAACAAACCAAAAAAACAAAAAACAAACAAAAAACAGTTCAACAGTTCATTAAAATAGCAATATATAAAACAGCAGAATAAGATAGAATAAAATAAAAGAGATAGGATCATAGAAGAATGAGTAGAAACAGAGAGATTTACCAGTTTTTCACAAGTGATGGGTCTGCAGCATGTTCTCTGTGATGGATCACCTCAGTCAGAAACATTTGATGAGTGACTCACAAGTGACTCGTTTCACCGATTGTTTACGTGTGGATTTTACATCCTAAATTATCCAGAGCTGGTACAGCAGGCCAAAGAGCTTCAAAGACCTGAAAGGAGGACGACTGTGTAAGTGGAGCTGCTCTGGCTGACTGTCAGATTTAAGTTTCTGCTTTGTGGGTGGCACATGTCTGGTTCTGGGTAAAAAAAATGAGCAGCACACCACAACAGCCGGGAATGCCAAACTGTGTCAATAGGAGGCTGGTGGTCAGGATGCAGGGTTGGAGGCTGGCTGGTGAGCTGATGGACCCGGGGAAACTCAGACAAACTGGAGGTTTTTGTAAGTATTGTCCTCATCAGGTAGAATCTTTGTCTCTCAAAAAACCACAACTTTACAAAGAGTAACAAAAATAACAATAATAAAAAAAAAAAAATCTGTTTTTCTCATGCCCTGATACTGCATGAGATTCAACCAGAAGCTTTTAATTTTTCATCCATTTATTTTTAGTGAACCTAGGGAGAAATAATAAACAAACAAAACAATCAAACAAATGAAATAAAAAAATATGGAGACGTGAGTTTCTGTCCTCAAAGTTGTCTAAAGTTGTGTGTTCATACATGTCCCACACAAAGTGATCCCTCACAGTGGAGTGGATGGTGGTTAAAACATGATGGCAGACCAAGCAGCTGGGACCTACACTACGATGATGGTTTTCGCATGTATTGTAAGTAAAACAGGCTGACGTATTGGTATCCTCACAGTTTTATAACTTGAAAATATCTCTCCATCTTCAGCCTCTGGGTCCACACGAAATGAGTTTCATAACTGCCGCTCATTCACGCATGATGCATTTTCCTGCTGCGTTTTCCACATCATCTCACGCTGATTCCTTACTGAAATCTTACAAGTGTGCTGGCAGAAAAGATTACGCATGCCTGGCTAAAATCATTTCAGCTGTTTGGTTCAGTCATGCTGCCCAATGTGAAAGTTTTAGGAATTTTCCAGAGTTTTTTTGAACAAATGACAACAACTTCTGGCTGCTGCAGCTCAAACTCAGTGCCTGGGGGCTCAGATAAATTTTATTCCTGCAGAATGGGAGCAGAAGATCTTCACATGTGGAATAGAAGACCAATGCAGAATTGGAAAATCAGAGCTCTGGACTCGAGGGAAGTAGGAGCAATTAAACACAGGACTTTATGTCCACCACAGCTCATGACAATAAAAGCCTAAAAAGTAAAAAATAAATGTTTTTGTATGGAGGGTATTGACAGGCAGAGTTTATAGAGTGTCAGAGAGTTTGAGCAGAAAGTGAGTGGAGACAAACTCAGACTTAGGCCTCATTTACACAACAATGGTTTTGGGATGAAATCCAGAAGTATTGTTTTGTTTGGTTTACATGGAAACAGTGCTTTAGCTGTCCTAAAACGCAATTTTTTTGAATGACCTCCAGAGTGGAAATTTTCTGAATTGCTGGAGCCACTGCTGCCATGTTAATGCTGATGTCACGCTCTGCTTTGTGTATTTGCATTTCACTTTCATTGTGGGAACTTCTAGTTGCCATCTGGGAACCAGACAACAACACATCAATAGTGGACTTACCGGGTTGTGCTTGTGCTGCTGAATCTGTTGACTGCCTTTCAACAAAATGTGCATCTGTTGCTCCACTTCTGCACTCAGCAAAGACGCATTTAATATATCCACCAGATGATCAGCCCACTTCTTCTTCAGGACAGGGTTACCAAAAGACTCTACAGTTATATTGCCAACCACAGGCCTGGAATGCATACTACAGCGTTTTCAGTCCCTCAGCGTTTCCGTGTGAACACAGATTTTTTTTCTCTGCGTTTTATTTTGTGTTTTCGAGGAAAACGCTGTGAAACTTTGTCATGTAAACAGCTCAGAGTCCAGGCCACGGTAAAAAGGGCTGACTTAATGTTATACTGACAGGTCATCTGGCATCACTCTGTGAGGGACAGATGACACAAACTAAGAACTGGTTTCTATTGTTTTGTTGAGGATTAGGATCCAGTGTAAGCAGGGCTGCAGACTGGAAACCTGACAGCAACACAGATGACTGGAAACCAGGTGCAGACGTCTGCTGGAGGACAAGAGGGACTGGGATTTATTTGTTTTTTCAATTTTTCATCTAATAGAAAACATTAGCAAAGTAACAATATAGTACGTTCAATGAAAACTCTGAAATTTTTCAAAAATTGAGAAAAACATTGATGTACCGACAATGAAGTCTGGGCTGTAATGTGTTTCAGTGCAACATGAAATTCTCTGAAAGTATTAACTGCCTGTTTGTGACACTTAATATCCATCATACAGTGATGCAATGCTGTAGTAAGAGGTGAAAACCCAAAATGACAAATCACAACAAACAAACTTGTCACTTTAATTTAAAATCTTGGGAGACCACAGGCATGAGGACGGTTCTGAACTATTTTTAACATGAAGATCTTGAACCACGCACACCAAACAATTCCATTAGACTGCTGCAGTACACACGTAACAAATTTCACCGACATGAGATCTCACCTGCAAAGCCTGCGAGATCAAATGTGAATTCAGGATATAAACAAACCCAAAAGTTCATCAGTGTCGTCAGTCGGCTGTCCTGGCGTGTGTTCTGTCATGCAGTCACAAAAACAAGGAAAGGAATGTGAGAGAAAAATACCTCAAACTTGTTTTCTGTATTTATCTCTGTTTTTTAGGATCTCTGCTGTCTGCTTTTGAGCTGTTAGATCCAGCTGATGAGACTTCACAGTCTGCTCCTCTCTTTAGTTAAAGCAGGTTAGAGGCAGACTGAGCAGGATTCAAAATATGAAACGTTTGTTTCCAGATTGAGGAGGCTTTGATGCAGACAAAAGGGATAAAATAGTTGTATTGAAAGCACACACTTAAAGATTATTTGGACAAATAAGCTGTTACAACACAACCTGAAACAGGTCAGGTCATCAGGATCTCTGGAGGAGGCAAAGCAGCCTTTAAATCTGGTTCAAAATCATCTGCTGTGTGGACAGTCTAATGTTCATATCAGCCATCAACAGGAGGAGTGCTCTGTGCAGATAGAAAACAGTTCGCATGGTATTCTTAGGGGACTGAAATAATTCCTCCTCTAAATGTCCACAGAACTGTCATTTATTTATTTATTTTTCTAAAAACAAGTGAATGTGTATGGTAAAGGCACCCAGGAAAAATGCCTGAGTGAACACTGATTGTTTACAGATTGTGAGGCTGGCAGGAGTGAAGAAGCTGAATGGTGTTTAAACACTTTAATGACCAAACACACGGTGCTCTATTTGCCGGGTCCGGCCACAGGGCTCTAAATAAGGCTGCTTGTCTTTTACAAGCAAAAATATAATTGGAAACTGATTTGACCAGCCTATAACTCACATTTATTTATCCTACAAAAAAGAAGAATTCATTGAAATGACTTGTCTAAGTAGGAGGACAAATTGAAGACATGAAGACAAATTTTGCCTCAAGATGTTTACTGTGAGTTTGTCTCGTTTATTTTTCTGCCATGTGGCACTTTTCAGAGTCAAGCCTTAGCTTTATTACCTGAGGAGCCAGTATTTGTGGACAGAGGTCTGTTTGGTCTGTATAAACCGTGACAGCCTGCTCAAACACTGTGTGTGTGCTCAGCTCCTTAACCATTTTACAATGGGTCAAAACCAGACTCCAAAGAGTCAAAGAGTCCTGTTTATTTCACTGCAGGCAGCGAGGAATGCCCCAGAGACCAGGAACTGACAAGACCTGATGAAGATCATCTGGACAAATGGACTAGAACTAGTGGTTCTAGTCTTATTTATTTATTTATTTATTTATTTATTTATTTATTTATTTATTTATTTATTTACTGTTGAACTTGAATTCAGCTTCTTGAAAGTAGGTCAGTTCCTCTGCTTAATTAGCTGAGGCCTTTATAAAGAACTTGTGGCAACATGGCTGCCTTTTGTTGTGTCTGCTTGCTGAGTACCTCAGGTTTATCTTTTTCAAATATTGTACACTCACTGCTGTGATGTGGAGACGTTTTAAAGGACCCATTTTATCTCTTGTATTTAGTGTTTTCCTGTTGCTCCTTTGCTTGAGACGTAAGGACTTGAAGTATGGTTATCTGTCACCTTGTGTCAGTGTAGTGAAGCCAGTTAACTTGTAAGAAGGGCAACAAAACTTTGGGCTTGATAATATATTTATTACATTGTTATAAAGAAGTTATGATATGTAAAGTGTTTATTTTCTGTATTTCAGGCCCTTTATTGGCTGCTGTTTTGTCTTTGTGACTGTATTAGCTTTGACACATTTTTAAACTGAACCAAATGGTTTATTTGGTTTTCTTTGGTTAGTACTTTTAGTACTTTTGGTTCGTACTTTTATTTCCTGTGGATAAAAATGGAACAGAATGATGTCCCAAAAATAGACTTAGACACAACCCCATTTATGAAGAAAAATGTGTGGAAGCAGAGCAAAATAAACAACCAATAGGTAAAAACCACCTTTAAAGTATGGTCAAGTACAATAAAGACTTCTTCCCATGTGTATTAGAAACAGGGTTCCAGGGAAGAACAGAGAAGGGTCTAACTATGGTGGGTCAGTTGTTTGAAGGAGGAGATCTGATGTCTTTTGAACAACTTCTATATAAATATACCCTCTCAAATCCTCTCACGGTATCTCCAACTAAGACATTATCTACAGAAAAATGAAGAATGGGACAAGATATGTGCTTTTCTACCTGCATTAGAGTGATTTTTCATGTTAACAATTAAAGAAGCTATTATAAAGAAGATTATAGCACATATATATAAAACTCTACAGGAAGAACCACTAGAAAATTGCTTAGATATAAAGGGTAAATAGGAACTGGAGATGAACACCATAATCTCTACAGATTGGGAATTATCCTGCAGAGATGGAAGTGGAGCAATGAGTGGCCCCATTTGAAGGGAATGTGACTTGACATTTTGGATGACTGATTTTTCAACACCCCTCTGGGTAACAGCCAAATTTGGTAGATCATCAAAGAAGTGCTGGAGGAGAATTTACATGCATATTTTAAAATTGCCCAAAACTAACATCATTTTGGAAAGATGAAAAAATACCACTTATTTTTAAAAGACTGGCATTCACAAATCCTTTGCCCAATCCAAAAACTGAAAAATCTGGTATAATTGTCAGATTCTCAAGTTTCCGAAGATACCTGAATGTATCACAAGTAATGTTAGCAACGCGTCTTAACAGAGCAGAGAACGCAGGACAATTTCATCAACATCCCTTTGATTCTCATGCCTTCTTTGAAAATTTGCAGATCGTCATGATGTCAACTGTTTAAACAGTAGTGACAGTGCTGACTGTAAATAGTTTATAAAGAGTAAATATCTTGTAATAATGTTGTAATAATTATTTCATTCTGATGATGTTAAACTGCTCAGGAGACATTGTTGAGTTATCCTGAATCCACAGAGGAGCAGGACTTCATACTGCAGAGAAAAATGAGAATGCAGTGAATTTCTCCTCTGTTGCTAGGGCATGAGGGTGCCTGAAAATGTGTTGTATACACTAATTCCTTTTTTTTTTTTTCTCCCCAATTTTTAATCAGAGAAATTCAATTTCTGTTTTTCTTTTTCTCTGATGATTTATAGCTTCAAAATGTTGTTACATTGCATGAAGACATAATTGAGTTTCATCAGTCTGTAGCCATGGTTGTCTTGCATCAATAGAGGTGGAGGACTTCACTTTGCGGAGAAAAATGAGACCACAGTGAGTAAAAAAGTGACAGAAGCAAAAACTGCTCGGGATCCTGAGGGTTAATTGAGGGTGAATTAATAGAGTACGTCATGTCCTATTCTATAACCAACACTCCTCTCTCCACAGATAGTTTTGGTCTAAACAGTCAATAAATAAACATTCTCTTTTGGAACCACGTCTGTCTTAGTTCAGTTGTTAAACCTGTGTTGCCTTTCCTGGGGTGAAATCCCCAAGGTGGCGCTGTCAAGTCAACTAGATTGTTTCTTATTTTGGACACCAAGCCTTAGTGCCTTTCCTCGCCACAGTCGAGATTGTTTTATCATTGCTGATCTTTTTAATTTCTATATGCACACCACTTTGACAACAAAGAATTAAAACCTGTTGAATAACTCAGTGTATAACAATCAAGTGCTCGTCCTGTTTGTTATTTAAAGACTCAGACCTGCAGCAGTGAAGCGTTTCTTTTCCTACGACCTGTTTGGAAAATCATCCCCAAACTAAAATTTAGCAAATATCCCATTGCAATGTGAATGTGAGCTCCTCGTCTTCTTTGGTATCAGTACCTGGAGAATCGACCACACCTTTAAATTCTTATCAAAACTGGATTAAACTGGCTTGGGTGGCTTCATGTAAAATAAAACACAGAGAGAAGCAGCCTTTGTATTACACGAACAAGAAAACTGTTTTATTAAGTTATCTGATCTTTGTGGAAGACTTCACAGGGGCAGTTTAAGGCTCGGAGCCACCACAAACAGGGATTAAGCTTGAGTGCATCTTTTTGTTATGAAGTTGTGATTTTCTTTGACAGACGTTTCACTATGCAGAGATTAAATTAGCACATTTTCACTGAGTTTGAGTTTTTATTGTTGCGCTCCTTTTTTTTTGAAATCTGCATTTCTTTTTGACTTTGTCCTATGTTTAATTTCTTCATGTAGTGTTGGTAGTGACTGTATACGGGTGCAGGCTGGAGCAACAGGTCCCAGCTATCAGATTTGAAACCACTTTGCAGATCTCGGGTCAACGTCAGAGCTGTTTAAATAACACAAATATGAATTAAAATATATGTTTAATTATCTTTGCAACCTTATAAAATACTTTTTAAAGTCTCTTCTGTTTTTAAGAAGGAAAAAACATCAAGGTTCCTCTGTTTGTTTATAGTTGAATTGTGTTTATTCAAAAGTCTGATGGACGTATAGATTGTGAGTGCAGCCTTGTGGTTCAAGGTGAATTTCCCTCAGAGAACAATGGAGTTTATCCTTTCCCTTATCTTTCTTTCGGCATGCTTTTTGTTACTTGTCAGACTTGGACTAAAGTAAGTCATGACCTGGCAGCAATTTTTAACACACGGATATTCAGAGAGCTTACCAGATTGAAAGACCACAGAAGCAAATAACGGATAAAACAACACAGCACAAAAAGAGCACAACTGAACAATGATAAAGATAATACAAGGTCGAAACTCAACAGATCACGTTCTTTTTCTTTGTTTCCTTTTTGGAAATACAAGAAAGAAACTTGTACTAAGGCGCTGGTGATGATGCAGTGTTACGTCCTGATTCATAAGATTGATTGTTTCAATATTAACATGGAGTCTACCAACACGAGAAGCATGTGTTCAATGTGTCTGCAGAGTATACTGATGCCCACCATCCACTCATTTGTTTGGAAGCTTGTGTGAGTTTGGAGGTGCGGTATTTCCTGGAGTTGCAAATTTCTGCAACTCTTTCCTTGAACACATAAATCCATTGCTCTATGATTGTGTTTCAGTGATCCCTGTCAAAAAAGGAAGAGACGAAATTTTCAAGCATCGATGGCCTTTGTTGTCTCTGCAAGCAAACAAAAAGATGACACTTTGAAATGTTGTTGATGCCTTCTTTTTTTTTTTTTTTTTGCATAACTAGCCTTCAAAGTAATTATATGAAAAATATCACAGTTCAAAGAGAACTGCATGCACATTTTAAAGACGTCGTCACATTTCGTTAATCAATAACATGTATTATTACCCAAATGACTGAAGGCTTTACGTGATTTGAACAAGTGATGTAGAGATAACATTTTAGAAGTTGAGAAAACTGAGGGGCCTTTCTCTGCATGTGCGTCACAGTGCAGATAAATATAGGCCTACAACTATTTACTCAAAATGAACACTTTGAATAGAGAACGCTCTCTCTCTCTCTCTCTCTCTCTTTGGCAGACACCATCAACAAGCCTCTCTTTAAAGAAATGACAAACTGTAAAATAAAAAGAAACAGTCCGGGAAGGATTCCAGTTTATAAGGTCGAGGTCAGGATAAAACAGCAGGGAGTCGGTGTGTTTAGTGACACAGTATGTGATAGATTGGGCAGTGGGGAGTGTGGCCTGTTTTCACTAAGTAACAAGTCTGACATAGTTTGACTCCAGCTGCTCTTCGGGCTCCATAATTTTCATTTAACTGTCTGTGAGCTGTTAGTCTGCCTCACTTTCTCCCCACTTGAACTCAACCATGACCATGACCCATCAGCATGTCCTCCAACCTTCACTGCGCCATAATGAAACCAAACACAGCACAGGACTGCATGTGGCCTTTGATGTGGCCTGAGCAGCCACATTGGAAGTGAAGGAATCTCGTTTAGGAATGCAAACACACACACACACACACACACACACACACACACACACACACAGACACACACACACACACACACACACTGACACACACACACACACACACACTCAGACTCTGTGTGCGTTAACCTGCAGGTGACTTTACACATTTTCTAAATGTTATGCATCAGTAGCAGGAATCATGTGAGGTGATGTCAGTAAACTGATAAGACAGATTAGAGACCTCCTTCTGCTGTCTGCATTACACTTTAAAAATGCTACAGAGGAGCAGACTAAATATCAAATACTGGACATTCTTTCAGCTGATAATTTAGATGTTAGTGACATCAACAAACTAGTTTCAGACCTTGCTGGGAAATGCGGTTCATGGTTTTGTTTGCTGTTTCATTCAAACACATGAGCAGCCAACGTGCGTCAGATAAAGTTTGGTTGCCCCAAATATCTGTTTTGCAGCCGAACTTAATTGTGACAAGCGTGACAAAGCCATAAAGTTCAGCATTCTCCAGTCTCCTCTGTTTCCTTTGACTTAGATTTTATTTGTATTAAAGCTGTTTTACATTTGCTGATGCGTCATTTCTAAAGTAAGGAAACAATCACAAAATCGTGCCTGTGCACTGTCTCTCTGCCTAACAGAATGTTTAGGTCCCAAATTACTCTGTGACCTCTTAATGCTCTAATTACTTTTATTTACAGCGCGTCATATAATCTGAACAACACCAACAGACTAAGAGAAAGATCTAAAGACCACCTGGTATAAATACTAAGTGGTGCTCAAAGCAGTTCAAGGACCAGATATTTTAATCTGCTGCTGTTGGAGATCAAAGTGAAGAAGGGAAACAGAGTGGATATTGGAACTCAAACGAATGTTTAATTGGTTTTGCGCCTGCTCAATGTTTTATAAGACAGCTGCTTGTAACCATGCTTAGTTTCAACAACTCACTGTGGTTAAATGTAGTATTTGTTTACAGGTCTGATCAAAAGTGAAAACCAACCCATTAAAGTCAGTCTGTGACACATGACTGACTTTAAACCATATTTAATCTGCCTCTCATGTCTTAAACTGTAATAAATTGGAAGTTTAACTATGAGATTTCTCTTTAATGTCAAATGATTTGATTGTGACACATAAAGTTATGATTGATGACAAAATAAAGTTCTCAAAGCCTTCAAGGTGTTTCCTGTTAATGCAGGAATCCAAATTGCCTGAGAGAGACGTTCATTGAGATTTAAAGGAGCACCGTGTGAAGATGCATGGGTAGAAAAGCGTGACAGAGAGGCTGACCCTGACCACAGTAAAGGCAGCTCGGGCATTTAACTCAGATGGAGGGCATGAACACTCTATAAAACCAAGTCCGCTCCCCTTGAAGGCAAACATATCTCATTCTGAACATTTCTCAAACACTAATCACTGCTAAAGAGAAGTCCCTTAAAGAAAAGGAAAACTGGGACACAGCTGAGAGACGATGTTAAAACGACCCTGTGTTCAAACGGGGTGCACAACAAATCAGATGGAGCTGCAGAGGGACTTTCCTTTCTTCTTGTACTGGTTTCTCTGCCGTGAGATATACTACCACTGAGTATCCCATCTCTAAAACTGTCCTGCTTTGCAGTCTGGAACAAACATCTTTTTGTGCAAACAGAGGAGGGGGGCGATCATGTGCTTGATATAATCTGTTTATGAAGCGGTGATACAGTGGCCTTCTATGCTTCACTCAGCCGGGTCAGCGGCAGATGTCTGCTCTCCAACCGTCTTTTTTTATTTCTCATAAATGGGGACAGTAAATGAATGTCTTGATAACTTTTGTGGCTTTATAAGAGATAAGGATCTGCTCTGATTATTGTATTTAATGAAAGTAAAATCATAAAAACATCTTTAAAAAAAAGTAAACTGACAACAGTCTGATTGCTGTTTACCAAAGAACCCAATAAAACTTATTACTCACGTGGAGAGAAAATGAAATTGGAAATGACCTTAAAACCTGACACGGTCTTTTGGTTCAGGTCATGGGTCTGTTCACTAAAAGCAGCACTGATGCTTCTGCCACAGAAACACCAAACTGTTATTTGTGTTTGCATTACTTTATTTTATTATTCTTTGTTTGTTTGTTTTTGCAGATTGTTTTTGGACAATAAAGATACATTTTTAGGGTTTGCTGCGTCTCAGTTATCACAACATATGTGTGCTTGTATGACACCTAGTGGACGGAGAGTATGACTCTTCATAGGGTCAGACTGAACTGTGGTGGATTCCAGAGGATTACCTTCATTCATTCATTTACATTTATTAATTCAGTCATCATACATATCATAGCATATGAATCACACCAACGCACATTCAGCAGCATATTTCAGCAGGGCTATCTGTCTTACTTTCACAGAGAAGATGAGGAAATTCAAACTCAGTCACTATGAAACTAAAACTCCAGCAGCAAAGTCGTCATGGCTTTGCATCAAAAAGCGAGCTACCCAAAAATCATGAAACAGCTGATACATCAAAATCGATTGTCTATGGACTCTACAGCTGACAGTTTCTTTTACACTTTGTTTGCACTCTTTGAGCTAAGCTAAGCTAACCTCATTATGCTGAGATTCACCTCGAACTGAGGACATCTGAGGGAAGTATAGAACTTCACATAATAGGACTTTGTTCAGTGAAAGCAAACTTCCAGCTAATATTTTCGCTTTGCAAGCACAGTGCAGAAATACGGAATATAAATTTTTGAGCTTTAAGACAGAAACTTCATCATTATTTACAATATAGGAAAAAAAAACCTCAAGATATTCACTACAAACTCTGGAAATGCACACGAAAATCAGGCATGCGTGATAGCGTGATAACTCTAATGAAAACAATAACAACAAGTATCATGTAAAAAATATTAAAGATAACAAAAATATTTAAAAAAATAATATATGAAAAAACCTTAACAATGCCAAACGTATTAAAGACGTATTAAACATATTTTGTGAAACACTTACAGGCAGGTTTAGCAATAAAGAACTCCAAATACTTAAAGATTATGAGAAAAAAAATAATAAAAAATAATAAAAAAAACACCACAAGCATACCTTTACACATCTGGATTTGTGTTTTGTTACAATATTGTGTTGGTGAAAGTACTGAAAAAGATGCACTCCTAAAAATTATGAATAGTCATATCCTGAGAGCTGTAACTTTTACGTTTATAGTCTGCAGTAAAAGTTTTTAACTTTTTTTTTTTTTTTTTTGCTCTTATGTATAACTGTTTCTCCCCGGCCTTCCCTTCTTAATGAGGCTCTTAATCACATCCAGATCATCCCTCCAGCGGCTGGCAGATTTCTCTGGGCTTGGAGTCTTCTGGGGCTTTTCCTCTGTGTGCGAGGTGCAGGTTGCTGCTCTTTCCCGGCTTGCGTATGGTGGACAGACGTCTGCGGAAACCCTCGCCAGAGAAAAAATAAAGCAGTGGGTCAAAGCATGAATTGGCAGCAGCCAAACACAGCGTCACCACGACAGACTTCTGCATGGCGATTTTCTCTGAGCAGGTGGTGTCTCTACGGGCCAGGAAGTTGAGGTGGATGGAGCGCTGTACATGGTATGGCATGAAGCACACAAGGAAGGTCAGGAGGACGATAACAATCATTCGGATGGCTCTGATACCCGTGTTCTGGTGTCTGGCAGCGTGGGTACGCAACAGCAAGGTGCGAACTATGCCTGAATAGCAAACTAATATGACCAGAAAGGGCAGGACGAAGCCCACCATCAGAGACAAATAATTCAGGATGACTATTTTACTCACATCCTGGTCTTGAGGAGGCTCGAAGCACTTTGTTTTGTTCGTGATGGAGTCAAACTCCTGGCCAGATATCAGGAAGGGTGAGGATAAAAGACAGATAAACACCCAGATACCAGCACACACCAGGCGAGCGCGGTTCTCTGTCACCAGCTTCAGGTTCTGAACTGGGAAGACAATGGCTAAGAAGCGTGTGAAAGACATCGCAGCCAAGAAATAGATGCTGCAATAGAGGTTGACATAGAGTGCGTATGAGCTGACTCGACACAGGAAATCTCCATGGTTCCACTGGCCTTTGTTCACATAGTAGAGGACTCGCAGAGGCAGCGTCATGACACACAGCAGGTCGGACACAGCCAGGTTCAGCATGTAGATGTGAAACGGCGTCCTGTGGCGGTAGGTTTTGATCAGGACCACCAGGGCGAAGCCGTTCCCAGCCAAGCCCAGCACGGTGATGATGGAGTAGGAGGTGGAGTACACCTGGTTACGGAAGTCATCGATGGGTAGACATTCCGTAGAGTTGCTCTCTACGCTGTCCGACAGATTATCTTGGTCCATTTGTGGTGTCACCTGGAGCTGCTGAAGATATGTGAAACACAGAAAACACTCATTCACACCAGAAAACTCCAGTGCAAGAAAAAACACTTTGCAGAGTAACAGAGTGGCAGATCGTCTCTGAGATTACCCAGAGCTTTATTGACTTAGCAGAAAAACCCAGAATGTAGATTTCCTGCATAAAAACCCACTGAGTAAGATTTAATCTGTTATTTTTCAGATGAAATGGATGAACGCAATGTAGCACACGTTCACACACAAGCCACTGACAATCAATATCAGCAGCTCAAATTACCAACAGGGCACTTCAGCATGTTTAATACATTAGAGAGGGACCAAGGATGGCTTGTTATTATGTTATGCAATATTTATTTATCTATTTATTTTTACATTTTATATACTAAAAGAGCAGCTAAAAGAGGGCACTTTGCTCATGTTCCCTTCACTGTATCTCATGTTGTTTGGTCTGCAGAAAAAGCCTCCAAGATGGCATCTCTACCACGTTGTCTCACACACAAGGGCATGAGGGAACGCTACAAGTTTACACACACACACACACACACACACACACACACACACACACACACACACACACACACACACACACACACACACACACACAAAACAAAACAAAAAAAAACCTAATAACAATATTGCTGTATTGTTCATGATGAATGTCGGCGTCTTCAGCAGACTGTTCTGATTCTTTCAAAGAATGATTTTCTGAAGCCAGAACTTGTGATAATATCATCCATTAATCCATGCACATAGGTGATTAATAATTTACTCACATGCAATGAGTGCACGAGGAAAAATAAACAAAACTCTTCTCTTACTAAAATGCATATATCTAGATCTATATCTTCATTTCCCTCTATCATTTGTATCAGAAGCTGAGTTGTATCTATCTCACTCTGCATTGTGTGACATAAGTGCATATTAATAAATTACAGAGCCTGCTTACAAATAAGGATGCTGAAATTGCAGAAACTATGTCTAAAATTTCACATCTTGGTTGGTAGTTAAAATAGTTCCTGTTTGTAATAAAACGTCCAGAAAGGTTTCCTTACCGTTGAGTTCCTGTCTGCTGTTACGGTTGAGCTCTTTTTTCTGGTGGCGCCGGCTCACTGTGTGTCTTCTCTGTTAGATACACAGAGCAGTGGGAGGAGGATGTACTGCAGGTGGTTATTTCTTCCCACACTCAGTTATCTGGAATCGGGACTGGACAACATCCAGCCATGATGATGATATCAACAACCCTGCTGCAACACATTTACAGTGAATTGAAGAAAATGCAGTCAACAAATAGGCTCATTAACATGGGAAGTCGTGCTTTTGTCATTTGGTTTGATTCATCAATCATATTAAATTAACCATAAAGTGCCTCAAACCTTCTCTCAGTGTTTTTATTTCCTTGCAGCAGCCTGACTTTCCAAAGAATTTGAGCTTAAAACATGAATTTTTCTTCCCTAAAAGAACAAGTCGCATGCATTTCCTTGTTTGACTTGTTCAGCTCTGCCAAAACCATACTCCTTAGTGATCTTGTAGTGGCTGACATGTGTTTACAAATGAAACCCTTTACATAACTCAGATCACCTTTCTGCAGGGCCAGACTTGTTGATTCCTTGCACTGAATGTGTCATCATGCCACAGCCTTGTTAAGTAATTTGTTGAGTGTTTAGAAACAAGAAGTGACGCAGCAGAGACGGAGAGAGGAGTGAACCAGCCTGATTCTTCTTCATTCCTGTGAATCTAATTCACATTGAGTTAATTGAGAGCTGATGCTGCTGGGGAAATGGGCCCTCTTGTTTTGCAGTTAAAAGGCTAGAATGGTTGGATAATTTGTCTGTAATTCATTTAGTAGTCAGACAGCAGTAAAGACAAAATCTCAACCTGCTTTTGGCTTGATGGTGCATTGAGTGCACTTAGTGGTTTGGCAGCAGCAGATGCAAACTTTCAATATGCAATGAGCCTGCATCAACACCACTTACTCCACATCATCAGAGAATGAGATCTTAATTAGACCGATGGTGCAGGAAGTCCCATTCAGAGGAACAGGAGGTCAGAGAACAGCAGTAAGTGTTTTGACCATAGACTGTTTAATTAATGGACGTAGTCTCCGCGATGTCACCCGTCTGTTTCTGAAACGGACTTCTGAAGCAAAACGGCCAGCGCGGCCATATTGGAAATGAGGCGGGCTGTGAGTCTCCATGGTAACAACCATAGGACGCTCCACAGTCACGTGATCTGAACTGTGCCTCTGATTGGACAAACTGGCGATCTTAATATTGTGGACACTGCGGAATTATAAAAAAATTCACCCCCCCGTACAGTGCGTGCCGTTAGTGAAATTAGCGATTCAGACGGGAGACATTCTTTGTACCAGGCTGTAAATGTGCTTATTTTGGCCGTGAAAACGGCTTTTTTTGGCTTGGTGTGTTTGTGACTTCCAGTACTTCCGGAGCCAGCCTCAAGCAGACACTTGAGGAACAGCAGACTTTAGCACTTCCGCATTGCCTCATATTTTCAGACCAGAGGTGCAGCTTGGTTTTGACACGTCTAAAAGATGTTTCTAGTGCATTTCTGATTTCTGAGTAAATTCAGAATCCTGGAGCCGCACTTCAAATGTGCACGTCACAACTTCCCCGTCTGAGCTCAGCTGAAATGTTTATCGATTGAGCTGTGATTCTGATCACAAGAAGTTGACCAAAACTCCAAACAACTCACACAAACACAGCAAGTGAGAAATGAGCTGTGACAAACATATCTACGATCAGTCGTATTACACAGTGGGCTGTGAAAAGGCTTAAAGAAAGTGCATCATCCCCTTCGAATTTGTTGGTGCAATCCGTATGAGAAAAGACTAGACTGTGGTTTCCTTTGTTGATCACATGATTTTGCATTAACATTGTGTTTTTATGATTACTGTAACTTTGGGTGAAACAGCAAAGAAGAGGAGGATGACCAAAGTAAAATCAAGAAAACTACTCACAAACATCCAAAAAAAAAAAGAAAAGAAAAAAAAAAGAAAAAACATTTCAGAAAAAAAGGGATCGGGACAATAATTACAGGAAGTCAGAAGGGTGAGTGGACAACAAACAGATAACCAAGGAAGGTAAACACAGAGGCTGATACACAGGGTAATCTAACAGGGGGGAAAATGAATAGTGTGGAATCAAAATGAGGGAAACGCACAGGGGCAGGAGGTGAAACTACAGCAGGCACACAGAGAGAAAAAAAAACACAAAATAAAACAGGAAACACACACACACACACACACACACACACACACACACACACACACACACACACAAGGACAACACATACAACATAGATCATTTTTAAACACGAGGAACACAAATAACAAAGCCAAGAAACACAAGATTAATCAGCAAAGAGGAAAAGGAAGTCGAAAACAGATTACAACACAAAGAAAATACAGAGCAAAAGAGAAACATGACACTTTTGACACACTGTTTCAGCAGGTGACCCCACCCCGCAACACCGCTCCTCTGCTGGCCAGTGCGGCCCTCAGTCACACTACTCCAACAGGAACCAGACTTTAGGCACACGCATGGCCAGCTTAGGTCTTCGTGAAGCATCTGTTTAGATGGAGTGCGTCTCATCAGAGTCAGCACAATGAGACTGAGAGAACAACTTAAGTGACATTTTGGCTCATGTTAACTTGTTTTGGTCTGACTCAGCTCTCTAACACCCCCTAAATGTTTAAAAAAGAACTGTTGAGAGGAGCTGTCGCGACAGTCATGTCAGCATGCTCGTTCTCATACATGAAGTGTACCGAAGCACACCTATCCAAAGCGTACCAAATGGCCAATGTGAGCGTGCTCTAAGACCATGTTAAGTGACGTTTCAAAGGATGTCACAGGAACAGAGGATCAAGGAGAGAGGAGGGACACCAGAGAATATTTAAGCTTATGTGACTATCAACAAAAGGATTTTCACTTCCTGTGAAGTTCTTTGTTGTATAACAGCTCTGTGGGGTTTGGCTAGACTAGAGGATCATTAACAAGCTGACGCCTTTCTTTAAACCTTCTCCACAGCAAACAGTCATGGTGAGTGTATATTTAAATTTAAAATTAGGCAATTCAATAGAAACAAAGATTACAGAAGCACACGACAAGAACAGAGAGATGAGACAAATCACTTTGACCACATGGGGGCGACAAAAACAACCCACACAAAAGTTCCTCTGAGGGGCTTTAAATGAACGCTGCTCACACAGTCAGAGGTTTGTTTCTGGTTCTGTGCAAAAGAAGAAATAAGATCGACTATGAGCTAATGTACATGTACACATTTCTATGCAGTGTTCAAGTGAAATTGTTTACTTGTCAATTAAATTTCATCTTGTAGAAACCATGCTAACTCAATTTGGGATATTAAAGGTTAGTTTATCAACCGAGATACCAGCTCACTGCAGCGGCCTGAAAAGAGTTTTCAGGAGGGGGTAAAAATAAAGTGGGACAGCTCAGAGGTAAGACATCAAACCTTATCAATAATCAAAGAAACACTAACGCTGGAGTGAAGAATCAAGTGACGTCTTTCTCCATCAGACACAGTGAAACTCCTGTTTATGTCAGTTTATGAGTAAAGGCAGCGCTGATGTAATAGAGAAACACTTGATAATGCTTCCTTTTATGATTTTATCACAGCTGTATAGTCACCAGGCTCTTAGACTGTGCTGCTGCTGCTGACTCATTGTCTGTGCTGCCTTTTGAAAGAACACTTGTAAAGTTTTGTTTACTTGATACAGTCCTTTGTATACTGGAGCTGGGTTCAGCTGCTTCCCTGCTTTTGAATACTTTCCTTTCATGGGCGTGAGATCAGCTGTTTCTCTCGAGATTTTCACTGAGTGACTAATGACATATTTTGCATGTAGACAATTACAGATAATCCATCTTAACATTTATCACATCACATTTTAACAGAGATAAGTGAGCATGAAATTTCAGAAAATAAATACCTTGCTTGTCTGCTGATGGTGAGATGTAGAGTGAATTAAACACTTTTTTTCTCTGACAGTCACTTCACATACCACTGAGACGGATGTTTATACGGGTCACGTTATCGCTTAGATGTACCGATAACTTCATTAAAAAAAAGTGAGTGCTGTGGTTTCTTTGCTGCTGACATGTCTGCAGGAGTGCAGACTGTGCTGTCTGATATAGAGATGTTGCCTAACACCCTTGAGGTTCAGTTCAGTGAAAGCAGAAGTACCTGTCCACGTCTGTCACTTTTGTATGGCTCATTATGGACGGGAAACAGAGCCACAATATTCCAGAGACACGCTGTTAATGGAAATAAACAGTATCAAATCCTACACAGCTGGATGTGCTTGCACAGCACATATTTCCACTCTCCAAATGAATGCCTGCAGGTTTGTTTAGATAACCTCATCGGGCGAGGATGAAACAGAACTATTTTCGTGTGTACAAACATGCACACGGTGTGTGTTCTTGCCTTGTTGCTGTGTATTTCTAGAGAAAGTCACAGAATGTTTTTCCTGTGATGTGCTCTCTATGAACTCATCAAGATGATGAGTGCAAACAGAAACCAGCTGATTCAAAGCAGATCTCATCCTTGTAACAGTTGTGTGAAGCCTTATGCGTTGGTTGTGAGTCCTTGTGTTTGTAAATTGAGGCATCACTGGTTTCTTCATCACGATCATAAAACTTTCCTCACTGTGTTAACCTTGTTATTTGATAAGCTTTGTGCATTTTACTTAAATGATCATTTGTTTAAAGTTCTAAGGAGTTTTATTGACTTGGACCACAAACATGGAAGAGTAAACTAATGGCATAACACAGAAAGACTTGGAAGATGCAAACAATACAGATTTTTTTTTTTTTTAAATATTGGATTAATTCATCCTACTCATGGGAGCCTATCCCTGCTGTCTTAGGGTGAGAGGCGGGGTTCACCCTGGACTGCTCTCCAGTCGATCAGCGCTGACACATAGAGACAGACAACCTTTCACACTGCACTCACACCTATGGGCAATTTAGAATCACCAGTGGACCTGTGGGAGGAAGCTGGAGTACCCAGAGGGAACCCACACATGCTCGGGGAGATCATGCAAACTCCACACAGTAAGGCCACCTGGTGAACCGGGATTCGTACTGATGACCTTCTTGCTGTGAGGCTGCAGCACTAACATTGTACCGCTGTGCAGCCCCAACATGTTAGTTTTTGGGGTTTTTTTAATTTAAGATCATCTTTTTTGGATGGGTGATGCCAAAAATTCCTTCAGGCTCAGAGCTCAGAAGGGAAATGAGATTAGGCCAATGTGAATGTGTGTCCTTTGTTCCCCTGGTGAAACGTCACTTCCTAGTTTTATAGGGTTCCACATTCAGGGTGAACGATCCTCAGAAAAACTGATCACTTTACAAACTGTGCACTCCTGTTTTTACAATTTTTTTCTCCATATGGAATAACAGTGAATTAATTCTACACAAACTATAGTGGGCCTTTGAAAATTAAATCATCATTTATTTATTAATTTATTTATTTATTTATTTAATTAATTAACCTTTTGACTAAGTTCTCTTTTTATCCATGCAATCACCTCTTCATTGTTAAATGATGTACTTTATTCTCATTTGTTTCCTAAATTTGAAAAATGGCACTTCACCAGAAGTCTGGCTCAAAGTGATGGCAAAGTTATCAGTGGTGGAGGTTAATTGTCGTTCATATTTGCGTTAACCAAACTCTGATCTGATCATGGGGATTTTATAAAACCACTTGATTCTGAAGGGAACCGTCCACCCAATAGTAAATAAGATATCCCAGTCTGGACTCACAAACAGACCCCCTTTACCGTCCAGTGTGCCACTGCTCACATTACAACAGTTCATTTGGGGGGAAAAAACATACAAAGCATCAAATAAAACACTTTTAGCAATATTAAAATTTCATTTCATTGACTTCAAGCCTTCAGCACTTATCCTGTTAGATTTGGCAGTGACCTTCACATCAAAGCTCACACACTAATATTCATGTGTTGTGTGATACACACTCACACATCTGGGCTATTAAACACCATCATAAGTGTGCTATGTGCTCAAAACAGAAATATAACCACCTTCTTCCAGTCCACGCTCAGAGAAAAGCAGCAGCTGATAAATAAAGCAGCACAGAAAGTAATGGCAGGGTGAGTGGAGTGATCAGTCAGCTCGGAGGAGAGTCATATAAATAACAGGAATAACAAAAGCCAGTCATTATTGTGTCCACACCCAAATTTTGGAGGCTATGCTTTAGCTCTGTTAACTACCTCTGTTGTTTCACTTTAGCTCAAATATCCACAAAAATCCTTAATAAACACAAGGGCAGCTTCAGAAACACTTCTGAAGCTCTCCAGATTTATAGTCAGCAGATTAGCTTCTGAAATCATCTTTCATTCATACGTGTGTGCTGTAGTTTCAGTTTCTCCTCCAGCAGGTTTTGGATCCATGTCTGGATGTGTACAAGGCATCCTGGCCTCCTCCCCTCTGGCACTCACTCTCCTTTTTTGACCCTGAGCTGCATGGAAAAACCCATTCAAACAGGTCTACACTGATGTCAGTGCTGTCAGGAAGGCCCTCAGGCACAGATTCTACTCTGACATGAGTCAGATGCAGTCTGGCTTTCCTCCAGACCAGACATGATGACATCTGAAGTAAATAACAGGCATTGTTAAAGAGAAGGGAGCGGGGACTCCTCACTCACTTTCCTTCAGCCTCTTCGGGAAGAGGACTGGCATGGGAAACACATTTATTAGCCCACATCCAGGGGACATTGGACGATGACTTTTAATCTCAACTTCCTGCCCATACACAGGTGAGTCCACTGTTTATTTAATCAGACATTTACTCTGAAATCTTGGTCACGAAGGAACTTTGATTTGATCTCAGAGTGTCAGTCAGCTGATTTAGATTACCAAGAAAGAGATTCAACGAAACTGAAGACATAGATAAATGTTAAGCATCGTGTTTTATGACATGTGGTAAACTTTTTGACTTGATTTCCTGATCCCCTTTAATAAACTATTTAGATTTAGAGTTTTTCACGTTTAGAGGTCTCCTTTTATCCTTATTTTTTCAGGGAAAAGCCCACTAAGACGTGTTTTTAGTAAAACTTGATTCAGGTTGGGCTCATAGTCACCGGTAATACTGAGGACTGACTGATGCAATTTTGCTTGCCCAGACCTCTGCCTACATTACACAACCACAAAGTCATAAAGAGTAGAGAGGCATAAAGAGGATTAAGTGGGATAAAAGATGAACTATCAGCACGCTTTTCATGCTTGGCTGTGTATTCCTCTTTGAGTGTGTGTCTTAAGGCGGGTGAAGAGGAAGGACCCGCTGAATGTTTATATTCCAGGTTTTTACTGTATGACACTGAGCTCACCTGATGTCCTGAACTTTCTGCAGATCTAAACAGGTTTTAAAGACGGCCTGGGGGATAGGCTCTTGGTGCTGGCCTGGTTCAGCCACAGAAGGAGGGATCTCTGCCTCTAAAGAATGGCTTCGTCGCTTTCTACTTCTGAAGCTGGTGACAGTGCTGCTGTTTCAGGGCACCCAGGGTGCACAGCTCCCCCTGCTGGTGAGCTGTGCATACAGCTTGCAGGCCCTGTTGCTGCTGCGTTCCCCCCACATCTCCACAAAGCCCTCCACTGTGCTCCTGGGTCAACTGGCGCTTGCAGATGTTCTTGTGCTGCTGAGCTGGTTTCTGCAGCTGGGAGTGAAACTGGCCTCGTGGATGGAGGAGGCAGGTGGGATCAATGCTGACCTCATGAGAGAGGCAGGATCAGCATGGTGGAGGGAGGCTGTGAGCGTACTCTGTGAGCAGCTGCTTGATGCTCACCACCTAGCCTCTCTGCTCATGCTGGGGCTGTTGGGTTTGGAGGCCACGCTGGTGTCACGTTGGCCTCAGCAGACCCGGAGGTTCAGGACTTCTCACTGGGCTCAGCTCAGCTGTGGCCTGGTCTGGGTACTCGTGTTGCTAGAACTGTTGTTCCTGCTTCACTCAAAACTTTTGCCCAACCCCGGCCCTCAGACTAATCCTTCAACAGAAGAAAACACTCAGACTCTCTCTCTGGGGCAAGAACCTCTCACCTACTTTCCAGCATTCTCTCCCTGCCTGAGAAGGACTTTATGGTTGCTGAATTTAAGGCTGCATTATGTTTTCCTCTGCAGCAAAGTGAGGAACAGAAGAAGCTCCTTTCATTGAAGGAAGTTGATGGAAACATTTTATGAACCAAACAGAAGTACTGCCTTTTCATTTATTTTAAACCTGCTGTTTTTCCTTGAATTTTATATCAATTGTCATCATTAGTAGTTTTGTATGCAAAGTAGCCAAATGTATAGAGGTTAAAAAAATAACGGCAAATTACACAGTTTGAATAAAGTATCAGGGAAAGCTAATGTTAGCATTCAGAATAGCCCTGAGTTTATTTAAAGATCCTGTGAGGAACTATTTGCTTGCCTCAATTTTGGCGCCCCCTGTGGACAAAGTGAATCTTATTGTCGACCACAATATTGCGTTTCAAAGAAAAAGACAAATCCTCTGGAGGTGAAATCTTTCACACATTTGGATTTTTCCTGCAGAAAGAGTAAAAAAAAGTGGTTTTCCTCCATCCTGCTGTTAAAAACAACTTGCTTGCTTGTTTGCAGGCATTTAAAATGACATTTACTGAACTAAGATGAATTAAAAATTTTGGCTGCTGGTTATGTTTTCCTTTTGTAGGACATGATTAGAAACCTCATTTAATTCAGTCTCTTTTTAAACCAGTTAAAAACACTCACAGGAGCTTTAATGAAAAAAGAATGAATTTGTGTTGTTTCTAACTCACCTTGTTGTTTTGTAAAAGAAAGATTCTGCTAGCCTCCTTTTTTTCCCCACGAGTCACTGTCCCTTTGAGTGATAGGGTTGCTCCAGTGAGACATCCTTGTCTATGAACCAAAATCCTGCAATAAAAGTCAGTGATACAATCTTTAAAACCATAAATACCTTTAAATGACATTAGGCTATGATGTGGCCTTATGTGTGATTTCTGGGCGTTCACTTTTGACATCCTTGTGAAGTCAGCTAAAGACATATTTGAACAGAGAGATACTCATCAGGTTTGTATTGTAAACAGGCTCATCCTGCCCTCTCCAGACTTTGATCTAGCAGATAGCTTGAGTTGAAATGTTGAAATGAAATACGACAAAGAAAGTTTTTAAAAGTGTTGGCAGATCTTCAGACCCATGCTTAATGGAGCATATATTTTGGATGTTTTGTCTGTCTTGCAAATAAGGTCTGTTTACATTTCTTTAGCAGATCATTTCTTAGTCAGCAAATATAAAACCAGTTCTGCTGCAAGAACAGCTTTGTTAAAATAGCTTTTGTAAAACTTGTTTAACATCTATGATCCACTCATTTCCTGTAGATACCGTTCAGATGTGTGTGCAGTCTCAGTAGATAACCATTATCAAATGTCGATCAGGATGATAATATAATTGCCAACGGCACAGGGCTTTTAGCTTTAAGGCAGCTCAGAGACAAACTGTGGCCTCTGCTTGGATACATGCCAGCACAGCCAGCACAGAATTATACTAATCTGTTGCTGAAGATGTTAAAGATCAAAGATGAACATCCTGTGAGTAAACAGTTTGCCTGTGGGATGCTTTGGGGGAAGTATGGGCCGTCCATCCCACACTGTAGTCTCAGCTGAAAAAAAAAGTGCCTTAAGGACCAAACTAAGGAAGAGAAACAACTTCAAGGCTCAGAATCACCTGATGTGATGTAGGCTATGTCCAGCAGAGGGCAGCACAGCCCTGCTCCAAGCAGACTCAACTAATTAGTATGTCTCCTTCAGTGCACGTTGCTGCAACTTCAAGTGTTCCTGGAACCAATCAATTAGAGCTGCAGACCAAGGAACAACAGGGTGGAGAGGACTGGGGAACACTGGTGGCAGCTTCCTTCCCATGATGCTCTCTGTTTGGCTGCATTAACCCTGAACAGTGTACGCCAGCTCTGAGGCTGTCAGTCATGATTAGACAGTGTAGGTGGGATGACAGACATAAAATAACAGGTCCTGTTTGTCCTGTACAATGGGTCACAGTTCATTTCTGCAGGATTGAAAGGACCAGAGGAGAGGACCACGCTTTGTGATTTAAGTTTTATTTAGTTTGATTGATACTAAGAGGGATGATTTCCTTCATCATCACTCACTTTAATTGAGATTGAAAGTGAAACTCTACAAAGGAGGATTGAATGAATCAACTGTAACTACTTTCAATCCATGAATGAAACTCTACAACATGTGATTTGGCCAATCATTAACACCCAGAACAGAATGTCCTTTAACTTGAAGTTTTAGCACCCCCCCCCCCCCCCCCCCCCCCCCCCCCCGCCTGTAGGTCGTGTAAACAAGTCAGTGTGAGAACAAACTGAAGAGATGCTCTGATTCAAAACAAGGACTGTATTATACATGCTTTACGTTCATTTACTCCTCTGTTTATGTACAGTACACTTTCCACTGAGTAGATTTTCACACCAGAAATTGTGACTGTTCATGGCAGAAAACGCAACACTTTTAACAGTGACTCTCTGGCTTCCTTCATCTGTCCAGCAAAGTCATGAAATTAACCCTGTAATACCAGGACCAGGGTGCAGCTAAATGGAATGAGGCCATCATGCATTTTGATGTGTGCATTTGAAAAGTCTATGGCTGTGTCCCAATTTGTGTACTTCTGCACTTACACTAAATATTTTGAGGTGCGTTCACACAGACAGTATGGAAAAACATGCACTTTGATTTCTCAGCTGGCGCACTTAAAACAGTCAAAAATTTGAGTGTGGAATGCTGGACACTTCTCGCACTCTTTGGTCGCCATATTGGCTACATAGAGGAAGGGCTGGGAATGGGTCAAACAAAGGTCGATGGTTGCAATTAATAAATAGTAGAAGAATTGTAAAAAAAAAAAAAAAAAAAAAAAAAAAAAGTAAAGAAATTGTAATTTCCGGTAAGTGTGAAGCAGCAGTTCTTGATTTGAGACAACACCACCCTGTAACAGTCATTCAGATTTATTCCAGTGCAGTGGGAAATTAAATATCTTAAGCTACATTTTGACACTTTTTTCCATGTTTCATGTTTCCAGTTATATTATGTGATATATTGTTTCATGTCCATGGTTTAACCTGTCTCACATGTGTGTTGTTATCTTCACTCTGCTGGTCTATTTAAATTTATCAGTCTACTAAACAGACACAGGCTACATGATCTCACCCAGTTGTTTCTGATACAGTTTTGAGGCATATCAAAGCCAGGGTTTATACTGGTGACTTTGAAAATAAGTATAAAAAAGTTTTGAGGCATATCAAAGCCAGGGTTTATACTGGTGATGCTGAACCCAAACTAGCTTTGTTCAAGTTAGGATGGGGTTGAAGAGGTGGGCCGTTCAACCTCTTTGCAGACAGCTACAGGGTGCCCACCTGTCAGTCATGTCCGCCATGCCTTTACATAAACAACGTTAAATGACTTTGAAAATAAGTATAAAAAAAATTCAACTGCAGTACAGTGTGTGCTGATTGAGAAATGGGCCATTCAAACCAAAACCAGTGTTTAACCAGGCTTTAATCATGTTTATTTTTGCTTTGAAAGTTCTCTTTTTGGCTTGATGGTTGCCAGTAGTGTTTCTGTGGCCAGCCCCAATCAGAATCTTATAAAAAAAAAAAAAAACAAATGCAGTTTTTAAGCATTTCTACATTGGTTTCACATTCTTAGACCGAGGTTTGCTGCTTGGTTTTAACCCGTGTGCATTTTTGGACTTTGATTCTTCCTGTTGACTTGGATACTTGTGCATTCTTTGATTACTGAGCCTTATCAGCCTTATACTCTAACTCTCTTCACTGATGAGTCTTGCATGTGGGTCTCATTCTTGGTTCAGTCTGACAACAAATATATTGTGTAAGTCTTTTCTGTATGATCAAAAGGGAGAATTATTTAATGTTAGTAGGGCTGTCATTTCATGTTTTAATACCTAACAGGAAAATACTGTTCATATAAACTGTAAAGTGTATTTTCATAGTCAAACATTTGTTTTAAAAGGGGATTTTGGAGCCGAATATCTGCAATAGCAATACTGTGAACATGACTCATCTTAGCTTCCGTCAGTCTAGTGTGAGGTGGCTTTAAGCCTCCTCACTAACAGCTACAGTGTGCCCGCCTTTCCAGTCAAGTCAGCCATACCTCTATCAAGGCGAAAGTTTGACACTAACCTATGAGAAAATTCACCCTGTACAGCGTGTGCCCTTAAAGAAACAAGCTAAAGACCGTTTAAAACATTTTTTTAGCCAAGCTGTGAATGTGGTTGTTTAATGGATGGCATTTATCAAGGGTGGTTTCTGGTGCTTCTGCAGCCAGCCTCAAGTAAATGAACTGTTGTTTTTAACACTTCTGCATCAGCTTCATATTTTAAGTCCAGATGTTGCTGCTTGATATGAAATGATACTTTGACCTTTTAAAGCAGCATTTCCTTCTTAAAACCCAATATACTCAGGTCCTTTATTTGCTGTCAGACCTTTACAGAAGCTTGAAACTTGACTAAATTCATTTATAGCTCTGATTCATACAAATATCCCCCCTAATTCTTCCTTAATCTATCCTGTAAATCTGATATCTTTTGGTATGTATTTGTTCTGAGCTCAAAGGTGCCCTAAGTGTGCCACTTTTATGAATATCAGTATTCATAAAGTTTATCAGTCATTAGGGAATACATTTTACAATACTGATAACAGCATTGAAAATTTACCTTAGAAAGAAATCTGTGTACAGAGCAAAACACTGTTTAATGCAACACACTTCACTGATACTTTTATCACTATCAAAACATGGATAAAGATAAGGTGAAGTCACTGTTTCAGTGATGAGCAGGATCAACTGAAGCTCAGTTCTTCTGATTCATCATTTAATATCCAAACTGAGAGAGTTTCTCTCTGTCCTCAATGGACTGAAACCTTTTCTTTTAAGCATTGACATTACGATATTTTTAGTTTAGTTTGATCACAGTGCACTAACTTTAGCAGGGTAATGAAAAACAAGATCAATTTGTGGATGTCAGCGCTGTAATGATGCAAGAAAGTGATCCCAGAGCCCTCACTGGAACCAGGAGAGAGGATCACATCACAGGGCTTTTCTTTATATCTCATTACACTCAGGTCTGCTCAGCTCTGGCTCTTTCAAATCCAGAAATTAGTCTTTCGTTTTTTTCTGGCTTTTATACTTCAAATATTGGCAAACATTTCCACAGCTTAACTTTTTCTTTTTTTTTGGCACCTTATTAAATTGAATATGTTTTACTCTCTGAGTCCCAGGTCATGTGTTAAGTTGTTTTTTTTTCTTTCTTAATGCACTCATATCTGATGTCGAGCACTTTGTAATGTCTTGTGCTTGAAAGTTTCAGTATCCAAAACCTTTCCAAGAAGGCCATGTTTGGAAATGAACTGATCAAATCTCTAGCAGCCAGCTTTTTTCCTGGGTGTACCCTGAAGCAAAGTACATCAGCCCATTATATCAAGATAGCAGCAGCTAGCCCTGTCTGCACAGTCTGGGGTCAGTCTGGTCATCCTGTCTGCCTCCTCTCCCCAGAGAATGAGTGCTCACCCATGACTGCTCATGCTGCACCTATCAGTGCTGTGGGATAAACAGCCATGGCTCAATCTCTGGCTGTAGTTGCAGAAAGTCTGAGGTCTCACTCTGTGGTCTCTGTCACGGCGTGCAGCATTGATCTGCTCTGGTCTGCTGCAGAAAGCTGGTTTCTAATCAGGTCAGAACTAACCACTGGAATCAGAGTCTGAGGTCAGCTATAGACCAAGACACACGAACACTAAGGACATCCAACTGCAGCCATGTTAAAATCAGTCCATAAAGCCTACAAAGCTCCAGACTCCTGGGTTGTACTGCCTCGCTGCCTTTGTCCAGCTCTGTTGTCAGGGCCGAGGTATGTATGGCACGACGGGGCTGCCCCTAAACTCTCCTGGAGCCAATGAATGAGAGGATGGACGGAGGCAAGGGGAGGAGAGCAAAGGAAATACACTCATCATCGCTTTAAAGGAGAGCAGGACAGAGGGGTCGAGGAGGAGAGGAGGTGGAGGGAGGCAGGGAGGAAGAGGAGGTGGGGGGGGCAGTAATAGGGTCTTTGTTCTGGTTGGTGTGACTCACAAAGGCTAGGCCAGGCCAGCACAGCTTAGTTACCGTTACCAAACACAGAGAACTAGGAGGGAAGACTCTGCTTGTGTGTGTGTGTGTGTGTGTGTGTGTGTGTGTGTGTGTATGTGTGTGTGTGTGTGTGTGTGTGTGTGTGTGTGTGTGTGTGTGTGTGTGTGTGTGTGTGTGTGTGTGTATGTGTGTGTGTGTGTGTGTTTGCAATCAAGCCTTAGATCAGGGGTAGCCAACACAGCCTGTGGGCACCTGGTTGCCCCCCGCAACCACGTGAGGCGCCCTTGGGGCATATTTCTTAAACAGCATCAGTCTCCATGGAGCACCTTCTAAAAATTTGTTGCTGTTCTTTTTGCATTAATGTGGATTTTAAATGACAATAATTTAAATAATTTTTTGAAAACAAAATTGTTTTCTGTGTGAGTGAACTCTGAACTTGTTTGAAGTCAAAGTTGGTTGTACATGTCGAGCCCTATGGTCAAACCACCACACGACTCTTTGCTGAAACGGGCGCAGACTCATTGGGAAGCTAAACTTCATTATGAAATGTAAGAGTTGATTTTTTTGTGTTGCATTACTGATAATTTGTACAAACATTAGACAGAGTTCATGAATTGTTAAAAAATCTACATAGGCAGTGGTTAGTGCAAACACAGTATGTTTTGAAGATAAGGCAGTTAAAGATTTCCCCCAAAAAATGTTGGAAGTGGTAATTTGTACAAAATATAACAGGTGAGATTTGGACCAAAATGCTACAAATGTGTTTATTTATACCAAACTGTCAAGAAAAATATTTTCCAGATACTTCTGACTTTCAGATGTTGGAAGAAGTTAACAGAAATAAATAATGTGGATGTTCATCAGTTTCCAACTAACATTAATAAAAATCATTGTGAAAAATCATTGTACTGAATAATTAACAAGCACAATCAGACAGTCTCTTTATGAATTATTTTTACTTTTATTAAAAGGTGATCTGTGCAAGTTTGTTATACATGAAATTTCTATCAAACAGGTATCAAAAATTTGTATCCAATAGGTTGGTGACCCCTGCAGTAGATGATAACAACCTTTCCTTCACGTTTTTTTTTTTTTTTTTCTTGGCCTGAGCAGACTGTTGTCACTGCCAAGAGTCAAAACAATGCCTTTGCCAGATGCGGTTATGCAATATCAGTGGTGAGCTGTAAATTTCACACCTGGTCCCTCAGTTCCTTCAGTGCTGCCCTAAACCAGAGCATAGTAACCTCATCTTCATTTAATCAACATGAGATTTGTTAACCCAGAAACAACTAAGTGTTAAACTCTGGCTGAATAAGAGCTAGTCTTAAACCAAGCAGCACTGGAAGCAGCTCAATTGCAGTAGCAGTGAAAGCAGTAAAATAATGAGAATAATCTTGTGCAATATTATTAGAAAATGTAAAAAATCATAAAAATTAGATTAAAAAAAACTTGCTGGTCCAGACAGCCCATCACTGTGTTATACATGATTAACTGTAAGTAAACATTCTTAGCAGTGTTTAAACTTTAATTACAGCAGATCAGAAGAACCAACCCGAAGAGCGAGACACATCACAATTTGAACTACCTCCCTTTGATTATGTTTCAATATTGTTCTAACAGGTAACAAACTATATAACATTAGATGCTGATGCCAACCACCAGTTACCTGATCAAACACAGACTTTAATAGAATCAAATAAATCTTTATTGTCCACCAAGGTGGAAAGTTGTCTCAGGCTCTCCAGCTTCAAAATGTTGTCACAAGAACAGAATAACAGAGAAGCAGATCATCAAAGTTACACATTGAAACAGTTCATCTCATGGCAGGGATTAGAACTCCTCTGTCATTTAGTAAGTAAGTAACACTTGGGTTGAAGGATTTCTTCAACCTGTTTGAGTCCAGAGGCTCAAACTGGAGTGAGGATGGGAACCATCCGCTATGATGCTCTGTGCTTTATTCCTCATCCTGTCAGCAAAAAGTTGAGCCACAGGTTTTTGTTTTTGACTATTTAACATGCCTCTGTTATCGTTCAAGTGCCCTTACCAGGCAGAAAAATGGAAAGATAAGACACACACAACAATATATTTTACAGTAGTTCTAAAATTCTGTAGTTTGTAATTGTAATTGAATGAATTATCTTGAATTTTGTCCACTTTCACACTTCATCCTCTTCCTGTCTCCAATCCCAACATGATCTCAGCAGATGTTTGTCTATGAGTCTGGTTCTGCTCAGAGTTCTGCATGCTACAAAGTGTTCTGTTTGAAGTGAATTAAGATGGTATAAGACAATTCTTGCCTCATAAAAAACGTCTTCCTATGTCTTAATGTTAGAAAATAATAACTATAAAGATGAACTCTGTTGAACTTTTTGTCAGAAGCTAATTAGCTGATGCTGGTTTGGTCAAAGAGAAAATGAAACAGTAAAATGATGATAAACATAGCCTGATCATTTATGTCAGCATGTGAGTGTTTGCACGTCAGCGTTTAGCTAAAAGCACCACGATGTTGAAGCCCAGCCTCATATAAGGCTGCTAGCACAGCTAAACCATGACAGTCAGCAGTTAGCAAAAAACATAAACATAAACATGATGTGTGAAATGAGAACATGAGAAGATGGTCCGGGTTAGTGATGCAGCACACTTGCATTAAACTGAACTCTTAATGTGACCAAGTTTTCTTTTCTTTTTTTAAAGGATGTCATAAGATCCATCAGGAGTGTACAGGATTCCTAATCTTATTATCACTATTAAAACCTCATGTTACATTAGCCTTTTAATGGCCCACCATATTTATGCTGACAAAGTGAAGTGAAATATTAGAATAATTTTATGAAACACCATCAAGGAAACATGGTTTAATCACCAACACCAAGAGATTAAAGACATCTGCTGGTGTTCAAGGAATTGCATTTATGCAAGTATGTGTTTGTGTGTGTGTGTGTGTGTGTGTGTGTGTGTGTGTGTGTGTGTGTGTGTGTGTGTGTGTGTGTGTGTGTGTGTGTGTGTGTGTGTGTGTGTGTGTGAGTTCAGCTTAAGCAGTAAGCAGGATGTCCTGTCCTCCCTGCTGCTATTGTGGAGTGGTCAGCCTGCCAGACGCTACCCTCAAAGACCACTTCCCTTCTGTCAAGGGCCTCTCTCTGTCGCTCACACACCCACACACTCACACAGCTCCATGCCAGCCACGAACACAATGGGAACCTGTCCAACACCTCCCTGTCACCTGGCTAAAAATAACTCTTTTGGTAGCCTCAGACATGAAGATTGTATTGTAACAATGGTGTGGTAGGACTTTGATCAGCCAAAATAGTCTTGCTGTTATTTTGGGTTGTAACAAATCACCAGTACTGGTATTGTTGGCTGATAATGGGACTCCAAAGATGGAACCTCTTTTTACTCTAGAATAATAATGTTCTCCCCTTTTAGCACATGAAAGGTTAAAGATTATTTATAGTTAACACAAATTCTACTGTCTTAGAAAAGTCTGCCTCCTTGGGGGGTTTGTTTTCTAATCAACACAAACTTTATAAGAACAATAAAACCAAAATAGCATATGGAGCCTTGAGAGATCAACTTGAATACTGTAGAGGGCATTTATATAAACATTACAGAGTGTTTCTTTTTACCAAAAGAGACAACAGATACAAAATAAAACTAGGGAGAGTGTGACACATCTAACAACACACATGTACCCTTTTTAAAGTCTGTTACCATTTTATGTGCCTGTGGTGAGCTGAAATATACATATGTTGCTCATCTGCAGTCCCAAAGAGCTAAGTATGTAGTATAATTTTTATTTATTTATTTATTTATTTATTAAAAAATAAAGCAACAACAATGCAAAACAAGACACCAAGAGATTTTTTTATGTTGCACTCCTGCAAAACATTTTGAAATGTGTAACCTGAGTGGAAAAAGAAAACCACAAGAAGTCTAGTGGACTATAGTCCTTTCTTTAATAGAGAGCATAGAGGCTGTTGTGGCTTTAATAATCCGTTGCATTAAATTTACATAGAGCATGCAGCAGTGTGACCCCGGTGTTAATGTGCTGTAAGCGCCCCACTTGATGACACCAGCCCCCGTCCCTGTGTCCTTCCCTCCTTCTCTACAGTCCCCTGTTTGCACTCCCCACACCCCCAGCCCTCAGCTCAGTCGAGGTGCTATTGTCTCGTTGCTCGTTTTCCTGTGCAAGCAACTCTTGTCACGCGCGGTGACACACGCACGCGCACAAACAACCTCGCGCTGGCTGTGATGCGGTCCCATATCAAGCGGGCGGACGGAGCGAGCAGTCAGGACTAATTGACGACCTCACAGCCGGAGAAGCTGTCGCAACTTTCTAGATTAAAAGCGTCTTCTTCGTATCATTGAAGAACTTTAGACTTTTCACTCTGAGCTGTGGAGGAACATTCCAGAGAGAAAATATGGAGTCTTTCTTTTGACAGCTGCGCCGCTGCCTGACTGACAAACACCGGGAGGTGAGCTGTCACCATCCATTCAGCTGCCAGTAAGTTTACTCTGATTGTCCTCAGTCAACAAAAGATTGGAAAACAACGTGTGCGAAGTTTATGTTCCACCTTTACGTTGCAGTTATAGAGAAAATACAGCGGCAGGTTAGGAAAAGCTTAGATTAACGGTGTTTTATAGCCTTACTGTTATGTTGTGAAGTGAAATAAAAAAAAAAAAAAAAAAAAAAAAAAAAAAAAAAAACACAAGAAAAATGCTACTCACTGAAATAATAACGCGTCCTTAAAGGAAAGGGTCCAAAATACAGCGCGCTAACCAACAAAACTGAAGACTTCATGGACGAGAATAACATGAGAAGTGATGCTGCTTTAACGTGTAGGCTGTCTCTACAGAGAGAGCAGTCAGTGATAACTTCACAACAAAATAACGACAACGTGTCGCGTGGCCTCATAAAATATAATGCTGCTTCAATCCAAATCTAGATGGCTCCTTATTTTTCTTTACAGTGTAAAGCTAAAGTTTCACTTCATGCTCACTTAAACAGCCACATGACAATAATCTCATTACTTGATTCATTTATTGATCAACATTTTGATCTTATTTTTTTCCAAATTCATCTAAAGTTGTAAAACTTTCATGTTCAAACTGAGTAAACGGTTTTATAAGCACTTCAAATTACAACCACAGAGGGCTAAGAAAAGAAGAAAAAGGTTCAACAGCTTATAAAATTATCTGATGAAGCTCAATAATACAAAAGACTCAACTTTAGACTCTAAAGAATCCTTGAATATGGATGCAACTTAAGCTTCTTCTTGCTGTAGCGAGTGAAGATGTTCTCTGTGAGCCTGGTTGTCCTCCACCTTTAAACCTCAGGGCCCTCTTCCTCCTTGCAATGTGAGAGAAAGGAACAGCTGGATGTGAGCTGAGCCTGAACTTGATCCTTTCAGACCAGCAGGTCCCAGAGGCCTGTTTCTGTCACAGTCACAGACTGCAGGGGGAAGCCCTTTAACTGTGCAGCTGTCCACGACCTGTACATGAGAACTATACACACACGCTACACTGAAACACACACACACACACACACACACACACACACACACACACACACACACACACACACACACACACACACACACACACACACACAAACACAAAGAACTGAAAACCCTCAGGAGTTAGTACTTCTAAGAATCCACAGTAAAACCACCAACATCTCTGCTTTCTTGGAGTAGAGGTTTTGTGTCTTTCAAACATAAACTCTTTTGCAGCCAAGCTCAATGTTCTATAGACTGGACTCCCTGCAGAAACAACATCAGCTGAATATGAAGCCGGCTCCGTCAGTGGTCCTGGGACTGAGCCACGAAACACAGAACCCTAGTGTGTATGTATGTGTGTGTGTGTGTGTGTAAAGATTGGCACATGTAAGTGTTGGCCGGCCCTGCATGTGTATGCACGTGTGAAAACTTGTGCATATGTAAGTGTGTGTTTGGAGCAGACGGGTACAGTGAAGGCATTGTGAGCGCTGGTTAAGGCCTCCTGGGAGGCGTGTGAAAACGCAGTAAAGATGTCACACTGCAGCTGGCACAGGACAGGCCTGATAGACTGCTTACACACAGAGTCTTCCCTTTGTTTGTTTGTGTGTGTGTGTGTTAAAAAAAAGATAGAATGAATCTCTTCCAGAAACACTCAGAGTTCTTACACATCATGTGCCAGGGGTGGACCACCTCACTGCCTCTTCAGCTGGGTTGCATAACACGAGATAAGGTGACTTCAGCTGGTTGGATTCAGTGCTGCAGAGCTTTAGGATTGAACTGCTATAAGGTCAGCAGATTTGGAAGAAACGAAGATATTAAATTGTTTAAAATCAGTACAGCAGAGCCTGAATCGACATGTTGTTGTTATCCTGGATATAGCTTCAAAACCTCTCACCTCTACATTACCCATAAGGCAGCTTGATATCATCTTTCCTCAAAAGCCTCATTCTTTATATACATGAGTTTATTCAAAGTCTTCATTCTCAATGATTATGCAGAATTTCTTATGAACATGTGGAGCCCTGGTGTCATCACTTATCAGATTTTTCAGAGCTCAAAGATACAACTGGTGTGGCCCTGTGCTACATTTCATAAGTGTGTGTGTGATTCATGCACCAAACTGATGGTGATCCTCACTGATCTCAACTTGATTCATTTGAATATCAAGTAGCAAAGTCAATGTTTTGGCACACGTGTTATGGTTTAGAGATACACATTTTGTATTTACAACATAAGATAAACTGTTTGTGAAATTAATTTCTTTGCGCTTACCCGCATGCTAGGTGCAAAGAGATTTTCATTGCAACAGGTGCTCGATGCTCAGAATGTCTCTGACCACACAAACCAACAACTTACCCGCACATGTGGTTTTGTTTGACATATTCAAAAACAAACAAACATGAGCATAAAAAAGGATTCAATTTATAATCTCTGCCTGGTATCTGAAATTCTTTTTGCTTTTTTCCAGGAGCGTGAAAAAAGTTTTTGTCCTTTAATTAAATTTTAATTCACAAATCTGTGATCACAGCAGTGTAGATCATTAGGCTTTACTTCCTAAATATTAAAGCACCTGTGAGCAGTTTTTTTACTGGTCATGTGACTGAGTGAAACTGATACTGATGCCTCTATAAAACCCACAAAAGCAAGTCAACAAGATTGACAATTTCCAACGTGCAGTTCTTCAGTGCTTTAAACCGCTGTGAGGGGGTAGGTGTCAAACCAGACAACCTGTTTGAAGACAAAACTTTTTTAGTACGTAGCTAAATGATGAAAAGTTTTAGTCAAAATGAACCCAAACTGAAAGTTCCTCACAGCAGCTGTAACCTGATATATTTATTGTAGAATACCAAAAATATTCAAACACAGATAATGATAACAAAGGAAGCGCTTCACAAATTCATCACATATTTTTAACAATCTACTTCCTGTTCTGACATCATAGACTGGGAAAAAAAAATCCAACATAACAGAATAATAATGATAAGAAAAACTGGACACATTGTGTCTCAGTGATCTGTTTAATTGTTCCAGTTGAACACACAGAGCTGTTGTTTTCCTGATAACACTGCTCTGTGCTGTGGGAGCAGCACCGCTTTCACTCAGTTTTAGAAACTTTCTGTTGCAGATTTGATTTGAAATTTCCTTTCTGATTAGGGTTTCCCTGAAGCTTTTTTTAGTACTTACCTACGTGTTTCTGTTTGGTCCCTGTTAATTTCTCACAGCAGTGATGACAGACGGCCTTGAGGGCTGCGTGCCACACTGCCATGTGAAGGTAAAGCCTGTGGACTGATCAGACTGTATTTATACCAGCAGATACAAAATAAGAGCTAAAAAAACTGATGAAACTTTTTTTCTGAAGGATGTCCCACAGACAGATACGTCATGTGAGAAAATTCGACAGGACTTCAGTGATGGGTGTAACTGATGCTTCCTGTGTGTTGATCTCACACTGAATAAAGTGTTTATTGTCTCATTGTTGTAACGCCAGAGAGGAAATGTTCTTAAAATATGTTTATTTAGCTGCATTCTACACATCCTACACCAAAGACATAAACATTTAAAATGACCCACACAGTACACCACGCAGTATGAAAATATAAAAACATACTAATGTGTTAAAACTGAGCTTGTATTTGGTATAAAAGTTATATATAAAGAGCTGAAGTTGTTTGTTGCTTCTTCTTCTGCAGCTTTTATAGTGAGGAAGTGACCATGTGCTCTTCCTCTCTCTCCACAGGATGACTGACCGGCCCTGCAGCCGAGCATCCTGACTGTCTCTGCCTCTGTTTGTGAGTCCAAATGTCCACAATGACCTGCAGGGGACTTGAATGGCGAAGCCCCTGCTGACACCCAGGATCGCCTGATTTCTGCCTCCTGTCCTGACAGCCTTGGTGTCCCTCTTTTCTCTGGAGCCTCCTCCCTGTTGAATCTGTCACCATGGCGAGTCTGGTGCTCAATGAGACTGGAATGGAGGACTGTGGTATCGATGACTCCTTCAAGTACGACTTGTACTCGGTGGTCTACAGTGTGGTCTTTGTCCTCGGACTGATCACCAACTGTGCGGCCCTTTTTGTCTTCTGCTTCCGGATGAAGATGCGAAACGAGACCACGATGTTTATGACTAATTTAGCGTTATCAGATCTAGTATTCGTGTTTACGCTGCCATTCAAAGTCTTCTACAATGTGAACCGCCATTGGCCATTTGGAGATGGACTGTGTAAGGTCTCAGGAACAGCCTTCATCACCAACATCTACGGCAGCATGCTCTTCCTCACCTGCATCAGCGTAGACCGTTTCCTGGCGATAGTCTACCCTTTCCGCTCACGCTCCATTCGCACGCGCAGGAACGCGGCACTGGTGTGTGCCGCTGTGTGGCTGACCATCGTGGGAGGAGGAATATCAGTGACCTTCTTCTCTACCATTAACAGCACGAACAGAGCCACGACGTGCTTTGAGGGCTTCTCCAAGAGCACCTGGAAGACCTACCTGTCAAAGATTACCATCTTTATTGAGGTAAGTGAGAGGAGATAAACTCTGTTGATCACACGTCTGAATTTAAATGACTGATTCCTGATTTAATTTGTACCGCTTGCTCTTTGTTTTCTAGATTGTGGGCTTCCTTATCCCCCTCTTAGCCAACTTGGTATGTTCCTCACTTGTTCTGCGGACTCTGCGGCGTCCAGTAACCGTAGGTCATGGCTGTGACAGTAAGAGACGAGTCCTGAGGATGATTTTGGTCCACCTGGCCATCTTCATCATCTGCTTTGTCCCCTATAACTCTATCCTCTTCCTCTACGCCCTGGTGCGGACCCAGGCTCTGGCTAACTGTGCCATAGAGCGCTTTGCCCGGACTCTCTACCCGATCACTCTGTGCCTGGCCAGCCTCAACTGCTGCCTGGATCCTGTTGTCTATTATTTCACCTCAGAGAGCTTCCAGAAAAGCTTGACCATGGGAGGCAAAGGGCCCGGCTCTCGTCCTGAGAGCATCCCTCGCAGTGACACTGAGAATATGGACACAGCAAACGCCCTACCAAGCGACACACACACTCTCGCCAGCAATGGAAAAGACTCAAAGACAGCAGAAAGTCAGCTCTGACTCAACAGGGAATAAGGGAGGTAAAGAAGGACTCGTTGAGTTTGACGGGAGTCCTGAACTGGAAAAATAAAGCGATCAGTTGTTTGGTCCTGGATGTGACAAACACATAACTCAGCAGATTAGTTAAGTCCTGAGGTAAGTCCTGAGGTATGGCCAGGGCTTTACGGATTAATCCACCACTGGAGAGCAGAGGAATGTATCTGTGTGTGTTTATTATGAAAGAACTAAACAGGGACCAGAGACCCAGACACAACAGGACTATTGTGAAGAGACAAGCAGAAGAGACTACAACACATCCTCACTCAGGCTGAACACACACACTCAAACACCCACAGGAGCACTGGGTTGTGAATATGATAAAGATTTCTGTCAACTTTGGTGAAATGTGCTGTTAGTACTTTTGTAACACACTGAGTCCATAGTTTCATGTTTTTACTGGAAATAATACCATTTTAGACATTCATGTTTTGACACTCTTTGATGTGTTGAGACTCTCTGTTGTTATAACACAGAAACCGCTGACCTGCCGAGTTTAATGTGTCTCATGTTGAAGTTTGAGGCCATTAAATGTCTGTTTTGAATTTCATTATTGTTTCTGACCCCTGTCTGGTTCCTTTAAACTTGTTCTGATTCATTTTTGAACCAAACATTCTGCCAATATGACTCTAAACTTTAACTCTTTTTCTTCTTCGGTTCATTTATTTTATAGGAGCAGCCAGGGCGTTCTTTATTGAGGGCAGCTCTGATCCAGTACAGGACCTTGGCCCTGGTGCTGTGTCACAGGCCAAATGCTTATTATGACTGGAGCAATGGACCATTGTTTGCTTCTGAATGAGCTCTCTCTGTCTTAATCTGGCCTTAGACTGCAGATCTGCTCAAAGTCTCTTACACTTAGCAATGTGCAAACACTCCAAAGTAGGAGTGAACGCTGTCCACTAAATTCCCCCAAATCATCTTGTTCTAATACACGAAATGAAAAGCAGTAATGTCAGCAGATCCAGGTGATTGTTTGGTTTGCATGTGTGAATGAATTTTTTTGGTCATTTCTGGCTAAATTAAACATCTCATAGAGAGATGAACATGCAGGGTCAACATGCAACTCAAGGTAAAACCAACCTGTATGTAATTTTTCTATCAGTCTCGTATTAAAAAAGTCAAAGATGTAAATTATCCTCATTCACTTTAACAGAGAGTCCAAACTGAAGGAAGCGTTTGTGGCTTGACAGCCTTGTAGCTCAATTCATAATGAAATAATTCAGCCTTTACTCTTTCAAAGCATAACCTGCACAACAAAAGAGCAATATTTTGATGTCATTTGGGAAACAAGAGTCATTAGCTAACGTATTTAACAACTTGTGAAGATACTTGTTAGTGACACAGCTAGTGAGACTACTCACATATAAACAAAGTATTCTGAGCAGCCATTGCAGCCAAAGTGTGTAAGAACCAGCAGCAATGTCACCTACAGGTTTCTTCTTGCATATCATTGGCTGAAAACCAAACTGAGGTTGGAATACTGTTCCACTGAGCTGTTTACCTCTTCTTTTACTTTGTCTTGCAAAGTTAGAGACACAAAACAAACAAACAAAAATAAATAAATATTAAAATAAAATAAAATAAATACACAGACGAACTTGGTATTCTTGGATGTTACCACTCTGTAAGGATGATTGATGGAACCATCTGCATCCAGCAGCAGAGACAGACAGCAGTAGATGGATTTAGGGACTTGGGGTCAAGAGTACCAAAGAGGAGGACTGATGTCATACTGCAGAGCAGGAAATAAGAGGAGTGGGAGTGTAGAAAACATGCATAAGCTGGCCGTCATCTGTCAGGCGCCTCATGCCAAGAATGTGCCGATTAATTGCAAAAGACGACACTCGACCCGTTGAATGTGTTTCCTCAATCTGTCCTTCATACTGCATGCTGCAGCACAGCAAACTGTAAATACTAGCCTGCTCTGACCTCTGCTGGTCATCAGTCAGAACAACAATCTCAACAACCCCCCCTCAAAAAATAGCTTCCTGGGGCCCTTAACCACCATGTGTCCAAATCGAACCCTGACCTCTGTTTCCAGGTCAAACCCCGCTAAGCACAGGGTGGCTAACAAATGCGCCAAAGATGTTTTTCTGAATCACTTTAAGCTTCACACTTAGTGCTGTAAAAACTAACAGGTTGCATAAAACTACTTTGAGCCTTCATACTTTTATACAAAGTACCTTATTAAAGTGATGATCTGATAAACGGCAGATGTGAAACAGGAAGTGTTGCATCTAACAGAGGAAGCAGATAGAAACTTGTATTTATGTCCCAACTCTGGACATCGCAGTATGCAAAGTGAGACCACACGTAGACCGCACACAGTGCAGATGTGTACTAAAGATATTAAGCAGAAACAAATGACTTAATCACCTATTTAGAACATTTGAGTTGTTTCTAAACATTTGTTGTTAAACTAAAGCATCTATCACTTCCTCACCTGACAGTCTGTCCTCTTTTAGATTTCTATGATCTTCTAAATGCTGCAGTTTGAATTTTCGACAACCACAACCTGACTCTCTAAATATGTCCAATACAGTGTGAATCTTTTTTCTAACTTTTCTAACTCAATGACGTAGCAAACGGTAGACAAACACTCGCATGCATGTGGGCAGAGCTTCCCCTTCCCCTCATCACCATGTACAGAGTAAGAGACGAGCCAGCGAGTAGCTCACACCTTATGCAAGTTCACACAAACACCACATTACTGGTGAGCTCATCAGGCTTTTGTCCCTGTGAGTCCGGAAGATTTGCTGTTGACCTTGTTTGCTGCTGAGGTGTCTGAAGAAGAGAGAGCGTCAGTCTGCTGTTTACAGAGGGGTGTGAAGCTGCTGGAGCATGTGGCTGCTGATGGTCCCTGACCTCTCCTCTCTGTCCATGCTGGTGATATAGAGAGAAGACCAAGAAATACAAGGTAAATACTCAGTGCCTGTTTAGAAGAAGTCTGTCTGGCGTGTGGTCACTGTGTTGTGCTCAGTCTGAACATTTGTGGTACAAGTCATGCGTCATATTTTGCTGATGATGGAGGATTTATGACTGAATCATATTTTGCCTCATGTTTTAAGACATCCGACTTCCCCAGTGTTGGTAAAAAGATAATCTAGTGTTATAAACTCTTAACAACTGAAACAAAAAGTAAAGTTCTGCATTCTTTTGCCTTTTTTTGTTTTGTATCTGTAAACCTACAAATGCAGCTTCTCTAAAATGCCACCAAATGAAGGGTTAAGACATGGACAGACACTTTTTTTTAAATAAGTTGTTGGATGTTTTCACTTAACAATGATGAGAATATAAAACCCCCCTTTTTTCAGTTTGGCAGTTCAGTTTTTCATATGCATTGCACTTCCTTGTTGGGACATACTGTTGCACAGCTCTCAATAACCCAGCGTCAGAGATCCGTTGACTATAACTGACTGATAACACCATCTGCTGCCAGAAGAGTCAAAAGTACAGTAAAGCAGCAGGAACCTGTTGCAGGTTTTCTGTTCCCTTTCTGAAGCCGGCAGAGGAAGGGTGTGGTGTCGTCTTGATGGCAGGAGGAAGGGCGATGCTCCAGTGATAAGCAGAATAAATGCTCAGTCTTACTTCTGCACATTTCCTGCTGCAATCTTCAGCCCCACTGAATGATCTCAGATTTTTCACACATACAGATTGACCTAAACCAGATGACTTCTGCATTAATGTTTGAATAAATACGTTTATACCCAGAGAAAAGTTCAGAATTAGTGAGGTGACATGGCAGATAGTGACGGGTCACTGCACATTTCCTTTGACAGATGGAGAGTTTTACATCGTTATTGTTATAATTTAATGACACTTAAAAAAAAAAAAAAATCATGTGAGTTATAAAACAAGGAACAATAATCCATGTGTGTGTTTTTGACTTTTATTCAGGTCTTAAGCTCATCAGGAGGAGCTTTCTGATGGACTGTTGTATCACTTGCCCTCTGAAAAAAAGGAAACAACAACAAAAAACAACAACAAAACAAAACAAAACAAAACAGAAAAAAAAATGCATTTTGCCAAAAAATACTTATTTACTTGAGCTGAAGTATGATGTTAAGCAAAAACTTTGTTTTTGTTTGTTTTTTTTTTTTGTTTGTTTTTTTTTCTTCAAATTGCTAGAGTGCTTCTTCCTGGCAAAAGAGAGCAGTTTTTCTGCAATCTCATATTATACATACAGTATTATATATCTGGGTGTAGTTTGTATCAGCAATAGCAGGATGGAAAGCTTGAAAGATAAAATAAAAGCAGATTTTTAATAGTTTCTTCAAATTTAAACCTGCCGGTCTCATAGCTACAAAAAAGGCAAACCATGGGCGCCGTGTAGGATTGCTTGATGGAGTTAATTTCTCCAAAAACGGATCAACAGCCAACATCTGAATGAAGAATGAAACCTTTATACTCAACTTTCTAGTCAGTGTGGACGAGCTGCCATAAAATGAAAACGAAAACAGAAACTGTATCACACCTGTGTACACTTTATCTGCCAACTAAAATTATATAAAAAGCCACAGAGGTTTGACTGATGGTCCCAGAGTTGTCAGTATGAATCACAAATGATACATTTAAGAAGCACAATGATTCATTTTCATTACAGTAATCAATCAAATCTGTACTTTTAACAATATTAATAACAGTTCAGTGGTGTTTCTGTAGTCATCAATAAATCAGCTGGTCTCTTTTTATACCACCACATGACATCCATCCATCCATCCATTTTCTATACCGCTTCTCCTGTTCAGGGTCACGGGTGGCTGGGGCCTATCCCAGCTGGCTGAGGGCGAGAGGCAGGGTACACCCTGGACTGGGCGCCAGTCAATCACAGGGCTGACACAGAAACACAGACAACCATTCACGCTCGCACTCACTCCTACGGGCAATTTAGAATCTCCAATTGACCTAGTGAGCATGTTTTTGGACTGTGGGAGGAAGCCGGAGTACCCGGAGAGAACCCACGCATGCACGGGGAGAACATGCAAACTCCACACAGAAAGGCACACCGTGCCCGAACCGGGATTCGAACCGGCGACCTTCTTGCTGTGAAGCAAGAGCTCTAACAGCTGCGCTACCGTGCAGCCCTCACCACATGACATACTAAAGCTAAATCAAATTATTTGAAAAGATCCCAGATTCATCCAAAATGAAAAAATGAAATAAAAATGGGAACATAGCAAAGAAAAATATTTTTCTCTTTACATGAGAAACCTTTTTTCATTTGATTTTTCTATCTATCTATCTATCTATCTATCTATCTATCTATCTATCTATCTATCTATCTATCTATCTATCTATCTATCTATCTATCTATCTATCTATCTATCTATTTATTTATTGGTCGTAACTTTTCAAAATAAAAGAACACAACCTAGAGGGATACTCACTTTTACTAGAAATGTCTATATTTTAATGTGCAACTGACTGCACCGTTTTTATAGCTTTCAAAAATGTATCTATTTGTTGCCTAGCAACTAGCAAAAAAACTTGGGGAGAAAGTTTTAATGAAACGTCTGCAAAGGTTGGTTGAGAAGTTGAGGGTTTCATTATTTTTTTTATGTTTAAAAATATTTTAATGTTCATTTTTTATAGTTATATAGTTTCCATAAATATGTTTAGCTAGCTCCTTCTTCCATGCATGTTTTTGGGTCTGACACCAGACTGTAGCTGATTTTTTGTAATCTCATTGTAATTTTAATGTAATATCTGCAGTAACTTAGTGAGAAAAAGTCTTGGTCTCTGTTATGTTACTGAAAACAGCAAAGGACTGTGGGGGAAAGAAACAGTAATGATACAGTAAAGGAAGATACAGTAACGACACTGTAAGAAATTTTCCAGTTTTTTACTGTAAAATTTGCAGCAATGTTTTACTGTACATAGATTCAGTGTTGCAGAAGTCTTTGTTTGAGGTAACAGTCAGCTGTGTAAAAAACATCTCTGACGTTAAACAGGACGAGTTCAAAGAAGAGTTCTCTGTCAGAAAACATTCAGGAGATGGTTTAAAGCTGCACCAGTGTTGTCTCTTGTGATCGACATGAAATCCTGATACTGCTCGCTCAGGGATCTTTGCAATCAGGGAAGAACATGACATCTATTATTTGCTGAGGGGCTTAAATCAAGTGTGTGCTTTTATGAAAAGGATTTCATTTCAGCCACTGTGGTCCACAGCCTGAACAGTAAACCACATTTGTTATATTTAGTCAAGTAGCGCTCACTTTCTCATTCAGTCTTGAGTCTCTTGACGTCTGTCCTCTTCTTCTTCAGGTGTTATGGCTGTGTGAGGGAACTGAGATGACTCAGAATGTGTCTGGATGGTGGGGATCCCCATCCCCATTCCCGTCCCCATCCCCGTCCAATTTCTCCTCATCACAATGTGACCACAACATGACCAGCTGGGAGCAGTGCATGGACAAGATGTACACGTACTTCTACCTGCTCCTCTTCATCCCGGGTCTGCTCCTCAACACCACTGCTCTCTGGGTCCTCTGCAGACATATCAGGTACACACAAAGAAACAAATGACAGGGATACGTCTGGAAAACAAAACACATGGCAGACATGACTAATTTTATCATGATGCTTCACAGTAAGAGGACCAAGGCGGTGATCTTCATGATCAATCTGGCATTAGCAGACCTGGCCCACATCCTGTCACTGCCCCTTAGGATTTATTATTACTTCACACTCTCCTGGCCCTTTGGACGAGGAATCTGCTTGTTCTGCTTCTATCTGAAGTATCTCAACATGTATGCAGCTATTGTGTTCCTGGTAAGTATAATAGTGTGAAAGAGTTTAAGATTTCTGTTTCTTTGTGTTCCTGTTAGCGTCTTGACAATAAAAGCACTTCCTGTGGATCTGGATTTGAGAAGTAATACTCATGTCACTGTTTTTCCTGACTCCAGGTATGTATCAGTATTCAGAGGTGTGTCTTCCTGCTCAAACCATTCACTGCTCGCCGGTGGAGGCGGCGCTATGACCTGCTGATCAGTCTGGCAGTGTGGCTGGTTGTTGGTTTGGGCTGCTCTCCTTTCATCCTGATGCGCAGCAGCAGCAGCAGCCCACAGACCACCTATTCTCCTGACATCGCAACCAGTCATCCAGGTCCTTACACAGAACCATACACTGCAACCTTGAGTTCAAGCACCAGCAGTTCCAGTTCCCCATCAGTAGGCTGCTTCAAGGATTTACCCATGCGTCCCCTGCCTGCCACTCTGGTCCTGACAATGATGGCTCTAGCTGAGCTGTTTGGATTCTTGATTCCTTTGGCTTGCATCAGTTACAGCTCCTTTCGCATCGCCCACTCCCTCAACCAAAGACATGACCAGCAGAATTCAGCCACGCTCAACTCCCCAACGCCCGGCCGGCTGCAGTCGGTCAGCTCCATCAGTGGGATGGATAAAAGTCAAGAGAAGCTGACGACTGGTGAGAAGCGCAGAGCTCTGTGGATGGTGCTGAGCTGCTCTGCCCTCTTCTTGATCTGCTTCGCCCCCTACCACATCAATTTCATGCTCTACCTCATGGTGTCACAGAACATAATGACCCACTGTGCCACACGGCTGGCTGTGCGTCAGTTCCATCCGGTGTCTCTGTGCCTGGCCAGCCTGAGCTGCTGCCTCAACCCTCTGCTTTATTATTTTCTAACAGCTGAGTTCAGGTCTCACCTCGCCAGGCGCACCTCCTCCTTCACCGCCTCCCTCCTCTCCTCCCCGATCAGCTCCCCGACCCCTCGCCCCGCTCAGCAGAGGATGACCAGCATGGAGAGCAGCTGCTCGGACAGGGAGTGGTGACCAAGCTGGTTGTCTCAAAGAATAAACACTGAGTCAGAGCTTTCAACATTACATGGAAAACTATTAAGTGGAAACCACTTTAGAACAAACAAATCTGATAACAGCAGGTGAATGTGTACATATTTGTTTCACAATGCTTGTTACCAAACAGCTACATGAATATCATCATAGCTTCCTAACGCACAGGAGCTGCAGCTGGTTGTTGAACTTCAGGAGTAAATCACCATCTTTAGATAAGCTACTACTGATTTCAAATCTACAGGTCAATGCATGAACTGTTTTGTAAATAAAGCAAATCTATGTCTTTGGTCTTATCTGGTACCTTGTTATGTGTCACTGTTATGTATCTAAGGTTCGATCATGGTGAAGCTGCTGGTATCACAGCGAATGAAAAACAGGTGCCAGCTTCTTTCTGTTACTTCCTTTTCCTAACACAAAGTGGTGAAGACAGTTGGCAGCAGTTGCAGCGGCTCTAAAAAACCATCAACTGCCAAAAACTGGCAGTTTTTCTTTTCAAAACTGAAAGTCATCCTCCACCAACCACTTACTTCTGCATCTGCTAAACTCAAGTGAGCGCCAACTCTGATGCACCCACCCTCAACTGTCCCACCTACTGAGAAAACTGCAACTCATATGAACCACACATCATCATGATTCCATTCACATAGCTACACAACTCTGGTACCATCTCTTTAAATAACGTCACATTCGATGCATGTGTCAACATGAAACCAACATCTCTCTTAAAAAGGAAAAAAAGAAAGCTTTTTGTTTTCACTACAAGAATTCATTCCTGACCCGTTGCCACATTTCTTTCTGTCAGTCAAAAGAACAATAATAGCAGATAGATGTCACCCACAAGTACAGCAGCAGCTCTAACACTAGAAGTCTTAGTGTCAAAGGTTCTTGTTAACCACACCCCCCATCTCACAGGAAACTCTGAGTGCCAAAACCCCCAGAACAGCAACGACGCAGGGAGAGGAAGACAGACGGATAGACAGAGAGGAATCAAAACCAGAAATACAGATGACAAGAAAAGATAACACAAATACTGGACATGGGAGTCAGGAGAGGAGATAAATTGAAAAGAAGACAAAAAGTGAGGAGGAGGTGGTGAAAGAAAGTGAATACCATTAGAGGGGGAGGAGGAAGGGGATGGTGTGGTTTGGCTGATGCTTCACCCTTCTGCTTTTTGATGCGGCAGCCTGAAGTTTGAAGACGGAGGTGAGAAATGATTATCAAACTTCAGCTTCTTTCGAGAAAGCGGAGTATCTGTGTGAGTGTGTGTGTGTGTGTGTGAGCGTGTGTGTGACAGTGAGAGTGTGTGAGCTGGATGCTTTCAGCATGCAGTCATGCCTCATGGGGGAGCATGCATGTTTCTCCAGTGTGAGGAATGTCTGTTATGTCTGTGAAAGTGTTTCTGTGGGTCAGAGCGACTGTTCGTTCCTTCATCTGTAAGTTTACGTACACTATCAATATATGGGGTTGTATCAGTGTGAATGTGTGTGTGTGAACAGCACACCAGAAGGGGACCTTGGGGCTGAGGAACATCTTTTTTGGGTGCTGATGCATGAGGCTGAACGTCATGTCTGAGTGGAAAAAGTGTGGCACGCCAACATCCCACAGAGAGATGAATCACAGAGGATGAAATTATGTGTTTCCATTGGCTTGATCAAAGCACTTAAAACAGAAAAATGAAGTACGAACATTTCTGATGTTGTCTCTGTACTCCCAAACCTGATCAAGTTCACCCAGATAGCTCTCTGCCATCACGTTTCATAGCAGTAACCCGGAGAGAAGAACTGAAATGACAGTAATTGGTCATCACCAAGAAATGCTTAAAGGTTGTTCTGATGAAAACATTCTGCATGTGCAAAGTGAGAGTGCTGAGTTTATGGCTGTATGGGTCAAAGGTCAGTGAAGCTGAAACATGTCTGGGGGCTGAGGGTCTATTTGGAGACCCCTCTTATTGCTCTGAGGCAGGAAAGATGGCCAGCGTGCTGTGGAGGAAAGGAAACCTGCTTCTCTTATCTAACTTCCCTCTGCTCCAGTGATTGACAGTAAAATGATTTAGACCTTTTTAACATATATACTTTCATTATTTTCAAATATTTATGACTGCAGTCAAAGAAAGAAAGAAGGAACATGACCGGAGTCTGGTGCTGACCTCATGAAAACACGAAAACAGAGCAGAGAGTCTGAAGTACACAAGTGGAGGTGAACATCCCACAGAGCTCACAGTCCTTTTCTAACTGATGGGAACTGACAGTTTCTCCACACGACGTATTCCACTGACAGTTAAGTCACATTTTATTACTTGCAACCAAAGACCCTTTGTAAAGGTATTTATCTTTGACTGAAAGTGTTTCTGGGAGTTGTTGAAGTATAATCTGAAAAAAGAGAAATCAACTGCTGCTGCAATCATGTCCACTCATGTTGGATTAAAGACAGTCAAAACATGAAATCATCTGCTATTGATTCCTCATGTTTCCTCTAAATTTTGGAGACAGTAGATATCTTTCACTTCTCTGGCAGGGAGAACCACCACTTCAGTCATCCTCAGATATTTTCAGTCTGAATGTAGTATTTCTTACTAGTTTTGATTTTTGGTTCTCTATCATAAATTAGAGGCCCTGTGAGGACTTAATAAGTGATCTTGAAATAGTCTCACTTTTAAAAAGTTGCCTATTCAAATTAAAACAAGATTATCAGCGCCAAAATTGGTAATTTCTGAATACTTTTTCTCAGAGTCCAATATGCAGGCTGGCACAATTTGGAAGTGAGAAGTGAGATCTGTCTTTTTTTATTTTCTGTTTTTTATTTATTTATTTTTGAAGAAGAAGAAGAAGAAGAAGAAGAAGAAGAAGAAGAAGAAGAAGAAGAAGAAGAAGAAGAAGAAGAAGAAGAAGAAGAAGAAAATAATTCCTTGGATTAATTTGTAGTAATGGTGGACACTGGAGCTGAACTGTCAAAAAGGACAGATGAGCAGAAGAAAGCTAAACGAGAGAGTGATAGAACACAAGCTAAAGGCTAAAACATCAATCAATCTTTATTTATAAAGTCTTATCTCATCTTAACCCACCATGAGTACAGACCTTTGCAATATTTAGCAAGTTACAATAGAGAGGAAAAACTTCCCTTTAACAGGCAGAAACCTCGGACAGAAACAGACTCTTGGACATAGGTAGGACATAACCAGAGCACCGGGCTGTGAGTAACACTAAACAGACAGTCTGCTCACTTTATGGACACTAAACTACACGACAAACTGAGTTTAAAAAGTTTGTTTGTTGTCATGTTTCAAACAACAACGCTATAATTACAAATAAATACATTAGCTCATCACTTTGCATCCAAATGTTGTTTTGAACAAAGAAAAGAAGTGTCAAAAAGATCTGCTCTCCATTCATTTGATTCAAAGCAAACGCACCTTAGTTAGAGTCACGTCTTTAGGATAGTGGGTGCAAGTCCTCATGGGAAACGAAGTCTGTATCTTTGAAACAAAATTCTGTTTCCAGCCCAAGATGTGTCACCAAAGATGCCATATTCCTCAAAGTGCCTTAAACCACTTAAAATTATTATCGTCTTTGATCTCATACACAACAATGAATAAAGAGATCAAATTAGGTTTTCTACCTTCTAGTTATTTTGTTTCTTTTTTTTAAAGATAGTCTCTGACCTGAACAATCATCTTTCTAAAAGTGCATTAATTAAACACCTTTAGATAGCTTTTCAGTATAAATGTGGTTGTTGGGGCGGCTGTGGCAGTTGTAGAGTTGTCGTCTCTCAATCAGAAAGTCGAGGGTTCGATTCCCTCAGTCACATGTCGAAGTGTCCTTGAGCAAGACACTGAACCCCAAATTGCTCCCACTGTTGGTCAGTGGTGTGTGAATGAGTATGAATGGGTTAGATAAAACTGATGGACACTATAAAAGAACTTCCAGCCATCAGTGTGTGAATGTGGTGTGGATGGGTGAACGAGACTAGCGCTTTGAGTGGTCAGGAAGACTAGAAAAGCGCTATATAAGTACTGGTCCATTTACCATTTGTTAGGTGGTGATAAAGAAAGGATGCAGGAATGTTAAACCCTGGGGACTGAGAGGATAAATTAAAGTGAAGAGGTCTGGAGACTGAAATCATAAACTATTAGAGCACTTAATGAGAACAAAGTCGGAGTCCAGCAGCAGGATGATGGGTTTATTAATATTTTAGTGAAATTTGATTGTGTAATATTTTGATAAGTAAAAGCTCATGATCTGAAGATATGAAAAAAACAGGAAGACAAAGAGAGGTAGAAAACATGTTTTTGAATATGAAACAGGCTTCCTGCTTAGACTTATGCAAACATTCATGTGTTTTGAAGTGACAGTCAGTTGTAACTTTTTTTAGATTCTAATTTTGTGTCATGTTCATCTGAGAACTCATCTGGTTTAAGCCAAAACCAGTGAACTCCATCACTTTTGGTTTGTGTCACGTCATGTGTTGCTGAAAATCAAGTAAATTATTTGGATGTTTTGAAGTGGAGTTGTAGAGGGTACTTTTCAATAGTTACTCATGGGTAACGTCAGATGTCCCATGTTGAGAAACCAGCTGGACAGCTGGAACAGAAACCGTACTGTGCATAGAGCATACTCTAATGTTTAGGTCGAACTGTCTTTAACTTACCGGTACTTAAAGAGGCAAAGTTAGAGTTGATGTATCTACAGCGTAGCAGATAACTTAGCCTCTGTTTCAGTTCTCTAACAGACTTCCTCCACAAAGGCCCACGCATACCAAGATCCCCCGTGGGTGATAATATTTCTTTAACAAGAAAAGACTAAATGATTCCCTTCATTTGTACAAACAACTTCTTTTCCCTGTTCCCTCTTCAGTCACGAACCTCCAGATTTTTCCTGGGACATTTGGAAGAGGGCCTGACCCCTCGCTTGGAAACATTTGGACGGAAGAAAATAGGCTCAATATAATGTTTGACATTTAACTGCTAGTTTGTGTGTCACCATCAATGATCCTACAGTGCTATACAAGGAATGACTGTGTTTGCTTCTTTTAGGCAGAAAAATATCAGCACTGGCAAAATAGTTCCAAGTTTTAATGTGGGGAAAAAAACAACAACAAAAAAAAAAACAAAACAAAACAGCAACGTGCAGAAAAACATGGGTTTCAGCCCAGGACCTTCAACAACGTTTTACCTGCTGTATAGGCGTGACCCACTCACATGGACAGTGAAACAGTAATATACACAAAAACAAATTATTAACCAAGTTGACATTGTAAAGTATAATAATCAAAATCAAGTCCCTAGGAACTTTATTTTGAAGAAACAAGAATAAAAAAAAGGTCAAGCCTAAAAAAAAAAAAAGAAAAGTTGATCGCAGCAAAAGAGGCAAAGAGCCAAACAACATTTAAGTCTTTCATTGATGTCACAGTTTACACCCTCAGCACGTTTCAAATCCACAATTCTTAAGTAAAACAACCAAGTTGAAAAGCTTAAAACTATCAAATTAAACATAAGAAAATAAAGAAAAAGACTATTTTATTTTAATTTCATTTATTTATTTATTTATTTATTCGGTACGTGTCAAAGAACATGTACAAACAAAGATGCAAACCTTATCCTACGTACGGAAAGGAGCAGAAGAAGAGTGAATCTTGTTTTGCCTGTCTGCCTCTTACTCAGAGAGCAAACAGTAAATGTCTGGATGGTTTGTTCAGTTACAGTCTATGAATCAGACCCACACCAACAAAAAAACAACAACAATCTGACCAATCAGTCTTTAGAAATAAGAAAGAAAACACACAAAGCAAACAGACTGATTTCATCCAGTCTGATAACTTTCTTCTCAAACATTTTCTTAAACTGAAATATTTGAACAAAAATCTTCAAATCATTTAAAGACTTCCACAGCTTAACTCCAATCACAGAAATCCACTTTTGCAAAGTGATGCTTGAGATCAAATTTTCTTCTATGCTCTTCATCTTCTGAGCTCCAAATATTTCTTATCCTGCATTCTAACCAATTTTTATGCAACATTTTTTGCCTTTGTAGCAGCATTTTATAACTTTAATCTGGTCTTGTGTCCTCCTATGTTTTTTTTTTTGTTGTTGTTTTTTTTTACTCTGGATATTCACTAAGCACATTTTCACATCAGCTTTAAATCACATTTAAAGACATCAGCTGTAAGAGTTCTTGAGTTTCTGCGAAGTGCACAGGGCTTTAGCTTTAGCTCTATAGTAGTAGCCTTCACACAGTCCAAATGTAGTTTAGTGTGGCATTATGAAATTGACTTTGGTTTTGTTTGTGACCTTGACAGAAAATTTAAATATACACATATGTTATAACTTTATTAATTTTCGGTGTCATAATTTATACACTGTAGTATGAATGTGTTTGTGTGTGTGTGGGGGGGGGGGGGCTCTATCTGAAGGAGTTTATGAATCTAGACAGTGGCCCAGCAAACCTCTTTTTGTCCGCACTGCTGAGTTTTGAGTATTTTGGAGTCTAAACACACAAACTCTATTTCTTACTGTTATTTCTTTTCCCAGTAGAGAGTTTTTAGTCCAGGTCAATTTTGGTCGTGATTAACTTCCCCCTGTCCAGAAATTTTGAGGGAAACACACACAAACAAAAAAAAACAACAAAAAAAAAACCCACCGTGAATTCATTTATTTCATTTGTATTAAGTATTTTTTAATTCAATTTACTTGCACCACGTCTGACTACAGAACCAAATGCAAACTGGAGCATCTGACAGCTCATAAAAGCATTATCTGCATTGATTCATACTGAGTCCAGTCAGCGTCATCATTTCCCATTAACGCTGAAAACTGTGTCACGCTATTTTTACACTCTCATGGTTGTTCAACAGATGTTCATCATCAGGGTTATTCAAGTAAGAGAGTTTCATACTTCCTAAAATAATGAGGTCTGAAGCATTACTGGAGGACATAAAAATCTCTTTTTCCCGTAAATTGTTTCAGAAAGTCTCAAAAAGCAGAAGCTCATAAACAGTAACTTTAATATTTTTAGCTGAACAAACTGTTGAATGGGATGATTCATCCCCTAACTTAAAATACAGCAGTGAAAAAAGTGATAAGCTAGATTCAGTTCAGTGTAAGATGAAATGATAAAGATGGTGAATGAAGGAGATGATAAAGTTGGGTGAGAGTTAATTCTAGGGGCCTATATGGTGTGTGAAAGCAAACAGGAAAGAACCCTCACAGAACCAGGGCAACACCTACTGATCTGCACTGCAGAGGAGGCTGCATCACGCCTACAAGTTGGAAATTCAGATGCACACATCACCGCATGTTTCCATCTGAAGTGAAGACTGATGCTTAAAGTGTGTCGGTGCTGAAGTTTGCTGAAAACTGTGTGAATCTTTTGAAATCACTTTCATTTTGTGTTGCCGTTAATGTCACAGGCGTGATGGAGGCAACGCCTCAGAAACAACTGATCCTCCTCTCGTTGTAGAACTAGAGCCATTCGCTTTGTTTTGGTGATATCAGCTAACCACACACACGGCCATGAACCATGCTAGTTTCACTGTTACTCAAACATTTCACTCTGGCTTTCTGTCATCAACATATCATGCAGCTGGAGATGAGACGCTTCGTGGGAGGGTGAAGCACAAGCGTCTCTGTGGGTTAGCATACTTACAGTAAATGGCACCACCACAGGAGCTGCAGTCACACTGCTAATGTTTTATTCTATGGTCTGTGCAAACATGGGGTACAACCAACTGAAGCAGCAGTTTGAACCTGTGAGCTCATTTGAATGTCTGTGTGTGTGTGTGTGTGTGTGTGTGTGTGCACAAGTGCTGTGTTATGTGATAGAGGAAGCATCTCTGTATATTAGTTTTGTTTCTGTGCAACATGCAAAATAAGTTGTAATTATACATATTGACACGTTCCTGTTTTCTACAACCTTATTTTATCTTTCCCAGCATGCACTGAGCAAGGTCAGGCACCTCTGAGTTAACCCATTTTTTTCCTTTACCAGGAAGCAGTGAAGCTGGGACTGACTGCAGTTTGAGCAAACTTCACCTTCACTCACAGCACAACGGACAGCATGGACCTTCACTCACACACGTCCATCACCGGACTACAAACAGCCTCCGTGAAACAAGCTTCCTGTTAGTTCACAGGAGGCTTGTCGAGACGATCAACAGCGGCTGGACCTCTGCTTAAGATGACTGTAGGCAACCACAGCTGTGAAAGCATAGAAGTGTTTCGCACGTACCAGCACCAGGTGTATGCAGTGGTGTACAGTGTTATCCTTGCACCGGGCCTGCTGGGTAACGTGCTGGCCATCTGGGTGTTCAGAGTCTACGTGAAAGAAACCAAGAAGGCTGTGGTGTTCATGATGAATCTGGCTGTGGCCGACCTGCTGCAGGTAAAAACCGTCTTTGAAACAAGTCACATCTGATTGTTTTATCTGGTTCACATGCAAAAAGGCGATTAGATTTGAAGAATGATCAATAACTTAAGTTACAGCTGTAATGTTTGATAAATGAGTCACTGAATGAAAAATATCTTTCTTTGTGTTGTCCAATAAAACACGTGTAATGTTTTGAATTAGTGAGTCCGAAAATAAAGACATGTAGACGGTTTTGATGAGCTCAGGTTCTTAAATTAGTTCTTCTCTGCAAACAGCGTCTGAAACTGAAACGGATATTTAACGTTCCAGAGCTTCAGAAATCATAAATTTGTCACGCTGTTCTGAGCACTTAAAAATAAATCTCGCAACTCAAATATAAACTGCCAGCAAATTTAAAATGATGCTGCAAAAAAAAGCATCCATCAGTTAATGAAGAGGAAGTTCTCATTTTTGTTCAGATTCATTGTACTCAATGTCTGCTTCTGCAATCACTCTTCTGGTTCATCTAGATTTAATCTGTGTTCCATGACAGTAAAGGGGTTGTTTGGTGGGATTAGGTGAAAATCAGGAACATTCTAAAATGAGGGGGGAAATGTCAGATTATATCTGCCGTGGGTAGGAGTTCATTTTCGTGCTCCTTTCTTGAAGCCTCCACCTGACTGTCCTTCTCCCCCTCAGGTGCTCTCTCTGCCTCTGAGGATCTATTACTACCTGAAAGACTCTTGGCCCTTTGGTCATCCGCTCTGCATGATCTGCTTCTATCTGAAGTATGTCAACATGTACGCCTCCATCTACTTCCTGGTGTGCGTCAGCGTGCGGCGCTGTGAGCTCATCATGCATCCGCTGAGGTACAACTCGTCCAGGCGGAGAGGAGACTGGTTTATCTGTGCCTCTGGCTGGCTGCTGGTCTGCCTGGGCTGTCTGCCTTTCCCTCTGCTGAGGAACCCCAGCAGTGTGTCGAACATGGGTTCAAATGACACCTCTGCCTCTCTCTACAGAGCTGTGTGTTTCTCAGAGCTGCCCATGAGGCCTGTCAGTATCCCTGCAGCCTGGGCCCTCCTGATCCTCGCAGAGCTGTTGGGCTTTGTCATCCCCCTCATCCTGGTGTTGGCCTGCACCTGTCTGACTGCTGGAAGTCTTCGGCAGTCAACAGTCGGGGCCATTCCTGACCAAGGCGAGAAGCGAAGGGCATTACGGATGGTGTTAAGCTGTGCTGTGGTCTTCTTATTGTGCTTTGCTCCTTACCACGTCACTATGCCCCTGGACTTCCTGGCGAAAGCCAACACCCTGAGCAGCTGCAGCCTCAGGGACTTCATTCAGCGATGTCACCCCGTCGCTCTCTGCTTGGCCAGTCTGAACTGTACCCTGGACCCTCTTATGTACTATTTCACCACTCATGAATTCTGGAGGCGGCTGAGCAAGCCGGAGATACCTGAGGGCATGAACCTCACCAGGCGACTGTCCTGTATAACTGGAGAGGCCCCCGAGGACTAGACTGTAGTCAGACTCTTAAAACTTTCACATGAAGAACTGTCAGATTGATCTGAACCACTAAACCCTGAGGTAAAGATGGGAGTTATTCAAAATGTGACTCTGTTTCTATTTATACCTCAATAAAGGTGTGTCTGTTTTTTCTATTTATGTATAACTGTTGTGAAGTGAGCCGTTCCTCTTTCGAAGGTCAACCATCTCAAAACTAGCTTCACTTTACCGCTCTGACGGGCGTTTCCAAAGTTCAGCCTTGGGGCCAGTCACAACCCTCAAGTAAATCCACATTTTCTCTAAAGTGCATTAATAAAACTTAAGTAAATTCTGGAGCATCACACAAAACTTCATGGACTTTACATAAGCTAGTTATATAAGGCTAAAGCACCGTAAATTCTCCAGGACTAAATCAGAAAAAATGGAAAATGGAATGACGTGCACACTGTCGTGATGACATGACTCTGAACAAGATGTGTGTTTGTTTTGGAAATGAATGGAGAAGAGATCTCTTTTTAACACTACTTTTCTTTATTTAAGAAAACTTTTTACCGGAAACAACGTGACGAGGTAAGGTCAACAGTTATGCAGCCCTGTTGTTTGTAAAGTGACAACAAGCAAACTTTGTCAGTTTGTACTGTAATTTGGTAGACGATGAGATGCATCTGTAGGCTAATGTGTCACCATAGACTATAAAATATGGATGTAGTCTCTGCGACGTCGCCCGTCTGTTCCTGATACACTCAAATGAAGCCTGTCAGTCACATGAGCTGAGCCTCTGATTGGACACCCTTGTTATCCTAATATCTTCTAACCGCTGATTTAAAAAAAAAAATCACCCCCTGTACAGTGTGTGCTGATAGCAAAATAAGCGTTTCAGACCCAAGCCGTTTTTTTTTTTTTTTAACCAACCAGGCTGTAAATATTTTGTCCATGCCGTAAAAGTCTGTTTTTTTTTTTTTGGCTTGCCGTGTACGTGACTTCTGGTCTTTCTGCAGCCAGCCTCAAGCAGATTCTTGATGAACAGCACTTCCACATAGGCTTTATTTTTCTCTACCAGATGTTGCCCCTTGCGTGTAATTCAGCAAGTGCTCGTCTTCCAAGCAGAGCTAACGTAACCTCACTTTTCATTTTATTGACAGACTCTAAAGTTTGATCAGTTCACTGCAGTATAACTGCTGCATGTGGGTTAGAATGAACGTTATCAAAAATAATTTAGCTTGTGTTTTAGCCTTTAGCTCGTGGTTCAGCCTTTAGCTCATACTTAATAACTTTCACTATTTTTTGGGGGGGGCTTTTTATGCCTTTAATGTGAGAGGACAGGACTGTGGATAGAGTAGGAAACAGGGTGAGAGTGGGGAGTGACATGCAGGAAAGTCCCTGATCTAGGAAATGTAACCATCAGCTGACAGCTCAGATGATAATAAAAGAGTTCAAAGACAATAAAAGAGTTCTTCTCCTGTTCAGGGTTGCGGGTGTCTGGAGCCTATCGCAGCTGTCTTGGGGCAAGTTGCAGGGTACACCCTGGACCGGTCACCAGTCAATCACAGGGCTGACACACAGAGACAGACAACCTTTCGTGCTCACACTCACACCTTTGGACCATTTCGAATCGCCAATTAACCTGATGAGCATGTTTTTGGACTGTGGGAGCCGGAGTACCCGGAGAGAACCCACACATGCACAGGAAGAACATGCATACTCCACACAGAAAGACCACCAGGCCAGTCAGGATTCGATCTTATGACCCTCTTGCACCACCGTGCAGCCCGGTGCTCCTCTTATTAGTGATAAATAACAAAGGATCTGGAGAAAGAGTCACGCTTCAGGTAAAGAAATGTAACTTTATTTAGCAACAAAGTGGAATTGATTTCAGTAGCTGGACACAACATTGGTTTTTTAGTATTGTTAAAAAGCTGAGACAAGAAGCCATTTTTACAAACACACGTCCTGTCTGATTGTCTGTCTTTGTAGTCATGAAGTGGGAAACCACTAAAAATTATTCATCTGGAAAAAGGTCAGTTTCTCATACTTTTAAGATTTTCTTTTCTTTCTTACAGATCAGGATGCAGACTTCTCCAGAGATTTTCAGAGACAAACTGCTCCTGTGAAAACTCTGAATACGCTGTGTTCAGCCTCAAAAAGCTGCCCCTTACTTTTATTGCAGATAACACGGTTTGCTGTAGTACAAATTCATAAAGGTTTTAATTAAAAAACATTAACATAAAGTGTTTTAAAAGTTGAATTTGGTGTACTTTCCCTTTAGCTTATTCATTTCTTTAGCTTATCAGCCCTCCCTCATATTTACTGTCACGTATGAAGTCTCTACACAAACACAAACACTGGTTGTACAGGGTGCTGGACTGCTCACCTTTAGGTATGACATCATTAATGAAAAAAAATCATCACATCAGGACTGAAGAGGGCCTCTGGGAGCAGCAGGGCACTCTGGGAAATATCTACAAAGATGGTGAGTGAAAGCTCGGCTCTGGTACCATCCATTAATGACACTTACTACTATGTTACACGTGTGCTGTAACTGAAGGGTACCTCACATTTCCAGGGTGGCTTGTGTATATCACATAGTAACATAGAGCAGATCAGAACAGCAGGCTGACACGGACAGTCTGAATGAATGACTCGTCAGTACATCTAGGATATTCAGTAGTAGGTACAACAACTTTTATCTGGAGGTGACTGGATGTTGTAATACAGTAACAATGATAAGTTAGCAGGAAGCTAAAGCAACAGAACAGAAACAAACATAAACTAAACTAAACCCAGAATGATTCTGGTTATCTAACTAGTCAATATTTGAGCAAAGGAGCTATAACTTATACAGGCTGAGGAGTACGGCAGAAGAAAGGGGTTCAGCTAGCACTGTAACTCAAATTCACTTCTCACTGGGGTTAAAGCAGGGGAGCAAAAAACTGGAGTTAAGATTTCTATACAAAAACGACTTTCTGCTAAAAAGTTGTTCCCTCCCGCGCTCACATCCTCCTACTCTCAATCCGCCTGTCACTGTCTTTTCCCTTCTGACTCTCTCTCTCTCTCTCTCTCTCTCTCTCTCTCACTCGCTCTGTCTCTTTCACACTCTCTCACTCACTATACTCAGACTTCTCCATCAAGCCATGCAGATCCTGGTCTCAGTCACAAACTTGTTCTCAAAGTGGTGGATGTGGAAACAGTCCTCAGCAGAGCGCTTCTGGATGCCTCCACCTGTCAGACAAAAAAAAAACAAACAAAAAAAACAAAAAAAAAACAAACAAAAAAAATTAATTCAAATAGAGTGAATGCCTTTTAGTAGTGTTACGTACAGGCACCTATGCTTTTTAATGAGAGGGGACAGGACAGTGGATAGAGCAGGAATGAAATCAAACCAAGGCCACCTCTTCCAGAGAAGCAGCAACTTTACAGGTAACATGCGGCTTAACCACTGCAGGTCAAACAGTCAAAACTGAGCCTTTTTTTTATTTCCACTAAAAAAAACATCTTAAAAGACTTAATTAAAGCTGGATTCATCAGGCAGGTACAGAGAAAACAATATTCTAACCCTTTGAATTATGAAAGCCTGAAAGATTCTTTTCTTCTTAGGGTATGAAAAAATGTGTTTTCAATTTGTTTTACAACATTTGATTTTTTTCATAGAGTTACAGACATGTCCACTCCAATGGACTACATCCGCCAGAGTATTCAATATTTAAACAGTATGAACTTAATGCAAAAATGAATTATTTTTTTCCTTTTTTTTTTGGTAATTCCATGAATAATTATTTCTTATTATGCAAAAAATGTTAACTCATTGCACATTTTACCTTTATATATTTTATTGCTGATAAGTGTTTTAACCCTCTGATGTTGTCTGTGACTGTCTGATTCTTAAATATCAAATGTTTGAAAATAATAATAATAATAATAATAATAATAATAATAATAATAATAATAAACACGTGAGGCTTATATTCAGAGTTTAACTTCATGAGAAAAGAACTGTCAACTGTTTCTGTGGTGTTGTGTGACAAAGTTCCTAAAGTTTAACTAATCTTAACTGAGTGAACATTTTGTAAAGGTTTGTAAATAACTGTAAAGAGCTGATCTGTAAATCCAGACCTGGCAGGCTGGAGCGGCGTTGCATCCTGTAAGTCTTCTTTCCATCACACAGCCTGCGGATGTAGAAGCCCAGTGGCTTTATATCATCGATACGCTCCGTCACCACCAGGTCCTCGTGCACCAAGTAGCTGCGATAAGAGCCAGACTGGAACATAATGGTAAGAAAGATAACCTTTAACACATATTTAACACTTTCTTAAAAGCAGTTCAGTAAACAAAGCTGCAGGGGAGTGTTAAAAAAAACAACAAAAAGTTGGAACTTGGTTCCAATTAATGAATCATTACCAACTTTGTGAAACACAGTGGATAAAACCTGCTGACTGCACACCCACCCACCAAACAGCAAACAGCAAATGCTGGACGACACGTCATGACGAAGAGAGACTTAATTCTTTAAAATCTACTGAACTCTGAGATCCTAACTACAGTTTCAGATCAACTTTTCTCACCTGGTAAACCTGTCCACTTTCCCCTGGGACTCAAACAATGACAAACAACACTCCACAGAGTCAGTGAGACCTATGTTATCAAATACAACCAGGCACAACATCTCTTTATACTGAAAATGACAACAAATGATAAAGATTGGTTAAAAAAAAAAAAAAAAGATCTAACAAGAAAATTAGAGGTACTTTATTTATAACCTGCTCAAGATTAGGTGGTTTTTAGTTGTTACAGGATCATGATTTTAGGGATGGAGATGAATCACTCCATTACATTTCATCTTATGCCATCCCCCCGGTCAAAGGCAAAACAAATACTTTGGTTTTACGAAAAACTTCCATTAAAAAAAATGACATCTACCTTCACAGTTATCTCTGCAAAATGCAATGAATGCAATGAAAACAAGCCACTGTTTTAATAAAAATAACTAACATGGTAAACATTGCACAAGCACTAACTGAAGAAGTTACCGTTGTTATTGGGCGCATGTCTGCAAGTCGCAGAGTATATGTCTGGAAATTTATGTATATGATAACATTTTTAAAAAGTAACATCTAAAGGAAACGAAAGACAAATGTGTAAGCAACACATCCAGGAGGAAATGACTCACTGATTGCAAAAAAAACTATTATTATGATCGACAGTCTGGGATTTGAGAAGGTGATTTGTGCTGAAAGTTCCGCTACTCATTTCAGATGAGGCAGATTTACGCAGGATTACAGCACAATCACTGGAGTCATCATACACCCTGGATTTTCTCAGGTAATACCAGCAGCACTTCTGCAACAGCCTGGACAATAACACCACATGCTCAGTTTTTCTCACCATCAGCTGTGAGAAGAGGTCGATAAGGTCCTGAGGGGGGAGCACCACAGAGGTGTTCAGAGGGATCACGAAGCAGGCCCTCAGAGTCAAGTCCAGGTATGCAGTCAGCTTCTGCTCACACACAAAGAGATCAGGACAGAATTTAAACCACATCAATGAGAGATCAGCGTGTATTTGGGTTTCTTCAGAGTGTGAGTGTTACCCGGTTGAAGTCGTGGAGAATGTAAGCAGGGTCGCTTGGTCCGAAGCGGGGTGGTGGGACGCTGATGACGGCCATACTGTCAGAGATCTCCACCTCCTCCTCCACGCGGGGCAGGTAGTATGGCTGGCTCTCTGCTCCAGCTCCACCTGACATGTCATTGAACTGCATGGCACCATGATACAGCCTCTGGAGGACGCACACATCACAGGAGCAAAATAAATCACTGTGTTCACACTGCCAATCACAAGCACAAACACTTCTTTTAACGCCCAGACAGAGCTGTCAACTAAAGACGTCACTCAAATTTTTTGGACAATACAGAGGCTGTACTTTTAGAGCAGACCCTGCCAGGAGAAGCTGCAGCTCATGTTGCAGTAAGTGTGGTTATAGAGCCTGTTTAGATTTATTAGAGGGAACTTTTCTGTGCAGTGTTTTGCCTCTTAAAGTTGGGCTCTGTTGCTGATGAAGCTTCATTTGACCACCAGAGGGCACAAAATAAATCCAGTGTTTCGTTTAGCTTTATCATTCTTTTATTCTGATACTTGTGTTTAAAGTAAGTTATGTTTGTATTCTCTGATAAGAACAAAGAGGCCGTCATTGTCTTTTTACATTTTGGAGCCTTCTTTTAAGAGAACTGACGTGCCCTTTACACATACAGGCAAAACAGGGCAGCATGGGCATCCTACTGAAAGAATCTTTGTCCGTACCTTTTGACTGTAAGTTCAATCATTATCAAAATCAACAAAGCTCTGAGCTAATTTCCCCAGCTAGCGCTAAACCAAATCAGAACGATGAGCTGAGGGTGACGATGAGTGTTTTAATGTTGTGGTTTTTACTCCCAGTCCAATATTTAGTGTCTGTGTTCATTCAAAGAAGCATGCCAAACTAAAAACGACAAAGTTATTCCTCCAAAGGTCACTGATGTGTTAAAGTGAGAGGACTAATGAACCGCTCTTTAATTTATGTCTTAGTTTTTTCTAAATATCTCACTGGAACTAGAATCAGATACATTTACCAGACAAGTGTGGAAAAATGTCTTATTCATGATATTTAAAGACAAAAAGGATGCCTGAGGTTGAAAAAAATCTGTTTTTCAAGTTGTATGTTTTTAAATCTTAATATAAGAAAACAAACATGTCTTTCTTACCACAGTGGTAGTTTTTTTGTAATTGCCAGGACTTGTCAGGTGAATGTGGCTCATATTGAGTCTAAGATACATTTTTACTGAAAATAAGACAAAAAACACTTGATAATGTCAGGGGTTGTTTTAGTGAGTGGATGTGTCATGTTTACAACATGTTTACATATTGTATAACTGCTTTAACATGTCATCGCTTCATTTACATTTGAGAAGAACTACTGGTATGTGGGACTCTTTCACCAACAAAGTGTGAAGTCTGCATTTTCTCTGAAGACGGAAGTGAGCAAGAGTCAGCGTTCTCGTTTCCCAACAGAACAAGAAGAAAGTGTCTTCAGCAGACAGAAGCAGCTTTAAGAAATGTTCCTTTATTCAAAGAGGCTAGCACGTCTGTTTTCATCTCTCATGTCAAAGTGACAGAGTTTTAACGTTATGATCCAAGACAGATTGAGGAGTAAGACCTAAATATTGTGTAGTGTTATTATCAGTAAAACAATTACATAAAAAAAAACAAATCAAAGATCTCTGAGAAGAAATCACCTCAACATTTTCAAATAAAAAAGTAGCTTATAAATGCCTATATAAATGTGAATCTCGTCCATCTTGGTGGATTCTAACTCTGGCAGAATCTTAGATGAAATTAATAAAACATTACAAAAAGTCATAAATACAATTTAAATCAGGGTTTTGATAGATGCTGTGTGACAGAGTGATTATTTGTTCATATAATGGTGCTAAATCAAGGCTCTAATACTGATGCCACGAGATGGTAATATGAAGGTGCACGCGCACACGCTCACGCACTCATTGAGACACACACACACACACACACACACACACACACACACAGACAGACAGACAGACAGACAGACAGACAGACAGACAGACAGACA